>CM053788.1:116236181-116871181 GCA_028749045.1 Cupressus sempervirens
ATATATAGAGAGAGAGAGAGAGAGAGAGAGAGAGTAGTGGATGATAGAGAGAGAGAGAGTACGGGATAGGATGCAAAGAGAGAGGATGGGGTAGGGAGAGAGGCAGGGAGAAAATGAGAGAGGAGGTGGAGGGAGAGAGAGGGGGGGGAGAGAGAGAGAGAGAGAGAGAGAGTAGGGGTTTGTATTTTTGTATGTGATTTCAAATAGCACGTACACGCTATAGCGTGCACGCGCTATTGAGAATTCCATTTTTCCATAGCGTGTGCACGCTATTGCACTCACGTGCTATTGAGAAATCTATTTTCCCATAGTGCTCAACAAGCCTATGCCCAAGCCATAGCACGTACACACTATAGTGTGTACGCACTATTGGATATTTTAAAGAAAAGATAAGGTGTCATCTTTTTGGCACCACAACTTGGTGCATTCCCCCGAAACAAGTTGTCTATTGTGTGAAGGAATATTGTAATGACTAGGCCAACATATGTATAAGTCATTACAGATATTTGTCATCACCTTTTCCAAGTTCCCTAAATAATCAAATTTAAACAACCTCTTGCATAATCTAAGAATTCCTTTTGTATCTGTATCAACTAGGCAACACATTGCCACAAACATTGAAGTGATATCACTTTACTCTATACCAATCAAAGTTAGTGATAAATGCCTTTCCGAGAATCCTATTGACTGCTCTTGTAATCAGATGATGTGTTTTGAGGAGGACTAAATGCAAGAGTTGCTTGGATATAGGCTCATCGAAAGCCAGTTATAGTGGAGGTCCTTTGAGTTTAATGATAGTATTCATTTTGCATCTTAACTAATTTCCTAAAGGCTTATCAACTTATATACTTTATTAATAGAGGTAGTTAAAAAGCCAACCAAATGTTTTGAATAGGAAAATCAACCGACGAAAAATCAAAAACTTTCTATAAAAGAATATTAAATATAGTGGAATGTTGACACTCAATATGGACAAAATGAAAGAGTTCATGTTTGTAGTATTAGTGGACCTAAGAAGACCAATTAGGAGGAGAAAATGAATCGATGGGAAACGAATCATTAAGTGTAAAGCGGAAATAAAGCCTACTCTGATTGATCTTAGAAATTAGAAATTATTTTTGATATTTTGATCCTTTTTTTTGGTGGTATATCTTTTGTATGTTTAAATTTTAAAGCTCTTCCTGTGTTAGTTACTTTCTTGGCATTCTAATTAATATTTACTTTCTTAGTCATATTCAGTTAATGCTTTGGTGTTGTTTTGATCCTCGTATTATTCTCTTTTTGAGATTGAAAACTTTGTAATTTGTATATGGTTGAATCTTTAAATACTTTGAGCTTTCGAATTGAATCGAACTAGCAAATTGATTGTGAAAAGATGTTGACTAACTAGTTTGAGATTTTCATAGATTGAATCTCATTTATTAAGCCAAATCTTGTTATTTGCATCAATTCGAAAGGTGAGAATAACTTAGAATATTAATATTCGTTAATATTCATAGTCTTAATAGGCTTCTCAATTGTTTTACCCTCTTCCAAGCATAGTATTGTTCATAACGCCAAGTTATATCAATCACATATTCTTAATCCATTCAACCCTAAATTTTATCACAACCGAAAGTCTTCTACAATACACTATTCCTCAATGCCAAGAAAATACCAAACATGTATTAGTTTTAAAACAACCAAAAAGATGTTGTCATGATTTGAATTGGCTTTCCTACCAAACCCATTTAACATGAAACTTAAAACAGTCCTAAATCTAAATAATTGATTAATAGAATCAATTCTTGCACCAGAAAATAATCGATATCAAGTTCTCCATTAAAATCTTTCCATAAAAATCAGATTTTTAAGCCGAGAGGCTTTCTACAGTGGCAGCAATCTTCAATGTAAACATTTTCCATTTTGAAAAAAAATTGACATTCGTTTACATGTCAGAAAAATAAAATCGAAATAGACCAAATATAATTAAAATCGTGAATACTATAGAGAAAATGGAAGTAAAAAGATCAACAGTCTCGATTCATTTTTATTGCTATGATTTTTCAATAAAATATGCTTTTTTTTATTGCTATGACTTTTATGGAATATGATTTTTTTTTAAAATTGTACATGGTGAAATAAATAATTCTCTAAATTTGATTTGTTGAATTTTTCAGTCTAATAAAACTTTTATATATTAATTTCAAGGCATAGAATATATAAAAACAAAGACAATAGTTTATTCATGAAATTTTTGTGTTCATTTGAGTACAATATTTACTAAATTTATATTAATAGATACCTCTTGACTTATTTTTAAAAAATTGATTTAAATTTTTAGATATGCTAGTTCTATTTCAAAAAGTCTGATACCCAAACCATATTAAACCATATTCCGTAAGGCAATAAAGTCCCTAAAAAATTAGATCTTTGCAGATTTAAATCTGCACAAGGAGATCAATCCAAACGCATTTAAAATCATATTTTGTCAAGTTAAAATCTGCTTTAAGAATAGCCAATGCATGCCATGTAAGAAAGGTTGATCGGTTCCATAAAAATAAAATGGAAACTTATGTTAAAACCGATTCTTGGCATCAAAGAAATCAATAAGTCCCTCTTAGATTCCCCACCACCGATTCTTGAAAGCAGTTTATCATTTCAATCAATACAATGACAAACTTTGTTTCCATTAAAATTTTAATGTATGCATATAAATGGACAACCAAGACTAAACATCGTATTCCAAATAAACTTGAACCTGTATTTTATATTCTTGGCTTGAATTGATAACCAAAGCCCATTAACATTAAACAAACTCACATGTATCTTAGCCAAGAATTTCTGAGCCAGAATCAACATGATTAACCCAAAATCGATGACATGCATATTCATAAATCAAGAAATCCCAAACTAAAAACATGTAAACTAAGAAATGAATACTAGAAAACATTTTTGGTTGTCGACAACCAGAGATTTTACATGAACTACATTTTACTCACCTCTGGTGCATGCTTGTGCCATTCCATTCTATTCCCTATTTAAACAACTTTGAGTGGTTACAAATTGTTGAACTACCCATGATTGTTCATATTCCACGAGTTTGCAAAAAGTCACATTAAAATTTATGTAATGGACTTTACATTAAAATTTATGTAATGGACTTTACATTTAATTTTTATTGCTAATTTAGGTTCCAATGGTTATTTCCAAATAGATGGAAGGAAATTAATCAAGATGAAAGAATGATTTTGAAGATTCCATTGAGCACTAAACCTTTGTATTGTAGGGAGATGTTGAGGAAATCAAATCATCCTTTTCTAGGAGTATATTTATAGAAGGGCATCAATAACTTTTAAAAAAAGAGTGGGGTAATCACAAGAAGTTGGGCCAAAATAAATAGGTATGCATTTCATTAAAAAGGGTACACATTTAGATTTAGACTCTCAAATCAACATTTATACTTTGCCAAAATGGTGTCAAATCTAGTTTTTAAATCATATACCCATTTCAAAAAAAAATGTATAGATTGGATACCCATTTCACTCAAAAACATGTACTTACTTTTGACTACATGTATTTCTAATTGCATAATATTCTCACTCCTTCCTAGAATGGGTATGCATTTTCAAGTGGGTACACATTTCATAAAATTTAAATTTTGAAGCAAGTGCCTTTGCCTATGTTTCAAGGCTTGGCCAACCATTAGCCTTGGTCTTGCAAGTACAATCCTATGAATGAGGAATAATGGTTTTGACAATATGATTGATGACTTTTCTCTTAGATTTAAAAAAAAAACAAAATTCATAATGTCAATTTTTTGAATTATGTAATTTTTATAATTAGATTTTTTTTTTTTGAATTTTTTTATAAAATTTGTCAAACTTGAAATATTGAGTGTTCATACTTTTTAGTAACTTTTAATTTATTTTATAAAAAGATATATAACATTTATCTGTACACAATTTCTTATATGGAAAAAATTCTAAGAAATGTTATTTAAAATCAAATTATGATGTTTGTACACCAATAGTTTTCAAAAGCAATAATTAGCACCAAAAGAAAATTTAAAAATTAGTTACTAAAAATTATAAAAAGTTTTCTAATCAAACTTTAGTATAATAAACATAAATTTCCAAAAGGAATTAAGAAAATACTTTTATTTAGGTTAAATTATGGTGGCTAGATATGTGCATGATATGGTCTTGAAAGTGTGGCTTTTAAAAAGAGCATTATAATACATGTCTATTTAGTTGGTATAATCTCGATATTAGAATAGATGACATATTCAAAAATTAAAATTAATTTTTTTTCTTTAAAATAGTTGGGAAAAACAATCACTTGTTGGACCTTTTGTGGAACCAACTTCTTGCACCTATTTTGGTGTTGTACGCCTTGCAAAAAAATTATGTAAAATAAATATTTATTTATTGTGATTTTTTGAAGGCATGTTTTAGGCATACCAAATATTTAGCTATGGTGTTTTTGTGGAGATGTATTTAGCCATAGTAAATATTTATTTAGGTCCACTTGTAAAGTTGTGTGTGATATTTTGTGTGAATTAGAAATGAGAACATTTTAATATTGAAAAGGTTACAATAAAAAGGTAAATAGTTGTCTACTCGTGGTTTTGAAGCACATGGTTTTACCTTACCACTTTGATTTTTTGTGTGAGCTTAATTTTGTATAAACAAACATATAGTAAGAAATTGAGGTTGACTAGTTCGTTGTTTGGCTTAGTGGTCATTGTATTGAACCCTCTTTTCTTAAGTGCATACATGATGCATGACATGGGATGTATAGGTACATGCTTGGACACATGGAGGATACATTTGAAGAGCTTCTTATTCTTGATTTTTTTAAGTGTTTAGGAAGACCGTATAGATGTATTGTAATATTTTTAGTTGTGTTTAATATATTGAGTGAAGATTTTTTTGTCTCGCCACATGTGCACTCATGAAGTGAGATGTCTAAATGAGGTTAGTCATTTAGACATCTCACCTCATTAGAGGTTCTATACATTTGTTCCTCACCTTATGGGAGTTTACATACGTTGGCACATCATAGTCCATGTGTGCACACATCAAGGGTTAGTCATAGTGCTAATCAATCCATTGATTTTATTTTGGCTCATTTATGATACATACACTTTGTGAGTAATTATGTTGATGCAACTCAATGATCTTGGCCTTCCCAATATGGTATAACATGTATAAGAGTCCCCACTTCTATTTTTTGGTGTTTCCAAATCATTGGCCCTTTCAACAAAGTCAATTTTTCTTTTTTCAATTCACTAATTTCATGTTGTGTTGTAGGCAAAAGTTTTTCTTAAAACTTTTTTTTAGTAAGATTTCCCTTTGCATGTCTACCTATTTTGGTAGCAAATTTGTTTTTTGGCAATAATTTCTGGCTTTATATCAACATTTTTTATTAATTGGCATGCATGTGTAAAAAATTGTTCTTTGTAGTGAAAATAGAATAATTATACTTCCCTAGCTCCTAGAAGAACATACAAAACTCTATGGCACAATCAACTTGGGAACATGAGTGAAAAGGGGATGAAACTTCTCCATTCAAAGAATTTACTACCAGGTTTGAAACAAGTTTATTTGAATTTTTTTTTTTTAACTGTGTTTATAGAAAATAAAAGAGGGTCAAACTTCTTAGGGTAAGGAAGGAAAAGAAAAGTGAAAATTTAGAACTTGTACATTTGATGCAGGAGCATCTTGGCTCTTAAGCAATCTTGGATCAACCCAAAAAAAAATTATTGTTTTTGGTACCAATATGTTGTTTGTGAAGTAGTCATTGCTACTTTTGGTTTCTCCTTGTGTACAACTGATATCATGTTGAGGACCTATCCTAGATCCTTTTCTTAAGTGCATAATTCTAACATTTCATAGTTCTCAAGTTTTGTGTCGTTATTTGTGGTCCATGTTTTCTTGTTGTTTTCATCCAGTGAGGTGTGTTGTTTTGATTAACACGTTTTCCTATGCTTATGTGGCATCTTGCACAGTTGGGAACCAACTATTAACACACATGTGGACCTATCTCTATATGTGTGTGGTTTAATGTTGTCCTTTGCTTGGATTTTGGTTTACTCTTCCAAGACTGGGCCTATATTGTAATTAAATTCTTCACTAGCCAACGTGTGGCTTAGCTAGCTATAAAAGAAGACGACATTTTTAGAAGGATAGAAGATAGAAGATGCAAGCTTACACTCTAAATTGTAATTCTTGATTATGTATAAGGCAGCAACTCAGAAGGCCTCACAACTATGCATGTTGTTGTTTTGTATGTGAACTTAAATAATTACACCTATAAATATGTTGCATCTGGCCTTTTGTTCTTTGTGGTTTATCTGATTTTCTAGTTTAGCTTTCATATGTAACTCTAAACAAGGAAGTGTTGGTAGGATTAAGTTGAATTTACTCCACATGTTTTAGGCTCCCTTTGTTGCCTCCCATGTTAGGTGGTATCAGAGTGAGTTCTTTTCTAAGGCTTGGATTGTGGAGAACTTTTATGAATTTGGTTGTAGGGTGGCAAATCTTAAATCTGACCTATAACTTGCAAAAATTTATGATATTACAAGAACTATTGTCAAGATGGTTCGTGCTAGAGGAAATGTTGATAATGTTATTATGGACATGTTCAAGCAGATTGTTGCGAGACTTGAAGTTTTTGAGACAATGTAGAGAAGAGGTGTACATCTTGAAGATGTTAGTGATGATGAAGAGGCAACACCTAAGCCTAACCCTGAACTTGAGGCTGAGCAAGATGAGGAAAGACTTCTAAGAGTTTTTTCTAGGGCAAATGCTAGACCTATTTTTTAAGTTGCTTACTATGATGGAAGACTTGAGACAAATGTTGTATTGGATTGGATCTTTGAGATACATAAATACTTTGAGTATGAAGGTACTCTTGATAATAAGAAGGTTAAGATAGCAATCACAAAGTTGAAGGATTGCACTTCACTTTAGTGGGATCATTTGCAAACTGGGCGACAAAAAAGGGGAAAAGAAAAGATCAAGACATGGAGATAAGATAAGATAGATAATATTATTAATGTCCAACAAAAGATCACAACGATGGTTTATGGGACTAGAAGCTTACATCAAGAAAATAGTAGACAAATAGAGCACCAAACGGTGACCGCAAAAGAATAAGTACAACAAAACAACAAGAAGAAGAAAGTAGGAGACAACACGAAAAAGATTAGGTATCTGTCCTCGCAGGGAAATAATCCAACAGCGACTGATCAATGTGATTACCAAAGGCCCTGTGATGAAGTTGAGTGCTACGAAAGGAGTGTCGTTGGCGAAGAGGTCCCGTACGGGGTCTCACAGATTTGGAATGGCCCGTATTAGGGAAACTGTACAAATGCTTCACACCTCAAACCAAAGTTAAGGGTGAGAAGAAGGTCATAATAAGCTGTGTCTGGGCCTAACTCCTGGGAAATGAAAGCTGCAGAAGAAGATAATTGGAAATATGAAGAATAAGTTTCTCCTTGTTGATTACTAGGTGAGTTTTTTGAGAATATGAAAAATTTGAGGCAAAAGGACATGAGTGTGAAGGAATATACTGAGGGATTCTACATATTGGATATGAGATGTTGACATGTGGATGATGAAGTTGAGAAAGTGGCTAGATACCTAAGTGGCTTACGGACATCAATTTAAGATGAGATCAATCAAGCAAAGATTGATAGTGTACAAGAAGCATATCAGTATGCTCTGAAGGATGAAGAGAGATTGGTGAAGAAACATGATCAAAGACAAAAAGGAAAAGGTGGCAGATTTCAAAGAAATAGAGGCAAAAACCTATGGCAAAAGTAGCAGATCTAAAGTGCAAGGGAAAGGAAAATCTGGTTGGAAAGACAACAATGCTACAAAAAAAAGGTAACTACACTAGAGGTAGCTATAGTTGTTACTTTAGGAACAGTAATAATGGTAAAATGGATTAAAGATCTTGGTTTAAGAGTACATGTTATAAATGTGGTGAAGAAGGACATAGAACTTTTGAATGTACTAATTTTGATAAAAAGGTTGGAGGAAGTAGCAGAAATGTTGTCTTGTGAAGAAGTTGTTGAAACACCTAATGAACCTAAAAATAGTGAGAATCTAATGAAAACAAGGGTCTTATGGAATGAAAAGTCGGATGAAGGGCATGTTTTGAGGAGACATCTAATTAAAATTAGATATAAAATTGATGATAAATTTTGTAAAGTGATCATTGATAATGGCGGTTCAAATAGTTAGGCTTATGAAGAACTGGTAAACAAGTTGAAGTTGTAGAGCTTGAGACATCTGAACCCTTATCATATTGCTTAGATTTATGATGAACATAAATTATTGGTAAGTGAACAATGTATTGTGAAATTAAAATTTGGGGATTATTATGATGAAGTCTTGTGTGATATTATGCCTACGGATTGTTGTCATATTTTGTTGGATAAACCTTTGCAATATAATAAACAAGCATGGCATAATGGTAGGTTGAATCAATATACTATTTGGGAAAATGGAAAGAGGAAAATTTTGTTACCTTTGATTGAGAAACTTGATGAAAAATATTGTACTACAGTAAGAGTTTGTTTGGTGAATGGAAATCAATTTGTTAAAGATATGAAGGAACAAAGTATATGTCTTTCCTTGATTCCTAGGAACACTAAAAAACAAGATGAACTTGAACATGCACTTGAGATAAGAGCTTTGTTAGATGAATTTCAAGATGTTATTTCTAAGGATGTACATGAGGGATTACCTCCTATAAGAAGTATAGCCATTGCATGAATTGGATACCCAGAACTAGCATGTCGAATAAAGAACCACATAGACTAACCCTTGTAGAGAATGATAAATTGAATAGACAAGTGCAAGAGTTGCTTAAGAGAGGGTTGATAAGAGAAAGTTTGAGTCCTTGTCCAGTGCTTGTTGTACTGGAACCTAAGAAGAATGGAGAATGGAGAATGCCCATTGATCCCATGGAGAATGCCCAATGATATTATTGATTGTTTGAGTAAAGCTAGATACTTTACCAAAATTGATTTGAAAAGTGGATATCGTAAAATTAGAATTAGAGAAGGAGATTAATGGAAAATTGCTTTTAAGACTAATGAAGCCTTGTATGAATGGTTGGTTATGACTTTTTGTTTAACTAATGCATCTAGTACTTTCATGAGATTGATGAATGAAGTTTTGAAGAGATTTTGGGAAAATTTGTGATTCTATACCTTGATGACTTATTGATTTTCAATAAGGCTAAAGAGGAACATCTTGAGCATATCGAACAAGTGTTATAGAGATTGAAAGAGAAAAATTTATTAATATTAACTTGAAGAAATGTTATTTTATGAAAGAGGAGCTAGTATATCTTAGTTTTGTGATTTCATCTAAAGGTTTGAAGATGGATCCTAAGAAGGTAAAATTTATACTAGCATGGCCTACACCTATGATTATTGGAGAAGTTAGATCATTTCATGGGATGGCAAGTTTTTACATAAAGTTTATCAAAAAAATTAGTTCAGTGTGTAATTCTATGATAGAGACTATGAGATGCGATAAAAAGGATTTCAAATGGATACAAGGAGAAAATAAGAGTTTTGAAACACTGAAAGAAAAAGTGGAAAATCTACCTACATTTGTTTTTCTTGATTTTAAGTAGATTGTGATGCTATTGGGAATGTAATTGGAGCTATTTTGAGTCAAGAAGGAAGACTTGCAGCCTTCTTTAGTGAGAAATTGAATAATGCTAGAAAGAAATACTTAGTTTATGATCAAGAATTATATGTTATTGTTCAAGCTTCGAAGAAATGGAGACATTATGTGATGCCTAAGTAATTTGTCTTGCATATAGAACATAAGGCCTTGTAGTACATTAGAAGTCAGAACAAATTGAATCACAGACATATGAAATGGGTAGAATATTTGCAGATTTTCACCTTTGTGTTGAAACATAGAAATGGACAGTCAAACAAATTTGTTAACTATTTGTGCAAAAGAAAGGATTCTCTTATAGAAATGAAGGTGGGAATACTTGGTTTTGATGATTTGAAGACTTTGTATGAAGCTAATATTGATTTTGTAGAACCTTGGAAAGCTTATTAGCACCATTCGAAAGCTGAATAGGATAAGTGGATTGATTATTTCAATTAGTATGACATGTTCAAAGGAATTCAACTTTGCATACCTAGAGGATCTATGAGAAGTAACATCATTAAAGAGAAACATAGTGGTGGACTTGTTGGACATTTTGGGATTGATAAGACACTAAAGTCGATTGCCGAAAGATGATATTGGTTGCAATTGTATAAGGATGTTCAAATTCTTTTGAGAAGTTGTGGATTTTGTCAAGTAGCAAAAGGAACTAGTTAGAATTTTGGTTTGTATTCGCCTTTGCCTATTCCTCTTAGACCTTGGGAGGACATATGCATGGATTTTGTACTTGGATTTCCAAAACCCTGGAGAGGTTTTGATTCTATATTCATAGTGGTAGACAACTGTTCTAAATTGGCACACTTCATACCTTGCAATGCAGAGCTAATTTTCAAAGAGATAGTGAGGTTGCACGGATTGTCGAAGAAATTTTTTTAGATAGAGATACTACGCTCACTGGATACTTTTGGAAGACATTTTGGAAGAAGTTGGATATTGGATTTAAGTTATGCATTTCACCCTTAGATTGATGGACAAACCAAAGTTGTGAATAGAAGTTTGGGTAGTTTGTTGAGGTGCTTGGTTGGGAGTAAGCCTACAAATTGGGACTTGGTCTTGACACAAGGTGGATTTGCATACAATTCAGTGAACAGAAGTACTACGAAGACACCTTTTGAGATCATAAATGGATTGCACCCTAGAGGAACTACAAAATTCAGAAACTTGAGCAAGGAAGAAATTAGTATTGTTGATGTTGAAAATTTTGTAAATTTCATAAAAAATTTGCATGATGATGTAAGAGACACTTTGTAGAATAGTACTAAAAAATATAAGCAACGAGTTGATAAGAGGAGAAGACATAAATATTTCAATAAAGGTGATTAGTAATGGTTCATTTGAAGGAAACTAAATTTCTAGTTGGAACCTACAACAAATTGAAAATGGAGAATTTTGGACCTTATAAAATTCTGAGAAAAATTGATAGTGGAAATACTTTTGAAGTGGAGTTTCCTAACGATGTGGATATTTCACCCATATTCAACATTTTGGATGTCTTTGAGTACCATGAGCCTAGAAGTGAGTTGATTGATGACCAAGATTATCCCAAGAAGAAAGAGGAAGGCATTGAATAGATCTTGAATACCAAAAAAAACAAAAGCACCAAAGGAAAGGATTACATGGAATACCATGTTCATTGGAAAGGAAAACCAATTGAAGACAACTCATGGATATCACAGGATGAGCTAGATCTATATGATTCAAGTTAGAATTCTCTTGAATCTTGATATGGACATCAGTTCTCTTCTTACCCCAGGTGTTTGATGCAGAAGCATCTTGGGTCTCAAGAAATCTTGCATCCACCAAAAAATAAAAATCTTATTTTTGGTACTAGTCTATTGTTTGTGAAGTAGTCATTGAGCTACTTTTGATTTCTCTTTGTGCACAGTTGATATCATGTTGAGGACCTATCCTAAATCCTTCTCCTAGGTGCGCAAGTACTAATTTTTTATAGTTCTTGAGTTCTGTGATGTTATTGTGGTCCCTATTTTCCTTTTTTTTTTTCATCTAGTGAGGTGTGTTGTTTTGATTGGCATAGTTTCTTATGCTTATGTGGCATCTTATGCAATTGGGAGATGACTCCTAACATGTGTGTGGACCTATCTCTATGTGTGTGTGGTTTAGTGTTGTCCTTTTCTTGGATTTTGGTTTGCTCCTCCAAGAATGGACCTATATTGTAATTAAATATTTGACAAGTCAACTTGTAACTTAGCTAGCTATAAAAGAAACTTGGTTAGATGTAGGAAGAAAACATTCTTAGAGGGATAGAAGATAGCAGATATGAGCTTGGACTTTGAATTGTAGTTCTTGATTTTGTATAAGGTTATAACCTAGAAGGCCTCACAGTCGGGCATGTTTTAGTTTTTTATGTGAAGTTAACTAATAACACCTATAAATATGTTACATATGGCCTTGTGTTCTCTATGGTTTATCTAATTTTGTGTATAGTTTTCAAGTGTAACTTTGGGGAAGGGAGTGTTGGTAGGTTTAAGCTAAGTTTATCCCACATATTTCAGGCTCCCTTTGTTGCCTCTTGCATTAACATTCTAATGTATGGGGATTATCTAGGTACCATCTCTTGGGGGTCTTATTATTATGTCACTTTTATTGATGATGAAACTAGGAAAACTTAGATTTATATCATTCCAATAAAATTTAATATATTTGAAATCAAGTTAAGAATCATAAAGATTTAGTTGAGAATGAGACAAGAAACAAGTTGAAGTGTCTTAGGTTGGATAATGGAGGTGAATATTGTAGAAAAGAGTTTTATATTTTTTTACATACCATGGGAATTATAGACAAATGACAATTCACAAAATCCCACAAGAAAATAGTGTGTCTAAAAGGATGGACATAACTATTATGAAGCATGTAAGGAGCATGAGATTGTCTTTGTAGTTTTAGGCAATTGTCGTAAATATTGTCATTTACATGATAAACATGGGGCCTTTTGAGTTCCTTAGATGATAGTATTTTATAGGAGTTGTGGATAGGAAAACAAGGAAACTACTCTTTTTTGAAAACTTTTTGTTGTGAAGCATTTGTCCATATTGATATAGAAAATCAATCAAAATTTAAGTCAAAATCCAACAACTGTACTTATATTATGTATATCATTAATGATGTTGGAGGTTGTTTATGGGATTTTGAGAATCACAAAATTATTTAGAGTAGAGATGTCATATTCAATGAAAATGGAATGTACAACGATTAGATGTAGGTAAATGATGAAGGGTGCTCCCTTAATACCAAAAACACATAACAAAAATGGAGACACAACAATCATTTGCAAGAACAGAAATTGGACTTCTTATTATCTCCAAAAGTATAGAATTATAAATTTCAAATATAATATGCAAAGTCACATGGGTGTCTTTCTTACAATATTTGGCAAGCTAGAGCTACAAACCACCCTAAACTATCCTAGACAACACTATAGGCCTTTCTTATATAGATAATTTTCCACCGCCCGGAGGTTCTAGACATTTAGCCCTAACCCTTGAGGTTAACCAACCTCAAATTATATTATTTTTCTTAACCTCCTCCTTTATCATCCATGATGAATGTTCTACAATTTGTCCTTTCCAATTGATCAAATATTCTTCATATGTCATGTTCCTTGTGCTCTTGCTAACACATCTGTCCAATATATATTCAATCTCCTTTGTATATGAAGCAGTTGTTGAAATACTCCACTACAATTTTTTGACTTATCTTCAACATCTTCTTCATGAGACTTAATTATATTTGAAATGTTAAATGCTAGTAATATATTTAGTTCTGTGGGTAGCTCTACTTCAAAGGCTTCACTTGTATTATGCTTCTTTAGTATCTTACATGGTCCAAATTTCTTCATTTTGAACTTCTTATATGTTCCTAGTGGAAATCACTCCTTCCTCAAATGAACCATGACTTCATCTCTAACCTAAAACTTCATATGCCTCATTTTCTCATATGCCTTAGTCTTGTACTGTGTATTCATTTTGGTAATGTGCTTCGTCACCTCCTCATGAATGTTCTTCAAGTGTTCTGCAAAATCCTCAACTTCAACACTATTTATCTCCCCTTTGTCCAACTTCCTCAATTCAGAAGCATTAATGGGACTACTTCCATATACAATCTAGAATAGTGATTTACCAGTGCTCTTGTTGATAGAATTATTATATGAAAATTATATTTGTGGTAAAATCAAATACTATTTTGTTGGCTTATCGCCAACCAAACATCTCAACAAATTCCCCAAACTCTTATTTACCACCTTTGTTTGTCCTCTAGTTTGTGGATGATGTTGGAAACTGCAATTGGAACAATTTTTATGTTTTCATTGATGTCAAATCTTATTGGTGAGACATTTTCTAATAGTGTAGAGTTCCATATCTATTGATTGATGAATAGGATTTGAAAAGAGAGAAAACTAGATGAACTAGTGAATTGTTGCGTAAAAAGGAGCAAGTATGTTGGGATTACAATGGGCACTTGATCAATTAGTCTTTGACAAGATAATGTGTTGTTTAATCATCATATGAAGTGAAGAAGATAGTTGAGTTGATGTGTAGAAGAGAAGAGAAGAAGTTGAGTAAAATATTAAGCTTGACCGAGTGATAGTTTTACTAGGTCAATAAAGCAAAAAATTAAGGAACTTAAGAGATAGTCAAGAAAACAGTATTAGCTGAGTGTTAGTTATGGTTGAGCAAGATGAGGAAGGAAAATTTAGTACTGAACGAGCATAGTGAAGACCGAGCAAGCCATTGTAAGTCAAGTGAGACAAAATAGTAGAGATCAAAATATATGTGATATAATTTATATATGTGTGCTCTTTATATTGAGATATGAGGTCATTGTTATATGAGAAAAAATATATATTAGTTATTATTATTAATTATCTTATTAATGAATAGACATGTCCCATAAAGGGGTGTGGCTATTCATGGTCCATTCTCTATATAGCTAAATCTAAGAGGATGTTGCATTTGAAAAATATGCATACCACATAAATGGCAATGTTAATACATTTGTAGTAGTTTCAAAAATCAACATGGTATCAAAGCCTAACTGCAAATGTAAGAAAAAGAAAGGAGACGAATACAAGGATTGTCAAAAAGAAAATGGTGCCTTTCAGCATGGTTAGGAAGGAGACTTTTCCATTTGATGGCCAAAATTTGGGGATGTCTCACCTCAGGAAGAAAGATTTGGGTATTGAGTTATACATGTTGTCTTGTGATTCATTATAGCTCTCCAAGTTGTCCATTCCATTCATTATATCACTATTTTTTTTTAGACACTAGCACTGCAAAATTGTCATATAAGTACATGAGTTGGAGGTGACTATTGAGAAATTAAAGTGTAAACCTTAACAAGTGACCATAAATTGATAGTAGATCTCGGTAACAATGCAACTCTAGTGGACAAAATCATTATTAAATATTTAAAGAGAAACAATGATAACTACACTCTCTATTTTACAGATGTCACACTTGATTTAACATGACATTCAATTCAAAACCTTATATTATTTGATTTGTTCTTCAATCAACTCATCGGATTTTGGGCCTAGTAATCATGGTGCATGTACCTAGTCACTTCAGCGATTGGGTGAAGAACTTTATTGATTAACAAGATGGTGCAGACTATTTAAGGACATCTTACATACATGGTAGTTGTCTTCAATCCCTCTGATGTGTCATTTTATCAAATTATTTGTATGAATTATCCGCGCTCCTATAAGTGAAGAAATAGTATTGAAAATGATAAGGACCCCATCATATAAGTCGACATCATACAAAGAGAGATATAGTAAATAAAGCATATATACTCCAAATTATATGAAATATAAATGGAAAAGACCTTCAATTGACGTCATACAACAAGAGGTCATACCAAGTAATGAAGACAACCTCTTAAGGAAAGTAATGGTATATAAATTAAATTTTCACATTCTTATGAAATAGATTATTATATGTGGCATTAGTAATATGTGTTGAAAATATAGATATAATTATCTATATTATATTAGAATGATGGGATCATTCTCAAAATAAGATAAGAGGGAATGAGGTTAGGTTATAATCATGTATATTTATTGGAAAGATCTTATATTGAGTATTATATTATTCTCTCTTTTAATTATACAACTATAAAATATTATTTAACTTGATCTCCTTTTGAGAATGTTATTGTAGGCAGAGGGAGATTGAGATTCAAACGGAGCCTAACATTCCATTAGAGGCAACCTTGAAAGAGAGGGAGTAGATAGAGGATATGATCCAATCAACCTTCGATGATCTCGATCATATTGATTCAAATGGAGTAAACCATATTTGGACAGATTCTCTAGTAAATTAGAGTAGTCGAGAGGACTGTAATTCATGAATATATCACATGACTATGATTTAATGGGTCTATCCCTTGTGTACATCATGAGGAAGTGATGACTTCCAAATGATGTTACTTATATTTGTAGAATTTACTATAAGGTGACGATCTTACAATAACATGTATTATGAGATCAAATAAATTGAGTATATGATTAATGTCTTGCATCTCAACATTTAGGAAGGTCGTTACTCAAAGAATTATTGGTGAATATCATTGATATTTTGGGAGGCCAATACTCTTGATATCAATTTTGATATCAAAATATTTTGAGTGCTTGGTGAATATCATTGATATTCTAGGAGGCCAATACTCTTGATATCAGATGTGATATCAAAATCTTTTGAGTACTTGGTGAATATCACTGATATTCTGGGAGGCCAATACTCTTGATATCAAAACCTTTTGAGTACTTGGTGAATATCATTGATATTCTAGAAGATCACTACTCTTGATATCAGATCTGATATCAAACCTTATTTGGGTACTTAGTGAATATCATATGTTGATATTCTAGAAGACCAATACTCATGATAACGAATGCAATATCAAATAGTGGATATCTTCTAAGATATAAAATGAGATATCCTTAAAATCCTTATTTGTAATATTGTGTTGAAGTAATATTCAATCTTACACATTTTTCCTTCTAAGCTAAGAGAGAGTGTTGATGTTTGATAGCTTCAGTCAAATAAACCTATATATAATTATATATGAGATATAATTTGTATGTGTGTGTGTTCTTTATATTGAGATATGAAGTCATTGTTATATGAGAATATATATATATATATATATATATATATATATATATATATATATATATATATATATATATATATATATATATAGAAGAATAAATTTATTATTATTAATAATTATCTTATTAATGAATAAAGATGTCCTATGAAGGGACATGTCTATTCATGGCCTATTCTATGTATATACATGGGTAAGAGTACAAAGTTGTGTCGCCTTTCAGGCTTACTTATCAAAACGACTGAATTTGAGTATTTCTATCTAAAAAATAATAATTTTCAAACATATGATCTTTGATAAAATTATTCTAGCTAAGTATATGTGGTCTCACACGTTTCCAATTGGAAATGTCTATTAAATGCATGTTTTATACTAGTTAGTATCTAATTACTAAAAAATAACAATTATTTTAGAAAACTGACATTTCAATAACTCTTACTATCTATTATGATTTATTTTTTAATAAGTATATAAACATCATTTTATAGAGCTCAAAGTCAAGAATATTCTCATATATAGTTCATAGTTTTTTAATTAGATATAGTATATTGTAATTTAAAATTTCTACAAGTGTACAGTTCTGCAAATTCTGAGTCTTGAATCAGACTTAAAATCAGAACCCAGTTTGGCTAAGAATGAACTTCTTTAATATACTAAATATTCAGTGTGTTGACTGGAAGTATAAATTAACTTGAATATAAATCCATTGTTTTATTCTAATCTGAAAATATATAATTTTGCAGACTTATCAATTGCTGGAAATGAAATGCGTAGAGGAGCAGACTATTGTATTTTGTGTGTCCTGTAATTCTACATCCACAACCAATTATATACCTTGCTAAAGGGTGTGTCCTTCAACGAGTATAACCCTTCAAATGACATTAATAAAACCTCTTCCTAAGTCGGCGTCTTCTAGGAACTTTAGTTTAGAACTTAACTAACTAATCACTAGTTTAGTTAAATACTAACAAAGGCACCTCTAAGAAGATAGCCGAAAACTATAGTATAAATAGGTATAAATATCAAATGTCATTCTTAAGATATATTATCTTTTAGGAGAGGTACAGTCTGTACTGTTAGACCTGTAGGATTATTTAGGTTAGGATTTAACACTCCCTCTTAACCTGATAATCCTACAGAGAGATTTATATCTAGCCATCATCAATACAGATGAGTAAGCAAGTATTAATACTCTATATCTATCTGTCTCCTATGTGGTATCATGGAACACATGATACAAAGTCATATTACTTAGCCTATAATATGACAAATCACTACTACTAGTGATAAGACACATGTTGTGACTCAAAGAAACTGGTATTTCTAAATCACAACTAGACCCTGAATTTAAGATCTACCAAAATATAGGATAAACCCAAAGAATTTTTAGAATTCTTCCTTTATCCAATTTGTGACCCATGAACATAGCAATGTCAATGTCACAAGATGATCTAAAATTTACTTGGATCTTACAGTAAAATCTACTGTTAGGACATTATATGAGAGATCGTCACCTCTCATAATGCCTTTGCACAAGTATTCATTATTTGAGAGATCGTCACCTCTAAATAATGATTACACATGGTGGAGCCCATAACTGTCAATAGCCTGACAAATAAAATTTAACTTTATTAATAATTAAAGAGTACAAATGAATTACAACTCAGCCATACCAAGTCTCTTTCTGAAATGTTCTATCTTTACTCTAGATAGAGGTTTGGTGAGTATATTTGTTGTCTGATCTGCAGTACAAATGTATTCCAATTTAATAGAATTCTCATCTACCATATCAGTTACATAATGGCAAGGAATTTCAATATGCTTGGATCTATCATGGAAAACTGGATTTACAGAGAGCTTGATGGAACTCTGATTATCACAATGAATGAGTGTAGGATTCATGGCTTGCCCAAATAATCCCACAAGTAACTTCCTTAGCCATACTGCTTCTCAAGAGGTCATTGTTGCTGCAATGTATTCAGCTTCTGTGGAGCTCTGAGCTACTGAAGATTTCTTTTTGCATATCCATGAAATCATAGTTGATCCTAAACTGAAACAGCATCCTAAAGTTCTTTTCCTATCTTTAACATTTCCACCCCAATCTGAATCGGTGAATCCATGCAAATCTAAAGAAACTCTCTCATATTTAATTCCATAGTTAAGAGTACCTTGAAGGTATCTCATAATGTGTTTAACAGCAACTAGGTGAATCTCCTTAGGTTCACACATAAAGTGACTTAAGGCATGAACCACCTAGAAAATATCAGGTCTTGTATTTACTAGGTACATCAGAGACCCAATTATTTTCCTGTAGAGAGTAGAATCTATTGGAGGTGATTCTGCAACTGTTTCTTTAAGTTTATGCAAATTGGTCTCCATTGGAGAAGACATGGACTTGTAGTTCCACAATCTGAATTTCTTCAAGATATTTGAAGTTTACTTCCTTTGATTCAGTATGATACTATTAGCATTCTGTCACACCTCCAAAACTAGAAAGTAATGGAGAAGACCCAAGTCTTTCATCTCGAATTCTCTAATAAGATCTTTCTTGCATTGATCTATAAGATGATCATCACTTGTGATTAATAAAACATCAACATATAATATCAAGATTACCATACCATCTTTATCTCTTTTATAATATAAGTTCGGATCAATTTCATTCTTAGAGAATCCTAAGCCAGTGAGATATTTATCAATCCTTTCATACCAGGCCTTGAGAACCTATTTAAGCCCATAAAGAGATTTCTTGAGTCTACAAACAAAGGCATTTGGATCATGAGTTTCAAAACCTTTTGGTTGCTCTACATAGACTTCTTCTAAAATCTTTCCATTGAGAAATGTTGTCTTTACATCCATTTGATGCACCTTCCATCCCTTAGATGCAGCAATTGCTAAGACAACTCTAATGGTAGTATATCTGGCGATAGGAGCAAAAGTTTCTACATAACCAATTCCTTCTTTCTAAGAAAAACCTCTGGCTACAAATCTGGCTTTATATTTCTCAATACTTCCATCAGCAGCATGCTTTATTTTGAATATCCATTTTGAAGACACAATGGATTTTCCTTTTGGCCTAGGAACTATTTCCCAAACATCACTTTTCATAATTGATTGATATTCTTCTGTCATAGCTTCTCTCTAGGCTAGATGTTTAATAGCATCAGAAGGATTGGTTGGCTCTATTTTGGATAAATCAATCATATTTGTTGTATAACCAAAGAATCTTTTAGGTCTTTTACTTTCTCTGACAGATCCTGAAGGTGCAGCAAAATCTTGAGTTGCTTCAACTATTTTTATGGCCCAAAGTGGCCTTTTCTTTGAACTTTCTTCAAGGTTTATTTCATCTTCGACCTCTTCTAAGTTCTTCCTCTGAGATTCAAATTCACTTCTTCTTTCAGAATTTGATAAAGGAGAGGGTTCATGGGAATTTATTGCTCTTTTAAATGCAAGGTCTTCCTCAAAGATTACATCTCTACTAAGTTCAATAGTTTTCTATCCATCTATGAAAATTCTATATGCTTTAGAAGTTTCACTATACCCTACAAAGATACCCTTCCTTCCAAATGGTTCTAATTTGGTCCTCTTTTCTTTTGGCACATGAATGTATACAGGACATCCAAAGATTCTAAGATGACTTATATTAGGCTTTATTTTAGTAAATACTTCTTTAGGGGTCTTATCTTTAAGATAGGAGTGAGGGCTTCTATTTTGGATGTATACAGCAGTACAAGAGGCTTCTACCCAAAGACAGTATTCTAGATTTTGATCAAAAATCATAGCCCTAGCAGCTTCTATAATTGTCTTGTTTTTCCTTTCAGCTACCCTATTTTGTTCAGGGTTATAAGGAATGGTATACTCCCTCTTGATCCCTGATTCTTTACAAAAAAAAAAAAAAACAAATCTAAGGTATATTCTCCTCCATTATCTATTCTAAGGGTTTTAATTTTATGTCCTGAAAAATTTTCAATTAATGCTTTGAATTTCTTAAATCTTTGTAAGATTTCTTCTGATTCTTTGCATTTTAAAAAGTAAATCCATGTTTTCCTAGAGAAGTCATCTATGAACAAGACATAATACCAGAATTGTCCAAGGGAGGGAACGGACATGTGTCCACATAAATCTGAATGAATTAATTCTAGTACATTATTTGTTTTTCTAGTACTACCATGAAAAGGACTTCTAGTACTTTCACCTAGGGCACACCCTTTGCAGATACTAGGGTGGTCTTGGTTTAATTTTGGTAATCTGGTAACCATCTTTTCCATAGTAGATAGGGTTTTACAGTTTAGGTGCCCTAATCTTCTGTGACATATTTCATTTGAATCCTCTACTTTGTGAACAAGGGCTTGAATGGGTTCTATATTCAGTTTATACAAATATCCCTTTCTTTGACCAATTACTTTAGCTTTCTTGATGGAAGAGTTCTTAGCCCAAGTTAATACTTTGTCATCCACAAATGCAACATTGTGTCCATCATCTTCTAATGTTGTAATTGATATTAGATTCTTTTTTATCCCTAGTACATATAGTACATCCTTAAGAAGAAGAGCATTTCTTGTCTTTAGCTTCAAAGTGCAGTTACCAATTCCTTTAACTGAATGTGTTGAGTTATCACCAATAGTAACTTCACCGTTAACTTTCTCGGTCAAGAAATCTAGAGTTTCCTTGTATCCTATTATATGCCTAGAGGATCCACTATCTATCACCCATGCCTTATTTGAGATTTCATTTGACAAGGAGGAATATAATACATGATTCTCTGGATCATAAGTTTCTTCTTCTCTAACAACATTTGTGCAATTTGCTTGTTGCTTGGAGTTTTCTAGATAGTTAGATCTATAGTGTCCAAATTTTTCACATTTGAAACATTTTATTTTTGATAGGTCTTTCTTAGGCTTTCCATTCTTCTGATTTCCTTTATTTTTCTTGAAATGCTTTTTCTTGCCTTTATAAGAGTTGGCATTAAGAACATGAAGTTCTTCATTTTCCACTTTAGGTTTTGCTCCTTTCTTTAGATTTCTCGATTCTTCTTGAAGACAATCATTCTTAAGTCTGTTAAAATTCAGAAGCTAATTTGTAGCACTTATTCCTTGTACAAATATTTCCCATGATTTTGCCAGTCCATCTATGGCCATGAGCGTTAATTTAGTATCATTTATGATGGTTCCTATGCTGGATAGTTCATCTCTAATACCAGCGACTCTTAGAAAATAAGAGTTTATTGATTCTCCTTTCTTTATTTGGATGTGATTTAGTTGTCTCTTTAGTGCAAGGACCCTCGTTGCATTATTTACTTCAAATGCATTTTGTAATGCATTCATCATATCATAGGTAGTCTAGTGTTTTGTAAGCATAGGTACAATGTCATTCTTAACTCCATCCAAGATGATTTGAATGGCTTTCCTGTTTCCATTGGTCCATATGGATTTGTGAGGTTCAACAGGTGGTTGTTTGGATGCTTCATCAACAAACTGTCTAACATTATTTTCTTTGAGAATCATCAAGATTCTGAATTTCCATGCTTCAAAATGTTCCTTTCCATCGAATCTATCCTCAAGTCTAATTGTATATGCCATTGGAAATGGAAGACAATTACTGAATGTAAAAAGTCTGATCACTAAAAATTTGCAGAGCCGTAGATCTGATAACTAGGCTCTGATACCATGTACAGTTTTGCAAATTTTGAGTCTTGAATCAAACTTAAAATTAGAACCTAGTTTGGCTGAGAGTGAACTTCTTTAATATACTAAATATTCAGTGTATTGACTGGAAGTATAAATTAACTTGAATATAAATCCACTGTTTTATTATTATCTAAAAATATATAATTTTGTAGACTTATCAATTGTTGGAAATGAAATGCATAGAGGAGCAGACTATTGTATTTTGTGTGTCCTCTAATTCTACATCCACAATCGATTATATACCTTGCTAGAGGGTGTGTCCTTTAAGGAGTATAACCCTTCAAATGACATTAATAAAACCTCTTCCTAAGTCGATGTCTTCTAGAAACTTTAGTTTAGAACTTAACTAACTAATCACTAGTTTAGTCAAATACTAACAAAGGCACCTCTAAGAAGATAGTCGGCAACTATAAGATAAATAGGTATAAATATCAAATGCCATTCTTAAGATATATTATCTTTTAGGAGAGGTATGGTTTGTACTGTCAAACTTGTAGGATTATTTAGGTTAGGATTTAACAAGAAGTACGTATTTTAACACTTGAGAAGATGTCAATTTGAGAAAGAAAAAAAATTTAAATAATATCAAAAAAATTAGAAATTATATGACCTTCTAGAGGAGAGAGTCTTCTTCTAGAATCTATAATTCTTCTTTTGGTTGGAATAGATTTATTTTGAAAAATGTGGTGGGATATTAAAACAATCGATTTGAATAAGTTGAAATTTGAATCATTATAAAAGAGAACATATAGGTCTAAAGCCCTTTTTTATTTTTTATTATTCTAGCTACATATAATATCAATAACATAATCTAAGATCAAAGGGAAATAAGTTTATTTTCATATATTTTTGTGGTGGGAACTAGACCCCTAATTTCTAACTTTTTTCAGCAATTAAAATTTATCTTTAAAAAATAAGAAAATATATAATTTCTTATTCCAGATTAATTATTAATATAATTTCTTATTCCAAATAATTATTAAAAATTATAATCCTAAAATTCATCCATTTCTACACATTTCATTAGTTTACTTCATTTTAAAATTCTAAATAATAATACCAGTTTTATGTCATTGAATGTGAAGAAGAACACTTTTGTTAGCCTTTTCCTTTGTAAAAGGGTGACACAGGTTTTTTTCTTTTACCCACATATGTACATATATTTGTATATACATATATACATATATATGTATATACATATATGTGTGTGTGTGTGTGTGTGTGTGTGTGAGTGTGTGTGTGTGTATACATATATCTATACATACATACATACATACATACATACATACATACATATATAATATGATATTGCATTTGGAATATATATACCACATAAATGGTAGTGTTAATACATTTGTAGCAGATCTGAAAATCAATAGTCTAAAGTGTTTGAGATCAAATAGAGGGGATGAATTCATATCAAATGAGTTCAATATATTCTGCAATGACAAAGGGATCAAGAGACAAATGAGTGCACCAAGGACTCCACCACATAATGGGATAGCTAAAAGAAGGAATAAATCAATCATTGAATGTGCAAAGACACTATTTATGGA
Organism: Cupressus sempervirens; assembly: GCA_028749045.1. NCBI lineage: Eukaryota > Viridiplantae > Streptophyta > Pinopsida > Cupressales > Cupressaceae > Cupressus > Cupressus sempervirens. The sequence continues at coordinate 116,260,248 of CM053788.1, forward strand.
GAAGAATGTTTCACAAAAGCATTGGAGAGAAGCAAATAGCATTGCAGTCTATACTCTGAGCTGAGTTCAAGTTAGGAAACGTACAAAGAAAACCCCCTTTGAACTTTGGTATGGATATGCACCTAATGTCAATAATTTCAAAGTCTTTAGAAGCAAACATTACATTTTGAAAGATGCAAGGAAAGGAAAACTTGATGCAAAAAGTGATGAAGGTATATTTGTAGGATATTCCACTAGGAGCAAGGCATACAAGTGTTGAATCATAACACTAACAAAATTGTGAAAAGTGCAAATGTTAGAGTCGATTAATTTTCAAAAAATAATAAAGAGGAATACAAGAAATAACCTAAAGATTATAGAAACTTTGTCTACATCTATGAAGGAGAGCCTAGTACATTACCTGAACTAGAGAAAGAGGCTTTCGAGCATCAGCAACCAGGCACTGTCAAGGTTTAGTAGAAATGTTTTATCGAGCATCGCAAAGTACAAAACAAGATTATTTTGTAAGGGATATGCACAAGAGGAAGGAGTTGACTATGGAGAGACATTTTCTTCGATTGCAAGGTTGGAAGGAGTAAGAACTTTACTTGTATATGTTGCTTGCAAAGGATTCAAAGTGTACCTCTTAGAGGAAGAAGTCTACATTTATCAACGTAAAGGATTTGTTGACCCTAACTATTGAGTAACATGGATCGTTTCCTGCAAATGTACTAACATGGCCTTCGTAATTGATGTGTTCCAAATGCATATTTGGATCTCAAATAAATATGAGAGGAGACATATCTCTATGGTGTAATAATCATTTAATGATGTTATATTAACATAAATAATAATAATAATATGTATAACAATACATATATATATATATATATATATATATATATATATATATATATATATATATATATGTATATATGTATATATATATATATATATATATATATATATATATATGTATGTATATATATATATATATATGTATGTATATATATATATATGTATGTATATATATATATATATGTATGTATATTTATATATATATATATATGTATGTATATATATATATATATACATATGTATATATACATATATATATATATACATACATATATATATACATATGTATATATACATACATACATATGTATATATATATATATATATATATATATATATATATATATATATATATATATATATATATATATATATATATATATATATATATATATATATATATATACTATTATATACAATAATATATAGTATTTAATATGGATAAGTATATATAGGAAATGATGATTTTCCAATAATAATAATGTATCTAAGATCAAACTAATCTGACTAAAGCTACAACCTTAATCTCCCTCTTAGCTTGGGAGGATTTTTAGAACACATTATGCTTTCAAGTATATGAAGAGATATAGGCTCCAATATGATATTCTTGGAATGGCATATTTAAGGATATCAACATAAATCCATCAATTTAGATGTTATCTTTTAATATAATCTGAAGTATGATTCAACAAGAAATATCAATCATATGATATTCATCATACGAATATTCTTTTGGTATGTGTACTGGCATCAAATCCTTGACGCCTACCAAAGAATATGATATATCCTAGAAGGATATGAGATATCTAATTTCTGGCACTTTAGGACAACAAGTTAACAAGAAATCACAATGTCATGGTCTCTATCATGAAAAGTATCATGATCTCCGACACTTCGGGACAACAACTTAAATGAAGTTTGATCATGATGTTTTCGTTATCATGACTTTCTACACTCTGTGACAACAAATTAATGAAGTCTATCATGACACATTCATTATCATGACTTTCAGCACTCTATGGCAACAACTTAACGGAGTTTTTCATGATAATAGGTCTAGCATCTATAAGATTGTCAACTTACAATGGTTACCTTCTATTTATATATGTCAATGAAAGATTGTCACCTTTCATTACATATCATATGCAAAATAGTAACCACCATGAACAAAGTCAAAGGGTGGTACAAGGGCTTTCACCTTAACTTTCTCTCATGGAGAAGAATGTATTACAAGGAATTTCACTTTGAACTTTTCCCTTATAGAGTATATATCACACTTCAAATTTCTCCCTTTGAACAATGATCTTGGGAAGTCAGGTCTTGTGGTTACTATCTTAGAGGCTCTCTTTTTCCAAGGATGTTTGTCAGACTCCCTCTGAATCTGATATTGATCTTCCAATGTTTTGGTGATAAGTCATTACTTCCTCATTATGTGCACAGGATTAGGCCCATCAAAATCATGCAATCACACAAATATTTTTTAGACTCCCTCTGAATATCAATCTTCCTATGTTGTCTTTGAAGAAGTGTCAAACTTCCTCTTAATGTAGAAGGATACTCATAATTTCAATCATCAAAGATATTTGCTTCAAGAACCTCACTTATCTTGCTTGATCATTAGATGACTAATCGCTTCTTCTTTGGAACTATTCTCATAAGATTGAGTTTTGCATAATATGTCTAATGTACCATTCTTTTTTTCTTGCAATATCATCTTCAAGTACAAAGGAAAAGTTAAAGGAAAATAACTCATATAGTACATATAAAAAAACACATAAAATAGAGACTATAATGAGTAGATAAATGTAATACTAAAGAATAATAAATACTTCATTTTTCTAGAGTTTTCAAGTATTGATCATTGGACGGAGTTAATTTTTTCTTCATAAGTTTTTATCCCTTCTGGTAAAATATGGGACAAAGATTTATAGGTGTATGGTTAGGGCTTTCCCTTTACTGTTCTCTCTTTAATGTCTTCCTTTAGATTCTAAGACCTAGTAGGATGTCATCATGACACTACTAAACATCTTTGTTTGTGAAACCAATAATTCCCTCAGCTTAATCAAGGCTCATCAAAATTAGACTTTCATTGACTTACCACCAGTTCTATGTGGTTAATTTTCTGTGAGTTATATATATATATATATATATATATATATATATATATATATATATATATATATATATATATATATATATATATATATATATATATATATATATATATATATATATATATATATATATATATATATATATATATATATATATATATATATCTTACTACAAATTCATTCATGATGTGACAATATGTTGTTGTGATGATTTTTTTTTAAGGTCCCAGCAAACTCACAACTTCTAATGCTTCACAAACTATCTTTGAGCATAGATGTGATTCACTTCTTTTAGAAAATATTGCTTGTTCAACAAATCCTTACTTTTGAGTAATAAGAACACATGCTCCTACAAAATTATCATTATGAATGAATATAAGTCCTCATCTTGACTTCACTATTTTGAAGGCTCTCAAGCTTTAATACGTAGTTTAGGTTGAAGAGATAATACATTGAACACTATTTTTGAACTTTGTGTTGTGTGGGCCCACTTAGTATTTTAGTCAATGTTCTTTGACCTTGGTAAAGATGAGGTGGTCAATGCAAATTTTGCACCACATTTGTTGTCTTGTTATGTGCAATCAGGCTATTGTTCTTACTTATTCATTTGTCTCCTCTTTTTAATTAATAAACCAAATATGTTTAATGAACTAGACTTCTTTTAGATGCTCCATCGAATACACTATCAAGTCTACTACACAAAATAGGGGTTATATATAAATTCATGTTCAATCTATTTTATAATCACCAATGGGCATAATTCCCATGGATTTTTCTATTTGGTGGCAATGTCCCATAGAATAATGGTAATAATTTATCCCACTTCCATTCTCCTTTTATTCGATGGTTTCTTATGAAAGTGTGTGTGTGTGTGTGCGCGCGCGCGCGTGCGTGTGTGTGTGTGTGTGTGTGCGTGTGCATGTGTGTGTGTGTGTGCATGTGCGTGTGCATGTGTGTCTGTGTGTCTGTGTGTGATAACTAAATACCATAACTACCAACTAAAATGTTTTAACATAATTATAATGGAATTTATGTGTGATTTTGTCTTTCTACTTCTGATACAATTGGAAAAAAAAATGATCTTGTTCCTCTAAATGATAGATGATGTAAGGTTTATTTTTTCCTTGATACTTCATATTATATAGTTATAACAAGTTGTATTGTGTTTTGATTATCTCAAGAACTTTATATGTATATATACTCCAGCTCTTAATAATAATTTTTATATCCTTGTCTTATAGGATGATCCCATATATATTTATATGTGCCTTAACCCTTGAATAGATAATCTCTCTCTCTCTCTCTCTCTCTCTCTCTCTCTCTCTCTCTCTCTCTCTCTATATATATATATATATATATATATATATATATATATATATATATATATATATATATATATATATATATATATATATAGACACACACACACACACACTTCAGCTCTCAAGAAGACATAAGTGGCACTCCAACAATAAAATTGTATGTCTTATTAATTTACCCATGTAGGTCAACATATTATTGAATTATTAGCTTGTGTATGCTCCACCTATAACTCTTGTATTAGATCGAAGGCTCTAGATATTATGCAACATATTTATTTGAATGGGGTTTCACAAATGGATATGTCATGGTGATCCAACTAATACATCTATGTTCTATAATCTTGACTTGTGCTATTAGTATTAGAAATCATCTATTTCAACCAAATTGATAGTTTATGATTAGTGATTACTTACTTTTGTGTATTTATATTGATTAGTATAATATTTTGTTTTCCTTTCATGCAATGGGCCTAAACTTGCCTGGTTATTGATATCTCTCAAATCTGTACTGTGTATTTAAAAATGCGCCTTCAAATGATAGTAGATGAGCTTCTCTTCGTGGATGCTCCATGATAGACATTGATGTAGATCTTGTTCATGTTAAAACAGGTCATAAACAACATAAAAACCAAAGTAATAATTGTTGTAATGTAGAAAGAAGGGGAAAATAGAGATATATAATTGATAAACAACAATGTATTAATATAGCTTGCTTACATACATCAGACCTTCAAATGTCTTCTAACAATACACCGCTTGTATGTGCACATCACATATTTATACATGTAATACCAAAATCTAGAAACTCATTTTCTAGAGTATTCTATATTCTAGAATGTTCTACATCTAATCTGGAATGTACAATGGAAGGCTCTAGGAAGCCTCTTCTCTTGATTCTTCTAGACAATCTTAACCCTTAACAGTTCACTGAGCCAAGATTTGTATTCCATTGACTGAGATATATTTTGCAGCAGGTTATGTACTATATTTTTTCTTCATTCATTCCTATAGCTATGATGAAGTTTGTTTTTCCTACATATACCTTTCATGGTCTTCCTCCTTAGTAATCCTTGTTAATGATGTTTCTCTGAATGTTAAATTTATCTATGGCCCATCTATTCGTTGATGGGAATTGACTAATGTTATTCTCCTCATCATCCCCTTTATGCTCTTCTTATCACTTATTAAATTCCATATTAAGTGATCCCTTTATAATTTTTGAATTCCACCCAAGTGTGCAATGAAAATCTTCCAAGTGCTAAGTGGGGTTTGCTCCCCATTTGCACTTGAAGATGTTAAGGAAAGGATGTAGAATTATTTTTTATTCTCTGTCGGCACAAAATTATAACTTCCTCAACTTGACACTATAACAAATGTCATTCTATGCAAGGGATATTGACCTTTAATATGCTAATGACTGGTATGGGTTGTCAGGTTCATTGTTTAATACATTCCCTCTCTCCATCTCCTCTTGTGTTGATGAAATTATGACTGTATCTCTATATTTTATCCTTACTCCATTGTTGAGTTACTTTCATTAAATTGATATTCTATCTCTGTTGATGGATATGTCCAATGATAATGAATTACAAATGTGATTGGTGTCCCTTTTGTTACCAATATTTGATGTATGTTGATTGGATTCCTAGTCCGTCTATTTTCCATCTGCTCCTCCATCTATGATGATGCACTAGTAAAACTAGGATAATCATATGTGGATGGCTTCACATTGGGGCCATAGGGTGTTGTGGAAGAGTTGGTACTCCGTTGGACTTCAGGAACAATATTGTCATTGTGCTCATTATGTTCCATCCCATTTATTAAATGGTGTAGTTATCCAACCTGGATCCCTATGTTGTATTGGCTACCTTTATATCAATTGATCTTTTCATTTCCCATTTTCATAGAACTTTGTCAAACCACTACTATCTTTGTGATTTATAAGTTTGATATTATACAATTCCAAAATCAAATGTCTACAATCTTCCATTCAGAAGTAATCAAAATCCCCAACTTTGTGAATTCGGTGAACTCTTTTTTTCTTGCTCTTTCTGATAGTTACAATCATATATACTTAGTTATAAACATATATAAGCCTCCTGATATATGCACAACAATATGTGATAATATCATTGGTTTCTATTGTGATAGATAGATGTTACAATCTGAATGTGATTACATCATCTAAGATATATTATGGTGCAATTTCATTAATTTTAATGATATATTTTTACACTTGCAACTTGGCTCTGATACCATGTTGAGTAACATGAATCATTTTATGCAAAATGTACTAACATGGCTTTTGTAATTGATGTGTTCCAAATGCATATTTGGGTCTCATATAAATATGAGAGGAGACATGTCTCTATGGCGTAGTCATCATTTCATAATATTTTATTAACATAAATAATAATAATATATATTATATATCATTATATACAATAATATATATTATTTAAGATGAATAAGTATATAGGAAATGATGATTTACCAATAACAATAATGTATCTTTAATCAAACCAATCTGGCTAAAGCTACAACCTTAACACTGACAAGAGGAATATGGTATGCAAACTGCAAAAACTATTATATGGTTTGAAACAAGCCCCTAGAGCATGGTATGAAAGGTTACACACTTATTTGGTGAAATTTTCTTTTGCAAGAACTAATGACAATAGCAATTTGTACTTGAAAGGTGAATCTAAAAGCAAGATATTGCTAGCTGAAATATTTGTTAATGATATCATATTTGGAGGACATGATTTGTTGTGCAAATCATTTTCTACTAAGATGAAGAAAGAATTTGAAATGTCAATGTTTGGAGAGATTAATCTCTTTTTTGGTTTGCAAATTTATTAGATGATGGGAGATATTTACATTATACAATCAAATTATATCGAGGGGATATTGAAGGCTTTTAGAATGGAAGATTCAAGACCAATTAGAACACCTATGGTTACTAGTCACAAACTTTCAAAGAATGATGATTTTTTGAAGTAAATCAAATATTGTACAAGTCAATAATTGGAAAACTGCAATATGTTATTCATAGAAGATTTGATATTCCATTATTGTTGGTATTGTTAAAAGATTTTCCACTAATCCTAAGGAGAACCATATGATGGTTGTAAAAAGAATACTTAGATATTTGAGAGGAACAAAGGACTATGGATTATTGTGCAAAAATAAATGACAAGTTTGAGTTGAAAGTTTACACAGATGTCGATTGGGCTGAAAATTTTGATTATAAAAAGAGTACAAGTGGAGGAGCTTTCTTTCTAGGAAAGAACTTGATTTCATGGACAAGCAAAAAGAAAATTTGTATTTCTCAATCCACAGTAAAGGCTGAGTGTGTTGTTGCAGCAATTAATTATTCAAACATTGTGTGGATCAAGCAATTGTTGAAAGGTATGGAGGAAGAGATTATTGAACCTATTATGATATATTGCCATAACATAAGTACTATAAACATTTCTAGAGTCTTGTGACTCACAAAAAAACCAAGCACATTGCAATCAAGTAGAATGAAATATGTGAACAAAAAGGACCAGATATCTTATATATTCAATAAGGCATTACCTAAGGATGCATTCGAGTATCTAAGAGGCAAGTTAGGGGTCATTATCGGGGTATCTGAAGCAAGCTAAGAAGAGATGCAGCATTGCATCGAATGTTATGATCAAAATAACTTAGAAATTGATGTAGGAGGTCATACTTTAGGAGATGCCTAAAGCTATGAAAAGATGAACTAAAGCATGAGCAGATGAGACTGTAAGGAGTCAGGTCAAGATAACAAAGAAAATGATCTTGAACTATCAGTCAGATAGTGACACAAAGAAAATGATGTGTATATGAGTGGATGATTTCTTTTGCATTGTTGTCAAAGAGGGAGAATATGTATGCAGTTACCATACAAGTTATTGGATAAAGAAGGAGAATGTGTGATCAAAGTTACCATATCAAAGGAAGAAGCTAAAATACAAGAAGAGATTTCAAAGAGGGAGCTAATACAGATGGTATTACAACTGATGTCTAAATGAAGAATCTACAATTGGTATCATAGAAGTGTAAGAGAGTACAAAGATGATAATTGGAATGAAACTAAGGATACTAATGAAGATCTGATACAAATTACAAAGGCAATTGTTAATGACAAATCTTGAGAGAGTCTTTTGCATTTGCATGGTAACTAGAGGTGTTTCCATCAATGCCAAAGAGGGAGAATGTTGGAAACTAAATTGCAACTATTGTTATGTTGTCATTGATGTCAAATATAATTGGTGAGACATTTTATTTTTATGTTGTCACTGATGTCAAATCTTATTGGTGAGACATTTTTTAATAGTGTAGAGTGTTGTATTAGTTGATTGATGAAGAGGATTTGAAAAGAGAGATAACTAGATGAACTAGTGAATTTTTGAGTAAAGAGGAGCAAGTATGTTGGAATTATAATGGGCACTTGATCAATTGGTCTTTGACAAAATAATTTGTTATTAATCATCATATGAAGTGAAGAAGATATTTGAGTTGATGTGTAGAAGAGAAGACAAGAAGTTGAGTAAAACACTAAGCTTGAATGAGTGACAGTTTTACTAGGTCAGTGAAGTAGAAGATTAAGGAACTTAAGAGATAGTTGAGAAAACAATATTAGTTGAGTGTTAATTATGGTCGAGCAAGATGAGGAAGGAAAATAAAGTAGCGACCGAGCATAGTGAAGACCAGGCGAACTAGTGTAAGTTAAGCGAGATAGAACAATAGAGACCGAGATACATAGAGATGACCCAGCAGAAGAACATAGTGATGATTAAGTGTCATCATTTTAATAGTTTTTGAAGAACCAAGTTGTGAGGCCAACATAGTTGAATTTTTGGATTGGTCAAAATGTGTGGATGATAATGATTGATGAGCTAGCCTATTTAATGCAAGAATTGAGCTTGTTAAGAGATCAAGGAAGGGATTTAAAGAGAAGCTTCTAGAAGTGTCAAGAAAAGAGAAGAAGGACAAGATGATGGACAGATTTAATGAATTTAATCAAAACCTAAGATCTACAGTAATGTTTAAGTAGAAAAATATCAAAGCTACCTATTTAAGGAGGCATAAGGGATGTTTATTAAGGTTGGTTTGTTGTTGATTGGAAAATTTGTAGATAACCTGTGAATAATAAAATAGAAGAGGAAAAGTGAGAAGATTGGTAAAATTCGATTACTTGAAGTGTTTCTAAGAAGATCAAAGATGGAAAGTATAACAAAGTCCAATTATCGAACCAGCAAATGAGTCAAATGGAGATCTAAATTTGCGAAGTGCATTGTATCTTGACAGATCAAACCTAGTTGCTACTTTCTAACCACTATGATAGTAAAATTCTTTAATCAAGGTGAAATTCCAATGGAATGATCCAAATTCTACTAACCAGGCCACTCCAAACATGTGATTAAATCCTTTAACCGGTTACACCTAACAATGTGTTTTGTAACCTTTAACAGGGTTGGCTCTTAACTGAGCTCACTTTAGAAGAGTGAAAAGTGGTAGCATGTTACTTGGTGGTTTATCCCAAAATGAGTTTCCACGTTAAATGCGCGTGTCATATATGTGTGAATGTTATATTTGTGATGTATGTTATTTACTATTGTTTATTTTATGTTAGTTGGCATATACTAAACAGAGGGCTTGTGATGAATGAATAAGTTATGTTTTTGATAAGTTGTTATATTGGTTGAGTAATTATATGACATTGAATAAGTTGTTTGAAGTTGTTAAAAGTTGAATTGGTACATCTAGACTTGAGGATAATTGATTCAACCCCCCTTATCAATTATTCTAAATATTCTAACGTGTGATGCAATGAATTGAACTTCAAACTTATCTTTAACTTCTTCCATAATGTAAGCCCAAAGTACCCAATAAACTTAGTGTCTCCATATAAAACTAGGCTCTTTGGCAAACCATTTACTCTCACCACTTCTCTACAAATAATTTTTCTACATGAACAATGTCACCAGTCTTCTTGGAGAGAATAAAATATGCCATCTTCAAAAACTTGTCAACCACCACAAAAATTAAATCATACCCTCATTGAGTCCTTAATTTACCAATAACAAAGTCCATGCTAACATCCTCCTACAAATTTTCTTGTATAGGTAATGACTGATACAATCTTGTATTATGCTTTTCTGCTTTTGTCATCTAACGTACTTCTAGACATCTTGTTGCAACCGTGGCCAGTAATTATTCTCACTAACGAGAGCAATAGTTTTATCTCAACCAAAATGTTTATTCAATACTCCACTATGTTTCTCTTTGATTAGATTATCCCTCATAGAAATTTGTGGAGTACACAATAGACTCCCTCTAAATAACATACCATCCTAGATGATGAAATCCAACCATTTCATTATGTCTAGAGTAATGGGTTTTTTACATGATTTCTAAGCTTCTCCAAAATCAAGATCCACCTCTAGATACAAACTCATGAGTTCCTTGAACCTAACCACCTTAGTCTGCATTGCTATCACTAAAATTTGTCTACTGATAAGAGCATCTACAACCCTATTAGACTTCTCACTCTTGTGTTTCAAAACAAATGTACTGATAAGAGCATATGCAACCCTATTAGACTTCTCACTCCTATGTTTCAAAAAAACTCAACCCGTTTCAAATGCCTCTGATTCAACTTTTATTAACATTTCAAATATTGAAAAAATCGATGATGAATATACAAAACAAACTCCTTATGAAGAAGGCAGTGTCTCTAATTCTTCAATGTTTGAACTATAACAAAAAAATTATTGATCAAAAACAAAATATTTCTCCAAGCACCATTTAACTTCTCACTGAAATATGCAATAGGTCTACCTTCTTGGTTCAAAATAGTTCTGATTGCAATATCACTAGCATCACAATATAATTTAAATGACTTACTAAAATATAGAAGTGTTAAAACTGGTTTCTCTATAACTTTTGGCTTCAACAAATTAGAACTCTTATCTCTCATGTACTCTACTTAAACTCTTTCCTATCCCATCTCATTGATTCAGCGAAGTGTCCACAAAAACTATTAAAAAACCCTCAAAACCTTTCTTTAAAAAATAACCAAACCATGAAAATATCTTATCTTAGTAGCACTCCTTGGAGTAGTTCATTCAAAGATAGCATTCACTTTCTTTGGGTCTATTTTTAGATTTTTTTGTAAAACTACAAATCCTAGATACACTAACTCCTTCACAAAATTGCACTTATTCAAATTAATGAATTGTTTCTCTTCCATAAACTCTTCAAACACCCTACAAATATGCATTATATGATCCTCCAATGTCTTACCAAAGATCAAAATATCATTTAGGAAGACAAATACAAACTTACCTAGAAATTCATTCAGCACCTCATTCATGAGTTGCATGAAAGTTATCGATGCATTGGTTAGCCCAAAAGGCATGACTAATCACTCATGCAATCCTTCTTTTGTCTTGAAGGTAGTCTTCCATTTATCTCCTTCTTTGATCGGAATCTGATGAAATCCACTCTTTATATATATCTTTGTGAAATACACAACTCTTCTCAAATAATCCATAATATCATCCATTCTTGACAATGGAAAACTCTACTTAATTGTGATCTTGTTGATAGCCCTAGAATCTATATACATCCTCTATTCTCCATTCTTATTTGGTGGTAATATTTTTGGTGCAACACATGGACTCAGGCTCTCTTGAATTAACCCCTTCTACAACAACTCATATACTTATATATTCAACTCTTCACTTTTTGCTAGTGATATTTTGTGTGTTGCTTTATTTGACAAAATGGCTCCTGGAATTAAGTCCATCTGATGACTAATCTTCCTTACTAGTAGTAATCCATCAAGAACATTATCAGATACAATATCTTGAAATTCACCTAACAAATCTTTAACTTATGGAGTTACATCTTCTACTTATTCTTTACCATCTTTCGGAACTATAGCAAAACACATATGTTCATGCCTCATAACCTCTAGAAATATTCTTCCATCAAAAAAACTTATTCTCGCATTATTAGAAACCTTTTCTTCTATGTCTTTCAACGACTTTAGCTTATGTCTCACTTCATACTTTGTCAAAGAACAGGTATTCACATTGCCATCATGAACAATATGCCTATTAAAGTGTAATAGCCTTCCCAACAACATATGGCATGCATCCATTGGTATGGTGTCATAATGTAATTCATCATGGTAGCTCCCAATATTTAACTTCACTAGGCATTTCTTATTGACCATGATCTTGTGGTCATCCTACACCCAAAAAATCCAGTATGGACATGGGTGTTTCCACCTCTTGAGCTTTAATTTTGTGATCATATCCTTTACCACAAAATTGTCAATCCTCCCATTATTGATACTCACATCACAACACCTATCCTTACATTTGAACATGGTACAAAACAAGTGCCTCTGTTGCCATGGTTCATTCTCACCACTCAACGAGACTCTTTTATTAACTAGGAATTCTCATCTTTCAACATCTTCAGAATATGGATGAGTTGGCATCATCATCCACAAGTGCAACTATGTTCTGGCTTTTAGTTCTTTTCTTTTTCCTTCCTTGGAATTGAGTACATTCATAAGGCATGTGACCTTCTCTATAGGGAAAACATGTTCCACAAAATCCCCCACTTCCTAGTCCTTATCCTCTTCCTCTCCTCTCTTATCTCTATTATTTTGATCATGGAAATGATTAAAATTATTTCTCGTGTAATTATAAATATTGATGGCCTTGTCCTTATTTTTTTAATCTTCATTTTGGCCTCCATAAGTGTAAGATCCCTCCTCGCATGTACTTATTAAATATGATTTTCTCTATTAAATATGTTGTAGGAGATTTGAACGGATATGAAGTAATGTTTTGTGTTGTAGATGTCCTAATGAATGTTGAGACCAGATGATACATTCATGTTTTAAAATACTCAGTGATTCGAGAACTACTACATTATCTTGACTATTTAAAAACTAAATTTCACTAACGAAGATATGAAGCATTTTCACTTGATAATAAGGGTGTTGATTTTGGTACCTCGATGATTAGGTTTTATGCTTTTAGATAGTTCAGTATTTCTTAATTGGTGATGTTTATGATGATAGGTATATGCATACCTAATGATGATTATTCTCATATTTTAATCTAAATTAATGGATAAGTTATGTTATATTAATTTTGTGATTTTTGATGATTAAATGTGAGTAGAAATGAATTAAATAGTTAATTTATTTGAAAGATGGATGTTTTAATTTATGTAATTTTCCTGATACGTTATATACATATATGCATGTGATTTTCTTGTGCTACTAATGTGTGCAATGAGTGTGTAGGATATTTTAGTTGAAAAATCTAACGGAGAAATAGAACTGAACCCTATGTACTAATTGTGGAAACTAGGGTTGAATCTAATGAAAGATGCAAACCCCATTGTTCGTATTTTATTTGTATCATGGTTTGAATGAATGTATCATTTTGTAATCATTAAATGTTAATGTTTTGTAACAGTGACTTTTCAGTGTTGCTTGACACTCGTGAATTGTATATGCATTCCAGCATGATAGTTAGGATTAACAGAGTAACCTAAAGATCTAAGTCAGACTAGGTTAGTGACCTTTTTGCTAATCAGTTAGTAATCAAGGTTAATTACCCTAATCAGGATTAGTGAGAAATCTGCTTTTGAAGGTTGTTAGAAAGTCCTAAAAAAAATTAACTTTTGATAGGTCCCTAATTAACCCTAAAGACCTAAAATCATGAAATCTAAGTACCCAAGGGGTATGGGTATGGGTTGAGAGCAATTTTCCTAGCCCCTTTTGTTGACTTTTATGGTCACTCAAAAACCCCATTTTTGCTTTATTATGAAAATTGAATGATTTCATCATGGGTTGGATAACTTTAACTTCACCTTGAGGTTAGCTTATGTCTAGTTGAGTTAGAAGACTCTAGAACTTTTAGGCAAGTGGGGGGAGTTATTGCTTTTTGGGGTGGTTGAGTTTAGGATCTTATTTAGAGGCTTTTTTGAGAGGGTTTGAGTGTTCACTCAACCTCTAGTTTTAGAGTGGAATTCAAGATTGAAGGAAAAGGAGAAGGAAGGGAATGCTCATCTCAAAAAAATTTCAATTGCCATAACCCGATTTTGAAGGTAGGAATCCCTTAGCTCATGTTGTTTATGTTTTCTTCATGCTTAAGTTATTGTGTTTTCATTTGTATGTTCATATGTGTGTTGAGTATGTTTGGGAGGGATTAAAATAGGTTTTCTTAAATATTTTTCCCTTGTGTTTTTCTTTGAATTTCGAAGGGATTGTATGGGGTTGTATTGGCATTACTCACCCTCAGATAGGGTAGAAGTGGCCATGTACAAGGAAAGGTCTTTAGTTGGACTCTGACAGTGTAGAGTCTCTTCTCAAGACAAGAAGAAGGAGAGAGGGTAGGGTATTATGGGCCCCTACTCATCAACACAAACCATGTATGAGTTTTGGAATGTAAGAATGGAAGAACGAAAGTTTTTGAGTTTATAGCCCCAAAAGAGCACCTATTATGGTGTTGTGTTTAACGTCTCCTGTTGGAAAAATCCACCTTCTCCCTAGTCTGGTTCAATGTCAAACCTGTTGTGCAAACCTAGATGGGAGTGAATGTTTGAATTTATCTTCATGTTAAGTTTGGTTGTCTCCTGGTCAGTTTCGTTCTCTCCATGATCATCGTGATGTGTTGCAGACTTCGTAATGGTTTCCCTGTTGAGGAGCCAAGAAGGAAATTCGGGATTATTTTTGAACTCCAAATATGGTGGGAGATTCCTCCTCGGGATATTAATCCTCTGTAAAAATGTTATATTTAAACTCTTTGTTGAAATGGCTACGAAGTCATGTTTTCTTCCTAGTTCTTTCCCGGCGGAGTCTTTGAATCATGTGGTTCAATAAAATAAATGAGAAATGACTGAACCACGTTTGTTGATAAAAATTGAGTAATATTCTTGCATGTGATACTTCTGGTATTTCAATTTTTGCATATGTTACTTGAAATTAGATGTGATGACGTTTTACCTTACTGTAGCATTATATACTTCAAAAAATTGCATTCACTTGATTTATGCTAATTGGATAAAATGATGAAATATAGTTATGCAATTTTAGGTTCAAAATAGGTTAAAGAAAATTTAATGTTATGATTGAGAGTTCGATTTATTTTCGTGATTATTAAAAGATAAAATTACCTTACATTATGGATTAAATAAATTATTAAACTCGATGATTATAATCAATACTAGAGATAAATAATTAAATATTATTGCCCTTGATTAAATGGATATGTTTTGCTCAAACTCAATTAGAAAAATATATATATACCCCATTGTTAAAAAGATAAAATAATTTGCATTCAAAAAAAAATAACACTTAAAAAAAATTTATGAACTTCAAATAAAGGAATTACCCCTAGAGCAAATATGCTCTCTAAATTTTGTATGAGGAGAGAAATTAATTGTTCTCTTGAACAGAAAATCTTAAATATTCTTTAATTATCTTTTTAAACATATTAAATATTTCAAAAAATGAAAGAAAGAGAAATATTATATATATATATATATATATACAATAGTTATGTTAAAAAAATAAGTAGATAGAATTTTTTAAGAATATTTTAGGATATATATATATATATCCTAAAATATTCTTAAAAAATTCTATCTACTTTTTTTTTTTAACATAACTATTGTTTCTATCCTCTTTTTTCCTTCCTAGACAACTTTAAAACATAAATATTTATCCTCCCTCCATCCTAGGCTAATTTCCAAAGACTCCAAAGTCTAAAAAAAAGGTAACTCACATGTTCCCATCTCTGACATGGCAGGTTAAATGAAATTTGAGGAATAAATACAAAGTTGGTCTGGATTTATTGTAATGTTTGACAAAAAAACAAATAAATCATTCCTTGCTTTACCCAAGCGTACCTTTTTCCTGGAAGCCTTCATGGCTGCGTTTTTTTCTCCAGCCCTTGGAATGCGTGGTAATACATGGGGAAACGCCCATGTCATTGGGAAGGGGGGATGTGACATGTGGCTTAGGGTAGGGTGGTTAAAAAGTATGGGGTTAGTGTAGTTTTGGGTTAAGTTAGTAAATTTTATTTATTGAATAAAGTTTTTTTAAGTGTTAATAAAGTTATGGTTGATATTGGTAAATTTAGATGTTAGTATTTTTAATTATTTTGTGTAGTTAGTATTATTTTAAAATAATATTATGTTAGTTTAGGATTTTGTTAAGTAGATATGTTTAAATGTAGCTAGTAATGATTAATTTAGAATTTAGTTTTAAATTAAATGTAATTAGTAATGATTAATTTGGGATTTAGTTTTAAATTTAGTATAGTTAGTATTAGTTTTTAAACATTAATATAATTGGTATTTAGATTTTTGTGTATAGTGTTGGTTTAAAAAGTTTAATTTGGAAAATTTAATTATGTGTTTAAGTGTGCCTTTTATAATGTTTATTTTTAATTAGATTTTAGTAATTTTTAAATTATATAATGTTATTCCATTAAAGTTAATAATGGTTTAGTTATTATAAAAATTAGTTGTATATTCCATGTTAGATTTCATTGGTATTAGTTTAGTTTAGTTAGTGAGCTAATAATTAGCTTTTAATTTGTTTATGTAATTAAAGATTAGATAGATTTATTATTTTATATTATTTGATTTTTAAATTGTTATTCGAATAATTTAAATATATTACTAATTAATATTTTGCTTAAATGATGTTATAATGGTTAATGTTAACAGGATTTTATATTAGATGCAAATTGTGTCTTCTAGTAGATTTAATAGATTGTTGGTTAATGTATGAGCTATTGAAAAGTATGTGATTAATAATTTATTGTTTAATATTAAGGTAAAACGAAACAAATGTCGAAATCAACTTAATAACGAATGTTCAAATTTAACGATCTATTCCTACATGTTATTTTTAAACCAAGTTGTAGTCTTAAGGTATTGATGGGAGAATCTATTATATCGTACAATGTACCTATGCCTTAACTTGTGAAACAAACTTATCAAACTTAGTGGTGTGATTAACCCTTTAATAAAAAAAACAAAAATTGCATGTGTTTTTGCCCTTGTATTTTGGGCATGACAATAAGATTGTCCACTAGATCTTCCACTCCGACTCTTTTGCTTTGCCTTTTCTTAAACATCTTGATCAACTTTTCCTATACTCCTAAGGAGACCTATTATACCTATTCAATATTGTTTATTCTAACCAGACTCAAATCATCTTGAATACTTGACCTTAAACCATTAAGGTAATAGGAAACTTTCTCCTTCTCAGCTTTCGCATCGCCTGTTCTAATGGGGAATTGGTAGAAGTCTTCTATATACTCATGAACAGATCATCCCACTTGCTTTAACCCTTGCATTTTCTTTAGCATATAAAGCTCATAATCAATAAGAATGAATTGTAATTTTAATTTATCTACCATTTGATCTCATATTATGATTTTTCTCTTTTCCTCTTCTATTTCACTCCAATTGAATCTCCTACCACTAGATCATTGCATGACCCTTCAATCTATCTTTCTCAAACTTGACCCTCTTACGATCCTCAAAATATTCTTCTAATTCATTGATCTACTCAATCAATTCTTCCAAGTTAATATTTCCCAAAAATGTTGGGACCTATATATTAGGTCTTTCCCAATATTGCAAATGGCCCTAAAAGTCTTTAATCTTCTTGGTTAAGAACTTTTCTTCTTCTTGTTGTTCATCCTCCTTTTCATTACTTACTAAAAGATTCATACCTCTTTACTTACTAAAAGATTCATACCTCTGTGAATATCCTCTTACAATGTGTGCACTTGTCTTTAGAGGGATCTAACCAAAGGTGGCACACCTTTGTCTCTTCCACCACATTCTCTTCGTGGAGGCATATTTGTGCTTATCACTAAAACCCTAAACTATGGCTCTGGTGCAAACTACTCATAGTCAATGATTGTCTACACATTGTAAAACTCATGCTCTGATACCACTTGATAAAGAGTGCTCCCCTTAATACCAAAAGCACATAATAGTGCTAGAAACATAATATCAATTCACAAGAACATAAGTGGTCTTCTTATTATCTCCAAAAGCATAAACTTGAAGATTTTAGAAATACAATATGCAAAGCCACATGGGTTCCTTCTTTACAATATTTTGTAGATAGAGCTACAAAGAACCACCTCAAATTGTCCTAGATAGTCAATCAATTCCTCTAGGTTAATATTTCCCAAAAATGTTGGGACCTCAATATTAGGTCTTTCCCAATATTACAAATGACCCTAAAAGTCTTTAATCTTCTTGGTTAAGAAATTTTCTTATTCTTGTTGCTCATCCTCCCTTTCATCACTTACTACAAGATTCATCCCTCTGTGAATATCCTCTTGCAATGCTTGCACTTGTCTTTAGAGGGATCTAACCAAAGGTGGCACACATTTGGCTCTTCCACACATTCCCTTCATGGGGGCATATTTGCACTTATCATTGAAACCCTAAACTATGGCCCTGGTAGAAACTGCTCATAGTCAATAATTGTCTACACATTGCAAAACTCCTACTCTAATACCACTTGATGAAGTGTGCTCCCCTTAATACCAGAAGCACATAACAGTGATAGAGACACAATATCAATTCAAAAGAACATAAATGGGCTTCTTATTATCTCCAAAAGTATTAAATTATAGATTTTAGAAATACAATATAAAAAGCCACACGGGTGCCTTCTTTACAATATTCTGTAAGATAGAGTTGTAAAGCACCACCCCAAATTGTCCTAGACAACCCTATGGGTCATTCTTATATAGGGAATTTTCCATTGCTTGAGAAGGTTCCATACATTTATCCTTGACCCTTGAGATTGATTATACTATATTAAATTGGAAGCACCTCAGATTAATCATGGTTTAGCAACCATTTTATAATGTGATTTCATCATTCATTTGCATTCCTCTTCTTTTTTCCCCTTTATCCTAGGTGGAATTAGGATAAGACTTAACAAATCCTCTCCAAAAGCTCCTATTTTCATGGTATAAAAACTTAAGGTAGGATCTAACCACCTAGGTCCTCCCTTTCCTTCATTAAATCACTCAAAATATATTTTCCACACCATAATGACTACATATTGAGTTATGCACTTGATTTCTATGATTGGGGACCTATTTTGGGACCCTGAGGGAATCCTGAGGGTTTTGGATCCTCATTGGCAGGGATGTAGTCTGTCTGTGCCCAATTAGGGATGTAGTGCATGATTAATGTGCCCATCAGGGACGTAGTGCATCCCTGCCCAGGCCTAATTTTGGGTCTACTCCCGAGTCTTGTGTCCAAATTGTTCATAGGTGTTAACTTTTATATGGGTCAGCCTATGAGAGAAAGTTATTTCTAAGCCCTTTATAAACCCATCCATTTGCTCCATTTTGCATCCATCCATCATATCCATTAATTTCATAATCAAGCATTCATGCGCTCAAGCTCTCAAGCACTCAAGAATTCTCCAAGCACTTAAGGAATTTAAGCAATCCCTCCATTGAAGATCAAAGAATCATGCATTCAAGCCATTGAAGGATTTTATTCAAGATCTTCCATAGCTTTTTCAACATTAAATATCCTCTTGGAACCTTCTACACTTATCCTCTCAAGATCTTCATTTATTCCTATGGTGTATTTCAAGCATATTTATTCATGAAGGTTTTTGTTTCACTTTGATTTCCTTTCCTAGAGTTTTTGAAGTTGAGTCAAGGCTATTGCATATACATACTCAATTACATTCTAAATTCAAGAGCACATTCATAGATTTACATTGATTTATGTTAGATCTATTGCTACTACTTACTAGATTTCCATTTCTATCTCAATTCAATGTTAATTGCTAAATTGAAAATCAAGTTTGATATCAAACACAATTGATTAGGGACGTAGTGCTCCCCTTCTTTATGAGAAAGTTGACCTTGCATTAGAATTTTACATTACACACAAAAGTTGAGCTTGCCAGATTACCAAACAATTTATGGGATTTGTCCGTCTTGTTGTTTTAGCTAAGATTTGGGGATTCTATTATTTTGGGGGCTACTTGGTAACTTATTTTCAAGTTTGATGTCTCACAAGGTATAATATCTTTACTTTGTCATATTCACAAGGTATATGTCTTGTAATTAAGATTTCTCCCTTATGAGGATCCTCTTTCCATAAGTGATATTTCATTTTCACATTGTATTATGTGCTTAGATTATTAAGGCCCTTCGATATGATACAATCCACATTTCTTCTTTAAGAATATCCTGTTGTGGGATAAAGTAGGTATCCTCTTTCTTTTCCTTCTCATGTCTAGTATATAGACATGATAAGGAGGGGGACATACATATGTCCTTCTTGTGCATAGTTTGTGCTCACAACCATGGGGTAGAAAATATGGGTTCTGAGCATGGCTTAGAGTACTTTAGCCTTGGACACTTGGTATGTTTTCTAAGTTATTCTCAAATCTATGCATTGTTACTTCATCTTATTTTCACACACAAGCACATATGCTAAATCTCATATATGGGTAATGCAGACAAACTTTCCAAATCTCATATATGGATGATTGATTTGCATACATGCTAAATCTTGTATACGGCTAACGCATACAAGCTTGCCAAGTCTCGTACATGAGTAAAGAATTCCATACATATATGTTAAATCTTATATATGGGTGATGCAGAAAAAATTTCTACATGTCATATATAAGTAACACATACAAGCATAGCATGCTAAGTCCCATACACAGGTAACACATTTTTACAAGACCATTCCATGGTGATACAAAGGACATTGATCTATAGTTGGAACTTTGGTGGGTTGACTAGCTAGTTACCACCCCCTTAGACCATTTAGTGCCATTTTCTACAAGCAGTTCTTCCTATAATTCACAGTAGGGTGGTCACTCTACTGGGTGAGGTAACCACTTTTCTCTCACTTCTCTCTTTTGATTTCATGCAAATAGAGATAGATCATAAAGCTATGTTGTCAATGATGTTGCTCTTGCATTTCTTTTGTCGTCATTTATGCTCTTGTGATAGATTTCCAAATATGATATTAGTGGGTGATACATTTCTTTAGATGAGGTCTCCTTCACTAGTTGATTTGTATTTGTTTTAATATTAACCCCTTCTTGTGTCTTTGTCTTTTTGGCTCTTGCTCTTTTTTATTTGTTTTTACACCCTTGTGTAGGGATGTAGAGTTAGGACCCTTGGTCTTGGGAGCTTATTCCCTTTGACTAAGTGATGATCTATCTTGATGTGACTTATTATATTCTCCTCCTCTTCTTCTCTTTACTTTATCGTGAGTGCAGGTTGAGCCAAACTCTCGCTAAAGTGGGGATTAAATATATCATCTAAAATTGGAAGCACCTCAGTTTAATGATGGTTTAGAACCCATTTAATGTGATTTCATCATTCATTTTCATTCCTCTCATTTCATCCCCTTTTGCCTAGGTAGAATTAGGGTAATAACTAATAGATCATCTTTAAAAGACCCTATTTTCATGGAATAAATCTTGAGGTAGGATCTAACCACCTAGGTCCTCCCTTTCCTTCATCCAATCACTCAAAATCTATTTTCACATTGTAGAATCTATATCTTGAGTTCTATGCCAAATTTTTGGGATGCGAGATCTATTTTGGGAACCAGAGGGTTCTAGGCCCTCGTTGGTAGGGATGCAGTGGGTCCTATCATGATCATGGATGTGGTACATCCCTAATAGTCCTATCATGGATGTAGTGCATCCCTTTTTGGGTCCACTTCCCGAGTCCCATGTCTTGATTGTTCTGGGGTGTTAGCTTCTAGGTGGGTAGGCCTATGAGAGAAAGTTAATTTTAAGCCCCTTATAAACCCATCCATTTTCTCCATTTTGCATTCATCCATCATATCCATCAATTTCATAATCATTAATTCACATGCTCAAGCTCTCAAAAACTCAAGCATTCTTCAAGCAATCCCCCCATTGAAGATCAAGGATTCATGCATTCAACTAATTGAAGGATTTTATGCAAGATCTTCCATAGCATTTCAAACATTCAAGATCTTCCTTCATACATTCAAGATCATTTTGGAATCTTCTAAACTCATACTCTCAAGATCTACATTCCTAAGGTGGATTTCAAGCACATTTATTTATGAACGTTCTAGTTTCACATTGATTTCCTTTCCTAGGGTTTTTGAAGTTGAGTCAAGGTTATTGCATCTACATACTTGAATACATTATAAGTTCAAGGAATATTCATACATTTACATTGCTTAATGTTAGATCTATCACTACTACTTTCTAGCATTTCATGTCTATCTCAACTCAAGGTTAATTCATAAACCAAAGTTTGACCAAAGCAATGGGCCCCCCAACCAACAAACAAAACCCTTTATTTTGCAAGTTTTGGATCTTGGATTGGCAAATAGATTGTAGATTTGGATACCTTTTTATTCATTTATTGAAACTAAAAAATTGGATTAAAGATTGGACATAGTTGATCGAGGATGTATTGCTCCCTTACTTTAGGAGAAAGTTGACCATGCACTTAGGATTTGACATTGCACACAGAAGTTGACCTTGCCAGATTGTCAAACGATTTATGTGTTTTGTCTGTCTTTTTGTTTTAGCTCATATAATGTGTTTAATCCTTTTGGAGGTTGTTTTGTAACTCATTTTTGGGTTTGTATCTCACAAGGTATAATATTTTTACTTTATCATCTTCTTTTCCTTATATTTAAGCTTTACAATGTATATCTACTTGTTTAAAACCTTCTTAAGGTGAAGGTGAGAGGGAAGTAAATCCAAGTAATTCATCCTTTTGCAATAGGTACACATTGACACTTTCATTTGTGTGAATCAAACCTATCTTAAGAGGTGGATCTTGGTTTTCCCCCTTCATAAGGTATTAGGATGGATTGATTCTATTTTCCCCCTACACACCAGCCAAACCTAAATTATATTATTTTTCACATTTTAATACATAGAATCGGCTTAAGATGATTACAAATTATATTTTTAGGTAGCCCGACTTTCGAAGACCATAACTTCTTAACAGTAGACCCAGTTAGTTGTTATAACCACTTTTTAATTGGCATCTTCTATTCTACAACACTTGACTTGTACAAGCTCTAGTCAGCTGAGGTCTAACCCCTTTTCAAAGCCTCTAAGGCCTTCAAATTTGAGCTCAATTGTTTTCTACCTCAAATTTATATAAAAAATCCTCAATAACTTCACTAATACCTATGATATGGAGATGAAACTCAACTAGAAGGCTGAAATATCTAAGATGAACCGCCACCTATGAAATTAGAACATTCTAATCTTGTATGACCAACTTACTAAAATAGTAAGCTTCCACAAATAGCAACTTTGCACTAAAATAACCCTTATTGAAAAGATAGAAATAGAAATATTTCTAGGTGATGCAAGACTGCCCTTTAACCCAAGATGTTCTTGCATCACAAAAGAAGAATGAAGAAGAACATACATAACACATGATGCTTGATGAAAATCCCAGTAAATTTAGTCTTAATTGTGTCAAAAAATATTGAACAACTAGAACCCAACAAGTTTCTTGAACTCTAGTAAGATCTTCCAAGAGAATATACCTCCTGAATGATATTGTCCTTCAAAATATTATGCATTATTCAATTATTCTAGCAAACCCAAAAAGTTATACAAAAATAATGCAAGTTGAAACTAAGAAAAAGTATGAGCAACAAATGAAAGAGGAAATGGATTCCTTGATAAAAATCAAATGTGGGAGTTAGTTTGATTGCATAAAGGTAAAATAGAATTTCCCAACTTATTGGTTAAAGGAAGAAAGTGGAGGCAAGAAAACAAACAAGGCAAGAATTCTGGTAAAAGGTTTTGCACAAAAAAAGGTATTGGTTTCGGTAAAATATTTTCTCATTTTGTTAAGTGTTACTAAAATTTTGCAAATGTGTAAAATTTTAAGTATACATGCAGTGAAAATACAAAAGTTATTTTCATTTCATTCAAACAATAGAAATATCTTTGTACTTATTTACTTTCAAATATACATTGATGTTTTCAAACAATGAAATGAAATTATATGCTGAACAGGAAAAAGCCTCACACAAGCCATGAATATAGCTCACTGTATTAAATTTCTTTCATAAGGAAATATATAAACAGATACATATGAATGAAAGAAAAGAGGAGTAGAGATAGAGATAACTAGTCATTGCCCGTTGCTTTGACTGGTTATAAACCCTCTTTTCTGGCGCACTCATCCAGCTCTGAGCTCCATGATATCTAGCATCTGCAAAAACATAGAAGCAATTGATGTTAGATCCCAAAGGATCTAAGCAATGACTAACTATCTCTACAATGACATATTCTATCTGTTGATGCATTTCAAAAGAATGTAAACTGAAAAGAAAGAAATGAAAGTCATTGTGAGTGTGACAAGCCCGTGCTCGAACCTCACAGAATGAGATGCTACAAGATTACATCAACTAAATAATGATTGCCATCACAATGTTTATTACAAAATTTGGATCTATAACACATGAAATAAAAGCCGAAAGAAGAATGTAGATACAAAGGCTAATACTATGCTATAATGTGAACAAAACTGTGCGTTCATCATATTATTGAAGTGTTGTACTGAATACGCAAGAGGAAGAAGTAATAGCTGAAAGATCATATGCAAATAAATTTCATGAAGCAAATAGATTGTTGTTATGGTTTTTCTTCAAATTAAAGATCATTCACTAGAATTGCAAAAAATCACTGTCATTTATAGAGCATTGAGAAGCTCAGACAGCATGCAACGTTGATATGCTAAACACAATTTCATCAAACAATGGTACTTTGATTCCTATAGCTTCCCTCCTTTTGAATTTCTATAAAGAGTACAAGCACAAAAGATAAAACAAAATGCTGGAACTTTGCCAACTAATGTAATTTTGGTGGATCATTCAATGGGAAGATTTGTTGCTAGAGCAACGATTGTGCACCCTAATTTAAGAAAAGGTGTAGTGGAGACCATCATCACTCATTCGAGCCCACATCGATCTCCACCAGTTGCATTGTAATCATCTTTTGGCCACTTCTTTTCACAAGTAAACAAAGCTCAAAGGAGTGAATATAAAATATAGAGGACAAGATCAGGTTGCTAGATATCTAATTCAATACTCTCCAATGTTATAGTTATGTCCATTTTTGGTGGCACTCATGACTATCAGGTACGTTCGACATTAGAGTCTCTAAAAGGAATTATTCTTCCTACACATGGGTTGACAATTAGTGCTACAAGAATGAGGAATATGTGGCTATGCACGGAACATCAATCAATTCTATGTTACAATCCGTTGGTTATACAGATCACCCATGCAATGCTTCATTTAGTTGACCAGACTACAAATTAACCATTTTCAAGCACACAAAAGAGGCTAGCAGTATTTATCTCAACTCTTCATAGAGGAATACCTCACAAGCTTGATTGGATGGGCAACATACAACTGCAGCATTATGTTAAACATTTACCAATCACAATAGAAGAGTCAGCAGTTTCTGAAGCAAAAGCTGGACGAAGATGATAATTCTGACCATATAAAGCTAGCAATGCAGGTAGATGTGTCAAGCACTTAGGAAGTGTATGCTGGATCTACTAAAAAAGGGATGTCTCACACAAAGATTTAGATCAGTGGCTGCCATTCTGATTAAACTTTAGCAGATGCAAATCCTACTGAAATCATGATAATGCATATGGAGCTTTGAGTAATGCAATTCAAATAATCATTTCTGAACGTGGTGTACTGGCTGGCAAGCCATGAACTAGTGATGAAAGCTTGGGAAATGTTGAGGAAGCAAGGTTTTACACAGCGCTAGGTCTTTTCTGTACTGATTGGCATGCAGACGCTTCTTTCATTTGTGATTAGAAAACATGATAGCAAATGATAAATCCATATCAACAAAAAACCCCATTTGGGTGTTTTCCTAAAACACTTGCAAATTCGCTCAGAATGAGAAAGCCTCATTTGGGTTTGACAATACCTAGTTACAACACTAAATTCATGTTCCTAGTCACAGTGATGGCAAACAAAACCCATATCTTTTACTGGTGAAGGGAAGAATTCAAAAACTCCAACCAATTTTCAAAGATAATTTTTGCTCCAGCAATGTATTCTATGGTCGGCATGGTCGAATTGAGGAACAGAAAGTTCTCATAAATAGACTCAGAAAGCATAAGAAACCAGCAAATATCATTCATGGCAACCATTTAAAAACTAGAGAAGACTTGAAGACTTTGACACATAGAAAACCCATATATTTCATGGCGGCAAGCAATAAACCCCATTCGGGTTTTAGAAAAACAACTTGTAAATTCTTTAAAAAACCCAAAAAACATTCAAATACGGCAGCAAGTAAAGTTCTTCATGTCATTATTTTTGAAATACCTTTCACGCATCAGCATTCAAAGAGCAATAAGTTCCAGCTACGGAAAGTAGAACAATGATAATGGCAAAACATAATTTCTTACCTCTGCAGACAAAGCAAGCACCAACAAATATATTTCATGGCGTGCAATCAAACCCTGTGGCTGAGCTCTTTAGAAGATGCTTCTTTCACAAGTGAAAAAGAACAAAATGAAAACTATTTTAGAGTATTCGGATCAAATATCACGCCTTTTCCCTTTTTCACAAAATTTTGGAGTCCGCAGCTTTTAAATGGGATTTTTATCCCTTTTGTTATTTTTGCATCAAAATAATGTGGAAGGGTTTATGTTTATACCCTAAGGTTTCTATATCTAGCTTATAGTTTGCATGAATTTATTATTGTAAAATTAATAATATTATAATGATATGTTCAAATCATTTAATATTATTTCTTGTCAAAAAATGCAAAACATAAGATGCACATCAGTTATTATTTTTTGCATAAATGTTTTTATGTAAAAAGGAAAATATTTAATGATATAATTATAAATCATTAATATTTTTCCTTTATATTTTAGATGTAAAAAGTCCTTCATATCATGGTCTTTAAAGCTAAGAGCAGTTGGGAAACATATGGAGAAAATATAGGGGGTCGGATTTGGCTTTGTCAAGTTGGTTTGAAGGTCTTTATGACTTGTTGAAGCATTTTTAGGGAGGTTTTGATGAGTCATGGGGGTAGTTATGAGTTAGTGGAGTCAAATAAGTTGTGAAACTTTATTTTTGGAAGTTTCTAAGCCCTCATTTCGAGGCTATTTTTCTGCATACGACCCAGGGAGTTGGGCATTGTACTTAATGAGTTTTTTTAACTCATTTGAGGGAGTTCTAATTTTATGACAGAGTTTTGAGACATCTTTGGAGTCCTAAGCTTTGTTACAAGGTCTGTAATTCAACATTTTGAAGAAATAATGCCAGTGATAGCAGTGTGATTATACTTTATGGAGTAAATTGTTAAGCCCTTTTCCTTTCTACAAATTATGTGTGTGTTTTGAATGATTTGATAAGTTAACCTGTGAATGTTTGCATTATTCCTTGTTTTCTATCTCATTCCAGCACCTTTTTGTGGAAAAGTAAGTCTGCTTGTAGGTTATGATATGTGTTTATAGGTGAAATTAGTCAAAGTGAGATAGTAATTTATCCTCTTGTTGTAGTTTCAGTATTGAAACCTTATCATAAATCACTTGTGTAAGCCTTTATAGGAAGATGTGCTTTATATGTATTTCATAGAACTATAATCCTCTTTGTTACATGTGTGTTACGTCTTCATAGTAACTTCTGGTGTATCACCTCTTTTCTTAGTTTAAGCTTTAGGTTTTAGGTTTATTTTCTGCACTTTCTTACCTTTTCCCTCTAAGTTTTCTTTAAGTTTTAGAGTGTTTCACTGAAAGATCTAATAGGAGCCAGCCTAGAATTTGGAGGTTTCATTTCATTATTCAGTCTCACATAATGAAATGACTCCCATGTTAAGTAAGGGTTACTGAACATTCCAGTTCAGTAGGGTGCAAATCCTGAAACTTAACATTAAGATGGCTTCAATTCAAACTATTTTAAGTCTTCTGGCTACAAAATATTTGCATCTAGAATAATTCAATGTTAAGACAATTTTTC
Organism: Cupressus sempervirens; assembly: GCA_028749045.1. Lineage (NCBI taxonomy): Eukaryota > Viridiplantae > Streptophyta > Pinopsida > Cupressales > Cupressaceae > Cupressus > Cupressus sempervirens. Next base: position 116,288,626 of record CM053788.1, read on the forward strand.
TCCATGGATATTTGGAGGAGATATTTATATGCAACAATCACAAGGATATGACCTCAAAGGTAAGGATGACGTAGTGTGCAAGTTAGAGAAGAGCTTGTATGGGTTGAACCAAACACCCCAACAATGGTATTTGAAATTTGATAGGTTCATGGTTGAACAAGGCTATAATGGATGGCATAATTATCATTGTGTTCATTTTAAGAGATTGAATTATGGTAGCAATATTCTTTTTATTATATATTGATGACTTGGTTGTTTCCAAGTCTAATATGCAACATATAAATTTCCTTTAATAAAAACTAGCACAATCATTTTCTTTGAAAGATTTGGGTGCAACTAAAAACTCCTTGGTACAAGAATAAGTAGATGGGATAGGAAAAGTCACACATTGACATTGTCTTAGAGTGATTACATAAAAAAGGTGTTGAAAATATTTTAGATGCAAAATGCAAAACCAATTAGTACATCTTTTCCTAGTTAGTTTAAATTATCTAAGAAGATTAGCCCCAACACAAAGAAGAGGTAGAGTACATGTCTAAGTTTCCATATTGTTTAGTAGTTGACAACTTGATGTATGTCATGGTTTTTACAAGCCATATATTGCACATGCAGTGGGAGTTGTGAGAAGGTATATGAGTACAATCCTTAAAAAGAGCATTGAAATGTAATAAAGTGGATTATTGGGTATTTAAGAGGTATGCCAAGTCAAGCTTTATGTTTTGGAGGGTCTCATTCTACTTTACAAGGCTATGTTGATTTAGATTTAGTAGGAAATATTGATAGAAGGAGGTTTACTAAAAGGTATTTTTTACTATGGGTGGTACAATGATCAACTAGATTTTTGGAAGTTGTAGCACTTTTCACCACAAAAGAAAATAATATTTTTGCTACAAAGACCACTAAGGTGATAATTTGGTTACAAAAGTTTACAGAAGAATTAAGCAAAATACAAGATAATAGAAGGTTGTATTGTGATACTCAAAGTTCCATTCACCTTGCAAAGAAAATATTCCTTCACTCAAATACCAAAGACATCTAACTTCAGTACCATTTCATACACTTAATTTTAGAGGATGGATAGTTGAAGTTGGAGAAGATACATACTAGAAAGAATCATATTGATATGTTGACTAAAGTAGTAACATGAGAGAGAGACTAACTTCCTACTCAATTTCTATTAGTCTTATAGCTTGATGCATGTGGAAATGAGAAACATTCAAGTCCAAGTGCATCAATCCATTAGGAGCTAAAAGTGTGACAATGTTACTAGAGGATTAGTCTTCAAGCAGGATATTGTTGGTATGTGGTGATTGATCATGCAAGTATTGTACACTCATTGGACAAAGATGTAAGTGTGAAGTGCTTCTATAATGGGGGACATAAACCCTCCCTCACCCCCACAAATTCTTATATGTACAAGAATATGAGTATGAGGAAAATATTACAAGAATATTCTTGTAGGATTAGGATTAATTTCTTAAACCACCTCAAAGACTTGATAAATAAGTGGTTATTGTGATGTGAAAAATCAAATTATAATTTTCTCTTTTCTAGATAATAAAATAAGTGAATGGTCATTTCTCTAGTGGATGTGGTGCATATTGGGTGAACCACATTAAGTCTTTGTGTTGTTTGTTGCTCTATCTTCTCTATTTTTGCATTATCTTAATAGTTTTTATTGCACATATTTAACCTAAAGTCTAACAAGATATGGCTGTCAAATCTTATTACATATGTATGTTCTCTAGATATTAAAAAAATTGTAATTTATCCATAGCTTAGTTTTCCTATAATGATCCATTTGCAAGGCCTTTAGTTAAGATGGATATGTGTGAGGCACATAGCTGAAAACATATTAATTATATAGTATGTGGAGATCAAGGCCCACCTCAACATCCATGTGTCCACTTCTCAACTTCTAGGGTGGATGCTCTAGCGCTATACATAAGCTATCAAAATCAAGAATAAACCAAAATAAATACAAACATAATAAACATATTTTTGGATGAGCCAATTGTCAACTAGTCAAGGATTCTCCTGCATCAAACTTCACAAGTACAAAAGATTTGTGACCATGGATCACAAATGATGTTAAATAGTATGACTACTTTTTTAAGTTACACTAACATGTAACCTGAATTGCATCACTTATTTAGACATGGAGAGTTTCTTCTTCCACCTTTTCTAGCACTTAGCTAGGGTTCTTTCCATTCTCCTCCACCAAGTTTGCCTTCTTCTCTTCTTTTTCCTTAACGGAAAAAAAATCCACAACTATAAAAAATTGCAAAATATTTTTATCCTTAAAGATAAATGACTAAAATACCATGTGAGACACTCTTGTAGCGTTACTCTCTAAGGAAAATAACTTCAAAAATTATAGTAAACAACATAATAACTCTATGTCAAACTCATTATTAATTCGAATGATCTCTAATCTGCAAACATAATACAATCAAGAAGAAACTCTCTCCTTGTGACAATAAGACTCTCAAATAAAAATAAACAAGCTCATTTACTAGCCATATGAAGGCCTCTTCTCCTCTATGTGACTTACCTCTATGTAGCCCCACAATATTGGTGGCCAATGATTTATGTGTGTACACAATCAAATCTATTTCTAGCTTTGTCTTGTTACACTACCTCTTTTCATTTCTAATTTTGATGTTTAAGAATTCTAGGAATGAACCATTCACTTCTGCAGTTGTTTCCTAATCTTCTACAAGGTTACCATTTTTTACATTTTACTAGTTGGAAACTAATCCAACCTATCCTTCCTTGCATCATTCTTAAAATTGGCTACCTAATCTCCACACCAACAAAATTTGTGAGGATTATCGATATCATTTGGTTTCACTGTTAAAAGTGAATGCCAGCTCAACAAGATTATGTCTAAGGTCTACCAAGTTGTATTGACATTGTATGAAAGATCACCCTAGGAGATTCCAGTGTTGAAATCAATGAAAAGCTTGATTAACAAATTTATCTAGAAAATAAGTCATGTATGAGTTAAAGAATATCTCACTTCCTCCAAAGCTTTCTTAAACTGAAACAAACAAAAGTAAAAATATTTTTGTTTCCACCACTAACCCACATAATTCTAAGAGAATTTTCTATATAATTTGAACTTAAAACTTCAATGGTAATTGGTTGGAGTTGTATTATATTTCTTCAAACATTACACTTGTACAAACATTCATAATTGTATCTTTTCAAAACCAACCAAGAAACCTCCCATTTAAAAATCACATGGTTAGTCTAGAAAATTGAGCTAAGCAGCTACATATGTATTCAATTGAATGTTGTTCTGTTATGATTTTCTTATTTATTGTATGCATATGTAGATAAAAAAATTCAAACTCGACACATATAGTGCTCATACATTGTGCCAAATGCATAAGGTCTTTTCATATTGAAGTAGAATATTAGCATGAGAATTTTAGCTCTGCTATTTTTTTTAATAACTTTTTAAAATGGATATATCAAGTGTTAGAATCTGAAAAGATTAATAACCTAGAAAACTAGTGCAAAGAATAAATATCTAAACTATGAATGCAAATAATACAAAATCAAAATAGCAACACAGAGTTAGTCTCCAAGAGAGTAATGCAAATGCTAGAAGCAAAATAGCATTAAGAGGATGCAAAAAACAAGAGATGCAAATACAAGCCAGGTAGCATGCTTATATAGGCTAGGAAGAGGGAGGAGGTGGCAACACCAACCAATGAGGAGCAAGCATCTATCAGACTAACGATAGCAAAGTATCTTCCCAAGATAGCTAATGGATGCTCACATGTAGGAAGGTGACACCTCACAACCATTCACCTAATCAGACATGCTTTAGTAACCTAAGCAAGATTATTAAAAGTGTAGAAAAAACCTAGCAAAATAGGAAAAATAAAAAACTACACTAACACCCCCCCATAAGAAAAGCTTAGGTGGATGTAGAAATGGGTCCCGGCAAGTCAAGCCTGATGAGGTACCCATGTACATAAGATTTCCCTAAAGAGAGAGAAAAGAGACCCCCCAAAAAATTAGGACTCCAAGTGAGAGGAAGAGGCCCCCCAAAAGATGAAGCATCCTGCACCCCTAGCAAAGCTCGCAAATGAAGAAACTTGCTCTCAATGAAGAGTTTGGTGAAGATATCAGCAACTTGCTCAAAATTTGGACAATAGCGAAGGTTAATGACATGACCATGGATGAGCTCCTGGATGTAGTGCATGTGGACCTCTATGTGTTTGGTTCGCTGATGATGAACCGAATTTCGTGAGATCTGAATGGGACTCTAGTTGTCACAAAATATGACTGATGGTCATCTAATCTAGATACCAAACTCAGTGAGAAGATGTTGAAGCCAAATGGCATCAGTGGCAGCATTTACAGCCCCTCGATAATTAGCCTTAGTAGAAGATAGAGCAATAGCAGACTGATTTTTGCTCGACCAACAAACAGGACTTGACCCAAGTGAGAAGATATACCTTGAAGTAGACTTGCAATCCTCAGAATCACCTGCCCAATCTGAATCTATGTAGCCCACCAAATCAAGCTCAATACCTGCTGCGTAGTAAATCCCACAACTATGAGAACCCTGAATGTAGTGAAGGATCCACTTGGCTGCTTTCTAGTGCAACTCATGGGGCTCCTGCATGAATCGAGAGACCATACCTACAACATAGGAGATGTCAGGTCTCATATGAGTCAGATAAATGAGACTCCCAACAAGTTGGCGGTACAAAGTGCCATCAACAAGTGGAGAAGAACATTGAACCTCAAGTTTGACTCCAGAAAGGAAGGGAGTCAGAGTAGGCTTACAATCAACCATATGAATTCTCGATAGTAAATCTAGAGCATACTTGGATTGTGTGATGGTGATCCCAGAAGGAGACTGAAGGATCTCAATCTCGAGAAAGTAATGTAACAAGCCTAAGTCAGTCATCAAAAAACTATCCTGAAGGGCCACTTTGACAACCTTAATGGTGGGTGAAGAACTTCCTATGATCAGCAAGTCATGAACATACAAAACCAAAAATAGAAGTGAATCACCCTATTGCAAAATGCAGACATTAGGATCAAAATGGTATCAAGTGAACCCAACTGATAGAAGGAAGGAGTCCATCTTGGCATACCAGGCCCGAGGAGCCTGTTTGAGGCCATAAAGACTTCTGAAGATGGCACACAAGTGAAGAATCCTGAAGGAAGCCTTGTGGTTGCTCCATGTAGATCTCCTCATGAAGGTCACCATGAAGAAAAGCACTCTTCACATCCATTTGATGTACTTCCCAACGATTAGCTGCAGCAATGGCAAGAACAATTCGAATGGAATTCATTCGAGCAACTGGCGCAAAAGTCTCAGAGTAGTCAATCCCAGGAACTTGGGAGAATCCTTTGGCAACCAAGCGAGCCTTGTGTTTATCAACTAACCCATCTACTGCAAATTTTGTCCGATAGATCCACTTACATCGAACAAGTTTTCTTCCTTTAGGAAGAGGGACAAGATCCCAACTATGGTTCCTCATCAAGGAACTATACTCTTCCTACATAGTTGTATCCCACTCAGGAATACCATAAGCCTCATGAAAGGACTGTGGATCTGAGGCAGTAGCAATGAAGACATGTGGAGCATCCTGGAATTGTGAACGAGTTTGCCTGGTGTCTGATGGATCCCCAACCCAATCACCTACAGACTACAAGGTCTGTCTAGCCCAAAGCGGATAGGAAGATGGAGAATCTGGAGGGGAATCATTAACCTCTAAATGATGACTAGGAGAGGAAGGAGGTGAGTTCTTTGAATCACTTTTTGTATCAGAAGTAGAGGTAGAAGACTATTCAGGTGAATCTGACTCATCAGAAGATCTGTCATGTATTCCAAGTGACTCTAATGTCAAGGTAGAAGGAGTTGGAGAAGTGATAGAAAGTGAGCTTGAAGATCCCTCCTCAAACTGAACACTCCTCTCAATGAATAACTCATGTGTAGTAGGGTGGAGCAACTGATAACCCTTTACACCATTAGGATAACCTACAAATATGCAAGGTCTGCTTTGCGGATCCAAGGCCTTACACTTCTCTGTAGGAATGTGGGCCCATGCAGGGGAGCCAAAAACTCGAAAGTGCTTAACTAATGGTTTTCAACCGCTCCAAGCTTCAAAAGGAGTAACTCCCTTCAAGGCTCAGTGAGGAACACGGTTCTCGATCTAACAAGCATAGTTAATGGCTTCTGCTCAATACTGTGTTGCAAGAGATCTGGAGTGAATCATACAGTTTTCCATTTCCTTCAAGGATCTATTCTTTCATTCTGCAACACCATTTTGTTGAGGATTGTATGGAACTAAATGTTGTAAATCAATCCCCTCTAAAGTGTAAAATATTTCAAATCGATGGTTGACATACTCACCACCATTGTCTGTGCGCAAAACCTTGATGGCTTTCCCAGATTGCTTTTCTACAAAATTTTTGAAGTCTTGAAAATGATCAAATACCTCTAACTTTTGTTTGAGAAAGTACACCCATGTATATCGAGAAAGGTTATCAATGAATGTGAGGACATATCGGGCCCTGCTAAAAGAAGGATGTTGAAATGGACCAGCCAAATCACTATGAACTAACTCTAGTATTTGTGAAGCTCTCCATGCCTTACTTTTGTCAAAATTTTCCTTAGGATGCTTACCAAGAATGCAACCTTGGCAAACACCTCCTGAGAATTGAATCGAAGGCAACCCTATGACTATGCTCTACTGGTTGAGCTGATGCAAATAGCGAAAGTTAAGATGGCCAAACCGCTCATGCCATAATTTACTCACATCATTTGAATGAGTGAGCAAAATAGATGGAGGATCAGGAACAAAGTGAGAAAAAGATAGAGTCATGACTGATGATCTGCTCTCCCAATTGCAACTACAAAATCACAATGCAACTCACATATCTCCACTGAATCAGGAGTGAACTCAACCCGCTTGCCTAAACCTGTGTGAGTGATCTAGTATATTGATAGGAGATTAATTGATAATGAGGGTACACAAAGAACATCATGGAATGTTCCATCCCCCACATCAATAGACCCTCTCCCACACACCTCAATAGGAGTGTCATCACCCATCAAAATAGAAGGCATAGTACATGGCTCCAAGGATGCAAGTTCTTCCTTAGATGAAGCCATGTGGTGTGAAGCACCCAAATCAAGAACCCAAGTGGATGGTGAGGAAGCAACTACAACAAGAGCCTTGCCCTTTCCTTTCCCCTTGTTGTTTTCTTTTACTTTGTTAGACTCTTCATTAGAACTTTGTTTGATAGACTCAGGAACACTAATATTATTCTTCTCAAGAATGTATGTCAACTGATCAATTTGTTTCTTCAAACATTTATGTTCATCATGACCGGGTCTTTTACAATAGGCACATTTAACCTTTTCTTTCTTAGGCTTATCGTCCTTAGAGGATGAGGTATCAATAGTTTCTTTTGAAGCAATTGGTATCTGATCCTTCTTTTCCTCACTATTATTTTGTTTCTCATCCTTACTATTGTTGTTACTACTTTGTCCTTTTTGTTCTTTTGTGCCTTGGTTGGTTGCTAAGGCATGTGACTTAGAGGACTTAAGAGTGCCCATCTAGATTAGCTTGTCCTATTCTCGAGTGAGATTGACAGCAAAATCATCTAGAGATGGCACGGTGAATTGAGTACCAAGTGCACCCTTAGTAGCATAGAAGGTAGAGACAAACACAGAATATTCTGAACTTAGCTTAGAGAGAATACTAAGAATCAATTGTTCATCTTTCTTTTCAATTCCACATTGTTTTAACTACAGCCTTAGTGATTTCAATTTGGTGAAGAAATCTTGGATTGTGTTGAAATTGCCTGGACTTAAACTAATTAATTCATTTTCCAACATATGACCCCTCATTGAATCTTGCGTGCCAAATAGTGTTTCTAGCTTTGTCCATACTTCATTTGGTGTATCCAAAGACTCAATGTAAAATAGCAAGTCAGGAGAAACAAACAAACACAATGTTCCATATGCCTCATCACATTTGTTAAACCACTTAGGCTTATCTTCATCTTGACTAGGTTCAGTTTCAAGTCTCATAGTTATCCTATTTAATCCCGCTTTCCTTAAGTAAATTTTCATGCGTGATTTTCACTCAAGTAATTGTATGGAGTTAGGATGGGCATATTTGTTTGATCCATGATGAAGAAATGTAAAGAAGAAATGCTAAAAAGAAGAGAACCCAGCCACGACAATGCCCCCCCTTTTTACTCAATCAAAGGACCCCCCCCCCCCCCCCCCCAACCAAAAGAAATATGATTTGGCACTTTATTTTAGTGTTTTTACAACTACCACTAGAAAGAAATACTTAGTGGTCTTGATTTCAATGCATTATAAACCCTCATGAAGAGCATATGTTGAAAGTGAAACTTAGGCACAATAATCAAGGAAACAAATAGCACCACTGTGATCTACTCAAAAAATCATGCACTTTCAAAAAAAGAATCACCTCGATACGAGGTCGTATGAGAAAGTTATGATCCTCCAAAGTTTCCAAAATGAGAACTCTGCACAGTTACGGCCAAGAATCTATAATTTTTGAAAAATTTATGCATGAAAATCAAAAAACAACTCCACTAGTGGATAGAGCACAAAAAATAAGCCAAGGCCATAAAAAGAATCATCAAAATCGGAGTCTGTATGAGCAAGAACAAGACATTTGAAAACTGCGTTCAAATTTGTGACTGCCAACGGAGAGGGGTACAGTTGTAGCTTTCCACACTCGATCTTGCAAAATATATAGATTGCACGCAAAATCTAAAAGATACCCAGATGGTTTTTTGAGGCTGCGAACAAAACCCAGAAAGTGTTTTTCTTGTTAATGTATAGAAGATGTTGCTATAGTGTAAATCAAACACCTTTAACAGTAAAAAACGGTTCCAAAAATCAAGAAACGACCCCAGCAACCAAAATATGGCATGAAAATGTTGGATCAGCTTCCTAAGTCCATCAAGGGCATGTTGGAACCTGCAATATTGATTGAAAACTCCAAATATGCAAGTTGGTTGTCAAATTTGAGATTGAAACCCTAGAGAAAAACCGTTTTTGTCAAAACTTTTCTAATTCTCAAGATCATCCAAAGATGCAAGAGAAGAGCATACTTTATTTTTCAAAACACTACAATAAAATTTATTAGCCCCCCCCCGAATCTCTCAAATAAGGAAACTAAAATCTACTCTTGCACATAGAAAAGCTCTGATACCATGTTAGAATCTAAAAAGATTAATAACCTAGAAAACTAGTGCAAAGAATAAATATCTAAACTATGAATACAAATGATACAAAATCAAAATAGCAACACAGAGTTAGTCTCCAAGAGAGTAATGCAAATGCTAGAAGCAAAATAGCATTAAGAGGATGCAAAAAACAAGAGATGCAAATACAAGCCAGGTAGCATGCTTATATAGGCTAGGAAGAGGGAGGAGGTGGAAACACCAACCAATGAGGAGCAACCATCTATCAAACTAAAGATAGCAAAGTATCTTCCCAAGATAGCTAATGGATGCTCACATGTAGGAAGGTGACACCTCACAACCATTCACCTAATACGACATGCTTTATTAACCTAAGCGAGATTATTAAAAGTGTAGGAAAAACCTAGGCAAAATAAGAAAAATAAAAAACTACACTAACATCAAGAAGTGGATGTCAAGCTATTTAACTAATAGTTTCTTATGTCTTTATGGCCATCACACTCTAAATGCTTCAAATGTCTTTTAGAGTTGACTATTTTGGAAGTGTTAAAACCCTTTATTTTAAAGTTGTCTTCATCTTTTTCACCACTTCATTTTACATTAGAGTTGATGTAAGTTAGCACTTATTTGAGCAATAACTATTTTTGGCTCTTCATGAAATTCTAGCCTTTTTTTTTATGAAGATCACATGTGGAATTGAACTTGCAGTACAATATTTCCTTTAACTGATTAGGACTTTACTCTAAATATGCTTAGTGATTTATCCATAACAAAATTCTTTGACCCTTTGTTGTCTATGGGGAAAGCATTCAAGTAGATATTTCATTTACTCGTTCATTCATTTGTTGTTTTATCTCATCCAAGTTTTCATTTTTTTTTGCTTGAGGTGACATGAGAACAACTTTAGGTCATCTACCTACTTCCATGTGCTCTATTCTTTCAAATATCTTATAAGACGCATCATAGAAATTGCTTCAATAAAAGATCATCCCATTTCACTCAACATAATACAATAAGTCATCAAACTTTTAATTTATACTTGTTTCTAATCAAGTGCTTTTGTATTTTCTTAATTTTCCTCCACTTTGATTTATAATTATTGGTAGCCCACACTTAATGCCCTTGGAGCACAATATGAAGCACTAGAATCTCTAACAAAGATTTGGATAGTTTTCCATTTCCAAAGTTCAACCTCTCTACATCTAGTTTGAAGAGCATATAAAGTTCTCCATCCTCCCAAATTTCTCTTCTTTATATAGCCCTCCCAAATTAACTTGTTATTGAAGTCAATCACAAGATATTTCTAAACCATAAATTATTCAAGAGTGTTGCCTTCAAAGTGGTACTAAAATTGGTTTTGCTTTCTTCTATTAAAGAAAACCATGAATTTATAAGTCTTGTTGGCAAGCGAAAATGAATTTTGTGGAGAAATAAAGTGTGGTTTCATTTGGTCGTCAGGCAATTAATACCTAGGGGAATGTTTCTTGATGTCAACTAACAACCTTGATTTCCCCTCATCTATAATTTTATAGTATTCAAAGTGTGTTTTGAAAGTAATACATGAACACATTCTCACTTGTTCTTTGTTTCCTGTATAGTTGTAGAGAGAAGCTTTGTCAAGAACTTTCATTTTTTTTGGTATCTGTCGATTCATTTTGAAATTGTGATAAATTATGATATTTTGCAAATTTTTGGACTTTCCCAAAGAATTGTCGCCTTTTATGTTCATCAAATTTAAAATATTAAAAATATGCTTAATAAGTTTGTTATATCATGCTCAAGGGGATTATTTTAAACATTACATTAATTTTACAAGTTTATACTTAGTTTCTTTGACATTGATTATATATATATATATATATATATATATATATATATATATATATATAGATAGTTTCTTTGAATTTAGATGTCTATCTGATTAAATGTCCACCCATTTTGTGTTGCAAAATCTAACATAGAAGAAAGATAGATCATATAATGCATTCCCTCTACTTTAGCATAATATTTTGCAACAATTCAAGCTTTATATTTTCAGGTGAACCAATTTCATTATATTTGTTTCTAAAGATCCACTTACAACTAATAGGTGTATGACTAGGTGAAGGATCAACTAACTCCTATATGTCATTTTTCAAAAGAATGTCATACTCATCTTTTATAACTTTCCTCCACAATGAATATCCTTATCTCTTTTTTATAGGAAGTTGATTATAAGTCCATTATGATATTGAGCTCATCAATAGACTTCAAATACCTTCAATATTAGATTGTGGAATGTTACCTTGCTTTATTAAGCTTCATGTAAGTATTTTACATATTTAATTAGGTATCAAATATTTCATAGTGTGTTGGACTTGTTTGGCCTACTTATGTGAAGATTGTGGTTCAACCAAAGGTTTTTCCATTTCTTTGCTAAAAGACCTATTAGTGGATCTTATTATTTTGGAATTCTAAGCTTATATAATATGGAAGGTCATTTTTCTTCCAGATTGAGTGATGGAGCATGATGACTTGGGATAACTTAGGATATCGATTGTACATGTGCATTTATCAAAGATTATTCATAATCACACTCCTACTCTGTCGCTGCCACCCCCCCCCCTCATGATGAAGGGTCTCATTAGAATTTTCTATCCAATCAATAAATTTGGAAAACTTTTCAATTTGTATTAACTATAGCCAATGTTGGCATCATATATGGAACATACACAAAATACAGTGTCTCATTCAATAAATAATATCTTTTTAACTCCATTATACAAGCTATACAAAGTAGCCAAAAGACAAAATCATTTATAACTTTGATGGTGCAACTTACTTCCTTTTTCATTGGGAATCAAAACATAGTAAGCGGAGCCAAAAACATAAAGATGTTTAATGGATGTAGGATAATCAAATCAAATTTCACATGGAATTTCTTGATAGAGGTTGATAAAGGAGATCTATTGCCAAGATAAATTGATTTTCTCTCTACTTCTATCCAAAAATGTAACTTGGTGCCTTTGAACTATAAGATTTATTGAACCATTGTCATAATAGTTATTTCATTATTTCAACAAAACTGTTTTTCATAAGGAGTACTTGAAATGTCATTTAATGTTGTATCTTGTTTTGACAAAGATAACCCTCAAAATAAGGTCTAATAATCAGCCACATGTCTAAGATCACACTCCATAAGGTAGTGCATAGACATCAAAGACTACAACTATACCAACAAGGTTATGTCCAAGGTCTACCAAGTTGTACTGACATTGTCTGAAAGATTATCCTAGAAGATTCCAGTGTTGAAATCAACAAACAGTTTGGTTAACAAATTTATTTAGAAAATAAGTCATGTATGAGTTAAAGAATATCTCACTTCCTCCAAAACTTGCTTAAACTGAAACAAACAAAAGTAAAAACATTTTTGTTTCCACCACTAACCCACCTAATTCTAAGAGAGGTATTGATATAATTTGAACATAAGACTTCTTGTCAAGAACACAAATTCATTACAACTATTATAAAATATATATACTAACATTAATTTTAAATGCTAAATATCACAACCTAATTTCGAAGCGACCTCCCATGACAATCTAGAGAATAACCACAAAATAATTAAAAGTGTTTTTTAAATCCTCAAAAGACCATGTGTCATATAATTTTTATAAATCTAGATCATTTCAAAATATGCCATTTTGAAGGAAACATGAGTGCACAAGTGGACGTATAGGATAATGCACCCAATCTTTTATTTTTTAATTTTTTTTTGGCCATTTCAAGATTTGAAAGATCTTCAGCAATTTTAAACTAAGAAAGGACATGTTTTACATTGTCTCAGCTGTAGTCCAATGGTGATTGGTTGGAGTGTATTATATTGCTTTGAACATTACACTTGTACAAACATTTCACAATTGTATCTTTTCAAAACCGACCAAGAAACCTCCCGTTGAAAAATCACATGGATAGTCCGGAAAATTGAGCTAAGCAGCTACGTATGCTAAAACATCTGTATTCAGTTTAGTTGAATGTTGTTTTGTTCTGGTTTTCTTATTTATTGTATGCATATGTGGATTCGAATTTGACACCTATACATTGTGCCACTTACCTAAGGTCTTTTCATATTGAAGTAGAATCTTAGCATGAGAATTTAGCTCTTCTATTTTTTTATTACTTTTTAATTAAAATGGATATATCAAGAAGCAATTCTCAAGCTATTCAAATAACTGTTTCTGATGTCTTTATGGGCATCACACTCCAAGTGCTTCAAATGACTTCTAGATTCAGCTATTTTGGAAGTGTTAAAAAGCCTTCTTTCCTTTGAAGCTGTTTTTATCTTGTTCGCCACTTCATTTCACATTAGAGTTGATGAGAGTTATAGCACGCACTTGAGCAATAAATATTTTTGGCTCTTCGTAAAATTCTAGCCTTTATGTATGTTTTTTATGAAGATCATATGTGAAATTGAACTTGTGGTATAGTATTCCCTTTAACTCATTAGCACTTTAAATATGCTTAGTGATTTATCCATAACAAAATTCTTTGCCCCTTTGTTGTCTATGGGGCAAGCATTCAAGTAGATATTTCGTTTACTCATTCATTTGTTGTTTTATCTCATCAAAGTTTTTTTTTTAGTTTTTTTGCTTGAGATGACATGAAAACAACTTTAGGTTATCTACCCACTTCCATGTGTTATATTCTTTCAAATATCTTATAAGACACATCATAACAATCGCTTCAATAAAAGATCATCCCATTTCACTCAACATAATATAATAAGTGGTCAAACTTTAATTTTATACGTGTTTGTAATCAAGTGCTTTTGTATTTTCTTAATTTTCCTCCACTTTGATTTATAATTGTTGGTAGCCCACACTTCACATCCCTAGAGCACAATATGAAGCACTAGAAGCCCTAATAGAAATTTGGATAGTTTTCCATTCCCAAAGTTCAACCTCTCTACATCTAGTTTGAAGAGCATATAAAGTTCTCCATCCTCCCAACTTAGCTTGTTATTGAAGTCAATCACAAGATATTTTTACATCATAAATTCTTCAAGAGTATTGCCTACAAAGTGGTACTAAAATTGGTTTTGTTTTCTTCTATTGAAGAAAACCATGAATTTAGTATTGTTGGCACACAACAACAAATTTTGTGGAGAAATGAAGTGTGGTTGCATTTGGTCACCGGGCAATTAGTACCTAGGGGAATGTTTGTTGATGTCAACTAACAAACTCAATTTCCCCTCATTTGTACTTTTATAGTATTCAAAGTGTGTTTTGAAAGTAATATATGAACACATTCTCACTTGTTCTTTGTTGCCCACGTAGTTGCAGAGAGAAGCTTTGTCAAGAACTTTCATTTGTTTAGGTATTTATCTATTTCATTTTGAAACTATGATAAATTATGATATTTTGCAAATTTTGGGACTTTCACAAAGAATTGTCGCCTTTTATGTTCATCAAATTTAAAATATTGGAAATTCAATTTAAAAATATGCTTAATAAGGTTTGCATATCATACTCAAGGGGATTATTTTAAACAATACAATGATTTTACAAGTTTATACTTAGTTTCTTTGCCATTGATATTATATATATATATATATATATATATATATATGAGTAAATGTCCACCCATTTTTTGTTGCAAAATCCAACATAGAAGAAAGAAAGATCATATAATACATGCCCTCTACTTTAGCATAATATTTTGCAACAATTCAAGCTTTATATTTTTAGGTGATATATATATATATATATATATATATATATATATATATATATATATATATATATATATAGTTTCTTTGAGTTCGCCTTTCAATAATGTAGTTAGATGTCTGTCTGATTAAATGTCCACCCATTTTGTGTTACAAAATCCAACATAGAAGAAAGAAAGATCATATAATACATGCCCTCTACCATAGCATAATATTTTGCAACAATTCAAGCTTTATATTTTTAGGTGAACCAATTTCATTATATTTGTTTCTAAAGATCTGCTTACAACTCATAGGTGGATGATTGAGCAAATAGTCAACTAACTCCTATGTGTCATTTTTTGAAAGAACGTCATACTCATCTTTTATAACTTTCCTCCATAATGAATATCCTTAACTTTTTTATAGGAAGTTGATTATGAGTCCATTATGATATTGAGCTCATCAATAGACTTCAAATACCTTCAATATTAGATTGAGAATGTTACCTTGCTTTGTAATAACTTCATGTACGTATTTTACACATTTAATTAGGTCTTAAATATTTCATAGTTTGTTGGACTTGTTTGGCCTACTTATGTGAAGATTGTGGTTCAACCAGAGGTTTTTTCATTTCTTTGCTAAAATACCCATTAGTGAATAATTATTTGGAATTCTAAGCTCATATAATATGGAAGACCATTATTCTTCCAAACCAAGTGATGGAGCATCATGACTTGGGACAACTTAGGATATTGATTCTACATGTGCATTTATCAAATCATATTCTTAATCACACCCCTACTCCCGACCTCCCCACCCCACACCCCTAATGACGAAAGATCTCATAAGAATTTTCTATCTAATGAGTAAATTTGGCAAACTTTTCAAGTTATTTTAACTATAGCCAATGTTGACATCATATATGGAAGATACACAAAATACAGTGTCTCATTCAATAAATAATATCTTTTCAACTTCATTATAAAGTCTATACAAAGTAGCCAAAAGATCAAATCATTTATAACTTTGATGGTGCAACTTACTTCTATTTCATTGGGAATCAAAATATAGTAAGTGGAGCCAAAAATATAAAGATGTTCAATGGATGTGGGATAATTAAACAAAATTTCACATGGAATTTCTTCATAGAGGTTGATAAAGGAGATCTATTGCCAAGATAAATTGATTCTCTCTACTTCTATCCAAAAATGTAACTTGGTACCTTTGAACTATAAGATTTATTGAACCATTGTCATGATAGTTATATTCATTATTTCAACAAAATTGTTTCCCATAAGGAGTACTTGAAATGTCATATAATGTTGTATCTTGTTTTGCAGAAGATAATCCTCAGAATTTTAGAATTAAATTACCCACTCTTATGTATTCAAAGAGCACAAATTTGAGATTGTGTTATATATTCAATCATAATGTGAAACTTTTTAAATTTTCAAAAGTTTTTTAGTTCTTTTTGCAAGAAATAAATCCAAGTTATGCAGCTAAAATCATCCATGAACAACATGAAATACTTTCAACTTTGAACAAAAATCACTAGTAAAGGCCCATGTGAATCTAAAAGAAAAAGTTTATTGTTATTTTTATGCTCAACAATTGGAGTGGGGGAAAGAGTATTTATGTTGTCTTGCAAGAATACAAGCTTCATATTTTCAATTGTCCTAGGCCAAGTGGGCAAACTTGCAACACCATTCTAATGCTTGATACAAATGATCTCATAATTTATATGCCCAAATCTTGCATGCCATAAAGGTTTGGAATATAAATTACTTATTGTAATAATATGTGCAAAACTCTAAGCATAGATGAAGTTTTATGGAACCTCAATAACTTGTAATCTTCACAACTCATATTGAACATGATTTTTTTTTTTTAAAAATGAGACCCACTTGTCCATCTTGCAATAAAATGGAGTGACCTTATTGTCAAAAAATATTAGTAACAAATAATTGTGTTTCAATTAAGGAAGATGTGATACATCATGGAGGAAAAAATCTTGAAAACTAGTGATTTGAGTCGAGTGATTCCTCTTTCAAAAGGCTTAAGGCTTGAGTTATTTGTCAAATAAATTGCATCACAAACACCATGAAATAATTCAAAAAAATTACATCACGCATTTTGTTGCTCTAGTATCTAAGACCTGAGTATCATACCTTGATGTATGATTTATAACAATAAAAAGGAGAAAACGTGTATATTGATAATCATTGCTTCCAGGAGAAAAATGAGCTACTCCTAAATTTTTACCATTGTGATTTTTTTTTGTTTTAGCTTTTGGTTTAAAAATTTCCTATCCCATTCCAAGATTTTGCATTCACATGTTGCACGACAACCTTTTCAATCATATTATTTACAATAAAAATGATCCCTAAATCATTTTGATTGTCAAGTTGTACCTCTTCTACCGCTATTTTTCATTGGGTTTTTCTTACATTGCTAAGACAACTTACAGAAGACTTATCACTAGGAGGTTTTTCTTTATGGTGAGAAAGATAAACATTTCCACTAATACTATCAATTTTTTTTCAAATTTTTTTTTCACATTATACTAACCTTTCAACTAATTGATCAAATGGGATGGGACTTGAGCAGGTAATTTCTTGAAAATATTCTAAATATATAGCATATGTCAAAAGAAGTTCCTTTATGAACATTGTGGCATATTCATCAACTTTCCCACCAATAGCAACAACATTTTGAAATTCAAAATCATGACATATATACATTCTTCCTTTCGAGTTCAAGTAACATGAATTGTTATTGAATGAATTAAAATCAAAATGACAATCATATCTAGATAACTCAAATTTTTAAAGGGAACCCAAGAATATTTACACCCCTATAAGTGTCTCAATAGATCTCAACTAATAAAATCTCTTATTAAGGTCAAGGATTCTAAAGTTTTATTTTTCCATATTTCCTTTTCTTTAATGAAAATTTGTGTTGTGAGTTGAACATCTCAATCAAAAGTATTACACTAAAGATCATTGAAAATGAGTGTGTCATTATAATTTTGTATATCATTCAACCCAAGTATATTTTCTAACTAAGACTCATGTAACCATTGATACAAAAAATTGCATGGTGAATCAAAAAATGCACATAGCTTGCACAATTTGCATATTCAAAATTATTAGTTATTTTTTCTTTCTTATATTTACAATAATTTAAATGAAAGATAAAGAATATCTAAATAAGATACAAATAATAGAAAATCAAACTAATCTTGCATAGATCAATTTCTACCTTGTCTTTATCAATAATATTTATATCAATGCTTCTATGGAGGGATCTAACATTTTCATAAGCTTAATACAAATAATTTTGAGCTCTAATAGACTTTTTAGGCATTTATTTCAAATGGAGTGGAAAATGGCATAGATAACTTGTATTACAATATTATTTGATGCAAGTGGAGAATTAATTTTCAAAAGATGAGCACAAGGTTGCATCAGTGTTCCCTAGTTATCCTTTAGAGATAGTTGATATACCTTCACCCTTATGTTAGTTCTTTGTGAAGATTCAATGATTGATACTTCCATCATTATTACTCAAAATTTTCATCTTTGTCTTTTAGATCTGGACTACACATTTGAGGGGTTAATTGTCCTAGATTTGATGACAAACATTGAACTCTTGTTGTCAAATCATCAATGCCTTTAGAGATTGTTCAATATTAGCTTTCATAGCATTGTGATTTGCCACCTTCTATTTTGATTAGATGCATACCAGATTGGATTGTGACATCTTCATCTTTCATAGACAAGGATACACATGATAAATTTTTGGAGACACCATTATCATGCATTTATATATCATTTTTTAATCTAGAATTGGAATTTCTCCTACATTTGTACTTGGCTTTGTTTCCTCATGAGGAGATAAGTTTTTTGTAATGATAGAATCATGTTTTGTCCTTGGACGCCATTTGTGCACAACATTACTCATTGTGGTGGATTAAATAGTCTCTCTATTTCACTCTTATGGGTTAAAAATTATTGTATGGGTGATGGATATAGTTCTTGGAGGTCTTTTTTGAGACCTCCATATATCTCCCATCATATCACTTGTAAATTATTTTAATTTGCATTCTCTCTTTTAGATAGGAGTTCCATCCCACTGTGCTTTTATCCTTTCCTTTGTTTGTGAGAAATATTTTGCACATGGGTACCTCATCATTCCTTTTTTTCAAGACTCAGTTTTGCTCATTTGCATTAATTTTTGTTCCTCCCTAAGTTTCACTTCTGGAAGGTTTTGGTATGAATAAGGTTTTATACCTAGTAAAGGTCTTGTACTTTGGTAAAGTCCTAGCTAGGACCTATTCACATATTAAGATTAGTAAAGTCTTGTACCTAGTAAATTCTAGTAGAGACTCTTTCATGTGTTAAATTAGGTGCTAGGTATTATTTCTAGAGTTCTTAGTTGTCTAATAACATCTTATTTATATATTTTATGGCTTGTATCTACTTCTTGTCCTAGGTCATATAAAAAATTCACAGGGTAGTTTCTCATACTACATCACACCTTGTCTATATATTTTGTATTTTACATTTGTATTTTGTAATGTATAAAATATATTAACTAAACACTTGAAAGAACATTGATTTTTACTTGAATCTTCTTTCTTTTATATAGTCATCCCAAAGAGTATGATTTTGGAGGTTTATTGGTGGAGAGGCCCAAGTGCAACATGGTGATATACAGTTTTTTATCATTGACCAATCCTATGGTTTGTAAAAGGTGTTCACATTTGAGTGTATATGGGCACATCACTACCATGGGGATATTCTACCTGAATTCTTATATTGCATAAGATATTGTGTATTTTTTCCAACCAAATACTATTTATATGATATCAATAGTCTTATAATAATTGGTGTGGTTGTAATGATAGCAATCACCTTCTTTCCTCGTATTTTAGTTTGGAAACTTTGGCATGAATGGTTTCAATTATTTGGCATTTGTTGTAGAGGAATTTGGTAAGGCCTTCGACTCTGTTCTCGATGGAGCCCTCTTCTAAAAGCTTAGAGACGTTGGTATTTCAAACATTCTCTTGACAATGATCATGAGATTATATGAGATAGTGGTCAATAAATTTTGGACTCCTGAGGGTTTCTCTAATGCGATTAATGGTACCATCAGGGTGAAGTGAGGCTATCCTCTCTCCCCCACTTTATTCGATATATACATTGATGAGTTAGAGACCTTCCTCAGGGATACCTTGCTCCCCAGTGACAACTGCTACTTACACTAGGTTCTTATCTCCATTCTCCTCTTTGTTGATGATGTGGTTCTCCTTGCTTCCTCTCCTGAAGGGCTTTAGAGACTTATTAATGGATTAGCCTCTTTTTGTACCCATCACTAGCTATGGTGAACCTAGGAAAGACTCAGATCATAGTCTTCAATGGTTTGAAGACCTCTCATCTTCACTTTAACTATCAAATATCAGGAGATTGATATTTTCTTGTCGTACACTTACCTTGGGGTTAAGTTCTCTGGCCCTAGGTTCAAAATGAGGCTAGCTTGCCTACCTAGGGTTGCCAAGGGGATGGGCTCCCTTGCTTTACTAGAGAGAGAGTGCTTTTGGCATCACTTTTAGGACACCAAGTCCAAGTTATCTTTTCTAGACTCTCTAGTCAAACTAATATTTCTTTATGGCTCAATGGTTTAGGAACCTTCACTTCTGGACTCTAACTAGGCATCAGTCAAGTGGGTCCAAACCCTTTTCCTTCATTGGATCATTAGATGTCACCGGTACACACCACACAGTATTATATTGGTTGAGTTCAAGACCCATCCTTCATACTTAGTGTTATCTTTGACTTGATTTGGTTTCTCCATCACCTCAAGAGCATTGTGGACTCTAGGACAGCTACCAAAAATACTCCTACCTTGCCTATTGCTCCTTAGTTGATATTGCCAGATCTGATTTGAGACTCAAAGCTTATGGCTAGTATGCCCAAGCCACCGCCTTACTTAGTTTGATAGGGATTGATATTGATCATCTTTCTCCTTACCATTTCTCATTGGATGCTCCCCTCATAGGGTGAGTTGAATGGGCATGTTAGACTTGACATTTACAAATAGTACATCACCACAACCTGGGTTGACCCACATAGGGGTCTACGCCCATGGATGACCTTCTACTTGGAGCATTTTCTTAAGATCCATGAGGGGATCATTGTCCACCCTTTCTACTTAAGTCAGTGTTGGAGCCACACCCTTTTGTATCTCCCTAGGGTCCTTCAGAGTGGGTTCACACAAACTACGTTGCCAAACTGATCACCACTTGGTCAGAGACAATTGGATCTATCGGTGACCAAGATCCATTTCATCTTCAGATATCCCTTCTACTATAATATTAGAGGTAGGTTTCATTGCTTATTCAGAGATTGTAGATCTTTGTCATCCTTCTTCAACTACCCTCTACCTCTATGAAACTTCACAACTCTGTGACCATACTTTACGACTCACATTTCCTTAGAATCAAGCCCTCGATTAGCTCATCATCGCCTTCTCCACCCCCCCGTGTTAGCCTTTAGGGACAAGAAGTGACCATCGAATACAACCGCATTGGGACAAACTAGATCTATTAGATCATGTCATGGATTTATCAGGCACTGACATTCTACTCCTAGGGCTACTCGAATTCAGGCTCTGGCTCTCAATCTCCCTAGATCTTATCCCCCAATGATGGATTTCTTTGTATTGAGAAAGGATATCTAGTCCTTCTATCATTTGTTTATTCTCGTTTCCTCTCTTTGTAATGTTCTATTTCTCATCCCTTTTTAGACATTGTTTGGTGTTCCCACTAGGTTGTTTGTTTGCCCTGTTGTATTTTCCAGTCCCTTAGACCCTTCGTTGGTCTTTTTTCAAACATTAATATCATTATCTTATATTATCTTATCTACCTAGAGGGGTTTGTAATTGACTCCTAATAGACTTTTCTATCATGAGGAAATTATTTGTACTTGAGCTTAGCCTTGGCTTTGATCTCAATTACATGTGATTATAAAATATTAATGTATTTGATCCTTTCATGTTTTTTAGGGTATTCTCATGTGGGATATATATTTCATGGAACTCAATAACATAGTCTTTAGTTGATCACTATTTATCATCCTTATAGTATTTGAGGAGGTAATACTCTTGCACACAATAACAAAGTAATTATAAGTTTGAATAGGTTAATGATATATCTCATAGGTCCTAACTTTTTCTCATTATAAGGCATTGAATGAATATATTTAATGTCAAGCAAAGGAAATTTTATCTAATTTTATGAAGTTGTTGACAATGAACTGTCTATCTAGTTATCAACCTTAATTATTCAATTTTGTGGTATCAATTTTGCCTTCTAAAATTGGGATGTTGAGATTGACTTTTGCGTACCATAAAAGGTCTTTAATGTTGCATGAAAGCATTTTTTCTGGTGTGTTTTATAATAAGATTGACACTTAAGTCCACAAATTCATCTAGAGAGTTCTTGGTGTGGCTCCTAAATGTCTACTCGAATCATCTTTTGACCATTTACCAAAATATCAGGTGTCTATATCTATCAATTTTATCTTGTTCTATATGTTTATCATCAGAAGACACAAAAGTCAAATTGATTGGACAAGGTCCCTTTTCATAATGTTATGGGCACAATGATATTAGCATGTGAAGTTTACTACTTTGATAGTAATGGTTTGCATAAGGGGAAATTGTATCTTAGTGAAAACAAGGTTGCAAGTTATGCACAAGAAAATAGAAACAATAAATACATAGTACATTATGATGCAATAAAAAAAAATAACAACCTTGCTTCTATTCAAACATAAATGAATAGCTTATCATGGATGTTATAAATCCCAAGGTTTAAATGAAAAATATCACAACCAAAAAGAGATGAAAACATAAAATCAACTATTATATTTCCTATATTCAATCTCCAACAATAAGTGTTGTGAGAACCAAGTGAATAATGCATTTATGTCTAGTTAAAATAGATATAAGAAATTGAAATGGGTTATGTTCCTAAATTCATACCTTCCCAACTTCTAAACATTGACATTTCAATCTTGTAGTCTAAATAAAAATATTAGATCTGGACGTCATGTGTGCAGGGTTGTTAGTGTGTGATGATTTCCAAGTGGTGCATGAAAGAATGTTGACTTATGCACTAACATTAAGGCTTACAGTTTGACACAATAGATTAAATAGACATGTGTATTAGACACAAGATTATAAGGATTTTATAGTTCAATTGTTAAAACTTACACAACTACAATCAAATATCACAACCAATAATATTTCTTATAACACTATAAATTATTTGAAATCCCAAACACTAGAAAACTAGAAACCGAATTTCTAAACACACTATAAACCAAAAATACAAATTAATCTACATATGAATACAATAGCTTAAAAAACCTATGATGACCCTACATCATGAAGGCTTGAAAACATGAGATCCTTGAGTACTAGGAGAAGGCCATCAGTAGCCAAGCACGTTCCAATAGCCATGCACTACATTTCACAAATTAAAAGTCCAATAGAAAATCATCTATGAGCCCATAGGCAATCATTTTTTTGGAAAAAGAGTTAAAAGTTAAATCATTTCTACAAGTTTATTTGTACCAACGGTAAACCACTATTGGGGCCTTTTTAAAAAGTTGCACAATTATTGGAGCATTTGTGTAAAAGTATTGGATTGATTATATAAACACTTTGGTTGTCTAAGAGAACAGTTAATGGTGCAAAAGGGGTAAGATTTCAAACAATGCTTTGAAATGACCAATTTTTTATCCTTAAATGCTTAATGTTCTCTATTATCTTATCTTATCTTATCTTATCTTATTGTATCTATAGGGAGCTCTGTTAGTACCCAAAAGACAAAAAGTTTTTTTAAAATTGTCCACTCACATTCAAAGACAACCCAAAAAAAAGTTGAAACCAACGTATAGTTTAGGCTCCACAAGTGTGTGAAATTAGCTATAGCAATTACTAGTACACTTCCTTAACACTACTTTTTATGTAAGCAGTATCCACCAATTGGTGCATGAAAGAATGTTGAGTTCTGTGATGGCATGGGGGTAAGTGCTCCAAGCTGTGGTGCCAAAAGGGGCGTATAAGTGGACACCTTTTTTCTAAAATCAGCAATTTTTGAACTTCAACAAGAATTTGAAGATAGTTACGCTCAAAATTTTAAGATATGACAAAAACAAAAGTAGTAGTCCTTTAAATCTAGTTTCTAAACTACTAATTTTTTTTTTGAAATGGTTTAGTTTTAGGTCCTCAAAAAAGGGGGCCACAGAAAGTGGTACTATTTATTCAGAAAAAACATAACACAATACAAAGTGTGCCCCCCCTAAAATTTTAACTTTTTTTTTGAAATTCTTTAATCGCTCTAGTCAAAAGTTACCTAACACTATGTAGTCTATCCCAAATTTTTCGGGTAATTTTATAATATGTATTTTTTTTATGAACTTTTTAATTAGACACATCCCAAAAACATGAAATATCTATGTGCTCCCCTTAGAAATGATTGAAAACTAATCTAAAATCAAAACTTCTTTTTTCAAAGTGTGTAGAATGGAATCTAGTTTCTAAAAAATTAAGTTGTTACGAAATTCAATGAAGGAGCTAAAATCTATAGCCCAATTAGTATATGTTGGTTTTTGACAAAAAAATAGACGTACATTCAAAAGAAATTATGTTTTAAAGGCTTGAAATAGTTCAAATAAAAAATAAATTATATGGTTATATAGCTAATATAGAGACCTACAATGTCATGTAACCTTATTTTATCGATGCTCAACCATGAGGAAACTTGAAGAAGAGCACACAAGAAAAATCAATCATTTTTTGTATGTTTGTAGCAAAACACGTCTTAGACCAGTTTAGAGATTTCAAACCTTTGGGTTGGATCCCCAAGGAAAAATCAAGCCTTAGGATTGGTAGAATGCAAAGTTTTAAATAGTATGTGCGCCCTATAGTGGGTACGCACTATAGCGCGTATGTGCTATAGCACGCACACAATATTTAAAGCTTTTTAAAATTTGAGTCTTAATAGCGTGTGCATGCTTTAGTGTGTACGTGCTTTAGTGTGCACACACTATTAAGACCTAAATAGTGTGTAGAGAGTGAAGGAGAGAGGTAGAGCAAGAGTGAGAGAGAGAGAGAGAGAGAGAGAGAGAGAGAGAGAGGGATGGGAGTGTGTGTGTGTGTGTGTGTGTGTGTGTGTGTGTGTGAGAGAGAGAGAGAGAGAGAGAGAGAGTAGGGGATGGGAGAGGGGGGAGAGAGAGTAGGGGATGGGAGAGAGAGAGAGAGAGAGAGAGAGAGAGAGAGAGAGAGAGAGTAGCAAATAGGAGAGAGAGAGTGAGAGTAGGGGATGGGAGAGAGTAGAGAGGGAGAGAGAGAGAGTGAGAGAGAGTAGGCGGTGGGAGAGGGCATGGGAGAGGGAGAGAGAGGGGTGATGGGAGTGAGTGTGAGAGAGAGAGAGAGTAGGGGATGGCAGAGGAGAGAGAGAGGGGGGATGGGAGTGTGTGTGTGTGTGTGTGTGAAAGAGAGAGTAGCCTGAGAGAGAGAGAGAGAGAGAGAGAGAGAGAGAGAGAGAGAGAGAGAGAGAGAGAGAGAGAGAGAGAGAGAGTAAGGGATGGGAGAGAGAGTGAGAGAGAGAGTAGGCAGTGAGAGAGGGAGAGAGAGTGGGGATGGGAGTGTGTGTAAGAGAGAGAGTAGGGGATGGAAGAGAGTGAGAGAGAGAGAGAGAGTAGGGGGTGACAGAGAGAGGTATGGGATGGGAGAGAGAGATTGAGAGTAGGGGATGGGAGAGAGAGAGAGAGAGAGGAGGAGGAGGAGGAGAGTGTGTGTGTGTGTGTGAGAGAGAGAGAGAGAGTAGGGGATGGGAGAGGGGGGGGGAGAGATAGAGAGAGAGTAGCCCGAGAGAGAGAGAGGGAGTAGAGGATGGGAGAGAGAGTGTGTGAGAGAGAGTAGGTGGTGGGAGAGGGAGAGGGAGAGGGAGAGAGAGAGGGGGGATGGGAGTGTGTGTAAGAGAGAGAGTAGGGGATAGGAGAGAGAGAGTAGGGGTGGCAAAGAGAGTATGGGATGGGAGAGAGTGTGAGAGTGAGAGAGAGAGAGAGAGTAGGGGGTGGCAGAGAGAGAGTATAGGATGGGAGAGAGAGAGTGAGTAGGAGATGGGGGAGAGAGAGAGTAGGTGGTGGGGAGAGCGAGTGGGAGAGCGAGAGCGAGAGAGAGAGAGAGAGAGGAGGATGTGTGTGTGTGTGTGTGTGTG
The DNA here is from genome assembly GCA_028749045.1 of Cupressus sempervirens. Lineage (NCBI taxonomy): Eukaryota > Viridiplantae > Streptophyta > Pinopsida > Cupressales > Cupressaceae > Cupressus > Cupressus sempervirens. The sequence goes on from CM053788.1 coordinate 116,314,836, forward strand.
TGTGTGTGTGTGTGTGTGTGTGTGTGTGAGAGAGAGAGAGAGAGAGAGAGAGAGAGTAGGGGATGGGAGAGGGGAGAGAGAGAGAGGGGGGGGGAGGGAGTGTGTGTGTGTGTGTGTGAAAGAGAGATTAGGGGATGGGAGAGGGGAGAGAGTAGCCAAAGAGAGAGAGAGAGAGAGAGAGAGAGAGAGAGAGAGAGAGAGAGAGAGAGAGGAGAGAGAGAGAGAGAGAGAGAGTAGAGGATAGGAGAGAGAGAGAGAGAGAGAGAGTAGGTGGTGGGAGAGGGAGAGGGAGAGGGAGAGGAGAAAGAGAGGGGGGATGGGAGTGTGTGTAAGAGAGAGAGAGAGTAGGGGATGGGAGTGTGTGTAAGAGAGAGAGAGTAAGGGATGGGAGAAAGTGTGAGAGTGTGAGAGAGATTAGGGGGTGGCAGAGAGAGAGTACAGAATGGGGGGAGAGAGAGAGAGTAGGGGATGGGAGAGAGAGTCAGAGAGACTAGGCAATGGTAGAGGGAGTGGGAGAGGGAGAGCAAGTGGGAGAGAGAGTAGGGGATGGGAGAGGAGAGAGAGAGGGGGGATGGGAGTGCGTGTGTGTGTGTGTGTAAAAGAGAGAGAATAGGGGATGGGAGAGAGAGAGAGAGAGTAGCATTAGAGATAGAGAGTAGGGGATGGCAGAGAGAGAGGAGGTGGTGGGAGAGGAAGAGGGAGAGGGAGAGGGGGGGATGGGAGTGTGAGAGAGAGAGAGAGTAGGGGATGGGAGAGAGTGTGAGAGTGTGAGAGAGAGTAGGGGTGGCAGATAGAGAGTAGGGGATGGGGGAGAGAGAGAGAGAGAGAGAGAGAGGAGAGGGAGAGAGAGAGAGAGAGAGAGAGAGAGAGAGAGAGAGAGAGAGAGAGAGAGAGAGAGAGAGAGTAGGTGGGGGGAGAGGGAGTGGGGGAATGAGAGAGAGGGGGGGATGGGAGTGTGTGAGAGAGATGTAGAGAGTAGGGGATGGGAGAGGAGAAAGAGAGAGGGGGGATGGGAGTGTGTGTGTGTGTGTGAAAGAGAGAGAGTAGGGGATGGGAGAGGGAGAGATAGAGAGAGAGTAGGAGATGGGAGAGAGAGTGTGAGAGAGTAGGTGATGGGAGAGGGAGTGGGAGAGGGGGAGAGAGAGAGGTGGGATGGGAGTGTGTGTAAGAGAGTAGGGGATGCAAGAGAGTGTGAGAGTGTGAGAGAGTAGGGGTGGCATAGAGAAAGTACAAGATGGGAGAGAGAAAGAGAGAGTGAGAGTAGGGGATGGGAGAGAGAGAGTAAGCAGTGGGAGAGGGAGTGGGAGAGGGAGAGAGAGAGGGGGGATGGGAGTGTGTGTAAGAGAGAGAGTAGGCAATGGGAGAGAGTGTGAGAGTATAAGAGAGAGAGAGTAGGGGGTGGCATAGAGAGAGTACAAGATGGGAGAGAGAGAGAGTGAGAGTAGGGGATGGGAGAGAGAGAGAGTAGGTGGTGGGAGAGGGAGTGGGAGAGAGAGAGAGGAGGATGAGAGTGTGTGAGTGAGAGAGATTAGGGATGAGAGAGGAGAGAGAGAGAGATGGGGATGGGAGTGTGTGTGTGTGTGTGTGTGTGAAAGAGAGAGAGTAGGGGATGGGAGAGGGGGGAAAGAGAGAGAGAGAGAGAAGCCTGAGAGAGAGATTAGGGGATGGGAGAGAGAGAGAGTATGTGGTGGGAGAGGGAGTGGGAGAGGGAGGGAGAGACGGGGGGTATGGGAGTGTGTGTAAGAGAGAGAGTAGGGGATAGGAGAGAGTGTGAGAGTGTGAGAGAGTATAGGGAGTGGCAAAGAGAGAGTACAGGATGGGAGAGTGAGAGTGAGCAAGGGATGGGAGAGAGAGAGAGTAGAGAGAGAGAGAGAGAGTAGGGGATGGGAGGGAGAGAGAGAGAGAGAGAGAGAGAGAGTAGGCGGTGGAGAGGGAGTGGGAGAGGGAGAGCAAGTGAGAGAGAGTAGGCAATGAGAGAGGGAGTGGGAGAGGGAAAGCAAGAGAGAGGGGGATGGGAGTGTGTGTCTGTGAGAGAGAGAATAGGGGGTGGAAGAATGAGAGAGAAAGAGAGTAGAGGATGGGAGAGAAAGAGTGAGAGAGAGAGAGAGAGCAGGTAGTGGGAAAGGGAGAGAGAGAGAGAGAGTAGGGGATAGGAGAGAGAGTAGGCTGTGGGAGAGGGAGAGAAAGAGAGAGCGTAAGGGATGGGAGAGAGAGAGTGAGAGAGAGATTAGGTAGTGGGAGAGGGAGTGGGAGAGTGAGAGCAAGAGAGAGAGAGATTAGGGGATGGGAGAGAGAGTAGGCGATGGGAAATGGAGTGGGAGAGGGAGATAGATAGAGAGAGAGAGAGAGAGAGTAGCCATGGGAGAGGGAGTGGGAGAGGGAGAGGGGGTATTGGAGTGTGTGTGTGTGTGTGTGTGTGTGTGTGTGTGTGTGTGTGTGTGTGTGTGTGTGTGTGTGTGTGAGAGAGAGAGAGAGGGAGAGTAAGGGATGGGAGAGAAAGAGAGTGAGAGAGAGTAGGCAGTGGGAGAGGGAGTGGAAGAAGGAGAGCAAGAGAGAGAGAGAGGGAGGGATGGGAGTGTGTGTCTGTGAGAGAGAGAGTAGGGATGAGAGAGAGAGTAGGTAGTGGGAGAGGGAGAGGGAGAGGGAGAGGGAGAGAGAGAGAGTAGGGGATGGGAGGGGAGAGAGGGAGAGAGTAGGGGATGGGAGAGAGAGCAGATGATGGGAGAGGGAGTGGGAGAGAGAGAGAGAGAGAGAGAGAGAGAGAGAGTAGCCATGGGAGAGGGAGTGTGAGAGGGAGAGTGAGAGAGAGAGAGAGGGAGGGAGGATGGGAGTGTGTGTAAGAGAGAGAGAGAGATTAGGGGATGGGAGAGAGAGCGAGAGAGAGAGCAGGGGATGGGAGAGAGAGTGAGAGAGAGTAGGCGATGGGAGATGGAGTGGGAGAGGGTGATAGATAGAGAGAGAGAGAGAGTAGCTGGAGAGAGAATGGGATGGGAGAGGAGGGAGAGCGAGAGAAAGTATGGGATGGGAGAGGAGAGAGGATGAGAGAGAGAGTAGGGGATGGGAGAGAGACAGTGAGAGAGTAGGTGGTGGGAGAGGGAGTAGGAGAGGGAGAGCGAGAGAGAGGGGGGATGGGAGTGTGTGTAAGAGAGAGAGAGTAGGGGATGGGAGAGGAGAGAGAGTGAGAGAGAGTAGGGGATGGGATAGAGAGAGTGAGAGAGAGAGAGAGTAGGTGGTGGGAGAGGGAGTAGGAGAGGGAGAGCGAGAGAGCGAGAGAGAGAGAGAGAGAGTAGGGGATGGGAGAGGAGAGAGAGCGATAGTAGGGGATGGGAGAGGGGAGAGAGAGAGAGAGAGTAGGGGATGGGGGATGGTGGGATAGGGATAGATTATTTTTCACATAGTGCATACGCGCTATATGAAAACACAAAGAAATGGTCATAATGCAAGTTTGGGTCCCTGTTGATCCATATTTTGCTTTTTGTCTATTGTGTATTCTATTGTTCCAATAGAATACATAGTTTTCAAGCTGTTGAAAGTTAGCAAACACTATTTGAAGGCTTTTGAACATTCTTTCATTCTATTTGAAGTTAGCAAACACCAAATTCAATCATTGGATACATTATTTGAAGGCTTTTGAATATTCTTTCTATAGAAAAGGTTAGTGCAGTCCTTTTTAATTATTCTTTGCTATTATATAGAGACAAATTTGATTATAATTTGACATGTTGTTTAATATATAGTGAATTCATTGAAATTTTTATGTTTGAATAAATTGTTATTTAGAAATGGTTAGAAATTTGACAAGTTGTTTAATATATATTGTGTATTCATTGATATAATTATAATTTGTAAATGTATTTGAATGATTTGTAATTTACAAATTGTAAGTAATTCAGATGTTTGAATAATTTGACATATAGAAATCATCATCATGCCAAGGAAGAAACCAAAAACTCAAACAACAAAAGAGGGAGAGATTTAGAAATTAAAAGAGATAAAATGAAACTACTACGTGAAAAAAAAAATTGCAAAGCAATAATGAAGAAATGAATTTTAAAGAGGAACAAGAACCACTGATACAAAGAAACAAAGAGGAAGAATTTGAAAGACAAAGAGAACAAATGAGATTGTTACGCTCAAGAAGACAGTTGAATAGTGAAGATACACCATCTTCTAATGTTGGAGTCATATCATCATCTCATGTTGAAGAGATGCTAATTTGTAGATTCGACGATGTACACACTCCATCATGTCATGTTGAAGGCACAACATCAACATATCAAGTAGGTGATATTCCATCTTTTGCATTTTATTGCTAAGGAACATCATCTTTGGTTCAAGGTACGCAAAGCACTCATCCTTATGTTGATATTCAAAATGTTAAGGGAATGGAAGAGATTATAACACCTTCTAGAATTCATTTTAGAAGACCAAAATATTTGATTGATATTGATACTAACATTTTGAAATCAATGCCTAACAAGGTTAGCAAGTGTACTTGTCAAAGAAAAGTTAATCGTATGTGGAGATTATTCTTTGAAGAATTAAATATTATAGGTCAATGCCAATTATTTGTTAAAATGATGAGGAATTTGAAATTTAGGCCTATCATGAATATTCTTGGGCTAAGAATGATGGACAATTCAAATGAAAAAAGCACTGTAAAGAATCTAATGAGTGCTTATGACAAAGTGGGTTCTAAATCATGCACCAAATATAGTAATATCACAAGATGAGTACTTACATTGACAATACTAAGTACCCAAATGAAGAAATATTGACTCATGAGAAAGACAAGCAAAACATTAAAAATTGGTAGAGGTACTCCAAGGAGAGCCATGTTAAGGCGTGAGAGACTGGAAGATCCAACAAAAAATGAGTTATGGACATTTAGTGGTAGACTACCGCGAAAGGATAAAGAAATTAGTGAAGCTTTGAAATCATTGATTGAAGATTTTTGAAAAAATAACGTGTGTTTCCCCTAATCAAAGAGATGTTGTAAGAAGGAGGATTGGTAGCCAAAACCCACATGCGAAACATTTTTTGGACTCAACTCAAACAAATTTTTTTGCAAAATCTATTGGTATGTATCGTCTAATTTGAATAAGTCAAAGATTTTTTGAGATGGGTAAACCTTTTTATGTGAAGATAAATCACACATGCACAACTTGTTGTTATAGGATACATATTGAATTTTTTAACCATTTTGATGTTTTTAGGCATATATGTGTGTTTTTGCATTCTAAGTTTGTTTTGCAAGATTGTGGCATGAATGAGCCGCCTAGATCTTCAAGGGAATTCATATCCAACATTTTATATGAAATAGGGGATGGCCAACAATTTTACAAGACATCATGCTTGGATGGTATATGCTTATTTTGTGGTTATTTGCAACTTTTATTAACTTGTGAACATATGGATAGTACACATGCAATTGGAAATGAAATAGTAGATTACGTAAAATATAAGACAGTGGCATGCTCTAAAAGATGGGAAACAGGGTAAAAGATGTGATTTAATCATTAAAAAGATTCCAGTCTATGAGTTCATGAAGATTTTTCATTAAAATATTATTTATGAGTATGCAAGGCATACACATAGAGCTTGATGGTTGGAATTTCAATTCAAGTTGTGCAAGGATACGTTTCCACTAGATACCATTGTTTTGGTTGTAGACTTCGTAGAAAACTACACACTACAACCACAAAATGAGGTGCAAGCAAAGTATTATACTTCTCAACAGGTTTCCATATTTGTTCACATAGCATTCATGCATTCGCCTACAAGTACAGAGGATGATAGGAAGAATTTGAGGGAGTACCATTTTTACATCAGTAATGATCAATCACATTCTGCAGAGTTTGTGCATAGTTGTTTTCAACTATTTTATGGAGATTTGGCTAGCAGGGGCATACCATATCATTAGCACATTATTTGGTCAGACAATTGTGCATCTCAATTCAAGAATGCACGGATGTTCTATTGGTTGAGCAAGATGCACAGGTTGTCTAGAATTCAATATATGTGGAATTTCACAAAGGCTGGTCATGGAAAGGGAGAGCACGATGGTTCAAGCACATGCATCAAAAGAGCCTTAGCTCGTGAAGAACTAAAGTACAAAGATGGAGCAATATTGACAGATGTAAAATCCATCATTCAGTGGTGTAATGCTACAATGGGTCCAGGTAAGGAAGGTGAGTCTATGGTTCATAGATTTTTTTGGTTGATAGATAATACTAACATTACACCATATGAGGATTGTTGCACACTAACAGGATCAAGTGAGTTGCACTCTTTTAGAAGCTTTGATGCAAGTTCATGGAGTATCAACATATGAAAAATGACATGATATTCTCCCCATGTGCAAAGGAAAATTGGGATGACTGTGAGTCAACTGAATGGGTGGACAAATGGGATATATGGTTTTTGGACCCAATTGACACCTATCGTCCCCCACAAGCACTGGAAATGGTAGAGATGGATTCATCCATTGACTTCGACCACTTGTCTGATCTAGTGCAACCTGGTAATATATATTTATATATCTTTGTAATTTCAATATGTAACTTTATAACTTTTACCTAAGTATTTTCTAAATTAATGACCATATTTTGTACATTTAACACTACAAGCCATGTTTTTGTTGTTATTGCACCTGAAGACAATGAAGAAGGATAGATTATTATTTGTGTCATTTTGTCCAAGCCAAACAAAAATTGGATCACTTGGTTATAGATGTGAAGGTTTAGAGTACCATATCAATGCGATGGTTGTAACGGGCACATGGCTTAGACGATATTCTATGAAGAACCCTAACTTGTGGTTATTCGAGAATTGGCAAACAGAGAGGAAGATTCTTCATTATTCAAACCTTGTCGCATCAAATATCCACTTGATAAAATATGGTGGAAAACCAAATAATAAGACTCTTTGGAAAGTTTGCAAGTCAGACCACAAAGCAATACTTGAGACATTAAAATGTAGAGCAGATCCAGTTGGTTCATTAGATTGAATAGGGACACGCGCACACACACACACAGAGTGGTGTAGGGGCACCTTGAATCATAGGGCTCTCACCTTTTTATTTTTGTTATGCTATGCTCCAGGTTAGCCTTGTAAGTAGAATAAGGGTCATTGGACCTAGGTGTGGTAGTTAGGGTATTGGATGTCATTTAATGTCCTTAGAAGCGTCACTATTTTGGCCTAAAATCAAGGCATACATTGCCATAGGAAAATGAATAACCTAAGGGATGAGTCATTAGCTTAGGGAAGGGTCCCTAGCATGGAATTGCTAAGGGATAGCCTAAATAACAAGCTAGAAGTGTTAAGAAGAGCAAGCAAGAAAAATCCAAAAGTTGCTATATTGCAATTTTGCGATTTTTGCATAATAGTGATTTTGCAAGAAATTGTGGATTTATCTTTTAAAAATTGAAGGAGGCTGATGAAAACCATAAGGATGAAGGGGAAAGACCTGGGAGGATATATAAAAACTTTCCAAACCCTAAAATGAGAGAAGTTAATATCTTTTTGTATGGTCAGCATGCTATAGCATGATATTTGAAGGCAAAATTAATGAGTTTCTAAGTTTTAAGGCACTTTTGACATTGTTTTTTTAGACTTCATTTGCACTTGGTTTCATGTTTTGATCCTTTGTAGTTTCCAATTTATTCAAGTTTTGTTGAAGGTGCCTAGAAATCAACATTAAACCAAAGGTTTCACCTAGGGCCTTATTGTTTTGGCACTTTCCACCATGGGAATTTGATGCCCCTTAGTGGAATGCAAGCCCTATCAATGTACTTCATGATTTTTTAGGTTTTACATATGGCCAAGAAAGGAATGAATTTTGCCACCATACCCTAGGTGTATGGCTCCATACATGCACCCTTCAACATTTCACAGCAGTCACTATAACTTTTTCTCCAGAGTGATCCAAGTTCTATAACTTTGGTTTTGGACTTGTTTCACATGCCCCTAGATGTTCCAATAATTTTTTTTCAGATTGACATGTGTGAAAGGGTACCTGTAGTGTAACTGTAACCTAATTAGGCCTATCAACACTCTCCAAATGTTGTTACAGAAATGGCTTCTAGTCTCTTCCAGTTTGTGAGGTTTACATATGTTTCATATGTCCTAAAATGGTGTTTGAATCTCACTTTAAACTATCTTCATGTGGGGTTTTTCCATAATATGTTCAATTTATAGTTTGAAGGGCTACTAGCCTTTTCAATGGCAAACTGTTGTAATTGTATATCAGTGTTGTTTCAACACAACAGAATCACTTTATCTTTTGTATACAGACCTTAATAGGTCAAAGGTGTGTTTGTATTCCATTCCATTTTCATTGTTCTCTTTTCATTCATGTTTGGGGGTATGTTCCCTTATTAGGCTTTAGGAGAATCCTTATGTTTTGGTGCTTTTGAACTTAGGCAAACCTAGTGATTAGGTTCCTTGCCTTGTTTGGGTTGTGATAACCTATGATAAGTTCATTATTGATGCTTTTGATAAGTGTCACGGCACTAAACCCTCTTTTTGGGAAATTTGAAGGATTTCAACCTTGTCTAATTACCTAGTGGCTTGTCTTTTAGAAGCTTCCACTGTGCATTGCTACATCACAACCTATCCTATGTGAACTATCTAGGATCCTTAGGTGCCTTTTTTGATGAGTTTAGAATGGGTGCTCCTGCACCAGTCATCTACTTGATTGGGACATGTTTGGGAACTGAAAATCTCCATTTAAACTCAAATCTTCATTTAAAGGTGGCAATGAGATTTTTATTGTTCTATTAAGATCATTAATATATTTTGATGAGAACTTTGAGGGATCATGCCTAGCTTGAGTATCCTGGCTTCCCATGTCCTGTAAATGCAAGGCCATTAATGAATAGGCATTTCTAATTAAAATATCTATGGTGCTGGAATGAAGTGCATGACCTGATTCTTTTCCTACTAATGATCTAATTTGAGGCTTCGCTTCACATTGCTCCATAGACAATTCTATAGCACTTGTTACTTATCTATCTAAAAATTTTGTGTCTGTGTACATGTGCACTCTTTCCCAATAACTATAGGTTTTTTCTCTTCATCCTAAGTAATTGGCATACCCTAGATGGCACTAAGATAACCATTTTCTTCTAAAATGTCCTTTTCTCTTATATTAATCTCTCTATTAAGTAGGTTTTATATACCTTCCTTTGTATATTTAATAGATGTAGCTACAATTCATCTATATATATTCCTCTGTATATTAAGCTTTCCTCTACAAGAATGTTAACTAGGTTCCTAGAATAGTCCTAAATGAACCCATTTGACCTAAATATGTAAAGAGCAAAAATGGCTCAAAAGTTGCAATGTTGCTCAAAAAGTTGCATGAGCAACTTTTGCAATTTTTGGGAAAAAGTTGCAAATGGACGTTTGGGAAGTTGTAACTATCCATACTCAGGTATATGAGTATGGGAAACATTTTTTCAAAGGTTAGAAGGTTTCCAGTCAGATTTGCATTTTTAAACAACTTTTGCAATTTTGCACAAAAAGTGCAACTTTTGCAAAGTTCACTAGATTTCACTTTTAGGACTTGGAAAAGGTTCCAAACTATTAAAAAACAACTAAAAACACCTAATCCTAGGCTATCTTGACCAAAAACTCAAAAAGACCCAATTTTTCCTAATTAGCAACTTTTGCTCATATCTTGCACAAAGTGGCCTAGGCATACATATCTTGCTCATATCTCTCTCACCATTCATCATGGGATTGAACTATCTATTCTATTAATTCTAGGTAGCTAGGTAAACTATAGCCCCAAGCTTGTCCCATCCCATTGAGCACTCGAGCATTCTAGGGAACGCCAAACCGAAACATCCATAAGAGTCACTAAATGCCATAGGGCAAGGATCTTTGACGAGGCATATCTTGGAGCTCGTGTGAGGTATGGATGCGATTCTGGGTGCTATAGGACCGTTTTGTGGAGACTTACAATAAAATCTCTCACTTTTTGGAGATCTTACTCTATTTTGATTTTGCGACACCATCTTAGGTGATGTTGAAACTTGTAGTGTTGGTCAATACAAAGTTGCCAACTACCAAATCTCCCTCACCATTCATTGTGGGATCGAACTATCTATTATGTTATCTCTATGTAGCTAAGTAAACCCTAGCCCCAAGCTCATCCCATCTCTTTGAGCGCTCAAACATTCTCAGGCATGTCGAACTGAAACGTCCCTAAGAGTCACTAAATGCCATAGGGTAGCAATCTTTGATGGGGCATATCTCAAAGCTCGTGTGAGGTATGAATGCAATTCTAGGTGTTATAGGACCATTTTGTGGAGACCTACAATAAACTCTCTCACTTTTTGGAGATCTTACTCCATTTTAATTTTGCAATGCCATCTTGGGTGATGTTGAAACTTGCAGTGTTGGCTAGTACAAAGTTGCCAATTGTCAAATCTCCCTCACTATTCATTGTGGGATTAAATTGTATGTTCTGTTAGCTCTAAATAGTTGGGTAAATCCTAGACCCAAGCTTGTACCCTCCCTTTGAACACTCAAACGTTCTCAGGCATGTCAAACTGAAATGTCCCTAAGAGTCACTAAATGCCATAGGGCAGCAATATTTGATAGGGCATATCTCAAAGATTGTGCAAGGTATGGATGCAATTTTGGGTGCTATAGGACTGTGTTGCAGGGACCTAAAATAACCTCTCTCATTTTTTGGAGATCTTACTCCATTTTAATTTTGCGATGCCATCTCAGGTGATGTTGAAACTTGTAGTGTTGGCTAGTATAAAATTGTCAACTGCCAAATCTCCCTCATCACTCATCATGGAATTGAACTGTCTATTTTGTTAGCTCCAAGCGATCGAGTAAACCCTAGCCCCAAGCTCATCCCATCCCATTGAGTGCTCGAACGTTCTCGGGCACATCGAACCAAAACTTCCCTAAGAGTCACTAAATGCCATAGGGCAGTGATCTTTGACAAGGCATATCTCAAAGCTTGTGTGAGGTATGGATGCAATTTTGGGTGCTATAGGACCATATTGTAGAGACCTACAATAACCTCTCTCACTTTTTGGAGATCTTACTCCATTTTGATTTTGTGACGCCATCTCAAGTGATGCTGAAACTTGTAGTGTTAGCCAGTACAAAGTTGCCAACTGCCAAATCTCCCTCACTATTTATCGTGGGATCAAACTATTTGTTTCGTTAGCTTTGGGTGGCCAGGTAAATCATAGCCCCAAGCTTGTCCCGTCCCTTTGAGTGCTCGAACATTCTCCAGTACACCGAACTGAAATGTCCCTAAGAGTCACTAAATGTCATAGGGCAGCAATCTTTTACAGGGCATATCTCAAAGCTCATGCTAGCTATGGATGCAATTTTTGGTGCTATAGGACCATGTTATGGAGACTTACAATTACCTCTCTTTCTTTTTGGAGATCTTACTCCATTTTGATTTTGCAACACCATCTTGGGTGATGCAAAAACTTGTAGTGTTGGTCAGTACAAAGTTGTCAACCGCCAAATCTCCCTCATCGTTCATTGTGGGATCAAACTATCTATTATGTTAGCTTCGACTAGCCAAGTAAACCCTAGCCCCAAGCTTGTCCCATCTTGTTGAGTGCTTGAACGTTCTCAGACACGCCGAACTGAAATGTCCCTAAGAGTCACTAAATGCCATAGGGTAGTGATCTTTGATGGGGCATATCTCAGAGCTCATACGAGGTATGGATGCAATTATAGGTGCTATAAGAATATGTTGTAGAGACCTAAAATAACCTCTCTCACTTTTTGGAGATATTACTCCATTTTGATTTTGCGATGCCATCTCGGGTGATGTTGAAACTTGTAGTGTTGGCCAGTACAAAATTGCCAACTGCCAAATCTCCCTCACCATTCACTGTGGGATTAAACTATCTATTCTATTAGCTCCAGGTGACCAGGTAAACCCTATCCCCAAGCTCATCCTATTCCTTTGAGTGCTCAAACATTCTCAAGCATGCCAAACCAAAACGTCCCTAAGAGTCACTAAATGCCATAGGGTAGTGATCTTTGATGGGGCATATCTCAGAGATCATGCGAGGTATGGATGTGATTCTAGGTGTTATAGGACCATGTTGTGGAGACCTACAATAAAATCTCTCTTTTTGGAGATCTTCATTTTAATTTTACGATGCCATCTTGGATGATGCTGAAACTCGTAGTGTTGGCCAGTACAAAGTTGCCAACTACCAAATCTCCCTCACCGTTGGTCGTGGGATCAAACTGTCTATTCTATTAGCTATGGGTGGTCGAGTAAACTCTAGTCCCAAGCTCATCTTGTCCCTTTGAGCACTTGAATGTTCTCAAGCATGCTGAACTGAAATGTCCCTAAGAGTCACTAAATGTCATAGGGCAACGATCTTTGACGGGCATATCTCGGAGCTTGTGCTAGGTATGGATGTGATTCTGGGTGTTATAGGAAAATGTTGTAGAGACCTACAATAACCTCTTTTTCTTTTGGAGATCTTAATCTATTTTGATTTTGCGATCTGCCATCTCGAGTTATGCTAAAACTTGTAGTGTTAGCTAGTACAAAGTTGCCAATTGCCAAATCTCCCTCACCATTCGTTGTGAGATCAAACTGTCTATTATGTTAGCTTCGAGTGGCTAGGTAAACCCTAGCTTGAAGCTCATCACATCTCATTGAGTGCTTGAACGTTCTTGGACACATCGAACCAAAACATCCCTAAGAGTCACTAAATGCCATAGGGCAGCAATCTTTAACGAGGCATATCTCGGAGCTCGTGCAAGGTATGGATACAATTCTAGGTGCTATGGGACCATGTTGCAGAGACCTACAATAACCTCTCTCTTTTTGGAGATCTTACTCTATTTTGATTTTGTGATGCCATCTTGGGTGATGCTGAAACTTATAGTGTTAGCCAGTACAAAGTTGCCAACTACCAAATCTCCCTCACCATTCATCATGCGATTGAATTGTCTATTTTTTTAGCTCTAAGTGGTTGGGTAAACCCTAGCCCCAAGTGCATCTCGTCCCATTGAGTTCTCAAACATTCTCAGGCATGTCGAACCAAAACGTCCCTAAGAGTCATTAAATGCCATAGGGCAGCAATCTTTGATGGGGCATATCTTGGAGCTCGTGCAAGGTATGGATGCAATTTTTGGTGCTATAGGACTTTGTTGCGAAGACCTACAATTACCTCTCTCATGTTTTGGAGAACTTACTCCATTTTGATTTTGTGACTCCATCTCGGGTGATGTTGAAACTTGTAGCGTTGGCCAGTACAAAGCTATCAACTGGCAAATCCCCCTCACCATTTGTCGTGGGATCAAACTATTTGTTCTTTAGCTTTAGGTGGCTGGGAAAACCTTAGCCCCAAGCTCATCTTATCCCTTTGAGTGCTCAAACATTCTCGGGCACCCTGAACTGAAATGTCCTTAAGAGTCACTAAATGCCATAAGGCAATGATCTTTGACGGGGCATATCTAGGAGCTTGTGCAAGGCATGGATACAATTTTTGGTACTATAGGACCGTGTTGTAGAGACCTACAATAACCTCTCACTTTTTGGAGATCTTACTTCATTTTGATTTTGTGATGTCATCTCGAGTGATGTTGAAACTTGTAGTGTTGGCTAGTACAAAGTTGCCAACTGCCAAATCTCCCTCACCATTTTTCATCGGATCGAACTATCTATTTTGTTAGCTCTAGGTGGCCAATTAAACCCTAGCCCCAAGCTTTTCCTATCCCGTTGAGTGCTCGAACGTTCTCGGGTATGCCAAACTGAAACGTCCCTAAGAGTCACTAAATGTCATAGGGCTATGATCTTTGATGGGGTATATCTCAGAGCTCGTACAAGGTATGGATGTGATTCTAGGTGCTATAGGACTTTGTTTTGGAGACCTAAAATAACCTCTCTCACTTTATGGAGATCTTATTCTATTTTGATTTTGTGATGCCATCTCAGGTGATCCTGAAACTTATAGTGTTCGCTAGTACAAAGTTGTCAATTGTCAAATCTCTCTCACCTTTCATCGTGGGATCAAACTATCTCTTTTGTTAGCTCTGGGTGGCTAGGTAAACACTAGCCCCAAGTTTGTCCCATCTTGTTGAGGGTTCAAACGTTCTCAGGCACGCCAAACCAAAACGTCCCTAAGAGTCACTAAATGCCATAGGGTAGTGATCTTTGACAGGGCATATCTCAAAGCTCATGTGAGGTATGGATGTGATTCTAGGTGCTATAGGACCATATTGCGAAGACCTACAATAACCTCTCTCACTTTTTGGAGATCTTATTTCATTTTGATTTTGTGATGCCATCTTGGGTGATGCTGAAACTTGTAGTGTTGGCTAGTACAAAGTTGTCAACCGCTAAATCTCTCTCACCTTTCGTCATGGGATTGAACTATTTATTTTGTTAGCTTCAAGTGGTTGGGTAAACACTAGCCCCAAACTCCTCCCATCCCATTGAGTGCTCAAATATTCTCGGGCATGACAAACGGAATCGTCCCTAAGAGTCACTAAATGTCATAGGGCAGCAATCTTTGACTGTGGCAACTAGATATGTCATCTTATCCAATGATGGAGACTCATGATAGAAGTAAAGGGGTGATCATGCACCTCATTTTGAGCATTTTTTATTTTATGATAATAAGGTAATCCTTGTTTGTAAGGTCAAGGGACTTGAGGTCACCTATAAACCCAAGTTGCCTTAGTCCTAAGGATTTTCTTCTTTTGTTGTTTTTGTTAATAAGTTGACTCAATAAGTGTTTTGAGAGTCATTACACCTTATATAGGTCCTATGTGTTATGAAAAACCACTTGGTTAAGTTCTAGGAAGAGTTAGTGCAAAGATTGTATTTTGTAATAAAAGTTGCTGACAACTTTTTGGCAATTTTAGCAATTTTTTGAAAAACCTTGAAATTAACCTTGTAACCAATCAAACTAACTGGTAATTGGTTGGAATGGATGTGAAATGATGAAAATACCCTCTATGAATTTAGAGGAGGAATAAAGTGTTGGTGATTATTAAGGTTTTTTATATGGCGAGGAATCACTGCTGATGTTAAACTTGTATATAGGATCATTGAGTTATTGTCAAATATCATTACTTCCTATTTGGAACAACAAACTTGTACTTTTTTAGAATGAAACACCACTTTAGTTGCATGTTATCACTGAATGAAGTTAGTGGAAGACGTTAAGGATCTTCATGGTTGTCTTAATAGCCATTTCATGGGTTTGAAACGTAATCACTTACTTTTGTGAAGAGTTGTCCGAAAATCAACAAATTACATGTTGCAAAGAAAATATAGTCATAGGATGTTGGAAGATTTTTTTCACTCATAGGATGTTGAAGAATCTCTTGGAAGGATGGAATAGATGATAGACTGAAGTTTGTGAGATAGTTATTAGGTGTTCCTTGAAGTGTCTAGGATGTTAGTTTGAAGCAAGAATTTGACTATGATCCATTTCTCAAATTTGCTCATGTTTCCCTTATTGTTTCCCAAGTCTTGAATAGGGAAAGTGATTAAGTAGTTTTGTGAAGTTGGGTAGAAGTTTGTTCAATGTTGTAACCAAGCTGGAAAGAGTCTTTGAAGACACTTGTGAAGGTGGGAAAGGTAGTTTGCCTTAAAAGTGTTCTTGTTGAAAATCCACTAGCTTTTGGTGTGAGCACTCTGCATTATTTTAGATGCAATTTACATTAAAATGAAATACATGAAATGTACTTAAAATATAAACCAGAAAAACAAGACAGATATTATGATAACTAATAATGTCATACATGAACGAACATATAATATAGTCATCCATGAACGAACATATAATATATTATGATAACCAATAATGTTATACATTAACAAACATATAATATATTACGATAACCAATAATGTCATACATGAACAAACATATCATATATTAAACAATAATGGCATAAGTCTAAAAATATCATGCATCAAATATATGTCATACATCAAATATAAAATGTCATATAGACATCAAATGTATATTGAATATGTCCACTGACATAAAATCCAACATATATGTCCACTAATGCCTATACATGTGTGTCTATCAATTATATCTTCTCCTTCCCATGATGGGAAGGAAACAAATCCCTAGAGGTCTTCGGTCATCGTGTGGAGAGAGATGATGGGGATGATGGGGTCTTCCTCACAGGCTCGCTCGTCCTCTTGTTTAGGCTCTTCTCTAACTCGAGCTTATACAAACAAATTAGATATGAATCAATAATTATTATACATTGAAATAAAATATATGTATAGACAAAATTAATTATTTTCTTACCGCCATCAAATAGTCACTCTGTACATCCACCTCAAAGGCTCATGGACGATCGGGTGTAATAACACTCTACAACAATTCAATCAATATAATCACTTATAAATAACATTAGAAATTTTGATACGAACTATTATAAACAACAACTAAAACCAAAAAAAATCTTTCATACCTCAGTCAATGGCTCTAAACTAGCCATCATTGTAGTAACTCCATGATCAATAGACTGGTGAAGATGAGGAGGAGTCTCAGACATCAACAGCTGCATGTCATATAATACAATTTACATGTAACATGAAACATGAAACAAATATAATCAAATGAATTAAATTAACATGAAACAAATGTATCTCTATGAAGCTTGTATCATGCCTAGGCTTGGAGTCCCTTGTGAATGTCGATGGTTCAGTAGAGAACATGCATAAAAAAAATTTGTCAATCCTTCATATGATTACTTAATAAATATATGTATTAATTTAAATGATTAAATCGATACATACCTCTCGACTCATCAACAGGATGAAAAATGGGGCCAGGGAATGTGTACTAGGGCCGCCAACACTCTTACCCTAAATTTTGAACAATGTCAATATATGCTAATTAATTAGTCATTCACTATACATACGAAATGTAATTAAATTAATTTATTATAATTTTAATTTACTTGTGTGTCAATGCCAAATGTGTCACTCAAGAACTCATTAGTGACTAGCCCATCATCCATATTGTCTTCAATGTGACTGCCAAATGTACATAAGGATCCACATGATGTGCACATATGACTGCGACGCATAGAAGGCTCCTCCTCAACTAATGAACTTGTGCAATGAATGAGGATCTATGTCAAAGTATTAATAGTCCCTAGAGTGTTGGTCTCTACATGTTCCTTCACAACTTAAAGAATAATCACATGCTCACCTTGTGGCTTGACAACAAGTGCCCTAACTACATTAGGGTCATGACGTGCCCCTGGCCTCTCAAATGATGACCCCCACCTCTACCCTGAGATTCTAGTATATCAAAATAATTTGGGATCTCCCAAATTCACAATACAATTTTTTTAAGAAATACATTGGAACCTCATGATTATTGCAAGGAGGGGCATCAAAGACCATCCACCATCTATCTCAAAAGTTATTTCTAATACCATCATGTATGCACCAATGGATGGGGAACCTTTTAGTTGTATGTGTAATAGTATCTTGTTTTTTAAGCTTTTTAAACAATGCACAAATGCTACCTTTTGGTATTTCTTTTTTTTTACATCTTGATATGATAATTTGTTTGCATAATATCTTCTTTGTTCATCCCTCTTAACATGTCAAATATCCAACTGACTGCTAATAGAAACTACATGGGTCATAGTGGACTCGAGGGAGGATGCCAATTGTGTTTTCATCGGATTGGTTTGTCCACAATCTTTCAACCTACCAATGAGTGTTTCTAATTCATTTTTCCCTCTTTCTATTTCATTTATTATGTTGTCTTGGGTGCCAGGAGGAGGTCTTCCAATTGGTGCAGGTTGCGAAATTTCTTGCTCTTGTTGTAGAGGGTTTTGATTTTCATCTTGTGAAGGGTTAGGATTTGGATCTTGTGAAGGGTTTTTGTTTTGATTTTGTTGATCTGGTTGGGGATTTGGCAGTTCATTATTCACATTTCCTAATAAGAAACCAATTGCAATATAAATAAATAAACAAATTTAAAGCAAAATTGAAAAAAACCTACAAAACAATGTAAAAACTTACAAAACAATGCAAAAACATATAAAACAATGTAAAAACAAGAGTAGAAAACATACGACATGATCTCGATCTTGAACTTTGGTGACGAGGAGGCATTTTGAGGAGATGGGTGACAAATTTCTTCAATCCACATGCGCGCTTTGAGGAGAACTGCAAAAAGAATAAAATGGGTCGCAGGTTTGTAGCCCGTTTATAAAATTTTGTACTTTTCAAAAGCGCATACGCACTTTTGAAAATTAAAAAAAAACTTTGTGTCATGTTTTTGGCACCACAACTTGGTGCACAACCCATGGAAGGACATCAAGGCTTAAACATTGGCATAATAGATTGAACAAACTTCTATGCTGAAAAAAAATTACAAACATTTAAAAGAAATTTGTTGACAAACACAATGATTCGTTTTAATCAAATATCACAACTATTCATTTTTATCACAATATTATAAATTATTCAAAATCTTAAACATGCACAAGAGAAACTACTCCAAGCCAAAATTTAGAAAACACCAAACCAAAAAGACAACTAGGTAATCTACTTGAATGAATGAATGAAAGATTTCAATATTGTCCACAAGGTTGAAACAACCTATGGGACCCAAAATAGCACACACCTCTAAAAAATGGGACAAAAGTGTTAAAATAATTTGTAACCTCCTCTTTAGATCTACTCTTTGAAAGTGAGTTTTGATCAGTAATTTTGTTGTTTTCTCCAACTTTTTCTCTCAAACAAGAGCTTAAATTGTTTGTTTTAATCTCTCTGTAACTGGTATAGATGTCATTATACATTGAGTACTTTGTGACAAGATGTCACTCTATCTCTACCACTCCAATAGTCCAAAATAGATGTATTGTCTTTGCTCATTCTTAGAAACAATAGAGGCCAAGAGATGTAAGATCCTCTTGAGTTCCACATAAATAAGAGAGAACGTAAGCTACACCAATAGAATAGCCAACTTATCAATAAACTTAGTACCCACTAAATTGAATTATAATAACTATCCTGCTCACATTGAAATCAACCTACATGAATACGAGAACATAAACCAAAAAGACGAATAGGTAATCTACTTTAAATGAATGAAAGATTTCAATATCGTCCATGTGGTTGAAGCAACCTATGGGACCCAAAATAGCACACGCCTCCAAAACATGACAGCAAAGCCTTAAACAATTTGTAACCTCCTCTTTATATTTGCCCTTTGACAGTAAATTTTGATCAATAGGTTTGTCGCTTTCTTCGCTCCAATAAGAGCTTACGTTGTTTGTTTTTAAAATGTCTTTATAACTAGTATATATGTCATCATACATTGGGCACTCCATGACAAGATGTCAATCTATCTCTACTAGTCCCATATTACAAAATATTAGAATACAAGAACTAGAATAAACATAAGCCTAGAAATGTAAGGTTCTCTTGAATTCCACATACAAAATTCTTGCATAAGCTAGTCGAATAGAATAGCCAACTTATCAATTAAGTTCATACCCACTAGATTAAATTGAGCCCCCACATTGAATCAACCTCCTAAGCATACAAAGACACAACCTAAGATGACCCTACATCAAAGCGGCCTAAGGATCTAGTATCCTCTTGAATCTCACATGCAAAATGCTTACATAAGCAAGTACGTGGACTACACCAAATATAGTAACTTATCATTGGACTTAGTACCCACAAGATTGGATTCCCATGCCCTCCTTTCCTTGAAATCAACTGCCACCCAATCATCTTCCACCAAATGTACGGCCCTGACTGTGTATAAATTTAAACCATTCAATTTTCAAGTGGGATAGGTGTACCTATAACATCTCCCTTGTCACTGTTTTGAGTTGTAATCAACTATGTAAGGCCCCACAACTTTCCATGGACAGATCAGTTCTCCTTTGTAATGTAAACCCAAATATGATGACTTAGGTCTAACTTGTCTCAATCAGCCTGCCCAACAATCTTACACGTAAAATCATTGTGGGTATCGCAAATTACATAAATAGACAATACAATATTCGAACTATCTCAAAACGAGATAAATGCAATGTCTGATTATATTGAATGCATTTATATCGTTCAGAAAATATACAACGAGTCCAGTTTATTAATAAGAGATATAGACATAACATGCTGATTTCAGAAGCACTTGAAGTCGTTCAGTTTAAGTAAATTTGACAGACTGAATATTTAAGTATTGAAAGCATTGATATACACTCAAATGCATACTCCATCCATTCACATGGCCAGCTAATCCCAACTCTCTGATTTAGCAGTTTAAGATAAGATACATAAATTTGACAATACTTGACAAGCGAGTTCTACAGTATGACAAATATATTGGTCGGGATATGATTGTCATTTGGTACTGTTGGAAGATAATTGCACACAACATGATAAGAGATTTGATTATTTTGTTATTGACCAGATTAAACTTTGTAATTTATCATTATATTGAAATAGATCTATCATCTGTCTTCCCTTTTTTTTACAATGGACTGTGAAATCTATATTGTTTTAATATGGACTATGAAATCTATATTGTTTTAATGATGATTGTAAAATTTGATTAAAAAATTTAGACTATCAATAGAATTTAATTTAAATTTGAAAAAAAAAATGATTTAATTGAGAACTTAATATTTGGATTATTATCTGTGAAAACTTCATAAATTTAATTATACAAATTGAAAATCTGCAATAAGATAGTCTTGTGAAATTTGATTATACAAATTGAAAATCTGCAATAAGATAGACTTATGAACATGAACAGTAAAAGTTTTCTAAATCATATTATAATTTTAAAATAGGTGATTATCAATAGTAGATTTTTTCAATCAAATGAAAGATTGAACTGGTTTAAAAAATATTTTTGTTTCTTTTAAATCATATTATAAATGGGTGGTCTTTTTTCACTCAAATGAATGAATTAAACTAATTTAAGGAACCTCTTTACTTCCTCTAAATCATATTGAAATGAGTGTAATACAAAAAAATCACTCAAAAAATTAAATTAGTTTAAGAAAGCTTTCTAAATATTAAAACTAATTGTTATAGTTTTAAAAAGCTTTATAATTATTAGAAAACTAATTGTTATTATTTTTAAAGTGGATTGTATGAAATTAGATTATAGATATAAAAAATTTGAGAGATGACAAAAGGTTTCAAATTTACTAGTAAAAGCTTAAATTAGTTCTTGGAGTCTCCTTGCTAGAACCACCAATAAGCGAAGAGCGTGTCAGCCAATGCTCCAGGCATGTCATCTCAAACATTACTTGAGGCATCTATAATATCATATGTGAGATGAGTATTTATTGTGAGCGAGCAATATGAAATAGGCAATAATTCTTCTGCTTCGTTTATTTCTTTATTTTATGTTTACTCAAAGCAGCATTATGTAGTTTTATGATGTGGGAAGGTTATCTTTTCATTATCTTATCGAATGTATTTATTATTTATATTTATATCTAATAGATTTATAAAAATAAATTATTTTTTAATAAAATTTAAGTGTATAAGTTAGTCATTTTTTTAATGATGTGTTGTTTTGTTTTGATTAAGTAAAAATAGGTTTTGAAAAGATCCAAAATCTTATACAAAGAGACAAGAAAGATATATAAATGAAGGATCTTAATACAACTGTGGAACACCACCTGACAAACTAGAGAGACACATCATAGTTTCCAACAAAAGGGCTAAAAACCAACCCAAAAAATAACAAAAGGCCATCAAGATTTATATTTTGGTCCAGTCTTTTGTGAACATACAGACATATCAAATGAGATTTGGAGGACATATGTTCATCTATCCTCCACCTTTTCAGCAACCATCTGCCAATCTAGAGATGAACCTGAAGAACCAAGGCAGACCACAAGACTATCCATATGGGGGAAGTTGTAGCACCATTGCTAACCCCCAAAATTCTCATAGAAGAAACATGGGCCTCAATACCCACAACAACAGGAGATAAGATAGGTGAATTAACACCAGCAACAATGTTCTAGGCAAAGTCAACAACAACAGAAGGGACAACTTTAACATTCATCTTTTTCGGGATTGTTGTCGTTCATCTTTTTTTCATGCGTTGTGATCTTGGATGGAAAAAATTCATTTTTGAATTTGATTCATAAATAGTGACTGATACGATGAATGGGTAGCAAGGAGAGGGAATCGAATGAGGTAGAGGATTGTTTGGCGAAATAGATTTATGAGATTGATGAATGTTAGACTTGAGATATTTTCCATGCAGCTCTTTAGTACTAGAAGAGATTGTTATGGAGGATGTGAGTAATTATTTGGGGATTTTGAGTGAACAATATTTGGCTACATTTTTCTTTTTTGTTGTTGAACCTCCTTGATCTTGTTGCCTAATAAATTTTCATCCTAGATTTTTCAATTTGAAGTTATATTTGCATCATGTAAAGTCAATTCCTAACACCACAAGAATAACATGTGATAGGAAATGCTAAATTTTAAGGAAAAGATTAGGTGTATGGAAATGTGGGCTAAAGATTAAGACAATAAATGTAGTGTGAAGTAGAATTCAAGTTGAGATAAGGTAAAATGTGCGAAAATGTGTGAAGTGGGAGTAAACAAGGATAAGTCAAGATCAAAGAAAGAACTACGCTTGACACAAAAATTTGTCTTTGATAACTATGGAGTTTCATCAAAATAGATCCGAACTAAATGAGAATTGACATGGATATACAAATTTCACCATTGCAATATATTTACTTTTGTAGAAAAGATTATGCACTTATAAAAGACAGAAAAGACAAGAAAAAGATAAAGATAAAGATAATGCTTAAAAATTCATTGGTAAATAAAATCACATAAACAATGACAAATATAAGATTAAATATAATAACATTGTTTGGTTCACTTTTATCTTTTGTTTTAAGAAATAGAAAATTAGTAAGATTTGCAATACTCTTTATACAAACATAGTCCGTGTGACTACAACTTTTGTCCTTATAACCTTTACAATTATTAATTTTTTGCTATCAATTCCGTATAGCCTCTTCAAACCAAATCTTAAAAGAAAATTGTTTGTCTTATTTTAATGTTAACAAAAATATTATAATTTTCATATGTGGTTAAAGCTTATGACCTCTTGTTTTACAAAGAGTAAATATACAGCTATTATTATTGTACTGAAATGTTAGAAAAAACAAATAGAACTTAAAATGGAGGACTGACAATTGCATTCACTTTTCTCAAATGTTTCATCTCTAAACAAATTCTTGAAAGAAAAATTGTTGCTAAAGCAGTCATATAAATCATTCAGATATTTCCAAACAATGCTAAACTGTTTAGCTTGTTTTTGCAAAAAGAAGGGTAAAAATTTATTAAGACAGAAAGGAATACAACAAGGAGAGCTCAACAAGGAGCTCAATCCTGAGCAACAAGATCATCAAATTCTTGCACCATCTCAAAGGACAGTTGCCTCCTATCCTTAATATTCCAACCCGGATCATGACTAGATGCCCATTTGGCTAAACAATCAGCAGTTCTATACTGTTTAGCTTGTTTTGATCTTAACAAAAAATATTATTATTTCCAATATGTGGTTAACGCTTCAGCACCTTTTGTTATACAGAGACAAAATAGAGCCATCACTGTTCTAATATCGAAGAAAGAGAAAAACTAAAACTCTATTGAAGGACCACGACAATTTCATTTTTTCTCCACTTTATATCGCATGGGCACTGCATCACGAGTTTATGAAACACCCAATTGTTTGCAAACACTCATAAAGCAAAGATAAGCACCTTAGTACGTTGTACCAGTGCAGCAACATTTAAACGAATAACAATCTTGTCGGTTTTCTTTTGTCATATCAGAAAAAAGATTCAATTATTCTATCATTGTTTTGGAAAATGTTAGATATGTCACATGAGGATCACAGACAAAATAATGAATGGCTATTAATTTTATATCCTGATGAAGATCAGGTAAGCTGCATTTAGTGTGCTTTGAGCTATAAAACCACTGTTTGTGAATTTGGTGTTAGCAGAGTGTATGAGAAATGGAAGAGCAGATAAAAGCCAGCGAGGTCTCTATGCAGCAGAAGCCTCTGAAGGATTGGCACAATGTTGCTCTCCTTAGCCACTTCAATTGCTTTGCTGTCTCACAAACAAGAAACAATTCCAAGGATGATCCTGATATTGAAGCTGTTTCCTCTAAGAAGAAAACAAGAGGAGGATGGAGAACCATGCCCTATATAATAGGTGAAAGATTGGTTTTTTTCCATACTCGCTTAACTGAAATTTAATGCCCCTTTGAAATGCGTTGATGTCGATTCCTTAGTCCACACAGCACCTTGCAATAGAACCTTTACATTATGTGGTATGAATTTTGTGGGTTTACCTGTATAGTTAAATGTTATGAGTTCTCTTTTTACAGTCTCTATGAAAGAACTGGTTATGAAAAGGTCATTCATTTTGATACTTCTACACTTCAAACCCATTTAACTGTTTCAAACTAAACTTCAACTTATATCACTTATCAAACCTTGAACAAGTATAAACTATTCATTATAGCAAAATACTGATCAGTATTTTAAAAGATCTCTTCCTTGTAAACCCAAACAAGTACCACTGAAGTTACTAAACTGTATTTTTATTAAAATGGTGAGAATATCACGAAATGCTTTGAGATGGATTTTAATGGACATTGTTGTATATATTCTACTGTAAGAAAAGGTTTTGCACAGTATTTTAACATTGTTTTATAATGGAACATTGTCTTCAGGAAATGAGAGCTGTGAGAAGCTAGCGGTGACAGGCTTGCAGTCTAACATGATAGTCTACCTAACAACGAAATACAATATGCAGAAAGTTGCAGCAACAAATTTACTTAATATATGGTCTGGAACAAGCAGCCTCGCAACATTGCCCGGTGCTTTTGTGGCAGATTCCTATCTTGGCAAATTTCGAACCATAGTTATTGGTTGTGTTTCATATCTTGTGGTACTTTACCTCAAAACTTTTTGTTGGAAGAACACTTTTATCTGTGATATAGCTATCAAGATTTAACTGTATAGTTCTCAAGTCCAACTTATTAACTCGAATATCATAAGTAGAGGTTCACACGAATCTATTTTCCATAAAAATGAATGGAACACTTAGCCCCCATTTATTCATAGAGATCAAACACCGAACTTTCCAAAAGATCACCCATCTCCTACTTATCAATCTATTTTCTACTTATGAACTACTGCCAAAGATCTTGAATACAAGTTGTGAACAAGCCTGTGAAAACTTGATTGATAAACTTTGGGTGAACCTCAAGAACCAGAGGTTGGCAACTGAAAATTAAAACATTATACTTATTAGAGTTTTAAAGAGTAAGTTCTGACTGTTTATTGAGTTTTTATTTGATTAAAGCTGAACTCACAACACAACCCGTTATTTAAGCTCTTTCACAGAGCATGCAAGCTGATTACACAAGGGAAGTAGAAGTTGTGAAATAGTGATCTGTTGTTTGATTGGTTGTAAGAATTCGCTGATTAGTAATGATGTATTGTTATTATTTGATTAATGCGCAGGGATTGTCCCTTCTGACTCTGACGACACTTATTCCTCAATTCCGACCATCTCATTGCAGTGCCATCCAAAAGAAATTAAGAAAATGCGAGAGAGCTTCCAATGGACAATGGGCTCTTCTCGTGTTCGTTTTTTTATTCAAATGTATTGGGTCCGCAGGGATAAGACCCTGTTCCATGGCATTTGGAGCAGATCAGTTCCAGCAGGAAGGAGAAGTAAAAGATGAAGAAGAAAAATCCAAAGAGAAGAAAAGAATAGAGAGTTTCTTTAATTGGTATTACTTTTCAAGCTGTTTGGCCCTCATTATAGCCCTAACTGTTATTATTTATATCCAGAGTAATGTGAGCTGGAGTTTGGGATTCGGTATCTGTACTCTACTCATGGTCATATCAACAGTCATCTTCCTTGTTGGAGCTCCCATTTTCCTCCATGACATTCCACAAGGTAGTCCTTTTACTGGATTTGCGCAGGTCATAGTGGCGTCCATCAGGAAGTGGAATTTATCTCTGCCTCCTGAAGCTACAAAGCTCTACCATGGTCAAGGCAGCTGCAAGCCTCCTCTCACAGACAGATTCAGGTAAGAAGAATTTGTAAGAGCGTAGAAAAATTAATTTTCCTTTCAAATCCTTTCTCCGCTACTAGAAATTCTCCATCTATGTTTATGACCAGAAATATAAAGGACGAAGGGTTGGAAGGGTTGGCATACATGTGATGTGATCCTGAGCTTTTCAAAATATAGCAAATACAAAAATAATTGACCTCTACTTCTGATTCTTCTAACAAAACTCAGTTGAATATATTTTATAATATGATATAAAGATTTGAAGTTGCCAATACGCATTTATGATTACTACTCTTTTGTTTTTGCTAGTTGTTGTTTTTTTAAGATAAAAAAATCAAAATATTATTCATTAATTAGCAACTAACTATCTATTAGATTTGCATTTCTTTCATTATTGTCCATTGTGAATGAAACAAGATTTATCAGAAGTTAAGATTTGTTTCATATTTCTTCCCAAAAAACTGCCATACAACTAAAACCATTAGCATATCTTTTATTATTCTCCATTGTGAACAAAACAAGATTTATCAGAAATTATAAATTAAGTATAAAACATTTTTTTTAATTTAAAATTATATTTTTAATTCTAAAAAAAAAGTTTTTTTTCTTTTATGAAACTTGAATTGTAGAAATTTTTAGTCTAATTGTTCATAAAATAGGAGCCATTAAATTGGACTCAAGACTGTCCTCTCAAATTCTAATATAGATACTATAACAATATCATTATTGTTTAGAAAATGATGAAATAAAACAAAGTTTTCTAATAGTCATTTTTTTGTGGGGCTATCCTTACCATGCTTAAAGCTTTCATTTGCATGATATGTTTTGTTTTGTCTAGTCTGTCCAAATTTTGTTTCTACATATTTTTCTTTGTTTGACCATTTCACTTAAACAACACTCTATATGCAAAGCACATCTAAAATCACACTAATAGATATTTTCTACTGAAGAAACTAGTGTGATTTTGTATTTGTCTAAACAAACAAAAGTTTAGAATATAGCGTTTAAGCTTGCTCATCGAATACTCCACTAACAAATATATTGTCATAAATAGTTCATCTAAAATCACACTAACAAATAGGTTATACTGAAGAAACTGATGTGATTCCATATAAACTGTCTAAACAAATAAAAGCTTATAACATGTTGTTTAAGCTTGTTCATTTAAGCTTGTTGTTTAAGTTTGTTCATTTAAGCTTGTTGTTTAAGCTTGTTCATTTAAGCTTGTTCATCCATCACTGCACCCACAGATGTTATAGAAACTATTTAAAAATAATAGATTGCAATTTCAATCTGCAATCTAATTTTCATATACCAACAATTCATTTTTAATCTACATTGGTTCCCTCATCCAAATATTAATCAATAACTACAAAATATGATCAATATTGATACAAATAAATCTTATACAACAGAATCCACAAACAAAACACCACTGTAAAAATGTACTATTTTGTTTTATACGAATAGAAATACAACATACCCATTCAATCTTAAAACTTCAACCTATACTGTAGAACTTCTGCGTTCATATCTGATCTTAAAACCATATCCAACAAAAATTTAAACAAATTTGCCTCTAAACGCCAGGTTTCTGGACAAGGCGGCCATAATAACAGAGAAAGACATCCAAAGCGACGGATCAGTGGGCAGCCGATGGAGAATCTCTTCAACAGCCCAAATTGAGGCCCTAAAATCCATAATCGCGACTCTGCCCATCTTCTCCTGCGGAATCGCGACCTCAATAACGAAGGCACAGCAGCACACATTTTCAGTACTACAAGCCCTAACAATGAACAGAAAGCTAGGGTCCAGCAAATTTGAGATTCCGGCAGGCTCCTTCTCAGTCTTCTCTCTACTGGTCCTCATAGCTTGGCTCCCATTGTACGACCGACTCATCGTACCATTCGCCCGCCGGATGACAAAAAACGGGCGCGGAATCACAGTATTCCAGAGAATGGGCATCGGGCTTGCCATTTCCTCAATTTCAATGCTGGTCGCAGGTTTCATCGAAATAAAGAGAAGAAACGCTGCACGGAATCATGGCCTGGCGGACGATCCTTCGGCCATGGTTCCAATTTCCGCCTTTTGGCTCGTCCCACAATTCTGCATTGCGGGTCTGGGAGAGGCCTTTCATACAGTAGGCCATCTGGAGTTTTTCTATGACCAGTTTCCGCCCAACATGCGCAGCACGGCCATTGCGTTGTCTTCGTGCACTTCTGCTGTGGGCCATTACCTGAGCACCATTGTTGTCACAGTTGTCCATA
The DNA here is from genome assembly GCA_028749045.1 of Cupressus sempervirens. Taxonomy (NCBI): domain Eukaryota; kingdom Viridiplantae; phylum Streptophyta; class Pinopsida; order Cupressales; family Cupressaceae; genus Cupressus; species Cupressus sempervirens. The sequence continues at coordinate 116,343,226 of CM053788.1, forward strand.
ACACCACAGGCCGTAATGGAAAGCCCGATTGGCTCGACGACAATCTCAACCGTGGTTACCTTCACTATTTCTACTGGCTTTTGTCTGCCATGGAAGCTCTCAATGTTGTATACTTCATGGTCTGTGCTTATCTGTACAAGTACACAGAGAGCCCTGTCCAAGATCCGGCGTTTGAATCGGGTGTCCAAGAGATGGAGTTAAAGCAAATACATGAAAAATAGTGGCTTCTTTAGCTTTGGGCTTGTCCACGAAACTTACAGTTTCAGCATGAAGGTGGCTAGCTCTAATATATGGATACTAGCATAGTAAATGTCTGTAGTACTTTTGGTTATTATTAGTTAGCAAAGTAAATGTCTCAGTTGTATTAAAAAGGTTTAAGTTAGACAAGAATTCTATAATTGTTTTAGTCTATAAAATTTAGAATATGTTGTCAAAAGGGTTGTAATTCAATTGTTTGAGTACAACTGGTGAGGAGGATGGTGTGAGAAAGAGAGAGTCATTTATCAAGACTCAAACCTTGCCAGACACTTGACAGAAATGGTGAAATGTGTTATTAATTGTTACAATACCTGTTTCAGTATAGTTTTGACAGTTTTTTAGTAGACAAAAATAAAATCTTAATATAATATATAAATATTCAGTGCATGTACAAAATATGTACAAGAATGGCATGGTACAGGAAATGTTAAAATTTGAGGCAAAGATTATGTGTATTGAAATGTGAATAAATTTTAAGACAAATATATATGACTAATTAGAAATTCAAGTTTTCCAAAGAAAAATAATCAAATGATAAATATATATGAAAAAGAAATTAAACTTCACAGAAAAATATATCATTTACCAAAATGTAATTATGTAAAAATATTTCATTTGAATAAGTTTAAATTAAAATTAATATAAATATACAAATTTTATCATTACAATAATTACATATGTGAAAAAATATAATTTTAACAGATTAACAACACCAAACAAATAAAAAAATACAATCAAAACAACATAAAATATAAGATTAGAAATAATATTATTGTGTAATTCAGTTGTTCTTTCTATATTTAATACATTCTATGCAATTGCAAAAAGCGTCTTTCTAACATTTGCTATTATTAATCTTCGACTATTAAATGTTGAACTCCGCAATATTTTTGTCTTATCCTCGTTAAAGAAACTCTTACAGCCAAGTATTATTAAGCAGTGACGAAATTGTTTGGTTTGTTTTGATCTTTACAAAATTATTGCTTCTGGGTGATTGAAACTTCGAGGCCTTTTGTTTTAGAGGAAGTTAAAATACACATCATTACGCTAATATCTAAGCAAAAATAAAAAATTAAACTTATAATCAAGTACTATGACAATTACATTTTCCTGACCTTTTTATCACAATGGCAGCGTTACAAGGTTTTCTTGTTTATTAAATAAAGCTGGAATAAAATAAAATTATATAAAGAAAAGCAGAATAACAGTCCAAAGAGGAACTGCTAAAAAGAGGTTTTTTTTGTTTGCAAACACTCATACCAATGCTAATCACGAGGTTTTAAGACACCCATTTGTTTGGAAACAGTCGTAATAGAGCTAGATAAGCACCTTAATACGTTGTACCAGAGGTTGCATTTAAATGAACAATGTTCTTGTCGGTTTTATTTTGTCATAATCCAATAAAAGATTCAATAGCTCTCTCGATGTTTGGCAAAATGTTAGATATGTCACATGAAAAAAATCTTGTGGCATATCAGATTTCGTGGAGAACGTCGCAACCCAATTACTCAGCAAACTAAACCTTGTTTTAAGCTATAAAATTTCTGTTTGTGAATTTGGTGTAGAGCAGAGTGTTTGAAAAATGGAAGAGCAGATGAAAGCCCAAGAGGTCTCTGCGCAGGAGAAACCTCTTTTGCATTGGCACAATGTTGCTCTCCTTAGCCACTTCAATTGCTTTGCTGTCTCACAATCAAGAATCAATGCCAAGGATGATCCTGATGTTGAAGATGGATCCTCCAAGAAGAAAACAAGAGGAGGATGGAGAACCATGCCTCACATAATAGGTGAACGTAATTTTTTTGATGTTTTCTCTCTATGATGCAAAGATGTCTATTCTTTAGTCCACATTTTTGTCTCTGTGAACTGAAATCTAATGTCCATTTGAAAAATGCACGGATGTCTCCTTGATTCACACACCAACTTGCAAAAGCACCTTTACATTATTTGGTAGAAATTTTGTGGGTTTAACTGTATGCCTTACTCAAATCTTACAAGTAGTGTTTATGTACTTACGAGAAGTCTTTATATACAGTCTATCCATTGTATCAAGCAATGAAAGAAGCCATTGTGACAAGGTCATTAATACCTCTCCCCTTTAAACAAAATAAACTGTATATTTTCTTTCAAAATTAAGTCAACTTATACTTTATCCATAAAACCTTGGGCAAGTATGAACCATTCATCACAGAGCTACTGTACTGATCAATATTTTGAAAGATAACTAACTCATTAACCCAAATGAAGTTACTATATTGTAAGTTTGATTAAAGGTGGTTAGAATGTCACAAAATGCTTTGAGATGGGTATTAATGGACATTGTTGTATAGATTCTACTGCAAGAAAATGTTTTGCATAGTAATTTTAACTTTGTTCTATGGTGGAAAACTGTTTTCAGGAAATGAGAGCTGTGAGAAGCTAGCTGTGACAGGTTTGCTTGCTAACATGATTGTCTACCTAACAACAAAATACAATATGCAGAAAGTTACAGCAACAAATGTAGTTAACATCTGGTCTGGAACAAGCAGCCTTGCAACCTTGCCCGGAGCTTTTGTGGCAGATTCCTATCTTGGCAAATTTCGAACAATAGTCATTGGTTGCCTTGCATATTTAGTAGTAATTACTTAAAACTTTGTTGTTAGAAGTACTCTTTAGTTTCTTCTTATGATCTATTCAGAAACGTCTTGGATTCAAGTTGAGAACAAGCCTTTTAAAAGCTTGACTGATAAAGTTAGGGTGAGCCTGTAGAACCAGAGGTTCGCAACTGAAAACTAAAACATTTCATTTTTTTGAGACGAGTAGTTTTTGACTGTGTGTTTAGTTTTTGTTTGAATGAAACTGAGCTCACAACACAACCCATTATTTAAGCAGCAAGTTCTTTTATAGAGCATATAGGGTGATTACAGAAGGGAAATAGAAGAGGTGAATTAGTGATATGTTGTCTGATTGATTGTGAGAGATTTGCTAATAAGAAATGATGTAAATTTTTATTCGATTAATATGCAGGGATTGTCTCTTCTGACCCTCACAGCACTCATGCCTCAGTTCCGACCATCTCATTGCAGTGCCATCCAACAAAAATTGGGAAAATGCGAGAAAGCTTCGAATGGACAATGGGCTCTTCTTGTGTTGGTTTTCTTATTCAAATGTATTGGATCCGCAGGGATAAGACCCTGTTCCATGGCATTTGGAGCAGATCAGTTCCAAAAGGAAGGAGAAGGAAAAGACGAAGAGGAAAAATCTAAATTGAAGAAAATACTAGAGAGTTTCTTTAATTGGTATTACTTTTCAAGTTGTTTGGCCCTCATTGTAGCCCTAACTGTTATTATTTATATTCAGACCAAGGTGAGCTGGGGTTTGGGGTACGGTATCTGTACTCTGTTCATGGTCATATCCACAGTTATCTTCCTTCTGGGGTCTCGAATTTTCATCCATGACATTCCACAAGGTAGTCCTTTCACTGGATTTGCACAGGTCGTAGTGGCATCCATCAGAAAGTGGAATTTATCTCTGCCTCCTGATACTGCAAAGCTTTATCATGGCCAAGGCAGCTCCAAGCCTCCCCTCACAGACAGATTCAGGTGAGCTTATGACAAGATTTTAGAGAAGGAATTGTCAGAGAAAAGAAAAATCAATTTTCCTTCGAGCTATTATTTCTTTAATTAAATTTGAGATCTACCTCTACTCTTAATGATTTCTATTTATGTTTATAATCATAAATACAATAGACAAAGGGTTGGCAACAGTGTCATATTCTTAAATGTAATGAATGCTAAGTATTCATTCATTCTAAATGGGTTCTTATGAATTTAGCTCAAAACTACATAATTGCTTTCTAATAGTTATATCACAATTTCACTTATTATAGAAAATATCTCTAAATTATCGATACCTATTGAAACTCAACTTCTACTTCTAATTCTTTTAAATTTGTATTTCAATTGAATATATTTTATTAATATGACATAAAATTTATCACTCTCAATGTCAATAATATTAGAAAACAATTATATGTGTTCATGATTCTAATCTCTCATTTCACTAATTGTTTGTTACTTTTATAAAACGTAAAAGACCAAAACATTATTTATTGGTCACAAATGGCAATCAGCTGCCATACAATTGAAAATAAAATTCTCTTCTATTATCATTCACATTATCAAAAGCCATTAGAAGAAGTGTAAAAAATTCTATGTATAATTTATAAGAATATTATTATTTTTTAGTTATGAAGAAGTATTTTTCCTCTGAAGGAAGTTGTTTACAATAGGTCATAAATTAGATTCTAATATAAATGTTATAATATTTTTATTTTACTGTATTAGCAAAGAGTGGAATGAAACAAAATCTCCCTAATCAAACAATTATATTTTTGAATAAAATTCTTCAAACTATAATGTCCAAAACTTCCTCCTGTGTTCTGCTGCCTAAGTTTTATTTATGAATACTTCTTTTTGGTTAACCATCAATGACATTAATCTTGTGTGTTGATTTATTTAGCATAATAATAGACTCTAATTGTTTGAATAAAATTCTTCAAACTATAATGTCCAAAACTTCCTTCTGTGTTCTGCTGCCTAAGTTTTATTTATGAATACTTCTTTTTGGTTAACCATCAATGACATTAATCTTGTGTGTTGATTTATTTAGCATAATTATAGACAGATTCTATTGAAAAACTAGAGCTTGATTCCATACAAGCTGTCTAAACAATTAAAAGTGTAGAATATGTTGTTTAAACTTGTCCACCAATGATTAGCCCCACAAATTTATGAAAAAAACTATTAGAAAAATCCAATGCCAATTTCAATCTACTGCTTAACTTTCAGATTCTTAAACATTTTCTTTTCTTTCTACATAAATTCTCTCATCTTAATGAAATCATAGTGTGTGATCGAAAACAATTAAACAAACAGATTTCACATAATACAATTCATAAACAAAAACAAAGCATTCATTATAATATGTAAGAATCTGATATCATTAAAAATAGCAACATACCCATTCATTAACTCTTACATCAGTGTCGCAGGAAAACCTCAATCTTTATTGCAAACCTTCTGTGTTTATATCTGACCATAAAATTATTTGCAACAAAAACCCTAAAAACATATGCTTCTGAATACCAGGTTTCTGGACAAGGCAGCCATAATAACAGAGAAAGACATCCAAAGTGACGGATCAGTGAGCAGCCGATGGAGACTCTCTTCCACGGTCCAAACCGAGGCCCTAAAATCCATAATCGCAACTCTGCCCATCTTCTCCGTCGGAATTTTGTCCTCAATAACGAAGTCACAGGAGAATACATTTTCAGTACTACAAGCCCTAACAATGAACAGAAAGCTAGGGTCTAGCAGTTTTGAAATTCCAGCAGGCTCCTTCTCAGTCTTTTCTCTACTAATCATCATAACATGGCTCCCATTTTATGACCGACTCATCGTTCCAGCTGTCCGCCGGATGACAAAAAACGGGCGCGGAATCACAGTATTCCAGAGAATGGGCATAGGGCTCACCATTACCTCAACTTCGATGCTGGTCGCGGGTTTCGTCGAAATAAGGAGAAGAAACGCGGCACGAGATCACCACCTGGCGGATGATCCTACAGCGGTGATTCCCATTTCTGCCTTCTGGCTCATTCCGCAGTTCTGCCTTGGGGGGCTGGGAGAGGCATTTTATACGGTAGGTCATCTGGAGTTTTTCTATACCCAGTTTCCGCCCAGCATGCGCAGCACGGCCATTGCTGTGTCTTCCTGCACTTCTGCGGTGGGGGGTTACCTGAGCGCCATTGTCGTTACAGTTGTTCATAACAACACGGGCCGCAACGGGAAACCAGATTGGCTCGACAACAATCTCAACCGTGGCTACCTTTACAAATTCTACTGGCTTTTGTCCGCCATGGAAACTCTCAACCTTCTATACTTCATCTTGTGTGCGCATCTGTTAAATTATTCAGAAAGCCCTGCCCAAGATCCGCCCCCCGAATCGGGCGTCCAAGAGATGGAATTTAAGCAAATACTGGACAAACAAATAACCTAGTTTTGTAATGGCTTCTTCCTTCCCGTTTGCCCCGATTCAGTTAGGGCCCGTTTGACAACGGGAATACAAGCGGAATAGGCATACGTAAATTCTTAAAATTTTGAATTCTTCGTTTGGATGCACCAAATTGGAATTGGAATACGAAGTAAAATAGGAATACGCATGTCAATTTTGGTCCAAAAATGAGATTTTACAATTCCATCCAAATAAGTGTTATTAGAATACGTATTCCTATTTTACTTTTATTTATTTTAGAATACATAAATTTTGGGGTCCGCAAATTCTCCATCAAATATTCGCTGAACCAAACAAAGAACAGGGATACGTAGCTCCATTTTCTATTCTAGAATAGCTATTTCTATTCCCCTATTCATATTCAATAATTCAATAATAATTCAAACGGGCCCTACTAATTTTTCTAAAAGACAAATGCAATAATTCAAAGCTTGTAAGGTTTGATTTTTAAAATGAATTAAGATGTGTTATTTTTGTTTTCTGATTGTTTCTATTTCTTTCTCTTTCTTGGCCTAGCTACTCAATATTTTTAGAAGTAATATGTGGAGATGATGATTCCATTTTGTTTTTTTTTTAATCATTATTCTTAAATATATTTTTTGAATAAAAATTTAATATTATTTGTTGTAAATATGATGTGGATACAAAATTTTAGGCTAATGAAAAATGAGATCAAAATAATTATGAAGACACTTATATTTTTTTTCAATAAGCAACTCTTGCTTATTTTAAGCCCTCCCCCTTTTCTTCCATAGCTTATTTTCAATTTCTAAATAATAGCTATTCCACTAATGTGTGAAAAGATTCAAATTTTTCCCTTTCTTAGAATTAAAAATTTACATGAGAACACTTAACTGCTTAATTTTTAAGCAAAAATTGATAAAGGAAGTTTTATGACAAATAATTAATTGGTGCTTATTGTATGTAGCTTTATTGTTGTCTTTTCTCTCCAAGCTTCAAGAGCGCTAATTAATATGAGCTTATCTTGTCCATTTGTAGCATTTGCCATCTCAAAATATAGTTAATAGTCTAGAAACAAAAGAAGGATTTGGCATTTCAATGAGGTGCAAGTGTTTTGAATAGGTAAAATTTTGCTTACCACTTCAAATCTAGGAATTACTTCTGGCTTAGACATTTCCAAGGTTTTTTTCATTGTTTTATTTGTTATCATATGTGTGTTTGGTGCAAGAAATTTTGTTTATGAAATAAGTGATTTTGAATAGTTGTTACCATTCATAAGACTTTTGGGCAATGGTAAGCATAACTGCCTAGGTTCGAAAGAAATAGTGTCTCCTGATTTTGGCAACAATACATACGGTTTTCTACAAAACATAGTATGTTCTCCTTATGCTCCATAGTTGCTTGTGATGTTATTGTTTATGATTTATTCATTCTGCACCTTGTCCATGGGCATACCCAATTTCACACAGGCAAGCAAGATATTGGACCAGGTTGTGGAATATGCTTCACACATGTCGCATTTGCTTGGAATTTTGATACATGGTAGAACAAATTTACTTGGTTCATAGCCTGCAATCATCGCATGGGATTGGGATTCATAGGCTTTTGCAAGACGAAGAGCATGCATTCCCATTATGACAGCTAGAGATAACAATATTACATCATACCATGTTCCATATTCACCATTTGGCATCAATAAGAAACCCTAAATCATGTTGCTTATAGAATCACGGATCTCTTTTTTTAGTTCTTTCAACAAACAATAGCCAAGAATGTAGATTTTCTCACATAGGCAAAGTAATAATAAGCATTTATGAATTAGGGCTTTTGAGGTCCATGAGAGGCAAAGGTTCTTTGTAGTAGCAAATATGTCATTCTCACACACTAATGATGACAATCTATGGTAGATCCCCTAAGTTTTGACATGTTGTTCAAGTTTAGTAGTAAAATGCACAAATAAAAGTTGTCCCATGTAATGGACAACATGATTTTATGGTGAGCATCTCCTAAAAGAAAATTGAGTTTCTACATATTACAACTTTTCTAGATATTTGCTCCTAAGCTATTTACTAAGAAAGAGTTTTAGTAGTGTGCACAACAAACGGTCAAACTAAACTTGAACATCTACACAAGTATTCAAAAATATGTCCTTGATTAATCATCAATAGTGTATGCACTTACGAGTGTATCGTGTATGATATAAATGATTTACATTGCAAGTTTTGTGTTGGCACTTTAATATAAAGTAATGAATAATTTACATTCTTATACAAAGCTCAAGCTTCTAAAATTTAGGATTTCTCTTGAATGGTTTGGAAAATATCTTCTTTTTTTATAGGTAATTGATCGAAGCCTAGATTATTTATTATTCATAAGATTAATTTTTATTATGTGTTAATCTCAAGTAGAATCGAACCCAAGACCTCCCTAATGAGAGGCGTACAACTTCCCGATGCATTGTAGGCTCTTGCCTTGTTTGGAACGTATCTTACCACATTGCTCATCTTAAAATATTTCAGTTGAATCAAGATTTAATTTCAAACATGTTTTGTTGCACTTTGACGTATGTTTCTCTCATAAACTTAATAGTATTTTTTAGCTAGCATTACTTTAGTTTCATTGCGTGTGGAATTCTTGTAGGTTAAACTAGAATTAAGATCTACATTTAAAAAATTTACTATAATTTTTACATCATTTGTTTTGATTGTTTACATTTCTAATAGGTCTTTTGGTTGGGCATGAGAAGGGAATTTATGCCTTAGAATAAAAATCGGTAATCTAATATCAAATTATTTAGAACTAGCTCTACAAACTTGTTATGTAAATGAATTAGAATTTAGGTTAAATGATTTCCTTTTATCTTTTGCCCATGTCAATAAATTTAAAGACCTAATACAACAACAAGCTTTCATCTTCCATGGAAACTCTCAATCTTGTATACTTCATGTTATGTGCTTATCTGTTAAAATCTTCAAAAAGCCCTGTCCAAGATATGACCTTTGAATCGGTGTCCAAGAGATAGAATTTAAACAAATACAAGAAAAATAACCTAGCACTATAAAGGATTCTTACAAAATATTTGTAAATTAGTCCCTAACTTATATATAAGGCAAGGAACTTATATCATGTTTACCCCAACTTTGTATTAGAATTTATAAAAGACAAATGTAATAATCCAAAATTTGGAAGGTAATTTTAAAAATGACTTGAGATGTGTTACATCTATTTTCTTTATTGGTCTATACTTCATTTCTTAGGGTTTATATGTATTTTTTGTAAATATAAAAATAACATAAAAATTTACAAAGGTGGTTTTTTGACAAATAATTAATTAGTGCTTGTTCTATGTAGCCTTGTTTTTGTCTTTTCTTTGCAACCTTTTGGAGCCCTAAATAATGTCAGCTTATCTTGTCCACTTGTAACATTTATCATCACAAAATCTAATTTTTGGTCTAAAAACAGAAGGATTTAGCATTTCAATGAGGTGTAAGTGTTTTGATCAGATAAAATTGTGTTTACCACTTCAAATCTAGGAAATATTTTTGGATTAGATATTTCCATGGTTTTTGTCATTATTTTATTTGTTATGATCTATGTATTTGGTGCAAGAAACCCTATTTCTAGAAGAAGTGACTTGGAATTGTTGTTACCATTCCTAAGACTTTTGGGCATTAGTAAGCATAACTGCCTAGGTTTGAAAGAAATGACATCTCCTACTTTTGGCAACGGTAGATAGGGTTTTCTGCAAAGAATGGAATACTCTCTTTATGTTCCATAGTTGTATGTGATGTTTTCTAAATTATCCTTTATTTATTTCACACCTTGTTGATGCTTGTACCCAATTTCGCATAGGTGACTAGGATGCTTGTAACACCTTGCTCAAGAACCCAAAAGAAATATACATGATATGTTACAAAGTTCATTAAACTATTTTTTTTAAATATTTAAACAACATAAAAGTAACAATGTGAAAGTAATATACACATACACAACAATCACACATATGTAGTTACAATACAGATTTTGTTCCTCAGGGGTTCCTTCATGTTTAATCACATTTAAGAAGTTTTATTAATAAGTTTAAATATTAAATACAATGCCCATAATCCTAAAATGAATAAACAAATACATGATCTCATATACACATACATAAGAACAAGTGATATGATAAAGTACATCCAAATAACATCATACATTACACATGTTGCAGGGTATGCAATAATAAATAAAAGTACATCAAAATACTATACAACATCTCATAGGATCTCAAATACAAGGTACATAATACACATAGATACATCATTTGAACATAAATATCTAGGATAAAAATAAGAATGATAATGATACAATTGCATCTGCGAGCATCCAACGTGTGTCAATATTAGGGGGACCCAAATGGTTAGAAGTCATTATTTCCCAACTGCATGGTCCCCTACTTAGGCTCTCACTCCCACTATGTAGAGGAGATAATTTGTATGATCCACATACGGATTTCAAATCACAAAATCAATCCTAGGAAAGAAATTATAATAGCCAAATATATCTTAAGGGTACACAACTATTGATAAAGAAAGACAACCAAAGTCGAACAAATACTCAACCAATTCCAACAACACATACCAAATTCAACATCAAATATCAAGTTTAAATAAAGTATTAAAACAAGAGTGATAGAACACTAAAAGAATAATCATTTTCAAACCAAGTGCCAAATGTCAAAAGCACAATAACTAACAAATAGCAACTATCATCAAAGAGAGTAAATCCCCACTCAATAACTCCAATAATAAATACACCACCAGTGAATAATTGAAAATCATCAATAAAAATCAATTGTATTAATAAATGATATATAATCAATATGTAACAACTAATAATAAATACACCAAGTTCACCACCAGAGGCAAATATAAAACACAAAGGAGACTCAGGCTACATACTAGGGAGCATCATCACATGGTTAAACTACTTGAGTTGTCCTAGAACGGTCTCTTACTAGACCCCGAAGCCTCAAGCGTTGAGTTATCCTAGACTAGTCACTCTAGAACTTGGAACCTCAACGTGACACATGCAAAACTTGAATACCATCTCATGAAAATGAGGAAACTAGTCATGGCTCTCACTAGGTATTATCCCAATCTCATCCTTTACCTATACGAGCACTCAAAGCATAGGCAAGGCAATATATCTAGTTTATCTTTCTAATGTGAATCTAAAGATTTTAATTACTATGTTGTCACTTATTACACGACTTACAATGAGTTACCCTGGCAACCACTTTGGGCCCTAGCCCCCATTGCAAGCCACTCCCATAGGATGCACCTAGACTACCTTCTTAAAACTCACAAATCACAAGTATGTCTTATGATTGGAAACATGAAATGCACTGACTTAATTTATCATTAATTTCTCATCAAAATAAATCTCATAAACATAAATTTCAATTTGAATCATAAAATACTTCATGACATCTAGTCAAATAATCGTCATTAAAGAAATCTCAAAAGCCTCTAGTGTGTACATCCTAGTTTGGCCAACTATACAAGTCACATAAAACCATCACGAGACTTTAAACAAAATATACGAAACACGTAGTTTTCAGCCATATGATTTCATTTCATCATTTTCTATATTTAGATTGAGCCATAAAGATGTGTTTAGCAATAAAGTAAGAATATACAAGTTTACATAAATTGTTAGGCTAATATACTTATTTAAATGAATAAGTAGTTGAATGTCAAATCTCTCTATGCATATAAAATGTCATGCAATAATATCATGTTATTAATTTAAATAATCTTAAATCGTTAGTGACTTAATTAATAACATAAATGTATATTTTTAGATTAAATATTAATATCAACTTCATTCCTAAAATATTAATTTGACTTCTATTTTAAGTCCAACATTAATATTTACTTTTCTTTTTTTATAGGTAAAAGGCCATGAGATCCAAGGTTGTGTTACATAAATATCTCAAAGTGATTTATCCAATTTCAATGCACGTTTTTTCTTTTTGAATTTATAACTTTGCTCTTGATACTTCCTTGTGAATATAACCTGAAAATTAAACTTGGTTATGATCAAGTTGTTAGAACAAAAAAAAGTATGCTTCTTGATTTAGAAAAATGAAACTTATCTCCTATTAAATTAATTTTAAAATCAAATGGAATAATAGGAAATGTTTTGAAAAACTAAAAATGAAAAAGTCAACATTAATTACCAAGTGTAAATCAAGTATTGAAACCAATATGATACAACACTAAAAGAATAATCATTTCCAAACCAAGTGCCATATGTCAAAATCACAATAATTAACAAATAACAACTATCATCAAAGAGAGTAAATCCACGCTCAGTAACTCCAATAATAAATACACTACCAACAAAAAATTGAAAAATCATCAATAAAAGTTAATTGTCATTAATAAATCCAATCAATACGTAACAACTCACAATTAATACATTAACAAGTACACCACCGGATGCAAATATAAAAACCATGAAGGAGACTTGGGCTACATACTAGGGAGCATCATCACATGGTCGAACTACTTGAGTTACCCTAGACTAGTCTTTTACTAGACTTAGAAGCCTCAAGCATTGAGTTACCCTAGACTGGTCATTGTAGACCCTAGACCCTCAATGTGACACATGCGGAACCAAAATACAATCTCGTGAAGATGAGAAAACTAGTCATACATCTCACTAGGTATTATCCCAATCCCATCTTTAGCTTGTACAAGCACTCAAGGTATATGCGAGGCAATATCTCTAACTTGTCTTTTTAATGTAAATTTAAAGATTATAATTATTATGTTATCACTTATTACACAACTTACAATGAGTTACCCTAGGGACCACTTTGGGCCCTAGCTCCCATTGTAAGCCACTTCCATGGGGTGCACTTAGACTACCTTCTCAAAACTCACAAATCAAAATTGTGTCATATACCACAAAAGCACTAAGAATTGAATTCGCTTCCATGACTAGCAACTTGAAATGCATTGATTCTCAAGACTCAAGTCATCATAAATTGCTCATCAAATAAGTTTCATAAACATGAATTTCAATTTGAATCATAAAATACATCATGACATCCAATCATCATTAAAGAAATCTCAAAAGCCTCTAGTGTGCACATACTAGTTTGGCCAACTATACAAGTCACATAAAACCATCACAAAATAAATATCATGAGACTTTAAATAAAATATAAGAAACATAAATATTTTAGCCATATGATTTAATTCCATCATTTTCTATATTTAGGTTGAGCCATAAGGATGTGTTTAGCAATAAAGTAAGAATTTACAAGTTTACAAAAATTGTTAGGTTAATATACTTATTTAAATGAATGAGTATTTAAATGTAAAATCTCTTTGTGCATATAATAAATCATGCAATATTATCATGTTATTCATTTAAATAATCTTAAATCATTAGTGACTTAATTAATAACATAAATGTATATTTTTAAATTAAATATTAATATCAACTTCATTTCTAAAATATTAATTTGACTTATATTTTAAGTTCAATATTAATATTTAATTTTCCCTTTTTTATAAGTAAAAGGCCATGAGACCCAAGATTGTGTTACATAAATATCTCAGATGGATTTATCCAATTTTAGTGCCTATTTTTTATTTATGAATTTATAACTTTGCTCTTGATACTTCCTTGTGAGTATAACTTGAAAGCTAAACTTGGTTGTGATCAAGTTGTTAGGACGAAAAGAAGTATGCTTCGTAATAAATACATAAACTTATCTCCTATTAACTTAATTTGAAAATCAAATGGAATAATAGAAAAATATTTGAATAACTAAAAGTATGTCGCTTATTAACATTACACTTCCATAATATTATCTAACTTTAATATGTTAATCTGACAATAAAACTTCTAAACCAATTTCGCTTCAAGAACAAGTGTCTAACTTATACTTATCATATTAGCTTGTCTTATTAGAATCTCTTCTCCATTTGCTCCTTTGTTAGTGAGATTATCTGCTTCTCTATTACCTTTCCTATAGATATGCTTTATGAGTGTTTCTTTGAATTGATCAATGATCGATAGGGCATATTCAAGTTTAGAATTAAGGATCTCGTTTGGGGTCTTTCTTTTTCTTGATGCATTTAGGATAATTTGTGTGTCTCCTTCGATAACTAATTTGGTAATACCTATCTGTCTACTTAAAGTCAAACCTTCGATTAGGGCCCCTAATTCGACTAAGTTTTTAGAAATTACTTTTAATGGTTTGGTAATAAATCCTAAGTTTCCTAGACCTGGATTACCTCTAGAGATCCCATCAAAATTAACTTTGACCATCCTGCATGAGGAAATCCTCATTTACATATTTTCCAAGCAATCTTGTTGGATTTTGTGTATATCATTGGAGAGTTAATTAGTTTGAACTAATTTTTCTACATATTTACATCCTAGTCTGAAAAGGAACCTTCCTCCTTATATGAGTTTCTGTGATTATTGTTAGCTACCTCAATAATACAAGCCTCCAATTTATTAAAAAGGGATGTTAGATCCATCTTTTCATTATAGAAAATTCTTCTATTCCTTTCTTTCCATGTAATTCCCATAGGAGCATAGAAGGGGATATTTTCCATAAATTAATATAAATCTTAGAACAACCATGTTTCGAACAACTTTTTAAAAAATTTAATAGGTTATCAAGGAATGTAGGTTGCCAATTTAATTTATTACATAACCAATACCATCAATTCTTAGCAAAGGGACAAACATAAAGAAAGTATTTAGATGTTTCAGGTTCTTTTTTACAAAGTGGCCATCTAGACAATCCTTCAAAACCCATCTTGGTGAACCTATTTGCTATTAGAAATCTCTTTTGAAGAGCAAGCAGAAGGAAGATACTTACTTTTAGAAGACATGTTGAATCCCAACATAGATTTAGAGGGATGTCAATCTTATCCCATTGTTGAGAATTGATTATATTTTCATACCCTAGTTTGACTTTATAATTTATATCTTCCGAGGCTCCCAAATTAATTTGTTGGTGTAGGATCATTGTGGGTGTAATCACCCAAAAATATTTCTATTTCCAATTTTCCAATTTTTTTGATTTTTAATAAGGGTTATTCATGTATAGAGTTGTTATTTGACGAAGCTTGCCAGTTTTAGTAAGTTGGTATTATGTTATAATCTCATATATGTAGGTTCATCTTTGACATATCAACCTACCAATTGAGTTTTATTGTCATATTATATGTATTAGTGCAGTCATTGCAAGTTTTTAGTATGAATTTTGACTATCCAAATTTCAGGTCCAACAATGAAGGCTTAAATGGTTTCAAAATGAGGCAAAACCTCGACTGGTGGACACTTACATTATTAGTGGTTGTAGATCCCTAGGCAAGGACTCTAGAGTGGGTTAATGATAACTCACCAGGGCAATGATTTGCTAGTTATGGTCTCCAGAAGTGGACACATCCTAAAATATCATTTGTAAATTGTCTTGAGTCAATCATATGTAATAAGTGTAATGGAATAATATAATATGAGGTTGATCGACCTCAAGGGTTAGAGCTTAGTGTCTAGAACCTTCTTGGGCGGTTAAAAGTGCCTATATAAGGAAGGCTCGTAGGTTATCTAGAGCAATTGTGGGTGATAGTCACAACTCTATCTTGCAAACTGTTGTAAGGAAGGCACTCATGTGGGTTTGCATATTTTAATTATGTAATTCCATCTTTGTGACGATAATAAGAAGCCCATATTGTGTCCTCTCAATTTGTGTTGTTCTATGTTTTTGTTGTTGGTTGTGGTATTAAGGGGAGCATTCTTCATCATTTATCTTTCCTTTCTTTCTGATTTGTGTGCATACTTTTTAAAAAAAGATTTAAAATGTACTTTTCTTGTGATGGAAGTGGAGTTTCATATAGCGTTTTTCATTGCCATCCTCCACATTGATTATCAAATATTTATTTTTCCTTTAGTTCATATTGTAATTATAAAAATAACTCAACTTAGAATTATATTTATAATTAAATTATTTATAAGTTCACCCATAAAAATCAAATAATTATAAGTAGGTTATTACAAAGTGAACTCCACCATAACTTCTCTTAAAATATAATAGAATCACAAATATATATTTATTAACTTATAACCCCACTTGCATTAGAATATATATAATAAGATATATCCAACTAAGAGTTTTGAAAAGTCCCCCCTTCTTAGTGTTCTCTTGGTTGGACCCTCTATAGTAACTTCATTAGTATCTTTAATTATGGTTAACCTTTGTTATATTGGTGCCTTTCCTTTTCAATCTGCCATCCTTTTCCCTTGATTTAGATGTATTTTATTCTTATCTTGATTCTTAGTATAATTCATTCTCCTAGAATTGTGGAGTGGCTTCAAATCATATGTTTACCCCTTTAATAAGCAAGGTGGTTATAGACCTGGCCTTGAGATAATCAGTTTACCTTTTCACTTTGAGGCTAGATTGTAAAGGCATCAATAATAGAAGTATACATGTTTAGTCTATATGGATCCAAGTCTTGATCTCACATGATTATTCTTTAGACCAAATAAGTGAACATAGGAATAAATTTTCAAAAGATCATAGAATATAAGTTTCAAATTCATTCTTCTCATGGGTCCTACCTATACCATCTTTTCATCTTACTAAAAACCGCTCTTAGGCATGCTTTTAAATTATTAACTTTTCAGCAATATTGTCTTCATTGGAATTTTTATAGACCCTTCTAGGTGCTTCTCAAAGATGGGAGAAGCTCCCTGCTTCTTTTTCTATATTAAGTTGTTCCCAAAAATGGATTAGGCCTCGACACTCTTTCTTCTTGTCATTTTGTCCCTTTTTCTTAAGATTAGCCTTGGTCCTAGTGTGGAATATGCCATAACTTTGTTCCACGCCTTTGAACATAGAGCCATGGCCTTCAAAGGATCAGTTAATATTAACTCTCTCTTTTCCCCACTTAATCTCCTTGATTTTCCCAATTTGGTTTACATTATGACAACAAAATATGTTTAGAATCTTGTTAAGCCCTTCTCAAATATTATTTGATAGTAAATCAATGCTTCTCTATGATTTCACATGTATTTCTTTTTATGGATATCACTTGTTCTTTTGAGATGTTATATGTAGTTCAAGGTCCTGGATTGCACTTGCATCGGATGGCTTTTTTTCTAATATCATGGTCTTAATTAGAGTTTTGGGTGAAGATCAATGATGGAAAATTTAATGATAGTTTTTGGCTTGGGTCTTGGTGTTGTCTTCGACACTAAACAATGAATTGTAATCATATGAGTTTTGGGCTCTTTGTAATCACAATGTTCTAGATTTGGGATCCACAATGACAAGATTCATTAGTGTTGATAGATACTCTCTCTAGATGCAGTATTTCTTCTTGTGTATCATTTTTGTATCAGACAATGACCCAAGTTTTTGTTTTATGGTTCTTTTCTCTAGGAGCCATTTTTGAACCAGTTCTTATTATTAATATAAATATAAAGTTTCACCAAAAAAAAAAGATATAAAGAAAGTTTTAGAATCCTTAAATTCTATTTATGCTATATAGATTGGTTTAAACAAAGTAATACAACATATAAAATGGAAAAAAAAATAATACCAACTAATAAAGCTTTATAAAGAAGGAGAAATAAAATTGCTCATCAAAGAACAACAATAATATAGAAATCAAATCACAATGGTCTAATTCATTCCACAGTTGAGGTCAAATAGAATAGAACTATAAGTATGGTAGGACTACATATGGAGTAGTGCTTCCGAAGAATTACATTTTTAGAAGCCTATCATACTCGAACTATTAAGAAATCAATTCTAAACAAGATATTGATCTATAAATAATAGTAAGAAGGACTTTTTTTAATCAAAATAATTTAAACTCAAGAATAGCGATCATTAGGTCTTTAAGGAATCTAAAAATGGTGTCTTTTGGTATTATATCTGATTCATCTCTTCATTTCCTTTTCTAAAAGTAAGTATAGGATGAGTCCTCAAATAGGGTCATGTGATTAGTTTTTGAATCATTTCTAAGTTCATTTTTTGTTGCTTCTATTCAACTTCCTGGGTCAATGTTTAGTTGGGACTCTATTTAAGATGAGTCGAGCATGCTCTCTTCTGCAGGGATTCTTAAGATGAATATGATTATCAAGTTGAGGAGACCTTCTCCTCAAATCACTTTTGACGAACCCATCCTGGACGTTCATCTTTTGATTATATTGCAAAGCACACACTTTTTTATTAAGAGAGCAGTATAAAGGATTATAGGCAAGGAATTTGTGAATAAAACTCATTAGTATTGAGTCCTCAGTGACATTCCCACCATGTTCTTGGCTATGGCCTGCTTACTAGAATCAAATAAACCTAGAATATCAATCCTATACAAATGGTTATTCAAACATGAGTACATTGGAAATCTTGACAAAGTGTTAGCATGTTTTAGAAAAGATATCTACATTTATAGAGTTTGTCACTATGATGTACCCATAGATCAAAGACAACTTATTCCTTTGTATCCCTTTGTATCATCCTTTGACTCCAACAAATTAGTTAAATGATTTCCCATCATCAAAAGAAATCTTGCATTTTTACAGTCTTCTTTCACATTTAATAAACATGTACTTAGCAAAAGGAGAGATTGAAGTATGGGATGACAATTCTACTCTGGATGCTAATATGCTT
This sequence comes from Cupressus sempervirens, assembly GCA_028749045.1. Lineage (NCBI taxonomy): Eukaryota > Viridiplantae > Streptophyta > Pinopsida > Cupressales > Cupressaceae > Cupressus > Cupressus sempervirens. The sequence goes on from CM053788.1 coordinate 116,362,190, forward strand.
GAGTTGCCAAATCAAAACTGGGAAGAAGAAGATGAGAATGATGAACCATTATCACCTTTGATAATGCCAAATATTTAAGTTAGAATTTTTTTCTGATGCAAATGTAAAGGCAAGCTTGAAAAGATTAATAAAATAATGTTAGAATTAAGAATAATCTTGTTGTTTCTAAATTTTTTAGAATTAAACATTAGTGTGTTAAATATGAAGACATGTGATCAATGTACTTAGTGCATTTGGAACATAACAAATCATAGAGAAAAAATTATTACCAACAAAGATTTAATTAAAGAATTTTACCATTGCTTTCGAGAATGAATTTTTAACACATATAAGCCTTATATGAAAGTAAGAAAGGGAAAAAAGCTTGAGGATCTAGCCTTGTAATAAAAATGAACATCCCAAATCTAAGACTTTAGAATTTTATTTAATTAACAATAACCTCAATAAAGGAAATAATAAATTAGTAAGAAAGAATGAAAGTAAAGTTGCAAATGTTCTTTCAGAAAAGAGATAATAAATTTTCTATATATATATATATATATATATATATATATATATATATATATATATATATATATATATATATATATATATATATATATATATATATATATATATATATATATAGTTGGGATCAAGTATTACAAACCAAAGTTTATTCAATAATTAGAGATGGTTATAAAACAATAAGTGAAAATTTATAAATCTACTCAAATCCTTAAAATGGTAGCATTCTAAGATTTAGTAAATATGTATCTTAAAACTAATCAAAAGTTTTAAAACCAAGGAATGCCAAGGTATCAGGAAGGTTATTTGGTTTATTCTCTAACGACTAACCTTGGAATGTTAGTGCTATGAAAAATAGAATGCAGGTTTCATTGAGCAATAAACTTATTGTGGAAACATGAGAATGATGATGGAAGATGCATATGGAATAAGGATGGAAGAAATTAAAAATTAAAGATAAAGGAAGATATACCTATCAAGAAAGTATTATGAATGTGGTGTGAGTATTGTAAGGAAGGGTATGCCCTTCCAAGACCTTTGTTAATCAAAGGTAGATGTATTGTAGATTATATCCAGACTGAAATAGTTCTGGACAATACTGGGGTTTTTCTTCCTCATTCTCTTACCCTCAGTGCTTACACAAGAATGAGGAAAAAACTACTTTGTAAATTATAAAATTTAATTTTAATAATATAAAGGCTCTTAGCCCTTTACCGATTAAAAAAATTGAGTTTTAAAAAGCATTATTATTTAAAATGCACTTACAAGAAATAAGTAGTATTTATTTAATTTATTTATTTATGAAATAAATAAATAATATTTTATTTATTTAATTATTTTTTAAATAGTTTTTTAAATTTCCAAGATTAATAATTAATAATATATATATATTAAAATCCAAAGGACAAATTATGTTTTTATAAAATAAAAATAAGCATACAATTAATATTTTCACATGTCTTTGATCTTCTAAAAACATGGAAGCATAATATACTTTGTTCTATATCTTGAATGTATTTGTTTTCCTCTAATTTTCTACCATTGAAATTCTCATATTAAAATGGGTTTTGAGATGACTATAAAAATCATAGTTTTCCAATTTCTCTAAATTTCAAAGTGAATTTTCCACTTGTTCGGATCTAGATTTTCCAATACAAATTTCAACAACATGATTCTATTGTTTACTTCTCACAAAGTTTTTTTTTTAATTGCATATCAAGAAGACAAAAAGGAATAATACAAAGTGCCAAGATAACAACACTAGTCCACCGCATAAAAAAATTTATTAGCCACTAGGCTGTCACAGAGAGTTTTAATAGTTCACATCGAAGGTCAAGGACTAGTAAGTTCATACAAAGTTTACATCAAGCTAAAATACTAATCATATTAATTCTAATCTTCCTCGCTTGATTATGAAGTAGTAACCCTCGCTAGGGAAAGCATGAAAGTCACATTGGGTCTTTCATTACCCATATTTTGAGGTATCCAATTGCTCTCCTTCTAAATCCTCTATAGCAACTGGGAAAGGGGCACATTGAAAACATCTTCCTGCTTGTCACAGTCCTTCCCAGTTAGCGTGGTAAAGCCATAGTGCAGATATTTTTTTGTCAACAACCCTTGTCCTTCCTCCATGAACTTTTTGAACTGGTCCTCCTTCAGTTTGATAATGGTTGTTACCTACAACATAATTTACACACTTATGAGTCTCCTGAGAGACTTAGTGAGGATCCTATCTATACCCTAAAATATGTTATTAATCCTTAATTTCATAAGATGCCAAAGAATAGAGGAGGAGAGAATAGACCAGAACACATTTAACTCATTGCTACTATAACAAATTTTACTAAAGATAACATTTTCAATATAGAAGTTGTCCCCAAGGATGAAGCCAAACACATGCCATATCTTGAGAGCAAAGGGGCAGTAAAAAAAACATGAAAAATAGATTCAAGTTGAGTACAAACAGTGCAATTATTGGGTTCCCCACTAGGTTTAGCAAAGGGAAGTTTGTGAAGGAAGAGTTTCCATGTAAAGCAAATAATCTTAGGCTCCAAAGGTCTAGCCTATAAATTAGTGAGGATTTTCTTCCAGTCATTATGAAGAAGGGAAAGATTCCAGTAGGTTTTGAGATGGTCAAGAATACCTGGGCCAAAGGTAAGCATGGAATAAACTTGTTTAGATTTTACCATGTGGAGGGGCGAAGAGTCAAGTCATTTAAGTTGAAAGGAGAAGGAATAAATGGAACAACAAGCTCTTCTAACCTCGAACGTATCAAGAGCCTTGACAATCATGAAGGAAGTCCTCTTTTGGGATTCTTGCAAGGAAAACTTATTTTTCAATTTAGCCCATTCAACGAGCTTCTCATTTACCAAGATATCATTGAAAGTTCTAATACCAACATTAGCCCTTTTTTTTGCTGAGAAACCTTGTATTAATGCAAGGGATTTATTGTTGATTTTTAGATTCCACCAAATAGAACAATTACCATACCAAATGTTGCCCTTTTTAGTTTTCTGTATAACACCCAATAGGGGTCTCACAAAAGCCTAGCTTTTCCAAATTGCTCTGAATACATTGGAACCTCCCATTCTAGTTTTATAGTACAAAACCAAAAAGTCAAGCACATTCCACTCATTCCAGTGTCTAGCCCCACATAGATGCCCTTTGATTAGGTTATGCCTAATTAGGATTTTCAATGGCTCCTCACCTTTTGAGGCTTTAGCTATCCATTTCACTGCTAGAGCAATAGCTTGAAGTCTCAAATCCTTTAGCCCAAGACCCCCCCCATGCTTTCCCTTTAGTGCACCACTTCCATTTGACCACATGAGTTTTAAAAGCACCCTTACCATCAGACCATAGATAACCTCAAATAATTTTTTGAAGAGAGGCAAACTGGTTAACATGGAATAGCCAAGCCGAGGAGAAGTATGTAGAATATGAGGATAGAATTTTTTGGCAAACCTGGACTCTCCCTGCTAGAGACAAATACATATTATTCCATTTGAGGAGTTTGTCACCGATCTTCTCCTTTAGCCAAATCCACATATCATTGATGTTAGGATTAATGAAAATGGGATCCCCAAATAATGCACAATATGATTAGGACCTCCCTAGCTAATGTCATATTTACCACACCACGAAGGGGGATTATAATCCCAGCCAAGAAGAGCAGATTTAGTCACAGAGATTTTATTGTCTAACGCAATTGAAAAGAGATCAAGCTTCACCATTAGGTGCTTCATATTATCCTCATTAAATTTAAGCAAAATGGTCGTGTCATCAACACACTGAATATTCAAGATCTCCTAGTTATCTAGTAAAAGGGGACCTCTAACTTTAGTAGATAAAGTTTCATCTTGAAGCAGGTAATGTAAAGCTTTTTCTATAATAAAAAAAAGTGCAGGAGTAAGGGGGCATCCTTGCCTAATGGATCTAGAAATCTCAAAGCAGTGGGATCTAGAACCATTCACTTCTAGTGTTGCATTGGCCTTCTAACCAGAGTTTTCACCAAAAGGACATATGCTTCTGGGAAACCTAGAGCATCCAACATCATGAAGATAAAACCCGATTCAATCTTGTAATACATTTTTTCATAATCAATTAAAAACATCTCAATCCCCTAGCCTAAACATTTTTCCCATTCCAGGGTCTCCCAACAAGTGAGAAGGTTTTCCAAAATTTACCTCCCCTTCACAAACCTTGTCTGGGTAGGATAGTAATTTTAGGAAGAATAGGAGCAATCCTAGAGGCCAGAATGTTAGACAAGATCTTATAAGAGACATATAGTAAAGTTATTTGCCTCCAATTCTTGATCAGGGTTTTATCCTCTCCCTTATGAATTAGTTTGATAAGACTAGAATTTAGGTTAAGGCCTAGAGACCCACTCATAGTTGCAAACTGGCATAGTTCAAGTAGCATAAGGCTAATCCACTCTGTATTGACCTTGAAGAATTCAATAATGATCTTGTCTAGACCTAGGGCTTTTTCTCTACTCATGGTTGAGCTGGTCTCTTTGACCTCAACTATAGAGATAGGTGCTTCCAACTATGCAGAATCTGATTCCTTCAATTTCCTCATAATAATGTCTTTGATCTTGTCCCTAGCACACTTCATATCCTCCCCTATATCTTCTGTGGCAAATAGATTTTTATAAAATTGGATAAAATCACTCAAAATATCTTTAGAGTTAGTATAGTTATTACCATCTTCCCACACACAATCAATCTTGTCTTTGGATTCTTTGGATTTCAAAACTTTAAAGAAGAACCTAGATCCTCTATCTCCCTTTGTCATCCAATTAATTTTGGACCTAATTCTTTCCCCCTGAATTTTCTTAGATTGTAGCTTTCTTAGTTCATGTTTAGTTTTAGCAATGGTTTCAACAAGCTGAGGGTTGAAGGGTTGATCTTGAAGACCAACTTTCAAATCTTGAAGGGAGTTGATTAAGGAGAGTTCTTGGGCTCTGGTATCTCTAGCTTTCTTCTTCCCCATAATTTTAAACAGGTTTTGCCAAGCTTTAACAGTCTGGTCCCACTTAACACTAGGATTATCATGCGTACAGATGGAGGAATTATACCAGTGCACAATTTTGGATGTTACCAATACATCCTTATCACAAAGAAGGGGGGATTTGAGAGAAAAAGATTGAGGATTGTGAAATTTGGGATGAGGGGCGCCAGTTTTGAAAACCTCAATAAGGATAGGGTGCTGATTCGAGAGAGAGTAAGGGAGCACTTGAACAGTGTTGTTATCCTAAGGTGTGTGACAGCTAAAGGAATCTCTGTTATAGTAAAACTGATCTAGTCTGGAGAAATTTCTCTTATGTCCTTTCTAAAAATTTGACCTTGTGTACCAGATTCCAAGGGATTGGGATTTTAAACCAGCCAAGGGGTTAATGAGGTTTAACTTGCTCAACAATCTTGACCAATGTGGGTATTCATTCCCTTTTCATCCAAAATTCAATCCTCCTGCCTTATCTTGAGGTCTCTCAATCATATTGAAATCTCCTGCCACTATTCATAAGATGTTTGGAAGCTCAAATAACCACTGCCATAGTTTAACTCTTTCTTGGGGTTTGTTGGGCACGTATATAAAGAAAATGCCAAACTCAAAGTTATATGTTTGAAAAGAGACTCATGAGGCTCTATTGCATGGTGAGCTACCACATCCATTGATTTTCCTCTTTTAGTTAGGCCTAATTAGAATAGTTGTACCACCCTTTCCCTTAAGATGCTTGGTAGCTAGGGTAACAACATCCTTCCAAATACACTTCAATGTAATTTCAAGGGAGAAGCCAACTACTTTGACCTCTTGAATAAGAAAAATATCTATAATCTTAGCCCATTTTAAAAATCTCTTAACAATGTGTTTTTTGTCAGAGGTTTCTAGTCCTCTAACATTCTAGGGGGCTATTTTCAACTTATCCATATCAGATTCATTTATTAGTATCCATTAGGGACTTGAATCCCTTGAAGCACTCAAGCATTTTATTTTTGGCTTTTTAAAATATCCTGGTATTACCACTAGTAAGAGTAGGCCTTCCCCTTTTTCTCTTGATAACTTCTCCATTAAGTGAAGAACCTTGGCATTTATAATCCTTATCTTTAGTATTGTCTGCACAAAAAATAAATGGTTCCTCCTCTTCTAACTTGCCCCTCTTTACAAGCTCTCCTACTTTGAGTTCTAGGTCAAGAGCAGGCTACATCCCCTTTGCACCATTAACCTCTTTGTGTTGACTAATTGGGGAATCTAACACTTTAATCTCTAGACTATCTAGTAGAGACCCATCATTAGGATTACCAGGCTTATCAGACCTTGTTGGGATGACAACGAGGGAAAATTCATGAAGTCTTTCTTCTACTTTCAAGCAATCTAGCTAAAGGCCATCAGGGGTATCTCTGTCTAGAGAATTTGTGATTCTAGAGTTAACCAAATCACAAGGAGAAATGGTCAAGGGGGAGACAGCCTCCTCCCTGACCAAAGTCAGAGCAGGGAAAATCTTGACAACAAAGGATGATGATTGGACTAGAATCCTCTTAGCTTTATCCTTTAAGGATCATAGAGCTAATTTTTGGGCACTTAGTAGTCTAGGGCACTTTCCTAAAGATTTGGGATTATGGTCTAAGTTCAAATTTAGGGTTGGTGGCAGACAAGTGGGAACATCCTGGGACACCTATCGCAAGGGAGAACAAGAGTGATCTAAGGGTTGCATGAACTTGCCTTTTAAGTTGTCAAGGGATGCTAAGAGACTTTTAGAGTCCTTAAGCCAAAGTGAGGCCTAAGGGTATAGAGAAATTTGGGCGAAATCTTTATGGGAAGATGTAATAACAAACTTAATATTGGGTTGCAACGGAGGAGGTGGTTCGATGGGATGATTTTGTGACCTTCTTCCTATTAGAATAGGGAAATTCTTCTTTTTATGACCTTCCTTTTTGCATAGATAGCAAGCATTCAATCCTCCCATATATTTAATAGGGAAAGAGACAAATGAGGGACCCAAATCCAACATAATTTTTTCAGGGGCTTCAACTCCAGGCAGGATAGAGAAAAGGATTCTTATATATGAGTTAGGAATAAAAACATTCGAATGATCAATGTTGAGAACCTTACCAAATGGTTCAAGAATTTGGGGAACAAAATTCCAAATGTAAGGGGGAAAGTTGCTGACCATTACCCACCTAAGGCTAGTAAGAGCCAAAATTTCATCATTGATAGAATCAAGTGACCACAATAGGGCTCTAAATTCTACATTCCAACTTTTGAGAACTACTTCTCCACAATGGTCTTTTGGGCATTAAGGTTACAGAAGATAACAACAAAAAATCCTTTTTGGATCATATGAAAAACAAAAAAATGGTGGCTAAGTTTATGCTCCCAAACTCTTTCAAACTAGTCATTAAGGTAACTTCTTGAAGGCAAGTTAAGTGGGTCCATAGCAACAACAAAAAATGGCAGTATTCCTTAATCTACTAATTTCCATGTCTATCTCTAGACCCATCTAGTCATTAGGTTTAATAACAACATAGGGGATAGAAGTGTCCTTACCTCCATCTCTTGCAATGGTGGTTTGGTCGGTTGCGGGTGGGCACTCCTTGAAGAACTTCGCTTTGGCTAAACAGTGGGTAATCCTTGCAATGCTTGTTTGAAGGTTGGTCCAGATCCTCTACCACTCTCTTTCCCTGCACTCCCTTTCTACGTTCCATGGTATTCCACAGTAGTTTGAAGCAAAGAAGAACAGTTGTTATGTAGAGACAAATCTTGTTTTTCCTTTTTATTGAAAGCAATTGAAATCAATCATTTTAATCATTTATTTCTCACATTTCATGAAAAAGTTGAGGCCATTAATGGAAGTATAGGGAATTAATGAGGTCTCTACTAGTTGCAAGTTGTAAAGCCCTCTCCCAGAATCTGTTGTCCTTCTCACAAAGTTTTCTGAACAATACTCGTTTCAAATTCTATTTCTAAATTGCAAACCAGAATTGTTCCCTAGATTTCATTCAATAAATTTTAACAAATTAATTTTAGCAATGTAACAGACACGAGGTTGATAGATTTTTCAAACTACTTTCTACAAATGGGTTCTCAAACCCCACCTCAACCTAACAACTAAACTTATGGATAGTTTGGTGAATGCATGCAAATCTAAACCATCTGAAACTTTCAAAATTTCTTTTTCTCCAATTCCAAATTTGTTTGAAGTTCCCAAAATTTGTGTGTGCTCAACTAACCAAAAAGCCTCTATTAAAGAGTCCTAACCCTACTTAGGGTTTCTAACCTCTAATTTTGATAAAAACTCATTAACTCTATTAAGTAATAAATACTTTAATCTATCTAATCTTCTCCTACACACTTAATACACTTCATAATTAAATTATTATTTTATTTTCTTTATATCCACTTATTATTTATGCAAAACACTTTTGAAGACTAAAGCACCAGGAGGATGAAGATATGATGTGGTCTTTCATGAAATAAAGCTTAAATGCTTAAAAAGCATATATTTGTAATAAGTCCTAAAAGGACAAAATTGTGAAATTCTTGCATTGTAAGAGAAACAGGGAGTGCATAGGTTAAGAAGGGCGTTTTATAGGGTCATATAGTTTTTCATAGTCACATCATGTAATTTAATCGGTTATAGGGTTCCAAAAGATCATTTAATGCTTGTTTTAGAGTTGTGCAAATTCAAATTTTCAAACTTAATGGTTAGTTGTTGTTTTGGAGGGAAATGCAATAATTTAAAATTGGTTAAAGATAATCAATCCCAACCACTTGGGAATGGTTAAGGGGGTTTTAAGGCATCTATATAAGGTCAGGAACCTTCATTGTACGGAAAAGTATAGAGGTTGTACAGATTGCTCCATAAATGGAATGAAAAAGCCTTGTTTTGAGTGCATTTTGAAGATTTCTTGGTGTTTTGAGTTCCAATCTGATAGGAGTAAATTTTATGATCATTTCCATTGATTTTTAACATTTTTTCATGAAGAACTACTGACGTTTCATTTCATTTTGTTAACCTATTATTCACTGATTGGCTGGAAACTCACATTTTCAAGCAATTTTGAGGGTTTTTACTAATAATCATGGTCATTCCATGAGATATTTCTGCTATTTTTCATGGGATGGCTCAAATCTAAAATTTACATTATAGATATGCACTAACATTTGCAGTTAACAAGGTTTGAAGGATAGTTATCCACTAACATGGGTGAAAATTGGTGAAAAAGGGCTTGGTAGACTCAAGCAGCGAGAGTTTGGCCTTAAGGAGGGCATGGTTAATGTTTGAAACATGTTTGGAATGTTGAAATAAGGATGTTTGTACTTCCAATTGGATCTGGAAGTTATGGCACGTGTGAGATCTAGAAAGCCCTAGAAACAAGGGTTTCAAGAGGGCAAATTTGGGGCTTTTGGGGTTAGGGAGCCCTTAGACTGAAATTGATTGTGGAATGTTCTGATTGAAGACATTTTAGGAGCATATGCAAGTTTTGGAGTCTAGACATTAAGTATTTCTATCAGTTGCTTTGTAAATGCATCATTGCTTCATTGTTAAAGACAGGGTCATTGTGAAGAATCTCTGATATTTTCCAAAGGAGTCGCATCTCAGTTTTATATATGTTTTGTATGAGGATAAAGGGTATCTAAAAAGGTCATTTTTTCAAAGAGTCTTTTGAGAAAATCAAAATTTAAGTCCACATTTTTCTTGTTGCTGTCACAGAATTGAAAAGTTGCATTGACAACATTGGGGTTCATTGTGCATTTTTTCTTAAAAGGTATTGAAACTAAAAGGTATTGGTTGCAACATGTTATATTGGTCAAAAAAATCCTATTGAAGCCTTAAAACCTCCTGGATTTGACCATTTGTGGGATTTGACCATTAGGACCTAGAAGGGTCACTTGGCACATTATTACAAATTTACTCATTTTGGGTTGTTTAAAGGGCTCATCATACTTCCCTCTGCATCAAGTGGTATCAGAGAAAGAAAGATCTTTTTGGGAATTGAAAGTGAAGGTTTCATCATCATAGGAGTCTGTGTCATCCTTAGTGTACTAGTCCCTTTGTTGAAGCCTTAGAGTGCCTAATCCCTCCTTGTGTGTCCCAGAGTTGAAAGGTACATTAGAGGTGTCCAGAGATTTCTTGGTGAAAAAGGTGTGAGGTGATTAAAATTTTATTTGACAACAAAAATGGTGATAATGAAGAGAGCCCTTGAATGGAGAATTATGAAGAAGAAGGAGTGTTCAAAACACAATGCAAGTGTCATGGTAAGGTGTGTAAAATGGCAATAACAGAGGCAACCTTTTCAAATTTTGTTTCACTTGAAGTGATTGAGAAATTGGGTATTGAGAGTTTTGCATTGAGGAAGCCTTATAGAGTTTAAGGTTGGAATGGGGAAGACACCATTGACATCACCGAGCAAGCATATATTCATTTTGGTATTGGTCCTTATTAAGATAACTTGGAGTTTGATATAGTTCCTAAGATGGAGTGTCATTTTGTCCTTGGGAGGACATGGATAAGAGAAAAGGAAGCATGGTTTGATAAACCAACTAACACATATAATTTTGAGAAGGATGAAGGGATGATAAGAATGACTTCATTACAAAAGGAGAAAACCCAATGGTTAGTGGCTAAATATGTTAAAGATATTGCATGAGTGGATGAAGCAAGGAGAAGAAAGACATTGTGATTTTGCTAACATTATGTTTTCTTTGCAGGAACATGACATTTTATTGTCTTATGATGAAGAGTCAAAGCATCATGAACCTTTATATACTTGTTTACATGGTGGACATCAGCGCAACACTAATTCTTGTAGGTACATGAAGAGTAGAGGCAAAGAAGACATCAAGATTGCATGGCATGGACTTAGAGTCATGGAAAATTGGAAAAGAAGGAGGAAGATCAATCCAAGAGGACTTGGATTCTATTGTCCTTGGGAGTATGATGCAGGAGCATCTCCTTGGGACCCTTTTGAAGACTAAAGCACCAAGAGGATGAAGATATGATGTGGTTGAATAATTTTCATTAATTCCATTATTAAATTCTTAAATAAATTAGAAAATTATTTATCGATTTTGGATTCACTGATTTATCGTACTATGAATAATTACCTTGTCTTTTCAGTAAATTTATGTAAAAGGGTTATTTAAATAAAATTAATTGATGCTTTCAGTACATAATTTATGTACTTATTGCTTTGACTATGATATATTATGCATCTACACTTGATTGTGTTCATTTAGTGTGTTGGACTTATATCCCTAGCAGTGGCACATGGAGTTAGTGATCAAACCTTCTATGTTAAGCCAATATCATCTATGTATGGGAAATGCATCTTTCATTATTATTTTAACCCTCTATTAATTGGTAAATCTAGATTCATGATGCATTATGTGATTAGACTTGTGAGTGTGTTTGTGCATTAGGATTTCGTAGTTGTTGTAGAAGAGATTAAATTAAATGTTATTTTAATGGATTAGATAGATTTTAGTTATTTGATTTAATATTTATATTATTGTCAAAGTTGAATTTAAAGCAATTGGAATTGTCTAATTTATTTGGGTTAAGGGATCAATTGGTTATTAAGTTGTTTTAATAACCTAATTTACAAGTATCTTTGAAAAAGTGCTTATATTGTCAAAAATGAACTTTATTGTTCACTTTTCACTATGTTATTTCATGCTTGGAGAGAAAATTGCCAAACCCTCTTTATATTTTCTTCTTGTGCTCGTTGGGTGAGATTAGCTCAATGGATCATCACGAGGTCGGTCTCATTGGATTCGTAACAAGGAAATCTTGTATGCCAAGAGTTTCAGTGCATTCAACGAGTCCATTATTATATGGCATCATTTCCCATTTCAACCCTTTTTTGGCTGCGAGGTAGGGCCTTCTCATTTCTATAGTTTTGCTTCATTTTAACTTCTTTTTCTTTTTACTAAATGTTAGGGAGTGGAGAACTAGTTTTTCCCTCCTTTTTAATGCAATTCCATTACTCAGTTGGGTGGCTATGAGTATTTGACATGCCCAAAATATCAAGGCAAAAATACATGACGTTTTTTTTAAAGTTAATTAATCCAATATGTTAATACATGTTACCTGAACAGGTTATGGGAAGTTTCCATAGTTCCTAAAATTGACTTAATATGTTTGAATAAGGCACACAAGACATATTAGGTTTTCTAAGGTTCCATATTTCATTTCGTGTGTCGGTTCAATCTCTTAGTTGAACCAGGTTTCATCATTTCAGAACGTTTGGCTAATTGCCTTAATACTTAATTCTCATTGTTTAAATGAACTTTTTAAACTAGCTAAAATCATCAAACATTGATTATTAGATTATTTAAGACATTCAGCTCATAAGTTAATTCAACATTTAATATCAATCTGACCATTAACCCTAGTTATCTATCATAATTTTCTACTTGCAACCCTAATCTGACTTAGTCTTAACCCAATAGACTATTGTTCTTAGTTATAGATTCAACTTCATCAAATCTATTAAATTATAAAAATTAAATTTCCAAAGTCATTAAAATATTTAAATTTAAAAGCTAAGTCTCAAGCATTATAAAATCTTCCCCTTCTTGATTAAAAACAAAACACCTATAACTTACCCTTTTAAAGACATGACTTAAATATGGTTTATCAAAGTTGAAATTAAAATAAAACATTAATAAACAAAATACTAATTAAATGATAAAATTAATTAACATAACTTAATCATAATAAGTCACCTAACTAACCCATTTTACTTTTTCCTAAACACCTAACCACATGCTAACTCTACCCCTAAGTCTGCACCAACCTATCCTCACATCTAACCACCTAAATGTCACCTTATCCAAGTGGGGGCATGCTATCCTAACCATCTTCCATATTGTCCAAAGAAAATGCAGGGGATTGTGTGATTGTTGATTTGGGGAGGGGAGAAGGTCAAAGGTAATGGATTGCCCCATGTATATTCCCCACTTTTAAAAAAGGAAACCCATCAAATCAAATATGTCGCCCCCCTATTAATCAAAGAATCTACCTTCCCTTGAAGCACTCAACCCACTGACAGCTAACATGGGGGCAGATATGGATATGTAACCACGGCCCAAGGCCTTGTCTACATGGGTGGAGTGAGGGGTAAAGATTAAAAGTTATAGATTAAAGTTTAGTGAGTGAATGAAGGAGAAATAAAATTAATTTTAAATAGTTCATAGCCATCCCTACCAGTAAAATTCCAATTCAACTAGTTGTTATGCATGGGGAAGTTTATACATCAAGGTCATATTTTCCAAGGAGAAGTCTCCATAACAATGGACTCAAGAACACCAAAAAACTCTAAATCCAATTTTTCTCCATATCAAGGTATCGTCCAAGCAATCTATAAATTTACATAAAGATAACCATGGAGAGCTCACCTCCTAACCAAGGCCTCAATGTGAGGACCCTCCCAGAGCTTAGGAGAAATGAAATAGATTGGGTGACAAATCAGATGAAATCACATTGACAAACTCAACAAATTAATCCCATCCAAGGTTTGCACAACAAGTTCCATATTGAACCAAGACTAGGGAGAAGGTGGATTTTTGTAGTGTAGGAGATGTCAATCACAAACACAAAATATATGCCTCTTCTAAGGCTAATTAATAATCACAATGAACTTTCATTCTTTCTCTCCTTATCTCCCCAAACAAAAACCAATTTGTATTGACAAGTAAGGGCCCATAATAGCTTACTTTCTCCCTCTCCTAGTCACAAGGAGAGACTCTACACTGACCTAGAGTCCAACTAAGGCCCTCCTCCCATACATGTCCACTTTTTCCCTATCTAAGGTGAGTAATGCCAACACACCCTTAACAATTTTCCCCAAAAAGAAAAAAACAAAAACATGAAGGAAAACAATTAGAAAATCCACAAATACCCATCCCTCACATGTTTCATCACAAACAAGAAATATACACATGCAAGAGATTTACATAAGCAAATAAAGAACAATGCATAAAGAACAAGGCCATAAAGAATCCTACCTTCACAAAGGTTATGGAAATGGAGTTTTTGAGATGAGCTAATCCTTCTTCCTCCTCAATTTCAATCTTAACTTTCTCTAAATGTAGAGAATGGGTGAACACCTTTCAACCCTCAAAATGGCAACTAAATAGGCTTCTAAACTCACCCACCTAAAATGGAAATAACTCTAGACTTGACTTAAGCCTTCTAGGGTCTTCCAACTTGATCCTACCATTAAGACAATTTTTTAAAAGAAGTATAAACTTGGAAAACCTCAAGGAGATGTTCAATTTTTCGCACTAAAGGGAAAATGAGATATTTGGGAGGTCATAAAAGTCAACAAAAGGATCTAGAAGGGTAGAAAATGTCCTCAACCCATACACATACCCCCTAGGCACTTGGATTGCATTAATTTTGGCCTCTAAACTTTTTAAAACCTTAAGAATGAACCATTTCCACTAAACCCTAATTAGGGTCATTAATCTAGGTTACCAACTAATTAATCTTAGATTACTAACTTAATCAATCTTTAGGTAATGGGTTACTCTACTAACTTTAATTAATATGTTGATACACATATACGTATTACTAGTGTTAAGTGACACTATAAAATTCATTGTTACGTAACATTCAACACCTTACAAAATACAGAATGATATGCACATTCAAATTATGATACAAAATAAAACACTAGACAATGAGGTTTGAATCACTTTATTGGATTCAACCTTAACCTTACAGTTTGCACATAGGGTAGATAACTGATTCTTCGATAAATTCCATGGTTAATACTCCTGCACACTTAATTCAAACATCAGTAGCTTGAGAAAATCACATGTATATATTTAAAACTCATTTGCATAATCACATTGATCAAAACATCAAACTTTCATTTAAATAACCTTTTTGACATTTCTGCACACATATTTAATCATTATAAATTACATAAAGTATTTAACATATTCAAAATCCTGAATATATTTACTATAATACACCATCATTATGCATGCTTATAAAACATCAAATAATATGATTAAGAATTTTTAAAGTAAAGCATCACATGACATAAGTAATATAATAATATCCAGTCCATCAAATAATATATCAACATATCAAGTCATAATCTGTCAAAATAAAATGTATCAGATGTGTTATGACGGATTAGGGCGAGCCCTCACAGTATTTTATGTTTTCAACATATGGGTTTGGGGGTTTTCCTATTTTTATGTTGTTGGATTTTCGTGAAGTGTTCGGATCCATGATTTTATTTGAAAACTGTAATGTTGGTTAGATTTAGACCAATGGATTTTAATTTTTTTGTTTTATTTGATGTTTGAATTTTGTTTATTTTTTGCATTGTCTCGTTTTGTGTGTCATCTGGTTTTTGCCCTATTATTTGTTTGGCTTATTTAGAATTTAGATCTTGTTGCTCTTGCCTTAATGATTATGATCGTGGAATTGGAATGGTTATAAGACATTTTGAGGTATTTTATTTCTCAATCTAAACTCGTGTTTCCATATTGGATTTTGTGGACTTATGCATTTTGCCGAATTTGATGGTTTGTGAATTTGAGCCTATTTAGAGAATTTTATTAGACTTATTCTTGTAACCATATTCTTGAATTGAGGTTTCAGTTTTGTTTATATTTGAGAAGTTTAACGTTTGGGCTTTTAGTCTTGCCTCATTTTGTGTGTCACCTATATTTGGTTGGGGTTTTGGCAGTGCTTTCTTGGATTATGACAATGGAATGTATTCCATCTTTCCTTTCTTGTGATGCTTCTACTTTATGGACATCATAATTCATGTAGAATCCATACTCCTAGATTTAGACTGGTTGAGTGAGTTCACGATGCTTAACAATTTATTGCTTTATTGGGATTCATGTAGAATCCATACTCCTAAATATATGTCAGTTGAGTGAGATTGTTATACTTATTTCATTTATTGTATTTCTCATAGCCAACCCTTGCATTGCTATCATGTGATTATATTAGTGAAGATAGTTGTGCCTACACACGAGCATGTGTGTGTGTGACAGGATATTGTGAGACCTCAACTCCCAAATATAGGTTAGTTAAAGTATTGTTCATTTTGGGGTTGGGTTGAGAAATCGTATTATCTTTGGGAACCCATCATGTGATGAGCATGGGTATGTAGGGTAGATGTGTAGAGTGGCTTCTCTTGTGTACCCCAACCTAAAAGCAGTTGACAAGGTAACATGAAGATGTTCTAACAAATGATAATAAAAACTAATAAATAGGAAATAAACTCAATGCTAAGATAAGTGAACACCTGTACATTCTCCGAGCATCCTAAGGGAGTCGATGCGAGGGTGTAGTGTTGGGCCTCCTACAGGAGCATGTTACCACAATAGGTGTTGGGCATTTTGTGAGAGCATGTTACCACACCAAGTATTGGGATCCTAGGGGGAGCATGTTACCATGCCACATATAGCTTGGGCTTTGTCGATGCCAAGCACTTACACTCCACTAGAGTTCCCACATAGTTATTCTATAGTGGGTCTAACCAGTGGACCGAGGCACCACATTATCTTCATGAGCATATTGATGTTGATATCATACTTCATTGGTGTGTGTGTGTGTGTGTGTGTGTGTGTGTGTGTGTGTGTGTGTGTGTGTGTGTGTTTGTGTGTGTGTGTGTGTGTGTGTGTGTTATCCATAGTTAATTGTCTTATGTGATTGTGGTCAAGTCATTATCTCCATTAGCATGGCAATAGTGGACCTGTAGGTACCATGTGGTTGGGAGGCATAGCTACCTATACCAATGTTGGGGTCCAAGGTACAAAGATGGTCTACTTCTTGTTTGAGGTTAATGTTGGATGTTCACTTGGTACTTTGGTATATCTGAAGTATGTATCCTTGTGATTTATGCTTTATCTTGGATGCATTTGATATCATGTTTAGATGATGTTTAGTATGTTACTTGATGCATTCTTTTATCATGATAATGTAGCTTATTACTTAGTTGATGTTTCTTACCACTACTTTGGATCAATGATGTTATTGGTAGATTAACATGTTACATGTTTATTGTTCTTATGATGTTAATGGATGGTTTATTGGTAAGAATGATCTCACAAGACAAATCCAACTATCTTGTTGGCAATTTGAGATTCATGCTCAGGGGTATGGTTAGGGCCCTTGAGGTCTCATGATGCCATTATGGTAGGGAGGAAACAAGTATAGTTATTTTGGTTTTGTTTCTTCTTTTCTTGTACTTTCCTTTTGAGATGTTACTTAACTACATGTATCCTGTGAGGATGTTTCTCTACTTTATTACAATGTTATTTATCATGGTTTAGAGTAGCATGTTGTTTATGAGAGTTATCTAGATCTTCAGTATGCTTTTGATGCTCTCAAGTGTTCATTCCTTGAGTTTGGTGGTTCTGATACTCCCCAGTGTGGAGGTGCTAACCTTATTTGCTTCCTAGTTTAGCCTTTTAACAATGGTTTTGGTATTGGGTGATAGTAGGACAATATATTGTATGATACTAGTAAAGTATTGCACTATAATTATGTGAAATATCATGCGATACTAGTTGTAATGCCTCACTAGGGAACCTAGAAGAAATTAACATAAAGTTTCACTAAGTTTGCCAATTAATTTTTTTCTAAGATAATAACTAACAACAACAAATATAATATAGCAGAAGCAATAACATACACATAAACACATACCATAAAAAAAAGATTACATTTCTTAAGGTTCTCATGACATTGAATCACATTTAAGTTTAATTAATACTTAAACTAATATATAACACATCCACAGTAAAGAATAACTACAAGTATGAATCCATTTAAATAGTATACAATTATCTTGAATGCCACTTGGAAATAATCAGAATGCACAAACATCCATTGTAAAAGTCACAGGGTATGAAAGCCTAAAAGAATATATATCATAAAATATATTACATCATCTCATAAGATCTATGAAATCAAATATAGAGAAATAGAGTATAACCATCCATCATAGTAAACAATAACAAAATGGAAGATAATATAGAATAGGGAACTCTAGCCACGACATCGAACTGTCAGATCTCAATGGTAAAAGTGACCAAAAGGGAAAAACAAATGCACCCAGTTGTAAGAAATCAAATTTGATGAGATCTAATCATTACAATCATTAATGTGACATGGAGATCATAGATGTCATGCAAACAAGGCCAAAAAATGTTGTTCAACATTAAAGAACAATCCTTGTCATGTGTCATGGCCGCAACAAATAAATTTGCACTACTATCAAAAAATGTAGGATGGGATAGCACACAATGTTAACCTGCCACAAAAATTACAGAGTTGACCCATGTGGAATAAATCTAATTTTCCTAGAAAAGGTGTGAGTCGTTGATGCAGATCTTCATTTTGAAATAAACGGCTCAAACGCTGCAAAAAATCTCATCAACAAGTGATTAAAACCTAATTGTAGATCAAGATCTTCTTCAAAAGAATGGACAACCCAAATGCACCTAGAAAATATCCAAAGATATGCAGCCCAACACAAGAAAGATCCACCATGTGGCATAAATCAGTTGGTCAACACATTTATTGAATGCATGGTTGAAGAGGTAGCAACAATTTTGTGATTTCGCAGAAGTAAAAAGGTAAGCCTTCCAAAATAGCAAATTTTTCTATTTCGGAAAGAGCAGCAAAGTCATTCAGCAAAATGGAAAAAATGGTTAATGCAAAATGTTAACCCCGACAGAAAATGTGTGTTAACTAGCAACTCGGCACATGAAGAAAAATAAGCCAACTCAATCAATGAACAAACTGAACTAGCTCGGTCAATTAAGGAACTGAGCCAACTCGGCTCATGAAGAGACTAAGTTAACATGAGATGTTAACCCAACCAAAAAGCGTGTTAACCCACATCAAAGAAAAGAACCCATTGAAGATCTCTCAGATCGATTATCAGCGATGAGCTGAATGGGGGGCAAAATTGGCCAACATTCTTGGCCACTTAGAGGGGATGCTTTCCTGCTAAGCATAGACCAGTAGCCTTAAGCAATCCATTGGGCATAGAGTCACCAAAATAAATGATGCATTATACCACCTGCAACTTCACAAAATTTTGCAACCAACAAAAAAAAAAACTCTAAGGAGCTCCAAGAAGCTTAGAGTAGCTCTAGAAAAAGGAAAAAATGTGCTCGTGCACTTCTTGGGAAGTAAAAAACTCCTACTCTACTATGTACAAGTATTTACAACATTAAAAATCAAACAAAGCTATTGACTAGCTTGTTTAAATAGTTTCCCTTCCTCACCAATTGATTTCTTGTCCCATGCACGTGGGCAACTGAAAATGGTAGCAAGAATGACAAACATGTTACTGCATGGAACACCTCTTTCCCAGTTTTGAAAATGAAGAAGTTGCTCTCTAGCACTAGGATGCCTCGATACTAAGAAAAACATGCTTGCTCTTCCTTTTTTTCTTCTCCCTCATGCTCTGGAATAAGCATAACTAAGGGTAACATGCATTGTTGTAGAGCTAGATTCCTTATGGGGCATCCTCTTGATGGCTTCAGGTCTAAGCAATCAGTCTTGACCTCACTGTTCTTCTCTACAACAATTGGATCCTCTTCACTAGCAAGGTCTAGCTCCGATGGTATGGCTGGCAGTATGTGTGTTTCTTCATATTGCAGCTGCAACATGTATTCCTCCTTAAGCTCATTTGAATCCTTGTAAACAAGGGGTTGTAGCTCCTACACTTGTATAGGCTCTTGTGATGTGGGAGGGAGAACTGGATGTGCCCCCTTTGACATCTCTTTTGTAGCAAACAACATTCTCATCATCTTCTCTTGTAGTTCCTTCTCACATCATTCCTTTTGTGCAACCAACTCCCTTGCAAGGATTGCTTCATGCTCTTGTTGTTGGGCCTCTAGCCTCCCTGCACACTCTGCCCTAAGCTTCCTTGAAAGCTCTGCCTCAAGCTATACTCATCATGCTTCTAGCTTCTGCAATAAGGTTTCTCCCTCTGGAGTGTGTGATGGGTCATGAGCAAAAACTAATACTTCTTGAACTTGGGGAAGTAAAGGCAAGAATTCCTCCTTCTCCACCATCCTATGGGAGACCTCATGTTGCAACACAAGTTCCTCAATTGATGGCTACTCATCTACCATCTCTGATGTGGGAAAGGATATATCCACTTCTTCATGATCAACAAAGAAGGGACAATAATCATTTTGTGGCTCACCATCATTGTCATGTGGAGGTGTTTGAAATGTAGGTTGAGGCTCAGGGTAGCTTGAAGTGGAAATCTGGAGAGGGTTGCTTTGTCTGAAGCTAGCCAACCTCCTTTTGGGGGGCTCTTGTGCTTCAACCTTTTGTGCTTGGGCAAGCTTAAGCTTTACCTCCTCCAACTCCCTCATTTATTCTTCTCTTTTGTTGTTGATCCTTATCTACCTCTGCTCCTACTCTGGTTGAAATTGGGAGAGAGCTTCCCAAGTCCTTTTGAAAACCATTATAGTCTCACTTACCACTTGATAAGCATAAGGATCATGAAACCATGGCTTCCTATCTCTATGCATTGCATAAACCCAAGACTTCATGACGAGCATAATGTAGGCAAGGTTCCCACCATATGAAGGCTCATAAGGGTTATGAACCTTTTCAAAAATTCTTCCCAAGTTGGAATAGTCAGAGGATAGACTGTCTATGTGGCTATATAGCTCCTCCATCATGGCCTTGTGAATGTTATAAGTTTTGGTGGGCAACTGAGTGGGCTAGTCATTTGGTATTGCAAGGGGACTGAAATTAAGGAGGAATCTACAAATGAGCCTAATTTTTCCTCCCTCTAGTGATCTGGATAATCCTACTAGTCATAACTAGGTTGTGACTAACATAGGGAATGAGAAGGCTAAGGAAAAGCCTCTTCATGATATGGGGGATAGTGGGAGGGATCTCTATTAAAGGAATCCATGATAAAGCATTCAATTAACTAATCTCATAGAAAGTCTTGAAAACATAAAAGATCAAAGATGATCTTTACATGTACCAGCACTTGGTCTATATGAAACTAGATAGATGTATATAGTCATCATGGTGTTAGATGAATGCCTCCAAAGGTCGATGGCACTAAGAATAACACCCAAATTCTTAGTGAATGAATTTTGAAATGGCTTCTAGTAGACTTGTGCAGCTAAAAATGATTGTCCACTAGGCGTGCCAAAAACTATTGGCACAAATGTTTGCACCCTTGCTTGAGGAACTACTTCTCAAGTGACCTTGTGTAACATGGAAATAACCTACAAGTGTGGAACTTGTACTTTGAGGTTGAATCTCTAGAGAAGGCCGACTTCCTTACTATCAAGATGCACCTACACTACCACTTGAGAGGAAAAGGGAGAAGGAATGCATGAAATTAAATTGCTAAAGGGAAAGGGGGGTGATGCACCAAGATAGATATAGTGGTTATAACTCTATCTATAACTACACTACACATCAATGAAACAACCAAAATACACTAACTGGACTCTAATATACCTTCTAAGAAACCACATGCAGGTTTGGAACCAGTTGAAGTGCTGAAAGGAAAAGATACTTCACTATACAACAACCGCTAATAGACATGACATGTAGATATGAGAAAAATTGAAATGAAGCATTCAAAACTAGGCAATAAACATGCACAAATTAATGAATGGCTCGAATAGGTAAGAAAAAGGTTCATTCATTAATGGAAGAGAAAAATTGCAGAGCATAATGCTACTGAAAAATAAACAGAGAAGAACCCAGACAAAGTATTTACAACTACCTTTTAAAGAGTTCTTAGGCATAACTCTGATTTAAACTATGGAGTTCAAATTCCAACCAAAGTGGAATTGAGTTGTAGAGAGCAATAAATGAATACCAGAGTAAAATCATGTTGTAGAAGTGATAGAAAGGGTAAAACAAATGCACCCAGTCGAAAGAAATAAAATCCCATGAGATTTGATCATTACAATCATTAATGTGGCATGGAGATGCATAGTTGTCATGCAAACAAGGCCAAAGAATGTCATTCAACATTAAAGAACAATCATTATCATATTTCATGGCCACAACAAATAAATTTGCATCGTCGTCAAAAAATGTGGGATGAGATAACATGCAATGTTAACCCGCTGTGAAAATTACAGAGTTGACCCGCATGGAATAAATCTATTTTGCCTAGAAAAGGTGTGAATTGTTGATGTAGATCTTTATTTTGAAATGAACTGCTTAGATGCTGCAAAAAATCTCCTCAGTAAGTGATTAAAACCCACCTGTAGATCAAGATCTTCTTCAAAAGAATGGACAACCCAGATGCACTTGGAAAATATCCAAAGATTTGTAGTCCAACACAAAAAAAATCCACCACGTGGCATAAATATGTTGGTCAACACATTTCTCAAATGCATGGTTGAAGAGGTAGCAACGATTTTGCGATTTCATGGAAACAAAAGGGTAAGCCTTCTAAAATAGCAAAGGTCAATGAAAAAACTAAACTAGCTCGGTCAATGAAGGAATGGAGCCAACTTAGCTCATGAAGAGACTGAGTTAACACAAGATGTTAACCCAACCAAAAAGTGTGTTAACCCACATCAAAGAAAATAACCCATTGAAGATCTCTTAGATCGATTATCAGTGATGGGTTGAATCGTGTGCAATATTGGAAAACAAAGGCACTATCACCTGACCTTGTGAAACCTAAAAGATCCACTCCCATCGCACTAAGGAGATAGTTTCAAGTCCCAGATAGGATAATAAACTCAAAAGTCAAATCCAACATCTAGGTCAAGGAAAACCTAAAAGTAATCTAACTCAAAAGTACCAAGACACAAATGACATCTAAACCCAAAGGCAACAATGACACATAGGAAATCTACTATGTAAGTGGGAAAGTGTCATCACATGAGCCAACTCTAAGGTTACCCTAGCAACCTCACTAGACTTCGGCCCCCTAGTGACTCTATGTGGCACTAGTATCCTTTTGTACTGACAAGACATACTAATGAAGCAAGATTGCAACCAAGCATCCTCTCTACTCTCATCCTATCCTGTACTAGCACTCGAGGCATGGGCGAGAGAAAATAATGACTCTAATTTATTCATTTTACTCTCATTTAATGTAATGTTATCACTTATTAAAATAACTTGTAATGGATTACCTAGGCAACTTCTTAGGTCTTCGATCTCCATTGCAAGCCACTTCCTAACATAAACACATATTACCTACCCTGGGCTCATAAAAAGTACAACTCATAAAATCACAATTTTCACCTTAGCCCTTTATAAGCGACTAGAAATCACCTAAAGATAAAACATAATAATCACCTCAGTTCTTATACAAGCAACTAGAAAGCACCACAAGACAAATCATAATATCACCTCAGTCCTATGCAAGCAACTGGAAAGCACCACAAGACAAATTACAATATCACCTTAGTCCTATATAAGCAACTAGAAAGCATCTAGAAGATAACTAATCGAAGACTCAAAGGTTACACCAGGAAAGTCACACTATTCACCTCAATTCTACACAAGAAAATTGGAAAGTAATAACAAACCAATGATAAAAAATCATCATAGATAACACATGACACATTACCATGGTTAGGTATAAAAGATTGTATACATAACATCATCACATAACAAAACCCCAAGCCTCTGGTAAACATCCTGGTTTGGTCAAAGAACTAAGTCAAAACCTAAAACCCAACATGAAAAAAGCATGCATCATAAAAAGTACATAACAATGCCACTTTCATAACTCAATAGGTGTTGAAAACACAAAAGTTTAATCTTCACTATTAATTTTCAAGTTTTCTTTTTCAAGCATAAGGGTTCAATATACAAAGAGGGTTTCCATTACAACTAGATTCACATTTTCATTTCTTTTCATTTTAAGTCTTCGATTTACCAAAGTTTGCAATTTTCCCATTTTTACAAAGTAATAATTATTTAATTAAATCAGCATTAGATTTACATTAAATAATTCAAAGATAATCTTATTGGTTTAAAAATAGAAACTCTGCCCAAAACTCATCATTTAGACCTAATATATAATTTAAATTCATAGTAACCAAATTAGCATATTAATAATATTTAACCTATTAACTTAATTAAATAACATTGAATTATTTTAATAACCATTAAAAAACTATATTTAAAAAATCATTAATCATATTTTTTTAATAATTTAAAAATACTATTAAAAAAGACATAAACAAAATAAATGGAAAAGGGTTTTTAAAGGTCTACCAGCCTGCCCACGAGCTGTCACAATAGCAGAGTATTGTTGTGCAGTACCTATTGCTACTGTAGCTGTATCATTGTGCAACAGCTTTGGGATCACCACTAGGGGTAAATTTCGTTTTTAATAATAATACATGATAAAGTTATCATCATCATTACACACACACACACACACACACACACACACACATGTGTGTGTGTATTTAAAAAAAATAAAAAAATTCCCAAATAAATTGATAGGAGAAGTACGAAAAAAACAACCAAATATGTATAAACAATCATAGTTTCATTTTGAAACCCTACTCATATCAAAATACAGAATATCTAAAACTTAACAAATAGGGGTTTGCTAATTCTTAAATCATACACAAATAATCTAAAAAAATGAAGAGTGATAAATTTACAAGGGTTTCAATCTAATTTAAAACTCAGAAACTAGATTTATCCATGCACAAAGAAGACAAAAATTTGAAGAATGGAAAACTATTGTACAAATAAACCCACAAGATCCTACCTAGATCTAATGCTAAAAAAATTACAAACACACAGACATGCAAGAAATTCCTCCTTCTTCTGAAACCCTTCTTCTCAAAAATTGCTCTTCCAAATCTCGGTAATTGAGAACTAAACTCTAAATCTCTAAAAAAGAGTTCTCCCCTAATTTAGGGCTTTGATCATGCAATCATGTGAAAACCTTATATCTTTTATTATTTTATTATATTTTAATTTTTCATAAACATGCTTTTTACAATTAAATTAAAATAAACTTTATTAAATTATGCTTTCTCTCTTATTAAATCATTTAAATAAAATATTTATTAATTTAACTAATAATATTATTTAGAGTTTATTAATTAAAATAAAACTCTGAAATGAATTATTATTAAATTAAATTAATATAAATATGCTAAAATTAGAACATTAATCAAATCTTTTAAATTTAATTCTTTTATTTAATTAATTTCTTAATCAATTAAATATAATAAAATATTAAAATTTCTTTATAAAATTTTCATTAAATTATCTTTTAGTTTGATTTAATTATAATAGAAAATCATCACACACCCACAAGACTAAATACGACAACTCAACTGAAGATAAAGAATATAATCAAACTCCAGGGTCAGAATCATGAATTCACGTCACTTGACGAATTCAGATGGGTAACAACTCAGATAGTTATCCTACTTTCTAGGACAAATGGCTTAGGTTAGGGTTTGGACTCAAGAATTTATCTCCCCACTTTTACCATTGAGATACTATGATAGGGTACACTCATCCTAGTAATTCAGGAAAGTCGATACCTGGTACTTACAATTTGCATAAAATTCACACATGTACATACTCATATATTCTAAACTAAACAGGCAATGGTGGGGAGTGGTGCATCGTGCAGATCTTGACTAGCAGGTGACTATGACTCCCTCCCTCAACCACATCAAAAACGTCATACATAAAGTAAAATATACAAGTACACCATACACATGCAAGTATGGGGTAAGCATCCATAGAAAACACATATAAATAATTCATCTAACTAACATCATTAAATAACTAAAACCATTGAATACAATCCTCGTCATCAAAGAGTAATCATGCATACATGAAATAACTAGTACCAAATTAATCTCATCATATAATCAATTGAGTGTGAAATAATATCCAACAATCTGAAATCAAATACCACTAATCATCAAACATAATCATAAAGCTGGCCTAAAAGTGTTTGGTAATACAACATGAAAAGTCAACTAGGGGTAGGCATTACACTGGTGAAGTATCGTATTTTAGTTATATGTAATATCTTATGATACTAGAAAGTATCACACCATAGTTATGAGAAGTATCACACAACATTTGTAAGAAGTATCGTATTGCTTCTTTAAGAGCTTGAGTCATATATTAAATATATCATTTAAGTGCAAGAAAGAAGAGGAAGAAGAGCAACCCACTTATACAATCTTCTTCCTCTTCTTTCTTATAATTAAGATATATTTTATATATATGATGATTCATTTGAGATAGGTTTCAACTCTGTAGGAGTTGAGATAAAAATTCCAAGATTTTTAAGTTGGCAGGATTATAGACAAGTAGTCTTATTTTAGGAGTTCAGGATTCAGACTTCACCTAATTTTAGGATGCTATTCACAAAGTTCATTCACACTCTATGCATTTGATAAGTGAACTTATATGGCTTAATCATTTAGGAATCTGTGTTTTGGATTTAAAATGAACATTCTAACCTTGTTAGTATATTGATGGAATGAACCTTGTATGTATAACTCATGTAGATAGAATTGAATGCGTTGTTAGTGATGAACACCTAGGAATCTTTGGTGGTTGGTTTTAGTCTTCCATTTCAATTTTTGTGATCTTATATTAGTAGATTTTTATACCTATGCTTTATCTTTAAAGAAAGGTTTGTCTATGTTTATCCTTGTTTCCAAGGATCTTTGGGTGGGGCATTACAATACACATGCAAGTATGGGGTAAGTATAATAGTAAATATTGAATATAAATAATATTATATTCTAACATGAACATCTTATCATCATGAGGACATAATAAACATCTTTCAAAGACATGTCATATGACATCATTAGGAAAGTAATATTATTAACTAACTAAGAGGAATTAAAGCATCATCATTGTAAGCATGCAATCATTACTATATGACACAATTAATTACTCAATATATAAAAGTATTACATTTCAAATATTAATTAAGGGCTAACATGTTCCATGAAAGTCATAAAGGGCATTAACCATGAATTTTACAATGATAGAAAGGCATGGGTATTACAATACTAGACCAAGTTGTGGAATATGCTTCACACCTATCGCATTTTCTTGGAATTATGATACATGGTAGAAAATATTTACTTGGTTCATAACCTAAAAACATTGCATGGGGATGGGATTCACAAGCTCTTGCAAGACAAAGAGCACACCCTTCCATTGAGAAGATAACAATATTGCATCACATTGTGTTCCATATTCACTATTTGACATCGATAAGAAACCCTAAATCTTGTTGCTTAGAGAGCTATATATCTCCTTTTTTATATTTGTTGATGAACACTAGGCAAAGTAATAATTAGTATTTTTGGATTAGGCATTTTGAGGTCCATGAGATTCATGTAGAAGCTGAGAAATCCAACTTCACAGACCCTCAAGAACACCTGCATACAAATATCCTACAATGAAGAGAAGCCAGAAAATGGAAAAATCAGAGCTTAGAAGTTCTCAGAAATGTGAGAGCAAAAAATGTATTCTAAGTTATCTAAACAAAATACAAAAGTTCAACCTTTTAAGGTGAACGAAATCCTAAAGGAAAGAAAGCTAGGTTTGCACAATATAATTAATATAAAATATTAATTATATGCACCTAAGAGAGTTAAAGCACCTAGAGTAATAAATAATTTACTCTAACACCCCCCCTTAAGTGAAGCTTAGGAGGAAGCTAACCTAGCAAAGTTATGAAAGCAAGAAAAATGGGTCCCGGCAACAAGGCCTGATCAAGTACCCAATACAAGGAAATCTCTGTGAACCGGAGACAAAGGAGAAAACCCAGTGGGAAAAACCCCTCTCCAAAAAGAGATAGAACAAACATGCTAAAAAAAATAACAAAATTTTTATGGCTCAATAGACTCTCTCAAAACCATAAACAACCCCCCCATGAGAGAGAGATGAGACAACAAAGCCCCCCCAGAATGAAGAAGTCCCTGTAGAAATAAACGAACCAATGGAACTCCAATGCGGAAGAAACAAGGGCACAGAACAAGGAAACCACTAAATGACAGGAAGGCCTAACTGATGCTCAAAGGAGTAGACATGAGGATCTTGAAAGGGAATCCCTAAAGTAGGTGTGCTGACACTGTCATGAAAGAGGAGATGAACGTCCTCTATGCAATCTGCAACAAGTGCTCCTGAAGGCTCGATGAGTGGAGCCAGAGAGTCTGACAGAGTTGAAGAAGAAAAGACTTCAACCAAATGAGGTGTGGTGAACTCAAGAACAATACAAAGGTTCATGTGTCCTGACTACACCACATGATGCTCTCACGAAAGAGAAGAAGAATGCTCCGATAATGGAGGTGGTGGACCAAAGTGTGAGAAGGTGTAGAGACGGGTGGTATGATCAACTATCCCTGAAGCAATAAGGCCTCCTGTTGCACTATCTCGAATGTACACTGAATCTGGAATGAACTCAACTGACTTCCCTGATCCACTATGTGTAATCTGATACATTGAGAGAAGGTTGGCAGAGAGAGAGATGGAACATACAATACATCATTGAATGTGCCATCCTGAATACAAACAAAACCTTTCCAGTAGACAATTAGAGAAGTGTTATTCCCCATGAGAATATGAGGAATTGGAGAAGCCTCAATAGAGGAGAAGATCCCTTGAGAAGATGCCATATGGTGAGATGCACCTAAATCCAGTATCCAAGGGACCTGGGAAGGGAAGGCTATGGAAGCCCGTGATGCATGACCCTGTCCAAAATTTGGTGAAGATGTCAAAGAGGTGGAAGAAAACTAAAAAGCAGACCCCTGTGAGGTAGAAGAGGATGGGGATGAAATAGAGCTCTTTTGAAGAAGGTCTTGCAAATCTGCAATCTATTTCTCATAGCCATCAAATCTCTTCTGAAAACAATGTGCCTCATCATGAGCTCCTTTCTGACAATAGGAACAAGAAGGAGTCTCAATCTTCTTTTTCTCCTTCTTCTTAGAAGAAGAGGATGGACCAGTAGAGTGCTGAGAAGAGGAATCAGATATCTACTTCAGCTTCTGCTCCTATGTATCCTTGGCAAGTAATGCCTGTGATGGTGAACCTGTAAGTGAATCCATCTGAGTGAGCTTGGATTGCTCATGAGTTAACCTGTCATAGAAAATCTCAAAAGTGGGCATCTGATGTCCGTTACCCAAGGCATCCATAGTGGAGTAGAAAGTAGAAGAAAAGATCTGATAATGTCCTTGCAACTTTGAGAGTATCAAAAAAAACACTCATCATCTGTTTTGTTTCTACCACATCCCTGCAAAATTGTGCGTAGAGATTTGAACTTCATCAAGAAGTCCTCAATGGTGGGAAAGCTGTCAGGTGTCAAAGATGTCAACTTTGCATCAAGTTGAAGTGCCCAGAACTCATTCACTTGACCAAAAAAAGTCTGAAATTTGAGCCAATAAGCCCGTGGAGTGGTCAAACCATCCAAGTGAAATAACAGACTGTCTAAAATGTTGAGTGCAATCAGTCCCATGGCTTCATCCATTTTGTTTCTGTGCTGAAGAACCTCATAAGGGAGCGTAAGAGTTGGCTAGTTCGCATCGAGGTAGGACCATAAGCCTCTTGACATGAGAAGCCTGGTCATCTGTGTCTTCCAGGTGTGATAGTTATGCGGCATGAGCCGGATCACAGAAGGATCTGACATTGAGATAGAGAAAAGACGAAAGTAGAAGGGTCTGATTCTGAAGCAAATTATAGAATAAAAAATGCTCCCTCCCCCATAATGAATAAAAAATATCCCCCAAAACCAAAGCAACAACTATGGAAAAACACAAAAACTAAGAAAAGAACCTGGAATTCGGATGCAGAGAAGAGGAAAATAGAAACCTCTACTTCAATTCCAAATTTGGAAGTCTAAATGAACTTGAAATCACACAAACATAGCACCATTATCTTCGTCTCTAAGTCAACTTTCTGGCGCTTCTTTCGGATCGCAAAAATACGTCTGTATGCTCAAGTTAAGAGCAAAAAATTGACTGTTGCTCCAAAAAAAGGCTCTCTAGAAAATTACAGACATGGGCTTAAAATTGATGCCCGTATGGCCATCTCCAGGACATCGCCGGGAAAAAATTCTGATTGCCTAAAAATGATGTCATCCACCGAAAAGGTGATGTCAGCATTCATCAAAAAATGTTGCCAGCAAGTGATGTCAGCGACTGTTTTCTAACATCAGCAGTCAAAATGCTCACGTCAATTAGTGTGGCAGTTGCGACGGCACCACTAGTGGCGACGAGGTAGAGACGGATCTGGGCTGGTGGCTTAACTAGAGGAGGTGGCAGGCTAGCGGTCCGCTAGTGGCGGCGGGGCGGAGGCCGCGCCATGGGTGGAGCGCTGATGGTAGTGGAGCTAAGGCCGAGCGCCGGCTGCACTTCGACGGCCGCGGGGTGGCTGGTGGGCGAATTGGCCCAAAACCCACCCTTTTTTATTTTATTTTAATTTTTTTCTTGAAAAACATGTTTGTACGGCCTCTGGAGGGGCAAAATTTTTTTCCCAGACGCCCTAAGGCCAAAAATAGCAAGTTTTTTTTATGTATTTTGATTGCAAACAGCCTTTTGGATCCAATGGCAGCATCTGTTTGAGCCCAAAGTGCCCCAAAAATTTGCCCTTCACCCTTCTGAAGAAGAAAACTCTGAAAAAGTTGGGGTTTTTGACTGCGAATCGTGGCTTCAAAAATCTTCAAAAGAGGAAGCAACAAGCCCACTCTAATACCATGTAGAAGTTGAGAAATCCAACTTCACAGACCCTCAAGAACACCTGCATGCAAATATCCTACAATGAAGAGAAGCCAGAAAATGGAAAAAGCAGAGCTTAGAAGTTCTCATAAATGTGAGAGCAAAAAATGTATTCTAAGTTATCTAAACAAAATACAAAAGTTCAACCTTTTAAGGTGAACAAAACCCTAAAGGAAAGAAAGCTAGGTTTGCACAATATAATTAATATAAAATATTAATTATATGCACCTAAGAGAGCTAAAGCACCTAGAGTAATAAATAATTTACTCTAACAATTCAAAGGTCCTTAGTAGAAGCAAATATGTTATTCACACTTAGTAACGATAACAATCTATGGTAAATCCCCTGAGTTTTGACATGTTGGTCAAGTTCAATAGAAAAATATGCAAATCAAAGTTGTCCCTCGACATATAATGGACTACATGATTTGGTGACTAATGTCTTCTTAGAGAAAATTGAGTTTCTATGCTACAAATTATTCTAGGTATTCACACCTAATGTATGCACTAAGAAAAAGTTTTAGTAGCAGTGCACGACATGTGGTCTTGCTAAACTTGAACATCTACACAAGTATTCAATAGTATGCTCTTGATTAACCGTCAATAGCATAAACTCTTACATGTGTACTATATACAATATAAATGATTCATACTATAAGTTTTGTTTTGACACTATAATATAAATAAATGACTAAACTACATTCTTGTACAAAGCTTGAGCTTCTAAAACTTAAGATTTTTATTGAATCTGCATGGATCATATCTTGCCGCATTACTCATTTTAAAACATTTGAATTGAATTAAGATAATTTCAAACATGTTTTATTGCACTTTGACATTTGTTTCTCTCATAACCTTAACAATATTTTTTAGCTGGCATTAGTTTGATCATAGTATATGAAATTCTTGTAGGTTAAACTAAAACTAAGATAGATTTCACATATTTATTGCAATTATTGCATTGTCATTTTTCTTTTTTACATTTTTTATTGGTCTTTTGGTTGGGCATGACAAGGTAATTTACACTTCAAAATAGAAAATAGTAATCTAATATCCAATTATCTAGAAATAGCGTTGCAAACTTATTATGCAAATGAATCATAATTTTGGTTAAATGATTTCCTTTTATCTTCTATCCACAATAGTAAATTTGAAGACCTTATACAAAAACTGACTATATCTTTGGCACCAAATGCTTTAACAATTTGACTAGTTCTTTGTTTTGCAGGCTACAGTGTGCGAAAAAAATTGGGCATGTTATAGCATGTACATTACTACAAAAGTATTATTTAAGGATAGCATGATCACATAGAGTACTTAAACTTAGCTTCTAGCTATTATTTTCATATTGCATTCTTTCAAGAAAAAAATTCCCTACCTTATTTGTCAAAATGTACTACAAGATAAACATGTCCATAGAAAGTAGTTAAAGTTAAGTCATGTTTTCTATTTTCATTTTGCACACTTTCCAAAAATATCAACACAAAATAGCATCAACCAATCATAGTAACATGTACACAAAAGACTACAATTCACTACAAATCAATGCACTTGCATTCCTGGCTACACAACGTGGTATCAATGAAAAAATGCAAGCATGTCATTATCCATGCAAGATAACATGAAAATACCACACTCATTGTGATGTCTTAAAACAAAAATACATGAAAAAAGAAAGGAAGATAAACTTTCATGCCCTAACTTTCATGTCCCTTTTCAAATAAATAAAAATAATAATCTTTTCTAAGGCAAGCAGGCCCAAAAAGGTGAAGTTTCGAAAAAAGGGGATAATATTTGGAAGCTAATGGACTAATAAATATTAAAATATAATTTATTAACCCCTCTTGGATATGAGTTAGGGTTATGCCCTCTTTTAAGGGGTTTGGAGGCATTCTGGGCTCATTCCAGAACTTGATTTTTGCTCATTTCTTTGTTATTCTTCAGAGGCTGTCAAACCTGTGGAGAAGGAGACCCAAGAACGGGAGTTTGCAGGTTTCCAGGGAGACCCAAGAACGGGAGTTTGTAGGTTTTTAGGAAGGCTAAGGATGGGATTTTGAAGCCATTCCATGTGCATGCTCATACAGAGTTTGCCTTTGTGCTGAACAGTGCAGATTTGTGGGTTTTCGGGTGTATATTTTGTAAGAGTTTGGTGTTTCCAGTTGAGTATTTCATATCAGTTTGGGTTTCTGCTGTATATAAAACTTTTAAATATTAAAATATAGCTGAATATATGTATTTGGATATTATTATACTTCTGTGATAGATTATTAAGTTTTTGTGGTGATTCTGGGCTATTTTGTGCTATTTTCGGGAGCCCAATGAGCATTGTTTTTGTCCTCCATTTGGGAGCTATTGTGTGTATGTTATATAGATCTGGAAATGTCATTTTATATGCTGTTATGCTCCTCAAATTTATGTAAAAATTTTCACTTTCAGATTTATTAATAATAGGTGAAGCTGTGAAGCTTTTTGCACTATTTCTAGCATACCCGATTTGGGGTTTCTTGAGAAATTTGGTGGATCTTTGTGATATTAGTTGTTTGATATTAAAGATCTAATTAGAGGTTGGAAATATCATACAAAACCAGAGAAAGGGACATTTCACTAACTATCACACAAAAAATAATAGACAATAATCTTTAAGGCGTATTCAAACTGAAAAATCAATCAACACATACTTACACAACATAGATGATACATCCTACTCAATTGTGAACCATTTTTGAAATGGTTTATTTGCACAAATTAAAAAAATACAAGATTGATAATACATTTCTTGATGCTTCTCATCACTACCCATTGTACATGATGAGAAGAAAATTGAAGTAGGTAGGTTGATTTTCAAACAATACCTCGAAGCTACTAAATCTGGTCAAGTTCCTTTCTTTGTTACACCTTGGAATATACAACAAAACACTCACATGCATGTTGTCCACATGTTAAGTTCACTAGAAGAAAATCTCTTTGCATATTACATTTACACAAATCAGGCAATTACGGTACAAAAAGTTACCATACAGGACGAGTAGAACAATTATTAATGTACTTGTAGACATTGACAAGGTGCAAGAAGCATTACCTAGAGAAATAGACAAAAACAAAAGAATCACAATCAAATTGAAATTAAGTATAGAATATGACAATGCATATGCTCAAGGCAATGTTAGACTTGCATGTGTAATGAATGCTTTAGAAAATTTAGTGACAACACCATTGTATACTAAACAAAATGTATGCATAAATGAAGATTACAATTTTTATTGGAATAGAAACAACAATAAATGCAAC
Source organism: Cupressus sempervirens (assembly GCA_028749045.1). NCBI lineage: Eukaryota > Viridiplantae > Streptophyta > Pinopsida > Cupressales > Cupressaceae > Cupressus > Cupressus sempervirens. The sequence continues at coordinate 116,396,227 of CM053788.1, forward strand.
CCAATATTGAAACAAATATAGAAACATATGGTGACATCTTTGACATTGACTATGAGACAACATATGAATCACATATGCATTGGTTCAATGACACACATTCAATCGAAGACCTAGACAAAACAATAATTAGATATGCACCATCAGAAGGAATTAAACCTCTTGAGATCTTCCAAGATCCCAACATTGATCCTAATTCTTGAATTTATTCAAGAATACAAACTATCATTCATTGTCGAAAAGCCTATGTAACACATGGAGGAAGCATGATTGATCATTTTTGGATACACAATATCAATATTCAAACAACTAAGTTCACTATCTTAGATACATATTGGAAAAACCTCTTTGCACTAGCATTGTAACTCTAGCTTTAGGATACGAGTCCATATCTTGTTCTTACATTTTAGAAATTCATCATCAAAAAACTATCTATTATGATGTTCTTATAATTGATTTTTCATTGCTACAATCCTGCTACTAATAATAGCTACTACACAACATAACACACTTTCTTTAGAGAATGACAATGATCATGAGTACAAAAGGAAAGGCCACTTGTAGATTTCTAAATTATTTTTCTAACATTTCTCAATATTCCTTAATATCATTCGCTAGTTTTTAAGCTAAAACAATCCATTTTCTTGTATACAAAATTTAGAAACAACTCAACCAACTACTATAGTTGACATTTGCACAAGAAAATCAACAAGTAACTTTGAAGGTGACTTTGAAGGTGACATATTGATTACTTATGGGCCAAGTTACAAATCCAGCTCATCAAATGAATCAAAATCTTTAATTGCACACATGGATTTGAATAACAAATAGGGACAAAAGACTATAATAGTAAATACTACCAATAAATTCTTGTGTTGGCTTTATCTTAGAATAAGGATTTAACCCAAGTACTTTACCATTAAAAAAAATATTGTATGAAAGAGGAGATGCTAAATATTTCCTCTACTTAACCTTAGAAAAAAGAATTCATAAAATCAATATTGTCTGCAAGCAGCAAAGGCTGACACCTGGCACTTAGCTACAAATTAGAGATGGAGAGTGACCTTCTGACACAACTAAGGTAAGATATGATAACTTGTACGTACATATTATTTAGAGATTTGACTGTATACTATACTTATCACTCTAACTAAGACACTAATTTTTGTTATAGTTCATTATGCCAAAAACACACACCTATCATTATATAAGCCTACAAGAAATATTTGCATCAGCATAAACATCAACAATAACACCTCTACTTCTAAAAAAATTGTGTGCAGTGGTCACAAAGGCTTAGGAATAATTTGATCAGGCCTTTCAACTTTTTATATATCTACTAAATGACCAATGTATTGTAGCTTCATTACAAATAGTAGCATCATCAAGCATCTAGGTAATCACCATAATATATGCTCCACTTTACATAATTAGAATCAACTACCAAATACATAAGATATTGTATACCTTTACTAATATATTTTTCTCAATGTCAGGTAACAAGAACATTGGCAATGACATGTGCACTTGTCACCATACCAGCTATTTTTCATCATATGCCTATCGCTAGTCTCCTTATCTTTAATTACAACTATAGACATCACATATTGCACTAAATGTAGAGAAAACACAACATTCATCTTCCAACCTTTCCTCTAATGCTTAATCTAGACAAGATACTACCCTTGATTGCAACCTATATGGAAAATTATTGCATGAGAATTTCCCCAAGTTGTCATTGATCCAATTCAAAAGCTACACAGGCAACATGTCTACAATAGTTTACCTCGTGCAAAAAATTGAGCTCCAGGGAAAATTCACTACTCTTGCCATGGAAAATTCAACCATCTCAATCATGGAAGAATTCAGTAATGTAAGCTAATCCAAACACTTCTTAATCAATACAATATATAATCATGTTTGTTGTCAACATATTATAATTTTACACTAATTCATGTATACAAACTCTAGAGAACATAAAATTGAAAGTGCACTTCAACCAAAATTCTCCAATGACACGCAACACTCGTAGGGGTAAGATCATTCTCTATGCATCCCATTTCAATTACCATGTACAAATATTCTCTATGACATTTGATACACTCTAAAGAATACATATACTCTAATCTCTAAAGCTATTGGTCTATTCTTCCCAAGCAAAATTCTTAAATCTATAACAATTTATTCAACAACTAAAATGGAAAGATGACAACTTATTTTTTGATGGTTCTACTAAAATGATTTACACTATGTTGAAAGATAATGATTCTTTTCTTAATTAGATTAATTGTAGTTATAACTTTGGATGATATAACTCTAGATATTACCTTTTTCATGATTTTTTTTTGGCATCACCCTAGTGAACCTAAGAAAGTCTATTAAAAATAGATTTTGTTACTTTAAAAACTTTTTGTTGGTTCAAGATTATTCTCTACCATAGTAGAGCTTTCTTCATGTTCACTTTGTAGTTGTCTTGAAAAATTTGAACATCTTTTTTTATTGCAAGTTTGCTTTTGATTTTTATCATTATCTTTCTTGGCAAGCCTTTAACCTATAGTAGAAAAATTGGTTCCTTACTAGCAGGTTTCATAGAACCCTCTGGTATAAATATTAGTAGGTTTTGATTTGTTGTTACTATGGAAATACTATGGTTTCTTTAAAGGAGGATAAATGAAGATATTTTTCAAAAATAAAAAAGAGGGTGCTTACTAAGTTTAAACTCATCTCCATGAAGAGGTGCTCTTCCCTACTTATACCATTGAGATACTGCGATAGGGTATGCTCATCCTGGCTATTCAGGGAATTTGATACTCGATACCTGCAATCTACATAAAATCTAAGCATGTACATACACATATAATCTAAACTAAATAGGCAATGATGAGGAGTGGTGCATCATGTAGATCCTGACTAGCAAGTGACTACGACTCCCTCCCTAAACCACATAAGAAATGTCAAACATAAGGTAAAACATACAGGTACACCATACACATGCAAGTATGGGGTAAGTATCCATAAAAACTACATATAAATCACACATCCAACTATCGTCATGAGATAAATGAAATCATTGTATGAATATACATGTATCATCATAGAAATAATCTTGAACACATGAAATAACTAAGTAACTCAACACATATATCAACTAAATATGAAATACATCTAATCAAATCCAATAACCAAGTACTGATAATCATATGACATAACCATCAAACTGGCCTAAAAGAATCTAGCAATCCAATAGGAAAACTCAAGTAGGAGTAGGCATTACATTAAGGGCAACCCACGCCTACCTTGGGCAGTATACTCCCAACTCAATCACACCCCAATTTGGGGTTAATATATATTTTTAAATTTTTAATTATTTTTTATTAATTAAATTTTAATTGAGATCTATATTAATTCATTCATTTTTAAAATTAATTAAAATGCATTTAAATTATTTTATCAAATTGTTAAGTTGTTAAATTATTTTGGTAATTAAATTGTGTGTGTGTGTGTGTGTGTGTGTGTGTGTTTGTATATTTATGTATATACTTTATTTTATTTTTTAAGTGTTTAAAATATAATTTTGAGTTATTAGGTAGTGGAATTAGTTATATTAAACTTCAATGTGACTTCTATAATGTGTACTTTATACTTGGGATTATTATAATTAAATATCATTAATCTAATGCAGTTTGGTATTAAAAAAAAAGAAACTCATCAGTTAAAGCATGATAATCTTTTGATCTATGACATTTAATTTTATCTATGAATGAAACTATGTTCAAATTTATATATTCAGTTCATAGGGACATTATTTATTCTTGTAACCAAGTATAGTTCTAAATTAAATGACGTTCTATTGGCCGAACCAGACTCCTCTAAAAAATGTTTTTAACTATGTGACTTAGATATTTATGTTTTCTCCTTGTATTTTCTTGTAGTCATATATTGGTCCTCTTTATGATTTTTCTCTCTTGCAAGCTATTTAGTTTGCCAACTAGGACGAACACAAGAGGTTTTTTTCTCTCATGATTCTTTTTATGATGTTTATATGTTCTAGATATTATGATGAGCTTATGTGTTTTAAATTAGGAGTTGCATTTAGGAATTTCCTATGTGGTGCATTTATGTTACTTAGAATGGGAGAACCAAAAAATTTTTAGGTTGCCTGTTAACAAACTAAGTTTGATCTTTATGGGTGTTGTGGTATGGGACACAATTTTTGTGTGTATGCTTAGGAGAGGTTGTCTAGGTTCATTTCTTTGGGAGTGGCTTGTAGTAGGGGTCCAAGACCCAAAGTGGTCAGTGCCAGGATAACCTATTGTAAGTTATGTAATAAGTGATAATCTAGTAATTAATATTTTGGAAAACAAGCTAAAAAGATAAGTTAGAGATATTGCATCACCCATTCCTTGAGTGCTTGTATAGACTAAGGATGGGAATGAGATGATAATATAATTGGTTTACCTCATCTTCTTGAGAGGGTATTTTGGTTCCACATGTGTCATATTAAGGGTATGGGGTTTAGAGTAACCAGTCTAGGATGACTCAACGTGTCAGGGTATGGGGTCTATTAAGAGATTAGTCCATGGTAACTCAAGTAGTTTGACCATGTGATGACACTCCCTAGTATTTAGCTTGAGCCTCCTTTTTAGATTTTCTATTTACCTCTGGTGGTGTAGTTAATGGTGTTGTGCTTATTGTTGGATGTATTCAATTTTGTTATTTACTTTCATTGATGGTGATTGTTTATTTATGGTGATTGTACTTTTTACATGTTTCTTTTGTCCTGAGGTGTATATCTTCTAGAACTGTATATTGTGATTTTGGCTTTTGATTTGTACTTATTATATGTATGATGACTTGGTATGCAGTTTTGGTTCTGAATGAGTGTCTCTTGATTTTGGTTATCTTTTCTCTACGAGTAGATTATATACCCTTGAGGTATTTTTGGCTGTTAGGATTCCTTGCCTAGGAATATTTTATGGTTTGATTTGTTGTATGTGGATCGTTTGTTATCTTCCCTACACGGTGGGAGTGGAAACCTGATTAGGTAGCCACACATTTGGGAGGTAGTATCTTCAACTACCATTTCCCCTCCCCTCAAATTACTAGTTGGATGTTTGATGATGCAATTGTACCTTTATCATTCTTATCTTAGAGGCTTCTATTCAGTTGATGTATATATGTTATCATGTATTCTGATGTAATGTATTCATTCTCATATACCCTACAACATGTGCAGTGGATGTTATTCAGTAGATGTATTTCATTATGTTAGTTGTACTTATGCATTTTCTTATGAGATTATGTATCTACTGCTTTTTTATGATCATGAGACATTGTACTCAAAACTTAAACTAATAATATTAACCTCTTAATGTAACACAACATGAAGGAACCCTTGAGGAATGGAAAATTGTATTTGTAATTGCTTATGTGTACTTGATGTGAATGTGCATATTGCTTCCACATTGTTATCATGTGTTGTTTAAACTTTACAAAAAAATAGTTTAGTAACATTGTTACTTGTTAGGTTTATTTATCTTGGGTTCCTGAGTGGGGTGTTACAAGTGATGGATGTGAAATGGGAAAAATGTATGGGCCTATAAAGGGATCAAAATAAACTTTCTCCTATAGGCCAATTGTACCTTGCATTAATACCTTAGATTAATCTAGATATAGGACTAGAAGTGGACCCAAAATAGGTTCCAAGTAGGGATACATTGCATCCTTACTAGCCATGTCCCAAAAAACCCTTAAGATTCCCCGTGGTCCCGAAACAAGTCCTAGTATTTGGAAATTAGGTGCTTTTTTTGAGAAAAGTTGGTTACAATGTGGTAAATATGTTTAGAGTTATTAAAGGAAGGTAAGGGTGAACCCAAAGTGGTTAGATCCTAGCTCAATTTTTATGCCATGATATAAGAACACCAAGGAGGATATATTACATCTTACCCTCATTTTACTTAGAAGAAATAAGAAGAACATGGGAGAAATGCAAATTAATTGGTGCAGGAGCACCCAAGGATTGCTTGGTCAATCCAAGTTTTTTTTCGTGTGCGTGTGCCTTTAGGTAATTTTGATTGTGTTTTACATAAGGTCATGTGGACCATGGTAGAAGTACAATAAGGTGTGAATTGAAGAGTCCTACGACAATTGTAACTACATTTAGGGATCAACGAGATGTAAAAGCCCTTAATTGTACAAGGATGATGATGACATTGTAATGAAACCAATAGGGTCTAGGATGGGTTAGTATGATTTTTTTACCTTAGTTGAGGTCTTTGATTAAGTTTGTGAATCATTGGAGTTCATTTGGCTAAGTTGGGAAAAGCTTGCCAAAAAGATGTACAAGTTGCATTGTGCAAATTTGCAACTTTGAAAAGTTGCTTGGACAGCATTGTCAAAGAGTTGCAACTTGATAGAAAAGATCCCTAAGGGGAAAATAACCACCCAACCACCCTAAAAAAGGAATTCCCTGACCAAGATGTAGGGTTTGACACCCATTGTATGAACATAGAAGTTTTGGCATTGGAGTTTTGAGGTAATTCTAAGAAAATTTGTGCATTTTTCATGATAGTAGTTCGTTCAAGGATTGAACTTGTCATTGTCATACTTTTTGTGTCTAGCTTAGATGTTTTCTTGATTATTTGTGGCATTATATAGGAATTTGGTGTTCATTTAATTTTCTTTTGAATTTTTTTTCTTGCATTATTGTTGGTTTTGTCCAGGCAGTTGGCAAAGATGGGGCTCTAACTCACTTTCCCATTGTCCAATTTGTATGCCCTCTTGGGAATAGTGAGTAGACTCCATTTATATTCAATTTACAAAATATTAGGATCTCAATTATAGGGAAACCATTTTAAAAGTATTTCCCTAGGTGAGCCTATGGTGAGTCTAGTTAGGGAAGACCAAGGTATAATCAACATAACTCGTAGAGGTGGATAGCTAGAGCCATGATTCCACTTGGAGATTTAAAATAAGGGTTTTTTCAAGGTATGGTGAAGATGATGTGTATATAATAATCAATTTGATAGCCTCACACTTTCCAACTTGCAAAATAACCAGTTAGAGCCCTAAAACCCCCTAAATTCACTCAAATTGAGTTAGGATATTGTACACAAGGTGGTGACACAAAGACCCCAAAAATCCTTGAGAGGGTTGCACATTATTTATGAATCCTAAGAAATTTTTTAGGGTTTCTTTGGAAGGATTGGGAGAAAATCCCTATTTTCTCACTATACGAAACCTAATTGGGGCTAGTAGCCTTTTAGGCCTATTTGTGAAGAATTGACGATATCGGACGAGAAGATGAAATCAAGTGAGAATTATAACACCCCTAGATGGTTGAGTTATAGTATTTGGTAATACCTCCACACCTTTGCAAATATTAGTTCAATATTTGGAGGTTAAGAGTCTTTATGGTGTTTTAAGTGCTATGGTGAGTGAAGCAAGAATGCATTAAATTTTGACTTGATTGATGAATATTTCTTGATAGTTGGGTTGGATAGAGAGATAAGGGGATCCTTAGACAATTAAGGTACTATATCTAGAAATTGGTGTGGGGAAGAAACCCTAAAAGTCTTACAAGAAGACTAAGAGTATGAACTAGTGATTGGTTCATCCAACCTCCCTACCAGATTGGTATCAGAACCTCAACAGATTAGGCTTGTGGATAAATGTTTCAGAATAAGGAATTAGTAGGATAAACTACAATGGTGAAAAATTTAGAGTTATCAAATAAGATGATTGACCAAGAGGAAGAAAACATATTCCTCAAAGATAGATTAGTCCAACTAGAAGAAAATTTGGATCATGTGGTAGAAACGATTGAGCAAGTCAAAGGCAAGGTTGAAGGAAAGAAGAAAGAGGTGGCTATAGAGGATGAAGAACCTACACCTAATCATGTCCTTAAAGAGGAACCATTATTGAAGGCACTTAAAACCATGAGTGGGAAGGCACTGGAGGGAATACCACTATTCAGTGGGAAGATGGAGGCAAATCTAGTCATGGACTGGATAGAAGGCATGGAAAACCATTTTGAGTGTGATGGAATCATTGAGGCACAAAAGGTGACGGTAGCAAAGTCAAGGATGAGAGGTTCTACATTGACATGGTGGAAGTTCATCCAGGTAGAGAGAGAAAAGGAAGGTAAGAAACCAATTTCCACTTGGAAGGGAATGGTTCACAAAGTGAGAGAGGCATACATGCTAGAGGATTATGAAATATAATTGCATCAGAAGAGACAAATTCTTAGAAAAAGGGATCTTGATGTGAATTCTTATAATGAGGAATTCCACAAGCTATGCATGAGATCAAATGTAGCTGAAGATGAAAGTCTTCAGATGGCTAGATACCTAAATGGGTTAAAATGGAGTATATAAGAAGAGATGACTCTTCTTTGTCCCAAGATAGTACACCAATGTTATCAATTAGACATCAAGGCTGAAGAAAAGAGCAGAAGGAAACATGATTAGATTTCCAAGGTATGAAATGCTATAGCTATGGATAGTTGGGTCACCCTATATATAGGTACCCTAAGAAAACATCTTCTTCAAACACTAAGAGGAGAGTAACATATGTTCAAGAGAACACATCAAGTGTCAAATCACTAGAGATTAGCCATATTGAGTTAGAGATGGGAGAGAACTTAATGTTTATAAGAGTTCTAATTAGGCATCTAGTCAAAGAGGAGATAAAGTAGAGAAATCCCTTATTTAGGATAAGATGTAAAATATTTGGTAAAGTATGTAAGGTTATTGTGGATTTTGGTTCCATAGATAATATAATCTTAGGGGAAGTAGTAAAGAAACTTAAGTTGGAGAAGATACCCCATACCAATCCATAAAAGATGACATGATTGAATAAGGGGCAAAGTATAATTATGAATGAGCAGACATGGGTAGAGTTCTCCATTGGAAGGTATAAAGATAAGTTCATTTGTGATGTGTTTCCTATGGATGCATGTCATCTCCTAGTGTGTAGACGATGTCAATATGACTAAGGAGCCATATATGATACAAAGGAGAAAACCATTTCTTTCAAGAAGGAAAAAAGGGCCTTCAAAATACAGTCATTGGTAGAGAAGGAAACATAATCAAAGACCCTTGTTGTCTTATTAAGTAGTGGCAAGGAGTTTGTTAATACTCTTCAATAATGAAGTGAAGGATATGCCATAATGGTGAATCCTAAAGAAGGATAAAAAATTATGCAAGTAACTATACCTAAAGTGGCATAATGGTTCAAAAAAGACTCGATCAAGCCCTACTATTCTATGGTAGTGATCGATCACTTAAGCCTGCATGCACAAGGCCCCTTCTATCTATAGTTGATAGATAAATTATGGATTCAATGTTTGTTGAACTGAAACACTTCATTGTTAAGTATGAGAATTACTTGGCAAGTTCAAGGACATAGTCAGTGATGGGACACTTGCAACATTACCTCCTAAAAGGTCTATTAGTCATCAAATAGAATTTGTCCCACAGTTTTCTTTACCAAACAAGGAAGCCGACAAGATCACCCCAAAGTAGAACCGAGAAGTGGCTAGACAAGTGCAAGAGTTGCTAGACCAAGGCTTGATCAAGAAGAGCATCATCTCTTATGGAGTACCTATGGTATTGGCATCCAAGAAAGGTGGTATGTGGAAGTTTTGTACTTTTTCTAGGGCAATAAATAGGATTGCAATCAAATATAGGTTTCCTATACCTAAGATTGAGGATTTGATCGATTGTATAGGACGATCTAGGTATTTCACTAAGTTGAAGCAAAAGAGTGACTACCATTAGATTAGGATCCAAGAAGGCAATGAGTGGAAAACAACATCCAAGACCATTGAAGGGTTGTATGAGTGGAGAGCTATGCCATTTAGGCTTACAAATACCCCTAGCACATTCATGAGGCTAATGAATGAAGTGCTCAAGGATTACGCTGGCAAGTTTGTGGCAGTATACCTAGATGACATACTCATTTTTAGCAAAACAAAGGAGGAACACATGAAACACTTGGAAGTTGTGCTCAAAAGATTGTAGGAAGAGAAATTGTGTATCAACCTAGAAAAATGTGAATTCCTCAATTAAGAATTTGTGTATTTTGGATTTGTAGTGTGACAAGGTTCATTGAAGATGACCCAAGAAAAGTGGAGGCTATCTTGAACTGGCCAACACCAACCACAGGGACAGAGGTAAGGAGTTTCCATGGGTTAGCTCAATTCTATAGAAAGTTTATAAGTAACTTTAGTGGTATTTGTGTACCAGTATTAGATACCATGAAGGGTGGATTAAAGACCAAGTTCAAATGGACACTTGAAGTAGGGAGATCTTTTGAGAAATTGAAACAAGAATTGGCTACCCAACCTATCCTCTTATTACCTAGTTTTGATAAATTGTTCACAGTGGAGTGTGATGCAAGTGGGATTGTAGTAGGAGAGTACTAAGCCAAGAAGGAAAACCTATAGCTTTCTTTAGTGAGAAGCTCAATGAATCCAAGAAAAATTAATCTACTTATTACTTACAGTTATATGCTCTAGTGTAGTCACTTAGGAAGTGTAGACATTATCTCCTATCCAAGGAGTTTTTGGTGTTTACAAATAACCAAGCACTTAGCTATATCAACCCAAGAAAAGTTGAGTAATAGACACTTGAAATGGATGGAGTATTTGTGAGCTTTCATATTTACTATCAAGCACAAGAAAGGACAATTGAACAAAGTGACAAATGCACTAAGTAGGAGGATGTTGATAGTCCAAGAGATACAACTCCAAAGCATCGACATAAAGAGTTTCAAAGAGTTCTTTGAAGCATATAAGGTGTGTTCTGATTTCCAAAACCATTTTCAAGGTCAACTCTTAGAATGTACACTACAAAGTGGACTTTTATTCAAGGGGAATCAATTGTGTGTTCCTTAAGGTTCCATGAGAGAGAACCTCATTCAAGAGAAGCATGATGACAGTCATAGTGGCCATTTTGGTATCAAGAAAACAATAGAATTGGTATAGAGGTTTTATTATTGGTCCTCAAGTTGCCAAGATATGTCACAAGGTATGTGGAACAATGTGTGATATGTATGAAGGCCAAAGGAGAAGCTAGCAATGCAGGTTTGTACCAACCATTTACTATTCCCAATAGACCATGGGAGTGCATTAGAATGAATTTTGTGGTAGGTCTTCCTAAGTTTAAGATATGGATGGATAGTGTCTATGTGGTGGTAGATATGTTTGGAAAAATGAGTCATTTTATCCCTTGCAAAACCACCATCGATGCTAGTTACATTGTGCATTTGTTCTTCAAAGAGATTGTAAGGATACATGGACTACCCCTCAACATAGTCTCTAATAGAGATGTGAAGTTTATGAGTCATTTTTGGAAGATTATATGGAGTAGATTGGGTACTAATTTTTCTTTTGGTTTAGCTTAACATCCTGAAACATATGGTCAAACTAAGGTGATCAATAGGGTGTTAAGTAACCTTCTCAAATGCCCAACCAAAGAGTATGGGAAAACATGGGACTTAATCATTCCAAAAGCTGAATATACCTACACTAAAAATGTGAATAGGACCATAGGAAGGAGTCCTTTTGAGACAATCTATGGGATGCACCCAAGAGGAGTGTGTGAACTCAAAGATTTAGGAGCCATGGAGTATAAAAGTGGACATGCAAAAGACTTTTCACAAACAATGAAAGAGATACAAGAGTAGGTGAAGAAGACTATAACAGAGGCTACCCACAAGCTAAAGACTAAAGTGGATATGTCAAGGAGAGATGTATAATTTGAAGTGGGAGATGATGTTATGGTCCACCTAAACAAGTTTAGGTTGCAGAAGGGAATGCCAACTAAGTTGCAGATGAAGAGAGTAGGACCATGCAAGGTATTAGCCAAGTATGGATATAATGCATACAAGGTGGAACTTCAAGTAGAGTTAAGGATTTCATTAGTATTCAATGTGGCTAACTTAGTCAAATTAAAAGGACCATTGACATATGTGAACTAGAATAGCCAGGAGATATTGGGGGATGTAAGTGCTAAAGTCTTGCCTCCCAAGGTGCAACTACAAGCAGAAAGAATCTTGGAAGAAATCAACTAGGCTTAAGGTATCTATGGAGCATCTAATATAGTGGAAGGAGCAACCAAAATTTGAAGCCACGTGGGTAGAAGAAGCTAACTTCAAGAAGTTAAACATTAATTTGTCTTTAATTTCTCCTCATGTACCTTGAAAGTTGTGTGGAGGGGGAGGATGGTGTAAGAGCACCCAAGGATTCCTTGGTCAATATAAGTTTTTATTTTTCATGTGTGTTCCTTTAAGGAATTTTTATTGTGTTTTACATAAGTCATGTGGACCATGGTTGAAGTACAATAGGGTGTGAACTAAAGAGTCCTATGACACTTGTAAGTGCAATTAGGGATCAATAAGATGTAAAAGCCCTTGACTGCACAAGGATGATGATGACATCATCATGAGGTCAGTAGGGTCTAGGATGGGTTAGGATATTTTTTTACCTTAGTTGAGGTATTTGGTTAAGTTTGGGAAGTATTGGAGTTCATTTGGCTAAGTTGGGAAAAACTTGCCAAAAAGATGTAAAAGTTGCATTATGCAACTTTGCAACTTTAAAAGGTTGCTTGGACAATATTGTCAATAAGTCGCAACTCAATGGAAAAGATCCCTAAGGGGAAAATAAACACCCTAAAAAGGAATTTCTTGACCAAGATGTAGGGTTTGACACCCTTTGTATAGGCATAGAAGTTCTAACATTAGAGTTTTGAAGTAATTCTAAGTAAATTTGTGCATTTTTCATGATAGTAGTTAGTTAGAGGATTGAATTTGTCATTGTAATACCTGGTGTGTGTAGCTTAGATGTTTAATTTTTTATGTGTGGCATTAGATAAGCATTTGGTTTTTAGTTACTTTCCTTTTGTAAATATTTTTTTTCTTGCACTGTTGTTGGTTTTGTCCAGGCAGTTGGCAAAGATGGGGCTCTAACTCACTTTCCCACTATCCAATCTATATGGACTCTTGGTAATAGTGAGTATATTCCATTTATATTCATTGTAAAAAATATTGGGCCCTCAAATATAGGGAAGCCATTTTTAAATTATTTCCCTAGCCGAGCCTATGGTGAGTCCACCTAGGGAAGACCAAGGTGCAATCGACATAACTTGCAGAGGTGGATAGCTAGAACCACGATTCCACTTAGATATTGAAGATAGGGGCCTTTTCAAGGTATGGTAAAGAGAGTGTGGTAATACCAATCCATTTGGTATCCTCACACTTTCCAACTTGCGGAATAACTAGTTAGAGCCCTAAAAACCCCTAAATTCACTCAAATTGAGTTAGGGTACTATACAGAAGGTGGTGACCCAAAGACCCCAACAATCCTTGAGAGGTTGGAACATGATCCAAGAATCTTGATAAAATATTTAGTTTTTCTTTGGAAGGATTGGGAGAAAATCCCTATTTTCTCGCTATAGGAGACCTAATTGGGGCTAGTAGCCTTTTAGGCATATTTGTGAAGAATTGATGAAATCGGACAAGAAGATGAATAAAATGAGATTTATAACACCCTTATTTAGTTGAGTTGAATTATTTGGTAATACCTCCACACCTCTGCAAGGCTTAGTTCAAGATTTGGAGGTTAAGAGCCTTTATGGTGTTTTAATGGCTATGGTGAGTGAAGTGAGAATGCATCAAGTTTTGAATTGATTAATGAATCTTTCTTTGTAGTTGAGTTGGATAGAGAGAAAATGGTGTCCTTAGACAATTAATATCCTATAGGTGGAAAGTGGTGTGGAGAAGACACCCTAAAAGTCTTACAAGATGAAATGTCCCTTTACTGATTTTATATGATATTTCAAGCCTCTAATCAGATCTTTAAAATCAAACAACCAATATTTCAAAGATCCACCAATTTCTCAATAAACCCCAAATCAGGTATGCCGAAAATAGTGCCAAAAACTTCACAGCTTCACATATTATTAATAAATTTGATAGTGGAAATTTTTATATAAATTTCAGTAGCATAACAGCCTACAAAATAAAATTTCCAAATTTGTATAACATTTACACAACAACTCCCAAATGAAGGATAAAAACAATGCTCATCGGGCTCCCGAAAACAACACAAAATAGCTCGAAACCACCACAAAAACACTAATAGTCTATCACAAAAGTATAATCATGACCAAATACATATATTCAGCTCTATTTTAACATCTAAAAGTCTGAAATACAGCAGCAACCCAAACTGATATGAAATACTCAACTAGAAACACCAAACTCTTACAAAAAAACACACCCGAAAACTCACAAATCTGCACTGTTCAACACAAAGGAAAACTCTGCATGAGCATGCACATGGAATGGATTCAAACTCCCTTCCTTAGCCTTCTTTGAGACCTGCAAACTCTCGTTCTTGGGTGTCCTTCTCCATAGGTTTGGCAGCCTCTGAAGAACAACAAAGAAATGAGCAAAATCAAGTTCTAGAATCAGCCCAAAATGCCTCCAAACCCCTTAAAAGAGGGCATAACCCTAACTCAAGTCCAAGAGGGGTTAATAAAACATATTTTAATAATAATTTTTATTTATTAGTCATTAGCTTCCAAAGATTATCCCCTTTTTCTGAAACTTCACCTTTTTGGGCCTGCCTGCCTTAGCAAAGATTATTATTTTTAATTATTTGAAAAGGGGACATGACAAGTCCTTCCCTTCCAAATATTGCTTGTCCTCAAGCAATGGCTGAACTATAAACCAATCAATCCACCTGGATCCCAAATGTAGTCTTGAACTATACTATTGTCAATTAACACAAGCTCCTGAAATATCTTCTGCAATATAACCAAGAGGAATCCATAATCAAACTGACAAATACTGCTCAACCAAACTCCAAAGTCACAACTTCCACAGTCAAAAACCCACAAGAAACAAACTCTTAGAACATCAAAACCCAAGTAAAGTGGAAAAATCAAACTGCCAACACAGTAGATACCATCAACGCATCCCACTGGCCTATACGGAATGTACAATCCGACTCTGCAACAATGGTGAATGCTCCTGAATGAAACTATACCAAGTATGGAGAATCCACACACTGTACAACTCCTGCTGTCAACACAACTCTGCAATTCACCGACCACTGTCTCATAACCATAACTCCCATGCACCCCTGATGGTGAAAAGCCATCACAAGATAAATAGTAAGAAATGGAACCCAAACCAAATTTGCCTGCCATCAACTCCTCAACACAAGGATCAAATGCTAACTGATGTACATACCCTGCAATATAATGTTGATAAAGAAAACCAATCTCAGTCAACAACTCACCATGAACAAGTGATACAACCCACTGTGACTGATCACCAGTGAAGTCAGGAGATGTCATAGCCAAAGGAGTAGAATCAATAACAACACCTGCTAAAGCATCACTCCAAAACTCCTGCTCTAAGTCACGTATTATCAAGTTGTCAATTGTAGAACCTATCTCCATGTCGTGCCCATCACGACTCTCATCTCGAGGTGTCAAACTATCCCATAACTGATGATAAGTACTAGGAACCAAAGTACATCTCTGTATTATCATCTCATCAACATGGTCATCAAAGGTAAGTTGTTGAGCATACCTCACAATGTAATGCCGACAGAATGCGCCAATCTTAGTCAGTGGCTTAGACTGCAATCCAGATGTAACTAACTGCAATCGATCACTAACCAAGTTGGAACTGACAACTACCTCTGAAGACATCACCAAGGGAGTAGTATTACTAGCAGGAACCATGCCAACTATCAGCTCACCAACATCACACATGGTCTTTGATACAACATCTCTAGTCTTCGTGCCATTAGTACTAGAGGTCACCACCATGTCAGGCATACCACAACAATCTGCTGTAGCACCCAACTCAACTGAATCTGACTCTAGTGGGGATGAACCTGATATGCAAATGTTAGTATCAAAGATGGATGCATCCCCATCTCCACTATCTTTGACAATCTCGACTATGGACATCCTCGGATCACCAGACACAACAGCTTGTGACTGTACAGAATCTAGTAAAGACTGTGGTTGCTCTAACTCCATGGTCACCTTAGCCAAATAGAACTGTGACTCCTTGAAAGCCAACTGTGTACTCTCAAGAATCTCAGAAGTCACCTCAAGCTGCTGAGTAAGCTCACTCACCTCATCTTCCTTGACCAACAATGCATCATATGTTGTACTGCCCCACTCCATAAGATAATCTCTGTCGGCTTCCAACTGCATATAATCCTATCTCAAAATTTGGATAGCCTCCCATAAAGAGTGGAACTCTGTCAAGGAAAGATAATTGCCTCCCTACTCATCACTAGTAGGAGAACCCCATCCATTAACTGCTAACAATTGACGAGCAGCATCAAAATGTTGGCAAGCGATAGCAATGTCTCACTCACTAACTCTCAACTAACTAGACACATGATGGCACTGGCTAGATTGTATCCTACAAACCTCCTTTGACGCACTGCCTAAAGGAGCATCCTCAAGGTTACTGGTCTCTAGAGTATTACCATCCATATCATGTGAATCAACTCCAAAGCTCATATCAACATACAGAGTATCAAAAACTGTAGCATTGCTATCCAACTCCTCTGTACCAAAAGAAACCACCAAGGGAACTAAGTCTTCAAAACTGCCTACTTCATCCTCCTGGATGTCATCAATGCCAATATGATCCTGAGACTCATTTGTACACACTGCCAAATATGAAAGATCATTAACACATTCCAGCAAAAATGGTCGACTAGATATATGAAAAAAGCCCAACACTGGTGTATAAAAACTAATACCAACATCGGATAAGCTCCTGGCACAAGAAAAGACAACACCATGCAATCTGCTAATCAAATTCATGATAGCACCCAAACAATCACTACTACCAAAAAGTGTTAAAGATTTCCAGTCAACTAAATCCCAAATGCCAATATAACAATCTCGAGTCCATATCCATAAACTATAATCAACTAGTAACTCAAGAAAACTCCTCACCTAAGTAAGACCAATACCAACTAACTCCACATACCTGTCTGACATTGTCCCTGTATCCTGGATGTGAATGCAAGATGAACTCGCAACATTATAAATGACCACATATGATCTACCGTTCACAGAAAGCTGAGTTTCAGGAGTGCAAGATGAAACTAAACTCAACTCTATGCCATGCTTATCCCCATGTCTCTCCCAGTCTTGTAATGCCAATGGAGTATTCACCAAAGAAGCTTGAGTGTCCTCAAGCTTGTGAGAAAGCCTGTCAACTTCCTCCTCCTTCCTCCTCAAGGCATCTGAATAGTCTCTGACAAGGCTAAGAAGATGGTCACGATCTGATAGAAGATGTAAATAACTCAACTTCATCATTCCCATTCCTTCCCTAATTGCATGTAAGTCAACACAAGAAGACTTTGCCTGAACTCCCTTATGTCTACCCTATAACTAAATCATCTGAATGTGATCCTCTATCATATCCCGCATCCTATCATGATGAGATAATGAAGTCACAATACTATCTTTGTTCACCTTCAGCTGGCTGGACAAATCATGCAAAGTACTACCTGCCTCAGCCTCATGTGACGAAGCATCTAACTGTGGCTGGTACTCTTTCTCAGCAAAGCCATGAATGCTCAATGTCTGCTCATCTCTACCAGGTATCTCACCATCATGCACAACAACATCCTCATAATCATCATCTAAACCCACTACCTCTTGTGGCAGAGTAGAATTTGAGACCTCTGCCTGGCTATAAGCTAGTTTCTCAAACTCCTCATGCAAGTTCTTGGTAATTGTGTCATCTGCCCTATGAGAAAATTTTCCAAATAGAAATCCAGTCAACTTATCCACCTTAGTTGGGTGGAACAACATGTCATTCATCATACGGTGGTGCTCAACCAACTGTTCAGACATGTCATGGCTTATTTTCCTAAGTTTATCTCGAATGTCTAAATAACCATCCTTTCTATTGTTCTGACTCTGGATATCAATTGTCCAAGATCATGTCCTCTGAGACTCTGTACTATACCTATCCATTCTGGATAAAGTAGAGTGTAACCCCAATAGGTTATAACTTCTTCAAACACCAAGAACTAACATGCAAATGATTAGAAGTAGCATGCAACCATAGATTTTGACATGCAGCTGATTAGAAGCAACATGCAGCCACCAAATTCACCAAGAACTAACATGCAAATGATTAGAAGTAGCATGCAACCATAAATTTTGGCATGCAGCTGATTAGAAGCAACATGCAACCATAAATTATGACATGCAAGATTTGGGTAGTTGTCGAAACTGACATGCAAACTTCTACAAACCCTCAGGCTGGCAAGATTATAGCTCTGATACCACTGAAATGTCCCTTTACTGATTTTATATGATATTTCAAGCCTCTAATCAGATCTTTAAAATCAAAAAACCAATATTTCAAAGATCCACCAATTTCTCAATAAACCCCAAATCAGGTATGCCGGAAATAGTGCCAAAAACTTCACAGCTTCACATATTATTAATAAATCTGAAAGTGGACATTTTTATAGAAATTTCAGCAGCATAAAAGCCTACAAAATGAAATTTCTAGATATGTATAACATTTACACAACAGCTCCCAAACGGAGGATAAAAACAATGCTCACCGGGCTCCTAAAAACAACACAGAATAGGTCGGAAACACCACAAAAACACTAATAATCTATCACAAAAGTATAATCATGACCACATACATATATTAAGCTATATTTTAACATCTAAAAGTCTGAAATACAGAAGCAACCCAAACTGATATGAAATACTCAACTAGAAACACCAAACTCTTACAAAAACACACACCCGAAAACCCACAAATCTGCACTGTTCAGCACAAAGGCAAACTCTGCATGAGCATGCAAATGTAATGGCTTCAAACTCCCATCCTTAGCCTTCTTGGAGACTTTCAAACTCTCGTTCTTGGGTCTCCTTCTCCACAAGTTTGGCAGCCTTTGAAGAACAACAAAGAAATGAGCAAAATCAAGTTATGGAATCAGCCCAAAATGCCTCCAAACCCCTTAAAAGAGGGCATAACCCTAACTCATGTCCAAGAGGGGTTAATAAAACATATTTTAATAATAATTTTTATTTACTAGTCCATTAGCTTCCAAATATTATCCCCTTTTTCTGAAACTTCACCTTTTTGTGCCTGCCTGCCTTAGCAAAGATTATTATTTTTAATTATTTGAAAAGGGGACATGACACAAGAAGACTACGAGCATGAACTAGTGATTGGTTCATCCAACCGCCTATCATAAATGAAGACTCCACATTAAATGGATGCTAAACCATCATTAAATAAACATTCTTCAAATTTGAGATAGTACAAATAGATATATCATTGCAATAATAAGGTCTTGAACCATATTTTCTAAGGAATATAAGTTTCCAGTATTATGATCATGTTGACGATGGAATTGATAGAAATCTTTAAGATCAAAGAATCTAGTTAGTTATTTGGATGGGTCAATTGGTTTTATATGAGTAGGTTTAATCATATTTGCGTTCATTTACTTTAATATCACATTATTCGAAGATTCTAAAAGGTGATTATAAGCATGATGGGGCCAAAATATATAGGATTAATGAGCCCCACCTTACGATGTCATTACCATGTTTTCATCAACAATGTTAGATGATTTTTTGATCTTGATGTGGTTTTTAGGTTTATGAAAATAATTTAAGTTTGATGCATCATCACTCTTATCAATGAGAATATAATCTATTGGAGTATTTCTCTCAAATTTGTTGGGTGATGTGATTGCTTTTGGTGCAATGGAAAATGGGCCCTACAATTGGTATCAGAGCCTGGTTTTGGCCTAGTCATGGGTTCAAATCTCTCTGGTGCCTTCCCGACTCGCGTAAGCACCTGGTATGTGCATCGAGGGGGAGATTGTTGGGTGATGCAACGTGCTCCCCTACCCATAGGTGGTTAATTATGTGGTGTTCCATGTTCACTAATAGTCATGGATTTTGGTGCAACGGAAAATGGGCCCTACAAAATTGACTTTCTTGAAGTTGATCATTATAAAGAACTACAAGCAATTGCGAAAAAAGGAAGATAATTCAGTGAGGGGTATGTTAGCTCCAATGGCCTTTTGTAAATCAAAAATTAAAACTCATTGTACATCAATGTTAGACATAGGATAAGAAATTTGAGCATCAAAATTCTTAAATTGACCAATGAAATCATAATTTTTTTCTTTAAAACCTTATTTCAATGCATCAAATTAGTAAAAGAAATCTGAGGATAAATGTTATTTTTAAATGGATGAATGAAAGCATTAGCAAGCTTGTCAAAGGAATAAATAGAATAAGGAGGAAAATAAAACCACCTTTGCAAATATTTGTTTTAAAATGCCTTAGCAAACAACTTTGTCATGACTCTATAATCATGCAATAAATCAATATACAAGGTTTGAAAAGTTTTAACATGACTCACATGATCACCCTTGCCATTATAAGTATCAAGATTAGGAATATCAATAATTTTTGGGACAAAATCTTGGATAATATCCATAGAAAAAGGAATAACAATATCACATGCATGATTGTTGAACTTGGATGGAGTCATGGAAGCAATTTTTTCTTCAAAGAAGACATAGTTTGAGCTAATCCATTAATGGTAGAATAAGTAAAAAACATTGTAGGAGGAGAAACACTATAAATTTTAATAAGATTAGTTAAAAAATAAGGAATGGAAAAGCAACACTATGGTGAGTATTCATGGATGAAGGCAATGAAACACTTATAGGAATAGAAGTGATAGGGAGGTTGGATGAATCAATCTCTGCTTGATGCTCTTGGTCTTCTTACAAGACTCTTAGGGTGTCTCTTCCACACCACTTGTCACCTATAGGACCTTAGGATCCCTTAGTATCTCTAATCAACCCAACTACTATAAAGATTCCTTAATCAAGTCAAAACTTTATGCATTCTCACTTCATTCACCATAGCCCTTAAAGCAACATAAAAACTCTCAACATCCAAATATTGAATTAGGCCTTGCAGAGGTATGGAAGTATTGTAAAAAGCTTCAACTCAATATTTTCTAGGTTTATTGGTTCATTAGTCATCCCATTAAATATTTTTGAGGTCTTGGGGTCATATCCATCCATCCATTACTCTAACCCAAATTAGGTGAAAATTAGGCTTTTTAGGCTTCACAAACTACTTCAACAATCAATATTTTTTGGGCTTGTTTTAGGATCGGTATTATCCTCTCCACTTAATTTAATTATGGTAAGAATTTCTTACCATGTCCAAAATTAATTTGGACTCTATATTTTCTCCTTTGCAAGAAATGCTTATTTCTATATGGTCTTCCGTAGCCAGACTCACCATAGGCTCACCTAGGGAAAGACATTCAAAACAATTCCTCTACATTTGAGGGCCCTTTATTTTTGAATAAATTATGTACATGAAGTATACTCACTATTCCCAATATTTTGTACATAATGGATAGTGGGAAAGTGAGTTAGAGCTCCATCTTCAACAATTACATTGACAAAACTAGTGACAGTGTGAAACAAAAACAATTTTACAAAAGGCAACCAAAATGATCAAAATCTCTATCTACCAACACAAAAACTCAAGAAAAATTTTCATTCAAAGGATTCATAGGTGACAATATGAATCTTGAACTTCTAACTACCTACTATGATCAATAACAAAGACATTGCATACAAATTGCTTCCAAACGTTGATTGCAAAAACACTCAATTTTTAAAATGGGCATCCAACTCTAGTCATAGGTATTTTCATGTGTTATATAGGGTATTTTTTTGGTTATTTACCCCTTATGACTCCTCTCCATCTATTTTCATCTTTATTTCAACTTTTAAAAGTTGCAAAGTTGCACAATGCAACTTTTACATCTTTTAGCAACTTTTCTTTTATTTAGTCAAATGACCTCCATCTCTTCCCAAAATTAACCAAAAACCTAAAATAAGGTAAAACCCTCACCCTAACCATTATTAGACCCTATTTATCACATGATTATGTCATCATCATGCCTTGTGCCAATCAGAGGGATTTACAACTTGCTAGCCCCTAACTACACCTAGTAAAAGGCTCTAAGACCCTATAAAAAAAATCCTTTTGTACTCCTTCTATGGTCAACAGGAACTTATATCCAACACATTCAAAATTCCCTAAGGTTCACACACACACAAAAAAAACATGGAACATTATATTCCCTAAGAAATCCCTAGGTGCTCCTACACAATTCTTCCCCTCTGCACAACTTTCAAGGAACATGAGGAGAAATTAGAGACATATCAATGCCAAGATTTTTGAAATTCGCTTCCTCTACCCATGTGGCTTCAAATTATGGTTTTCCCTTTCCATTGGATTAGGTTCTCCATGTAGGTCTTATGTCTGGCAGACTTCCTTACCCTAGATTCCAAGATCCTTTTAGCTTGTTGCTTCACCTTGGGAGGTAGGGCTACAGTACTAGCATCTTCCAGTATCTCCCTATTTTTTTGACTTACGTCTAAAAAATGTTCCCTTGTACTTGACCTAATCAGCCACATTTAACACTAGTGAAATGCTCATATTTGTAGGAATATCTACCTTGTAGGAATTTTGTCCATATTTTGCTAACACCTTATATGGACCTACCCATTTCATTTGCAACTCCGTTGGCACTTCTTTTTGTAGTTTGGATTTGTTTAAGTGAACCATAACATATTCTTCCACTTCAAACTATAAGTCCTTTCTTGACATTTCTACCTTGGCCTTCAACATGCAAGTAGTCATTGTCATGGTCTTCTTCACTTGTTTTTGTATCTCTTTCATGGTCTGGGAGAAACCTTATGCATGTCCACTTCTATACTCCATAGCTCCTAGATCTTTGAGTTCACACACACCTCTTAGGTGCATACCATACACAATCTCAAAAGGACTTCTCCATGTTTTCCTATTCACACTATCATTGTAGGCATATTAAGCTTAATGGATGATCAAATCCCATGTCTGTCCATACTCCATAGTTAGGCATCTAAGAAGGTTACCTAACACTCTATTGACCACCTTAGTTTGATCATCAATTTGAGGATGGTAAGCTGAACCAAATGATAGATGAGTTCCTAGCCTGCTCCATAGAGTCTTCCAAAAGTGACTCATAAACTTCACATCTCTATCAGAGACTATGCTTAGGGGTAATCCATGGATTCTTACAATCTCTTAGAAAAATAATGAGCAATGTAGCTAGCATCATGAGTGATTTTACAAGGGATAAAATGGCTCATCTTTCTAAACCAATCTACCACCACATAGATAGTATCCAAGCCTATTTTATTCTTAGGAAGACCTACCACAAAGTCCATGCTAATGCACTCCCATGACCTTTTAGGAATAGGTAGGGGTTAGTACAAGCTTGTATTATTGGCTTCCCCTTTTACTTACATGCATACCGTACATTGCTCTACATACTTTCTAACATCTATTGACAACTTAGGCTAATAGTAGAACCTTTGAACCAACTCTAGTGTTTTATTAATACCAAAATAACCACTAAGACTGCCATTGTGCTTCTCTATAATGTCCCCACTATTAGGTTTGATTTGAAAAACTAATACCTACAAATTAAATGTTAGGTTCAAATGCTAACAATTATAGATATATTATTCTTTCCATAGTTCTATCCATTATCTCATTCTCATCTAACCATTTATACAAGGTTACTCATCTGTCACACTGGCATGATAACCATTTATATAAAGAATACTCTTGACTCTACACTAGCACAAAGCCATTTATATAGGCGAGCAATGTCCTTATACTGGCACTACGAGTTCTTAATCATTTTGTAAGAAATATATGTACTAAATAATTAATTAACTTATGTGCATAAATATCACTTCTTAAACTAATACCAACACCTTAGACAATATTTAGACTCAATAATTATATTTCCATATATCATTCCTAGAGTAACTTGTCAATACCCTAGTATATTGCAATTACTCTTACACTATATATATTTGACATTTTAAATACAAAAATATATTCAATAATAATAATGTAAGAAAACATTGCTTTACCATGATGATAATAATAATAAGTAAAGCCTCACATATATCACCCTACGTACCTTTTACTCTTATCAGTTATGTGAAACTCCTTATTATTTCATTGGTAGGATCGAGTGCCTACACTCATGACCTTTAAACTAATTATCATGTCCCCAATGTTCAAAGACTATGCATCCATGTTCAAAGACTATGAGTTCTTAATCATTTTGTAAGAAATATATGCACTAAATAATTAATTAACTTATGTGCATAAATATCACTTCTTAAACTAATACCAATACCTTAGACAATATTTAGACTCAATAATTATATTTCTATATATCATTCCTAGAGTAACTTGTCAATACCCTAGTATATTGCAATTACTCTTGCATTATATATATTTGACAATTTAATACAAAAATATATTCAATAATAATAATGTAAGAAAACATTGCTTTACCACGATAATAATAATAATTAGCTGATAGGCTTTCCCATTGGGATTGCTTGCAATCGGAACTTGTCTCACATTGGAAATATGACTACCAAAAAATGGTATCAGGCGGCAAAAAATAGTTTACTAAAAATCTGTTAAAATCTGCAATGCAATCTATTCAATCTCGTCAACTGAGATACAACTGGATTTTATTTATTGGCATCATAAATAAATAGATAGTGTTTTACAAAATTCTTGACATAGTTAAACTCAAGGTGATGTTGAACTGAATTGGATTAAGCTAATTTATCAAACTCATGGGAAACATTAATATTCCAGGCTTCTCTGATTTCAAGGTACATCATTTGAGAATATAATTCAATGCACAAATCTCTCAGGATAGATCTCACTTGTCATCAATCCTTGGACTGTCGAAGGGTGGAAGGTGCCTGCCAGTGAAGGGATTGGCTAGTGTTGCCTAAAAATAATGCTCGCTAGGATGAAAGTCAGTTCGGTCTGTAGATTAAATAGTCGTCGGATTATGATGAAATGGTCGGTGATAATCATCCACTCCAGCTTGGGATAAGTGTTGATAAATATCATTTTCCTATTGTGCTTCTTGATATTATTGATATCACCTATTTTTTCAGCATTTATTATTCAAATGCATGGGTAAGTTCCACAAGGTTCTCCCATTACGATGTTAGCCATGTCCCTCCACAACAATTGCACTGTAAAGCTAAATTTTTCAACACCAATTTAATGATTTGTAAAATATTTTGTTTTAACCCATTAATGTTATGTGATCATGATTTGACAGGCTTACAAGTAGATATCTTACTTGGGCTACATATTGCATCTTTAAATAGTGTTCATTCTCTGTTTATACTTCCCACATCCACAATAACTATTCTTGTTCATATCTACATCAAACAATCGAGCTCAACTTGTTGCAGGTACTTCTGGAAACTGAATACTGCAGCTCAGGTTTATGTTTTAGTTTTTCACTCTTTTTTTTTTGTGCTTCAAGTTTATGTTTTTCGTTTCTATTTTTTTACATCATCTTTCTTAATATAATTGTAGCAGTTTGATATCATTAGTTACACAGTATTTATGTAAATAGAAGCTTCTTTTCTGATCAGTTATTTCATGATTTTTTCATTTGTTGTTCAATGTACGTCATAAATTCTTTACTCCAGATGGAAAGGATTAAGGAAGAAACATTTTGGTCAGGTCTTTTAGTTTGGTGAACCACTGACATGACTTATAACATTTTTAGGTTAAAATTGTTTTTATTTTCCCTTAAATTAGGCATGAAAAGTTATGAAGGAAACCAACCAGTGGTTTCTCCATTTGAAGATTTAAAGCTCTCACCTTTCCCTTTGTTGTTGTGGTTGTTTGGAAATTTTGACCAATTAGTCACAGCTTTTTCTTAAGCATAATTGATCAGTGGTCAAAAAAGTGGAACTTAATTGGTTTAGTGGTCAAGAAGTAGGATTTTGTCAGTGAAAACATGACAATTCTCTATTATTTTTGCTTGTAGATTAAGTACAAATTGTTTAATTGAATGTTGATTCATGTTGATTACTAGAGTACTAAAACATTTCTTGTTTTGATTAGAGCATTAACACCATAATGAAGTGTAATTTGTTATATTGACTACCTAGTCATTGAGCGTACACATTGTTAAATTGAATGCTGAACCTTATTGATTGTTTGATTATTCTGAGTAGAGTGCAATCACATTGGTTTAAAGGGATCAGAATGCACCTTTTATCAATTGAAAATAAAATACACTTGTATTCTGATCTTTCAGCTAATTAATAGACTTTCAAAGATGCATTATCTTCCTTGCATAAACAATTCAGCAGGTTTGATCATTGAATCATTTGAACTTCTCCTAACATTGTTGGATATACTAAAATTCATTTTTCTTGTCTATGTGGTTTCATTCCCTACTATTCAAATAAATGTTGGCTCCTCTTTATTGGATATGAACATTTTTAGCTGCTCAATGGATTTCAAGATACATAACTTTGAGGTGCATCCGATTTGAAAGGAAAGACATTTTTCATAAGTCAATGGCTAAGGGAAGAAAATTTGATTCTTTAGCTTTTATGAATATGCCAACATATTCATCTACAGCCAATAATCATGTTTTCTAATTATGCTTTAAATTATTTGTCTAGAAAACATTTATGTTTATTTATGTAGATAGAATGATTGTTTGTACAATTTTATAAACTGGTTGTGGTAGATTATTTAATATTCCAAGGTGAATGATATTTTTAGCTAAGTTTTTGCAAACTCTCCCACATTAGTGGCAAAGATTATTTTTTCCCTTTCTCTATTCTAAGCTCTCTTGTCAATTGTTAGACAATAATATTTTATAGTTGAACTTCTCCATACTTTTTCTCAAGGAATATTTGGGTGATCTACCTGTTTGACTGTGTGGTTGATTTTAGTGACATCCATTAGTCAGGATTGCTTTCAAAGACATGTTGGATTTTTATTGAAATTTTAAAATAAGGTAAAGCTAATATTCCAGGTTATCACAAACCCAAATACCATTCAAACATTTACCAATTGAATGCATTAAAGCTTTCTTGAATAATTAAAGTTGTGTTCCCATTACTACATTTTAGTGGAGAATCAGATTTACAATTGCCAATATACATAACATATCCACGCAAATTTGTTTGGTTTTCTTGTTTTACTATACCCTCAATTTATCATGCTAAAGCTAAGACATAATGTGTTTTGCTCTCTACTTCATTTTAATTGCACACCATTCAAATTGATATTATGAGACACACTACATTATTCATACGAGTGAACTTTTTTAATATAATTATAATGGTTCTTGATTTTATAGTTATAATTTTATGTCAAGTAGTTAGCAAACTATTATGATACACTAGTAGACCTTTTCATTTTATGATATCTTAATAGAGTAAGATGATTTTAACTATGATGCTTTCAAAGAAGGAAGTTCTACTTGTTATAGTTTTGAGCTACAAAACTTAAATTACAATTTTATGCTTCAAATTTTAAAATTTGTAATTGTTGGTTTTGTTTACCATGTGTATTGGTTTATGACATTATTAACTTCTATTTTTTTATCCATGTACATAATACATACATACATATTTTGTATATACTATTTTATTTTTCGTATGAATGAAAGATTTGGACCAAATCTGTTCCAATTTTTATTTTGCTTTGTTTATGGATGCAGCTTGGGGTTTGTGTTTGTTTGCAAATTGTTATAGTTTGAGTTTTTGATAAATTAGTTCACGTTTTTTTTTTGATAAATATGAATTCTTTTTCAAATATTACCATTGTAAAGAATTTGGTTTCATTCTTAACCATTTTCCTTTTACATACATGTTTTCTACATGTTTTTTGTTCACCAACCACAAATAGGGGACTCAAACTATTAATTTAAGTACTTATACATTTCAACCCAACTCTTTAGAATAGCGTTAATTCATGCATTTACACTTATCTTTCATTAAAAAAGATACTTATGCAAATTAGTTATAATATATGGATAAAATTAACTACCATTCAATACTATCAATGTTCCTATTAGTTCTCTTTTTCATAATTAACATTTTTTTTGGTTTTTTAGGTCATGGCTAATCCTCCCCAACCTCACCACATAATAGACATCTCAAGCAGTATATCAGAGGTCAATACTCCACAACCATCTATAGGATCTAATGGGTCTATCAATTAGAATGGGTATCCCCAAACTAAAATACAAAGTCTTGCAAATTGTGCTTGACTATATGCACAAATGAAAGTGGCAAGCATACATACATGTGATGTTCAATAATTTGAGAGCATTAGGGTTGAGGAATTTTTGCAAGAAATCAACTTACAACAACTTGATTACTATCATTATTGCAATTATCTAAGGGACATTCATGCTGACGAGTATTATAGACAAGGGAATGCACCTATTATTTGTTGTGCTTTTTAAGACTATCTTAATCATCCATAGAGCACACTTCTCTTGTGTTATCCCTTATTGGTGATTATTAGTGGTTACTCTAATAAAACTCTCCAAAAAATAGGAGGTTTTGATACTTCTTCTATTACTGTAATATACGAGTCGGCCTTATGTTCCTCCTCTATTATGTCATATGTTGATTGAAGTTTAATTTATACATACTTCTATTTTGAATACAACTATGCATTACATATATCTCCAACAACTATTCACTTTTCTTCTTCCTTTACCCTTACATAGTTTACTTTTCTTAAAGAGATGCCACATTGTTTGATAATATAAAGTGAGCTATAATGTCTACGAAATAGCTCATATATATTTAACTAGAATGATTTTTTTTCATGCCACAATGTTTTATGTGATATTATGTATGTCACATCTTCATGCATCTTTGCACACTTTTGTCTTGTGTTTATGTTTGCACACTTTAGACTACAAGTTTGAGCACTCTTTTCAATCTATTCTCACACTTTAGTCAACAAACTTGTGCTTCACCAAAGCAATTTTGGTTTATCGTTTCCTTGTATGTCCTCTTATGTTTAGACAATTGCCTTGCGTATATGTTTTGGTTTGAAAATAAAGTCAATAGATATGATTAGAACTATCTCTTTGTTATAAATTAATATCATGTTCCTAAGTATTTCTATATACTAACATCAATAAAAGATATTCTACCATTTTTAAAAAAAAACTATTATTTTCAATCGTACTAACCACTTATGGAAAACATTACTCCTCATCCAAGAAAATGCTTGGCAACAAAAAATATGTATCTGAAGAAATTAATTTTGGATTGCACATTCTTGGTATGCCTTCTTTCCTATATTCCTTTTGCACATGTACGTGTTTTGCTATATAAGTAAGAATATTCAAGTATGCATTGTTTTAGCATAGAGTTAAATTGATGTTACCTTCCATTTTATTTGGCTTATATTCATAGTGGGAGTCCACTATAGTTACTAATTCATTTCCCTTCTACACTTTACCATAAGCATTCTTTCAAACATATCAAAGTCACCTATAACTACTCTTGTTATACTATGACCACTATGTTCCCATGCAAAGTGGTACCATACTATAATGCTTAGGTCCAACCCTACTAATGTAATGTAGCCTATTATGACATTAACAAACACATGCTCCTCTAAGTTTACCACTTTTTCTGAATACTATGTTTGTAAATCTGAACAAGATAATGATAGTTATCTATCTCAGTTTATAGGGAAAATTCAATCTCCCCAAGTAATGTCTCTAACTCTTATAGAAGATGTAATCAGACTTATCAACAATGAAAACAATCATTTGCAACCGCATCTCCAAGTATTTGGCATTGTACCGTTTGGACAAGGAACTCAAGCAACAAATAGATACAAGTTAGAGCTCTCTGATGGCCTTCACCTACAAAATGCAACCTTTCCAAGGAAATTTAATGATCTTATACTTTCAGATGAAATCCAAAAAGGTTCTATAATACATGTCACCCACTATTCTATTTCGACCATTTGCAAGTCAAGGTAACTCCACTTCCACTCCACTTCTATTTAATGAATCCCTTCATGTTTTATTATGCAAATATGTACCCTTACTAATATTATTATTTTACCTACCTTTTTAGGTGGATTGTAATCTCTGACTTAGAGGTTTTGTGCACAAAACATGATATCATTGGTGTTCCCGTCTTCTTATTCAAAGAACCAGAGAAAACTATAAACCACTTCTTTGTTAATCCATTGAGCATAGGAAAAAATGTTGAACAAATAGGAACATCAGTGCATATGACTCATACTAAATTGATGTTTGGCCTTGATGCACCTCTATGGAAAAAATGTCGCACTTCAACAATCACTCCATTTAGAAGTTTGAGCCCATATCAAACAATGTGGACTATTAAAGGTCATGTGACCATGAAAAAGGAAAAATACCAGTTCAACTCAAAGAATGGGAATGGTCATATGTTTAGTTTTGACATTATTGATACTGAAAGGACTAAAGTCCAGATAACTTGCTTTAATGATGTTGTAGACCTCCACTTTGATAAAGTCTAGGTTGGGAGTGTCTACACATTGTCTGGTGGTACCATAAAATTTGCGAACAAGTTCTACAATAAATTGAACAGTGATTTTGAAATCACCTTAACAAAGGATTCAACACTTTCAATATGTGAAGATGACCTCTTAATTCCAACACTTTGATACACTTTTCCATCCATTGTAGAGATTATGAATATAAATATTAATTCTACTCTTGATCTCATTGGAATTGTCATTTGTGTGGATCCTGCCTCCACAATAAGAAGGCGAGATGGAACAGAGGTTGTAAGGAGTCTGAAGATGGTTGATGTTTCTACATCCACTATTAATGTAACTTTGTGGGGATAGGAAGCTATGAAATAAGGTGCACAACTACAAGAAATGTATCATCTACAGAAGTCAACTATGCTTGTTATAAAAGGTGGTCGTCTGGCATAATACAATGGTAGGGTTGTAAGCATACTTGCCACTTCACAGATACTTGTAAATCCTGATATTGATGAAGCCAACCAACTACATTCTTGGTTTTTTGAACATGGGCATACGTTCTTGCAACAACACCCACCCTACTAGATTTGCCTCTGATTTTAGCACGGAAAACCATTACCAAGATTGAAGAGGAATGTCCAACTTCCTCAAAACCTCTCCATTAAATTGTTAAAGCAACCCTTGTTTTTTTCGTAAGGAAGAAATTTTTTTATCCAGCTTTTCCCCTTGTCATAGTAGGAAAGCAATGCAAGAAAATGTTGGGTGATGCGACGCGCTCCCCTGCCCATAGGTGGTTAATTATGTGGTGGTCCATGTTCACTAACAGTCATGGCTTTTGGTGCAATGGAAAATGGGCCCTACAATTGGTATCAAAGCCTGGTTTTGGCTTGGTCATGGGTTCAAATCTCCCAGGTGCCTTCCTGACCCGCGTAAGCACCTGGTATGCGCGTCGAGGGGGAGATTGTTGGGTGATGCGACGCACTCCCCTGCCCACAGGTGGTTAATTATGTGGTGTTCCATGTTCACTAACAGTCATGGCTTTTGGTGCAACGACAAATGGGCCCTACAGAAAAGGGTTGAAAAAAATAGTGACTGCAGGTGGTATTGCCCAAAGTGTCTAACCACCTTTTCAAATTGTGATTATAGATATGTACTTCAAGTCAAGATTGAAGACCATACTGGATCATTGTGGGCAACTGATTTTGATGAAACTACAACTAAACTCCTTGGCATGCTTGTAGAAGAACTCTATATGCTACAATTTGATGATATTGAACATGACTATGCAGAGTTTGCTATACAAACTACTCAATACAACTAGTTTTTATTCATAGTTACAAGCAAAATGGAAACATATAATGATGAGTTTCATCGAAATTCAATGATCTTGGAAGTTGCTAGGTTGGACTTCATAAGTGAGTGCACCTCTCTCTTTGATGGAATTATAGCCCCTGTGCTAGCTACAACTGAATAGATAATGCACCACACATGAAGGCACATGACTTCCATTTTTTTCAAACTACTATCCATACATGAAACCGTTATCTTTTTCTTATAACTATATTTTATATGAATCACAATTTTTGTTGATTCTCCTTAATATCCATTCTCTATGCTTATCACTTCCTCTTTGTTGTATTGACTACCATCCCCAATACTGTATACTCGTCAATAGGGTTTCAAGACCCCTTCAAAACTTATCTTTTAACCTTTTGCTAGAAAACATTTATAGTTGATTTTTTTTTATTATATCTATTATTTAATGTCTTTCAGTGACTTAATTTTCTCTACAAATTATGTACTCTTTGTTATACTTGTACCCAATGTTTGATTTGTGTTTGCAACTTCATTATTATCTAATATGTTTTACGTTTGGTAATACCAAATACATTCTAAAACAATACGCAACCCTTTACTTAGGCTAATTTAACATTTGTAAAAAGAGGTTCAACACAACTACTACTCTTACTCTTCAACATACATGTTTTTTCCACCTATACAACTTGCGTTGACGGGTGGATACTCTTTTGAAATTATTGTTATTGTTCTTGTAGTTCCTTGCTTTTGTAATTTTATAATGGTGATAGAAATACATTTTTCTTCTTACTATACAATTCAGGATATGGCTCCCATTGTTCCTGATCAAGATAGATAGTCCATCCATAGTAATAGTGTTGTTATGCAATCACACAAGAGAAGTCATGTATACTATGGCTGCCATAGAGAAGAAATTAGAGCACATCATTGCATTCAATGCTACCAAAATTTGCAGTCAACATTGAACCAACCATTCCCCTACCACCTATAAGATTCTACAGGTTCTCCTACACCACAACCTTCCATGAATGCACCACCAAATCCTAATAAGAAAATCCCTCCTTGTCAACAATCAATGAACCACATCAATTTCTAGTTTTCCTCTAAATATATGGATGCAACCCACAGATCTAGAACTAGGATAGATGCCCTCTCACAACTAAAAACATGTACTACCTGTAAGGAGTGCTACCCTGGTATGAATGTGTGTACATCAAATGGAGTTATAACTTGTAAGAGATGTTTTTTTGAAAGGGGAATACATCGCTTCTCAAAAGCTAACAACATAGACCCCTCTAACCAACCAACTGTGTTAAGGGTTCTCACCCAGGTAGAGGAGATGCTTATTGCACGTGTTACTCCCATCTTGCAAGTAACCCATGCTCATGGTGGGCAATACAAATATAGTGGCCACACAATAAGCTTTCCCCAGATATTCAAACAATTACAAAATATTTACCACTTACAATTGACCAACTAGATGTCCTAATGGTTTGAAGACTAAATACAAGTGGGAAGCATTATGATTGCTATGTTAGTAGAAGCCATGTTCACAATGCACTCTCATACAAGATCAAGTTTGACCCTTACTACAAAGATATAGAAATAGACAGTTTGGCATTATCAATGCTTCCTACTTGCACTACCAATATTTCACAAATGCTACATACAATTGATGATTCCAGCGAACCTCTACCGTCGACAACTGCTTCAATTGAAAACATACAATGTGATATAGAGGATGCATCCCAATATTCAACATCATTTATGATGAGCCTACCAAACAAACATTGTCAGCTACAGATCATAAAAGATTCTTTACAAATGGAACAAGAGATAGATGCCATCACGGTTTGGCCACCGATTGGTTCAACCCCCAATAATGAGTATACAACTGAGGGCTTGTCTGACATGGCCTTTCCCACACTTTTCCCAAATGGTACTATGCTACCCATGCAACCTCATGCTAGAGAAGTCAAAATCTATGAATATGTTGTGCATCTTATTCATTACCATGATAATAGGTTTGGCCAACATCCATGCTTTAGATACTTTCTCTTGAATCTTATGATGTGTTATTGTAGCTAGTCTATTGCATCTATATTTATTAAACAAAAAGTGGAAGACAATACACCATCCACTATAGAAGACCTTCGCTCCCACCTAACTAACCTACCTGACAATCAACTCGCAGAAGAACTGATGCACTTTGGGTCTACTTTATGAGGGACAAGAACATTCTAGAATACACGTCGTACAGAGTTGACAAGTTTGATAACCCAAATAGGATCTCCAACATTCTTCTTTACATTGAGTGCAATAGACACTAAATGGCCTAATTTGCATAGTGTTCCTTCCCCAAATGTACCATCTTCATTGCTTACCAACAAACAATGTATTGATAATGTGATTAATAATCCACACACAACATCACTATATCTACACCAACACTTCAAAAAAAATTGTGAAGAGATAATTGAGAAGCTCATCGAGGCAACTAATTATTGGTATCGCTCTAAATGGTAGGGAAGAGGATCTGCACACATACATGGTGTCATTTGGATTAAAATGCTCCAAATATGGACACACTTGATTGGGAAAACCCTAAAGTAGTAGAAAAGGCCAAACAATTCTTTGAGAAATATGTTTCAGCTATGAACCCTCGCTCAAAAGTAGAAATGGACAAATTTCAACATAGGACTCCAACTAAAGATCCATGTCTTTTAAATACAACTGAAATAACTTCTACTAATCCTTTAGTTGATTATGAAGAGATGGTTAATCATGTTCAAAGGCACACTCGATGTACTAAGAGGATGTGCCTACATGTGAAAGGTAAAGAAATGAAATGTAGATATAAAGCACCTCAAAAAGAATGTGAACAAGAATTGTTATACCGTAATGAAATAGGGCACAAATGCTTTGAACTAGCTAGAAATGATGATAGGTTGAGCATTCATAATCCACATATGCTATCAATATGGAGAGAAAATATAGATTGCCAACATATTACATCTTGAGCATTAGTTCTCAAATACATTGCTAAGTATGCATCTAAATCTAAAAGAAAAAGTGAAAACTGTGTTCAAATGTTGGCTAGAATTTTCTCAGATTCAAATGTAGATGACAATGCTGTCAAAGAATACCAGAAATTTATTGCTGAAATTGTTGCTAAATGAGACATTAGTGCACAAGAAACATGTCACATGCTTCAAAAATTGCCCCTTGTGAATTGCAATCATTATTTTATGTCTTTGAATGTGGGGCAAAAAGTTTTGCACCACCTTAACCAAACAAGTGTTGGTAGCATAACAGAATCTAGCTACATACAAGCATACATGGAACATCCAATTGAGCTTCAACAGCTTACACTAATTGAAGTAGCAAGATCATACACATATGCTGCATCTCACAAACAAGATAAATGGAGAATAAGAAAGGAAACAACAATAGTACAAGTGTATCCAAAATATTTTGCAATTCTCAATGAAGACTCTAAGCATTTTGAAACCTTTTGTTGGATTGAATTGCTCTTGTACAAACACTTTCGTGATATCCATGTAGATATAGGTGTGGAAAAAGATGACATTATTAGACATTGAAAGCAATTAAAAATAGAAACATATAATGTCTAGCATGTAGACCACACTGATCAAGATGATGAGATCTTGGAAGAGGAGAATGATTCAGATGGTGACATGGATATACAAGATTCATTGCAACTGAATGAGTGGGAATTTATGTCTCAACTAGGCCTTTCCAGTAGTTCTAGCCTAGATGATCTTGACATGTTGGGAAAATGTGACTTTGACAACAACCATCCATGGGAAGACCATAACGTTCCTTTGAATTTTCATGACCATGCCATTCAATTTATACATACACATTGGCTCAGTTATTGGCCCTTCTACCTCTATCTCTGCCAATAGTTACACTTTATCACAACATCAAAAAATTGCACTTTCTATCATTAGAAACCAGTCTACATCTAATTTCTCCATGGAACCTTTATACATGGTCATACAAGGAACTACTAGAACTGGTAAATCATACCTTATCAACTGCATAAGAAATATACTACACAACTCAATGCCAAATACAATAAATTCACTCCTTATTCTTGCACCCACAAGCATTGTAGCTTTCAATATTCATGTATCAACCATACATGTAGCCCTCAAAATCCCAATTCAAGAAATGAAATCACTTCAGGGTCAGGCATTAACAAAATACCAAGAAGACATGAAAAATATTCAATACATTTTAATAGATGAAATGAGCTTCATAGGTCCCAAACTACTTCTTAAAATTGATTCTAGGCTACGCGAAGCTATATCCCAAAAACAACACCTTTTCTTTGGTGGCATGTCACTGATTCTTGTAGGTGACCTAGCCAAACTTCCACCGGTTATGGATAAACCACTCTATGCATCTCACACAAATGCAAAACAATGGTGGCGTATTTTTAACATAGCGATAACATTAGAAACAATATTTAGATAGGAAGGTGATGATCCACTTCAAATACAATTTCGTAGAGCACTACACAATATCTGCAATGTTGAACCAATGCTACATGATTAGGATTTGTTAATGACTCGCACAAACAAGAACCTCACTCCAAATGAACAAATTGATTTTAGCCATGAAACACATTTGTTTGCTACCAATGAACGAGTTTCACTACACAACAAAAAAATGCTAAAAAAGCTCAATGTCCCTATTGCACTATGCACTGCAATAAATATACATTGCAAGCTTTAAGAAATGATTGATGATGACCAATTAGCTAGAGAAGTTTTATTATGTAAAATTCAATGTGTCATGCTTACAACGAACCTCTAGGTCACTTATGGGCTTGTTAATGGGTCTCTTGGAGAGGTCAAAGATATAGTGTATCCAATAGGATGTAAACCTCCTTTATTGCCTGCATATGTCACAGTAGAGTTTAGTAGTTATACTGGTCCACCTTGGCATCCTAGAAACCCAAAAACCATTCCGATACAACCCATTTCCTAGGGCCATCATACACAAATACCTCTTGCCATAGCCTGGGCTATCACTATACACAAATCACAGGGTTTAACCTTAGGCGTGGCTAGAATTGATATAGGTAAAACCAAAAGACAAGGTCTCACCTTCAGAGCAATCTCTAGAGTCAAATCCATCCAAGGCCTTCATATAGAACCCTCCTTTTCTTTTGAGTGCTTTTGTAAGATGAAAAAGAATCCGTACAATATTCTTAGAAAGAAAGAAGAAGCACGTTTGCACTCAATCTTGCATCAAAACCATGGCTTTGAAGCTACATCTATAGAAAATGGTAATGTATGTCATTCTACAAATATCCCTTTTTTTCCATTTACTTGTGTGTTTGTGTTGCTTCCTAAGTAATTCACTACTCTTTTCTACAGGTTGATACTTGTTGGATTCAAAGAAGGTGTTCGCACACAAAAAAAATGCTCAAGAAACTTTCAGGTATTTCAGGTATCTTTTGATTGCTTCTAGAATTTCACTACTACTACATTTCCTACAATTGCCTCATATCTACTTCTTATAAAGAATTAATCCTTTTTTTTTTCTTACATACAGGTCTTTGCTGCCTTGCCACAAATAAGACTCCTATTACGTTTCTTCTTACAATTTCAAAAAAATTCAAAAAATGTGCAAATCAAATCAAGTATGAAGTCTATTTTTATATCCTCAACACTAAGGGAGTGGACATTTTTGGGTTCCATAAGTCAAAAAATAATGTGAACTTTACCATTTAGATATGTTTCAAGACTATCTATTCTAGTGTTGGATGATCCTTGTAGTTACATCATTATGATTTATCTTTTGTGACTTGTTCTATCTTCTCATCTTATTCTTTGGTACATATTTATGTATTTGATGTGCCACCTTGATGAGGTTTATGTGTATTGTTACATTTCTATTTACAATTTCAAAAATAAAATAAAATGTGCAATTCAAATCAACTCTTGAACTCAATGTCTTGCATTAAATCAAATAATATAGTTTTACTTTTTTTTTAACCTCAAAAGAGAAATGTCAAATGTATATGCCTCTATTCTATATATATAATCTACACTACCAATTAGAAATATTTGTTTTAAATTTACGTCTTTTGAATTTGTCTTTTAAAAAAAAAAAACTATCGACATACCTCTTGCACCTCTTTCTACAACAAGTGCTAGTAAGTAAAGCCTCACATATATCACCCTACATACCATTTACTCTTATTGGTTATCTGAAACTCCTTATTATTTTAATTGTAGGATCAGATGCCTATGTTCATGACCTTTAAACTAATTGTCCTTTCTGCAATGTTCAAAGACTATGCATCCATGTAACCCTACAATATAAATTGGTATTTGTAATGTTCGTATTGTGTGGTGATTGCGTTGCAGTCCTTCCCACATCACTATGTTAATGGAGTCCTTCACAATCCTTTCTCTTACTTTATGACGTGTCCCCCTAATTGCTAGTCTTTCTCTCTCATAGGCAGTGTGTATAATGCTCCAACAACTCTTATCCCACCTCACCCACTTGTCTTGCTCCACATGACCGGCTATGAAAGTACTTTAACTATGGTTGATGTTGGCCAACTCCTCTCCCTAAAATTGAAAAGGTTTGAAAATATATTTCCCCCTTTTCTTTCATAATGCATTTAACTATTAATACATGGTGGGACTACCACCTCGTGACCCTTCCTAAGGGTCACAATTAATATATTATGATTATTCAAAGACACTTAGTTCTTAAGCCTCTGGTAGTTAATATTATCTAATTATTTGTTTGTTTAATCATTAAGAAATTAGTATCATATTATTAAATAAATATATTTGTTAACTATTATATCTATTACTAATTAATATAAAGACATCTAATAATATTATTAATTAATTATTATGGGAAATCAAAAGAATGATTCAAAAGTAATAGAAGTAGCATATGTTTATAGTTGTTACATGTTAATAGGGGTTATTACATTCTCTTGCATGAGGTTCTCTCTCATTGAAACTTGAGGAACACATAACTGATTCCCCATAAACAACAATCCACTTTGTAGAGTATTTTCAAAGAACTGAGTATGAAAATTATTTTGGAAATCAGAACATACCTTATATGCTTTGGAGAAATCTTCATCATCCTTGTAGAGGTCCTTGAAACTTTATATGCCAATGCTTTTCAATTGCACCTCTTGTACTAACAACATTCTTCTTCTTAGTGCATCTGCCACCTTATTTAGTTGTCCCTTCTTATGCTTAATAGTGAATGTGAAAGACTTTAGGTATTCCATCCACTTTAAGTTCCTATTGCTCAACTTCTCCTAAGTGTTAATGTAGCTAAGTGCCTAATTATGAGGTAATCTCTCCACTTCCTCAATGACTACTCTAGAGCATATAACTCCAATTCACAAAAATATTACTTCTTCTTGTCCTCATTGAGCTTCTCACTAAAGAAAGTTATGGGTCTATGTTCTTGACTTAGTACTCCTACTGCAATCCCACTTACATCACACTCCAATGTGAATAATTTATCAAAACTAGGCAACGACAAGATAGGTTGGGTAGCCACTTCTTGTTTCAATTTTTCAAAGGCTCTTCCTACCTGAATAGTCCATTTGAATTTGATATTCAATCCACCTTTGATGGTTTCTAACACTGGTGCACAAATAACACTAAAGTTTCTAATAAAATTTCTATAAAATTGAGCTAAACCATGGAAAATCCTTACCTTTGTCCCTATGGTTGGTGTTGGCCAATTCAAGATAGCCTCCACCTTGCTTGGTCCATCTTCAATGAACCTTGTGATACTACAAATCCTAAGTGTACAAGTTCTTGCTTGAGGAATTTACATTTATCCAAGTTAATAGACAACTTCTCTTCCTGCAATCTTTTGAGCACAATCTCTTGGTGTTTCATATGTTACTCCTTGGTTTTACTAAACATGAGTATGTCATCTAGGTATACTACCACAAACCTACCAATGTAGTCCTTAAGAACTTCATTCATTGACCTCATGAATGTGCTAGGGGCATTTGTAAGCCCAAATGGCATAACTCTCCACTCATACAACCCTTCTATTGCCTTGAATTTTTTTTTCCACTCATCTCCTTCTTTGATCCTAATTTGATGATATCCACTCTTTAGGTCTTAGTGAAATACCTAGATCCTCCAATACAATCTATCAAATCCTCAATCCTAGGTATAGGAAACTTATACTTGATTGTAATCCTATTTATTACCCTAGAATCAGTACAAAGTCTCCACTTACCACCTTTCTTGGATTCTAATACTACTAGTACTACACAAGGACTAATGCTCTACTTTATTAATCCCTGGTCTAGCAACTCCTACACTTGTCTAGCAACTTCTTGGTTCTACTCTAGAGTGAGCTTGTAGGCTTCCTTGCTAGGTAATGAGGCTCCCAAGATAAATTTAATCTGATGACTAATAGACCTTTTATGAGGTAAAGTTGTAGGTGTCCCATCACTAATTATGTCTTTGAACTTACCAAGCAAATTATGCACTTCCTCTGGTATAGGTGTTGGCATGGTCTTGTCTTCTTCCTTAGGTTGTAGCATGATAGCATATCCTTTACCACCGTGTTGTAGAATGTTGACAAATTCCTTGCCACTACTCAACAAAACACTAGGAGTATTTGATTATGGTTCTTCATCGTCCATTAGTGACTATATTTTGAATGTCCTGTCATCCTTCTTACAATAAATGGTATTCTTCTTCCCATCATAGATGACACCTCTGTCATATTGCCACGATCTACCTAATAGGGGATGACATGCATCCATAAGCAAGACATCACAAATCAACTTTTCCTTGTATCTGCCAATAGAGAACTCCACCCATGTTTGTTCATTTACCAAGATACTTTGACCCTTATTCAACCATGTCACCTTGTATGGATTGGTATGGGGTATCTTCTCAAGTTTGAGCTTCTTTACTTTTTCTTTAGAGATTATGTTGTCTATGGACCCTGAATCCACAATAACCTTGCAAACTTTGTCAAGTATTTTGCACCTTATTCTAAATAAGGCTCTCATTTACTTTGGTTCCTCCTTCATAGGTTGTTTAACCAAAACCCTCCTAAACATTAAGTTCTCCCCCATTTATGACTCAATGTGATTGATCTCAGGTAACTTAACACTTGATGTGTCTTCTGGAGCATATTCAATCCTTTTCTCATTGTTAGAAGAGGATGCTTTCTCAGGGAACCTATAAGCAGGATGTCTCATCTATCCACAACTATAAAATTTCATGTTAGCAAAGTATGAATTGCTTATTCTTGAAATTCTTCCTCTATTAGAACCTCCTTGAGATCCTCCACCTCTTCCATGGCATCCTCTTGGAATGGTGTCATTCCCATGTTCTGTAGATGTAGACTCCCCTTGGTTCCTTAATGCAATCCCTCTACCTTGGTATCCACCTCTATGACCCCTCCAATCTCTCCCTTTGCCTCTACCTTTGGAGGACTGATCATGCTTTCTTTTATTCTTTCCTTTAGTCTTTATAGCTAATTGATAGCATTGATGCACTATTTTAGGACTAAGAAAAGTCATCTCTTCTTGAATTTTCCATCTTAGGCCACTAATGTATCTAGCTATCTTAAGGTTTTCATCCTCTGCCATATTTGACCTCATGCAAATCTTTTGAAACTTCTCAGTATAGGAACTTATATCAAGATCCCTTTGCCTCAAATTTTGCCTCTTTTGGTGTAACTAAACTTCATAGTCCTCTGGCATATATGTTTCTCACACCTTAAGAGTCATCCCTTTCCATGAAAGATATTGGTTTCTCACCTTATTTTTCCCTCTCTTCCTAAATTAATTTCCACCATGTTAGAGCAGAGCCTCTCAATCTTGAATTTTCCACCCTGAATTTATGTGCCTCTATGATGCCATAACACTCAAAATGATTTTCCATCCCTTCTATCAAGCCCATTACTATATATGCCTCCATCTTTTCACTAAACAATAGAATGTCTTCAAGTGCCTTCCCACTCATAGCCTTAAATGCCTTCCAGAAAGGATCTTCTATGAGAACTAGGTTTGGTGTAGGGACCTCATCCTCTATAGAAACCTCTGGATTCTTCCCATCAACTTTCTCCTTGATTTCATTAGTATTTTCTTCCACCTAATCTAACTTATCCTCTAGTTGGGCTAATCTCTCTCTAAGAGATTTATTTTCTTCCTATTTCTAATTCACCTTCTTAGCCAATTTTGCATTGGTCACCATTATAGTTTCTCCTACTGATTCTTTAGTTTGAAACATTTATCCACAAGCCTAATCTTTTAAGGCTCTGATACCACTTTGATAGGGAGGTTAGATGAATCAATCACTGATGCATGCTCTTGGTCTTCTTAAAAGACTCTTAGGGTGTCTCTCTCACAACACTTTTCACCTATAAGACCTTAATTGTCTAAGGATCCCCTGGTTTCTCTAGCCAACCCAACTACTAAGAGAGATTCCTCAATCAAGTCAAAACTAGGTATAATCTTCATAGGTTGCTTCAACAATCAATGTTGTTATAGGCTTGATCTAGAATTGGTATGATCCTCTCCACTTCATGGAATGATGGTAAGACTTCCTTCTTTCATGTTCAAAAGGAATTTGGATTCTAGATTTTTTTTCTTTGCAAGAAATGTTGATTTCTATATGGTCTTCCCTAATCGGACTCACCACAGGCTCGCCTAGGTAAATACCTTAAAAATACTTCCTTTGCATTTGAGGGCCCTTTATTTTGGATACATTATGTATATGGAGTCTACTCACTATTCCCAAGAGGTTGTATAGAATGGATGGTGGGAAAGTGAG
The DNA here is from genome assembly GCA_028749045.1 of Cupressus sempervirens. Lineage (NCBI taxonomy): Eukaryota > Viridiplantae > Streptophyta > Pinopsida > Cupressales > Cupressaceae > Cupressus > Cupressus sempervirens. The sequence goes on from CM053788.1 coordinate 116,438,891, forward strand.
CTAGAGCTCCATCTTCAACAATTGCTTGGGCAAAACCAGTGACAATGTAAAACTAAATTTTTTTAAACAAATGATAACCAAAATTATCAAAATATCTATCTAACAATACACAAAATAAAGAAAACATGTCATTCAAAAGAATGCAGAGGTGATAATATGAATCTTAAACTTCTAACTACCTACTATCATCAATAACAAAGAAATTGCATACAAATTGCTTCCAAATGTTGATTGCAAAAACACTCAAACCGTATAATGGACATCTAACCCTACTCATAGGTCTTGTCATGCCTTATATGGGGTGGTGTTGAGCTTTTTTTTGGCATGATTTTGAATGAAAGGAATCCTTTCAAATTCCTCTCTTGAAAAGCTAATCGAGGATCAACTCCAAGGTTCTAGGTAATCTTGCGACCTACTGAAATCCGATTAATTAAAGATAAATGTGTATGTTCATGAGGAGGCCTTTGCTAGTTTTGAATAATTTTAGATAATCTATTTGACCTGTTACTATTTGAAATAAGTAACCACACAAGTGATATATTTTTGGTAATTTCTATTTTATGTTAAATGCAATTTATCAATGCAACTATGAATTCCTATTTTAACCAAGTGTTAGAAAAGGAAATAATAAAGGTAAGGTAATGAGATGTTAAAGCCAATAACTTGAAAGGGAAATTCCTAATAGACATAAACCATGGTAACAACATGTCTACAAATTAAATCATCAAAAATATTGGGTAGGAAGCCAATAAAATTAGGAGCAATTTTTCCTCAACTCCACTAATGCAATCGTTGATGGGAACTCAATAAATCCAAAATATGTTTCACGTTTCATCGAATTGCAAGGCCACAAAAATTGTACTCATGGAAGACAAGATTCTATGCAAGAACAATAGATGATCTTTTCTCCAATTCATTATGTCAGTGGAATTCGTTAACATGAGGCAAACACCAAAACCAAAAGGTCGCACAATCATAACAACGCAATAAAACCATTGGCTCCATTATTATTCATGAACATGCATTTACAAAAATAACACACTTTGACAAGGATAACTACACTAAAAATGAGAGCACCAATAGCATATAATATTGCAAAAAAATAATGGCCTAGAGTACATATTACATCCATGTATTCATAATAAATCATCTCCTTCCTTTGTGTTAGGAGTGAGACTTCTTAAAATGCAAACACGTGATATTTTTTCTTTAAAAAAAACTAATTATATACAAACTAACTCTCTAAATGGTGTTAAATAGGTCTCCACCCCTATTTATATTCATTAATATGTGCATGAGCCTTTACATGACATAAAAGAATAAAAGAATGAGAAGATAACGAGAATCCAATTGCTAGATGATCTAGGAGTCTCTAGAAGCTCTAAAAATGGAAGCTCAACCTTCTTTGGGCTTTTATGGGAGTTAAACTGCCATCAAAATGCATTTCTAGTGCATGGAATACTCTGAATTAGGAATTGGCAATTAACTATTGACATAATACTTCTTCTTCAAAACTATTAGCGCACCTATGTGAAAAGCACACCTGCACACCTTGGTGATAGGCTCCAAATATCCAAAATTCTTCTAAGTGTCTAAACTAAATTTTCAACATCTGGGTTTTCTTCCCCTTTATACCAAAATGATGTTTGCATGTTTACTCTTAAACTTCTCTATTATTTCTACCACTTGGGTAGCCTCTGGAAAATCCAAAGCTCCATATTTATCCTTTACTAATTGTTGGTAATTACTAACTTCAATCTGAGTTATCGCAAAATCTTCAAGCTTTGTATCTAGTTCCAACAATACCTCTTCAATCTTGAATGCTTGTCTTATGTCTTCATTTGATGAAGCATCCTCAAATGTTCCTCATAATTTTTGGACCACTGATTATGTTGTAATAAGCTTTGTCTTAGCCTCATCTTCAAAAATCTCAAGGCAAGAAATGTTGTAGTACCTTTTCACTTCCAAAAAATTGCTCTTGAGTCTGATCCTTAAGCCTCTAGATCTTTGTGGATAATCCTTCCATTACTTTATTGTTGGTTGATGTCTTCTCAATTCAGTCATCAAGCTTTTCTAGCTCCTCAACAATATATACTTCCATCAACATTCGATACCTTTGACCTTTGATTGATTTTAGAGCCTGTAGGTCATTTTCCTAGGTATGAACTTCATCCATTAGTCCAAAATCTTGGTTCACTATGGAAATCAACTTGACAGAACTAGACTGGATGTAGTGCAACATGTTCAAATTACCTTGTATTATCTATACACTTTTCTCCTCAAATTTGTCAAGTCATTGTTGAAATGCTTCCAAAAATGGATCTAGTTATGTTGCCCCTATTCTACTTTTCTCTAATGCCACCGCAAGAATAATATATGGATTTTCTAGGTTAATTAGGCCCAAAAATTCATGTAGATAGCCTCTTAATAGCTCATTTTTCATCCTCAATGCTATCAACTTGAACTCATCTTGGTCCATATGCCTGAACACCTCTTTCATACCTATAGTGATCATCAATTTGGTTGTGTCTACTGTGGGTCTTTCCAACATGACCTCCTTGATTTGGTAGTCTTTAGGAGTCATTTTTCTGGTGTTAGTGTGTGAAGGAGGAATGGCTATATGTGCAAGCAAGTCTTGATCTTGGCTCTTCATTATGAAGGCCAGTGTTCACACATCACCCATAGGTGGCTCAGGCTTCTTGATTAATTTTACTAATTCCTTCATTCCCTCCTTGGTTATTAGGTCCAACTACCTCTTTTGGCAAAACATAACCTCCCTCTTCAGTCATGTTGGTATGGTGCCTATGGGAGATATGTTCTTGCCTAAAGAGGTTGGTTCTACTACAAGATCCTTTCCTTATCAGTCCTCTCTGGATTCTTTTCCTGTCAAGAAAGATCTTCAATTTAAGTCTCTGTGTCTGGTTGGGCTAAGATCCTAGCCTTTATACCCTAAGGATTTTGTTGAGGCTCTTAAAGTATTTTCCATTTATCTAAAATATTCTTCTTCTCTCTTCCTCTATGGCCCTAGCCAAGTGGGTCATTTGGCTTAAGGGAAAAAATTCAATTTTCTCCCCTTTTTCTTCATCCTCTGCTTTCGAGATGGTCTTAGGCACTTGTGGCAATAGAGTGTTTTCCTTCTTTAGTCTCCTTCTCTGTGTTCTTGCCACACTTGATTCAATTCTTTCCTTCTTTGGAGTAGAAGGGGAGGCTTCTTCCTCTTGAGTTGCTACTGGTGGTACCCATTTCTCTTCTACATGTTCTTCCTCTACTTGTTCTGACTGTGGAGGTGCTCATGGTTCTTGGTATGGCTCTTGTTTAGGCTTGACTTGAGACCCATCTTGTTGAGGTTGTACCTATTATTGCTGCTCTTGAGCTTGAGTTGTTTGCTCCCTTGTCTTAGAGGATATTCTCTTCCTTTTTGTGCCCCTATCAACTTCAAAGTACTTAATGTCCCACTCATGTTGGTGTGCCATTTTTGGCCTTACTAGGGATGGAGAAGAGAAGGTTAATACTATGATTTTCGCACCTTTACCTTTAATTGGTCATATTTTAGCTTGTAGGGGTACGGCCCATAGAACTTGATCTAGTTTGAATGGCTTTTTGATCCATTCCTTTGTCAACTCAATTATGTGCCTAGCCTGATGATTTATATCAACATTCTCAGCCCTCCCTATTTTAACATTCCTTATAGGCCAGTCATAAATTTTATCCCTATTGTATAATGGATCCATGAAATCTTTAGTGTCCTTTTCCACAACCTTAAGAGGGATATTTATCTTCAACACCTTTTTTGCTAAATATATAATCATCCTAAAATAGTCCCTTATACAAATATCACAGTCATCTACAACGTTCATCTAGTGATTCTCCAATGCATCTTCATGTACAAACTCTTTCCTTACCAGCTATTGTACCATGTCGATGTTGTCAAAGTATGGGCGAGGGGAGTTGTATTCTTCCAAGGGATATTGATCCCACTCAAAGTCAAAGGTGACAATATATTGATTTTGCTTCACTTCAAAAGCACCAATAATGATGGCCAAACCCATGTTAGCTTATGTTGTCTTCTCACTCTATTGTATGTAGAAGTGAGTTATCGTGCAATTTCCAGTAGGCTGAGCCTATCAGATGGGTATCTTGGGAGATTCTTTAGGCATAGTAGAGTACTAGCTACCCTAAGATTTGAAAATCACCATGATATTTGATCCTTAAATTTGTAAAGTATTGAGAGCTATCAATCTACAACTTTGATTTTAAGACTAAAGGTCCTTTAGAACTGCAAACCATATCTATCTTCAATTGGTATAAGAAAAAATTCATCTGAATGATTTGAAAAAGAAATACCTCTTCCCTAAAATCAAAACCAAAAAGTGATCTATTGGATGCATCAAGAAAGAATCTTGATTGTACCTAACCCCCAAACTAACAAGAAAAGACATACACAACTTTTAAAGCAAACACAGAACTAAAAGTAAACACACTTCCAAAAAGTAAATTTTTTTTTAAAATGTTTTTTTCTTTTAGACCTCAAAGAATTGTTTAATAAATTGGCCATTGAATAAAAATGGAACCAATTCCCCCTGTAGAGAGCTTAGCCTAAAAGTATTTTCTCCCAAAATTTTTGCAATTTGATAAGGGTCAATCTACAAGTGTTGAAACTTAGTGTGACTTCTTGACTTTTCTTTCACCTTATCCCGTAGGAGAACAAGGTTGAATATTCTAAAATATTTTATTATGGTCGACTGGTTGAACCACCATTTGATGACAACCTAACATTTTTCCATATTCTCTAAACGGAATGTCCTTTTATCATCCAATTCCAAAAGTAACCTGATCTCAAAATCATGTGGGTTATAGCCTCCACCGATTCATGTCTCATGCCATACTTATCATGATATTTTTCCAATACCTCCTTTTCTTCTTTGCATCCCAAACACTTCAAATAAATTCCCTCGTATCTTATTTTATAAAGTTTTTTTTATCTTGAAGCATATAGGATTCACATTTCATCTTGAGTCCTCTACTTTGGGAACTATTCACCCAATTAGGGTATTGATTCTACAAAAGATAATAGACAATATCTTGATACCATACCTCTATATTATTCCTTGATCAATATCCACTTGATACATTATGATCTTTTGTTGATTGTTAGTGCTATTTTCTTCATCGAATCTAATTTCATTGTCGGCACCAATCTCATTATCAACTAGCATTTTAGTTAGTCCTTGTCGTCTCACCAACTTTATTGGTTGAATCTCTAAATCTAACTCTTATAATATAGCTATCCATTTTCCTAATCTTTTGCCTAACTCTTTCTAAGTCAGTAATACTTTGATGATAGGATTTGACACAATTACATATGCCTTGTTCTTGAGTATGTAATGACAAAATTTCTTGACTGCCTTTATTAGAGTGAAGGATTGATTGTCAAGATTGGAAAAGTTTAATTTAGTGTTCTTTAGTGGACAACTCATGAATACAATAGGTCTTTCATTTTCTTTGTCTTTCTTTTGAGTGAGAATCCTGCCCGATGAATGTTCTGAAGAAAAGGACTAGATTTTGAAATGAAAGTTGTAATCTGGACTTACCAGTATGGGAGTGGTGGATATAGCTACTTTGATTTCCTCAAAATATTTCTTTATTTTAGGAACCCATTCAACTTTTACTCCCTTATTTAGCAAGTCATTAAGAGGGTGTACTATCTTAACAAATCCACTAATGAAATTACGCACAAAATTGATCTTCCCAAAGAAAGATTTTATCTCTTTACAACTATGAGGAGGTGACAGATTAAGAATTTCTTCTATCCTTTCAGGATCAATGGATATCCCAACTTTATAAATAATATGACTAAGAAGCTTTCTTTTTGTGACCCCAAATAAACACTTCTTGGGATTAAGTGATATGCCACACCTTCAACGTCGGTTGAATACTTGTCTCAAATCAATAATATGACTACTCTGATCTTTCAAAAAGATGGTTAAGTCATCCATATAGAGAACTATACATTTGTTTATCGACCCTTTGAATGATTCATTCATTTCTCTTTGGAAATGGCTCCTGCATTGATCAATCCAAAAGGCATCCTTCAATATGCAAAGGTTCCCCATTTTGTTGTAAATGCAATCTTCAATTTGTCTTCTTCATCTACCATTGCTTGGTTGTATCTAGAATATCTGTCTAGAAAAGACATCATTTTAGACTCATTCACAATTTGCAATACTTCATCAAGTGAGGGCAAAGGGTAGTTATCCTCTTGTATCTCCCTTGGAGTTTGGCCATTTCTAAATTGAATTATCTAAGTCAATACCCAAGCAATTTCTTCTTGGCAATATGAGCACTCATATTTTGAATGACTTGCTTTGTGCAGCCTAAAAAATCCTAGAAGAAGAAAAAAAATTCGGTTTGCTTCTTCACCTAAGCATTATAAGTTTGCAAACATGGTGTTTATGAACTGAGTCATGACCTCTTCTTTTGGGGTAGGGATCATAGATTATTTATTTAGATTGTTCAGTCTCTTGGCTAAAGTTATGTCAAGAGCCATCACTGTGTAGGAACCTAAATCGGCTTGAAAAAATGCTACCTCATTTGGTGCATTGTATTATGTGATCACCATCTTTAGAGTTGGCTCAGTGTTGATCTTGATTTGATTATTCAGTCCTTTCCAAGGTAACCATAGTTGAGTAAAATCAGTTGAGAACTATCCTCTTAAGCATTTTGTCCATTCTCTACTCAGTAATAATTTATATGTTTCCAGAATCTCCACCACATGTATATCTGTGATATCGTGGATTCTAGGGTCTGTAGTCAATTATATTTGAACATATTTCAATACCCCAATGAATTTTATCTCTGTCTTATCAAGTTGAATCACTATTTGATTTTTTGGTTGAGAAGTAACTCCCAACCTTTGAGCTATCGAAAGTGGCATGACATTACAAGAAGCTCCTGAATCAATGAGACAATTGTGTAGGTTTCTTCCAAATATTTTGATGTTGAGCAAGAAAGGATGCACTTTGGCTTTTTATTTATACATGGTTGGCATAGCCTCATAAGTGTTGACTTCTTGCGATACTATCTTTTAAGGACCCATGCTAAGCATTGCATTTGTATGATCAAGAGTCTTTATCAGTTCTTCCCTTTGATTAGGACAATTTTGTAGCATGTCGAACAAGGATATATTGGCCTTCGTTCTTTTTAAATCTTCCACTACACTATAATTTTCAATTGACCAAGTAGGATTCTTGAGGATTGTAGGAACATTTCCTTGGTTTGATTTTTTTGTCCAACATAGGGCACTCTGGTAGGTACTGAATTGTTATTAGTCCTTAGATCTAGAGGCATTGGTTGCAAAGCGAGAGGAATCCCATCAGTCATGGGTTCCCTTTGATTCTGCAAATTATAAGTATTCCGACTATCATTTCAAAAAGCAAGCATATCTTCTAGTTGAGTATCTTATTCTTGACTAAATGGAAAAGTAAATTCTTCATTGACTTGTTCTTCCATCCCTGAATTCTGTGGAGAATCTTAAGATTCCAACAACATAGTATTGAACTGCATAGGGAGCTTGTTATTATTTCCTTGTGAATTTTGGTTCACTTCTTGATTTCCATTGAAATATGAGTCGTCATCATTGGGTACATTTTGATTACTATCATATTAATTGATATCTACAAACTAAGTATTATTGTTGTTATCTACAAGGATGCTTCCATTATTTGGATGGGTGTTCCATTGTCAATTCTGTCTTTGGAAACCTTTGTTGCAATCTGGAGGATTAAAATTGTTCCCTACATTATTATTTCCTGCATTGTTATTTCTCTTGAAATTCTTATTGTAATTTTGATCATAGTTGTTGTTGTAAGGGCCCACATTCGTTCTCTGAAATTTATTGTTTTTCCCTTGCAACAACCTCAAATGGGTTAATTCGTTGGTAATTTGAGACATGGTCTTCTTTATTTGGCCAATCTTAGATGCAACATTATTTTATGCTTCAACGGATGTGGTTGCCTTCTGCTCAAAGAAAGTAGCTTTTGGAGGTTCATATCTTGGATAAGTTATAACTAGAACTGATACATATGGTGCCTATTTTAGTGAAATTAGATTCATTGGAATGAATTAACTAAGCATCACTTATGCTCTAGTAGGATATGTCTGTGTTGTTGTAGCAGCCTGAGCTAGGACTATCAATCAACCTCCATTAGGATTGGCTTGTTTAGTAAAGGTAATTGCTTCTTCGAAGACCTTTTCCAATGTGTTGATATTTGCAGTAGGTAGTCTTCGTAGGAAGATAGTCATAAGATGGTCCATAACATTCAAATAAATCTAGATTATAGCTTCAATTGGTATAGTATAGGGTGTTTCCAACTTGCGGTATGCCATGTGAAAGCAATGATTGAAACATGAAATGGTCTCCGCTGGATCCCTCTTGATTGATATATAATGATGATGTATCACAACTAAGTTGATGAATGTTTTAAATTGCTCAAGGAATTTTTTTTGAAGAAGGCCCAATTCTGGATACATCCTGGTGGAAAATTTGCATACCAGTTAAAGGTAACTTCTCCCAACGAGTATGGGAATAAACAAAGGACCACATTTTCTTCTTGAATTTGTTTGCAATAGCATATTTCTTTGAATACCTTGATATGATCCTCAGTTGTTCATTTATATTCATAGATGAACCTTGGGTAGAATTTCTTAGGATTCTTGGGAAGGTCATTAAGTACACCTTGCAAGTTAATTGGTGAATCTACTGTGTTAGAAAAGAAGGCCATCAGTGGAGGATTTGGTGGAATGATAGGAGGAGGTTGATTTAGAGGTGGAACTGAAGAAGATGATGAAATTTGATATAGAAGTGGTAGAATTCTTGGTAATCCTTTACCACTATGAGGCTTGTAAAAATGGTTGAGTTCTAGGAACTCGTGTGCCTCAGGTGAAGATCTTAAAGCTCACTGAAATGGAGATGGGGGATTAGTATTTTCTAGTTTGCATCAATCTTGGAAAAGTGCACCTCTGCAAAAGTACACTCTTTCAAAACAACACACCTGTGCACCTTTTGACAATGTCAAACAATTTTTTTCTAAACTTTTGAAAACTATAAAATTTCAAAACAACACATTGTTTTTCTTATATGAATGGTTTGTAGGGCCTCCTTCTAGCACCACTTCTATTGAGGTTTCATTTTACACGATGTTGAATGGCAGGAACTCTTTCGAACTCCTATCTTGAAAAGCTAATCGAGGATTAACTCTAAGGTTTTGGGCAATCTTGTGACCTACTAAAATCCCCTCAATTGAAGATAAATGTGTATGTTCATGAGGAGGCCTTTGTTGGTTCTGAATAATTTTAAATAATCCATTTGATTTGTTGCTATTTGAAAAAAGTAACCACACAAGAGATATATTTTTGGTATTTTCTATTTTATGATGAATGCAATTTATCGATGCAACTATATGAATTCCTAATTTAACCAAGTGTTAGAAAAGGAAATAACAAAGATAAGGTAACAAGAGATTAATTAAAATAACTTGAAAGGGAAAATCCTAATGGACATAAACCACAATAACATGTCTACGAATTAAATCACCAAAAAGATCAGGTAGGAAACTAAGGAAATTAGGAGCAACACTTCCTCAACTCTACTGATGCAATTGTTGATGGGAACTCAATAATAATTGAAAGATGTTTTACGTTTCATCAAATTGAAAGGCCATGGAAAGTGCACTCATGTGGAATTTTTTAATACGAGACAAACACCAGAACTAAAAGGTCGCACAATCATAACAAACCAATAAAACTATTGGCTCCATTATTATTCATGAACATACATTCAAAAAAATAACACACTCTGACAAGAATAACTACACTTAGAATGAGAGCACCAATAGCATATATTATTGCATCAAAATAACAGCCTGGAGTACATATTACATCCATGTATTCATAAGAAATCATGTCCTCCCTTTGTGTTAGGAGTGAGACTTCTTAAAATTCAAACACATGCTAAAAAATAATTTTAAAAATCTAATTATATACAAACTGACTCTCTAAATAGTGCTAAGTAGGTCTCCGCCCTTGTTTATATTCATTAATGGGTGCATGAGCCTTTACATGACACAAAAGAATAAAAGAATGAGAAGATAAGAAGAATGCAACTACAAGATGATCTAGGAATCTCTGGAAGCTCCAAAAATGGAAGCTCGACCTTCTCTAGGTATTTCTAGGATTTGAACTGTCGTCAAAATACATTTCTAGTGCATAGAATGCTCTAAATTAGGAACTAATAGTTAACTATTTGTGCACTACTTCTTCTTCAAAAATTTCGGTGCACCTTTGTGAAAAGCACACTTGCGCACCTTGATGATAGGTTCCAAAAATCCAAAATTCTTCTAATTGTCAAAGCTGAATTTCTACAATCTAGGTTTTCTTCCCCTTTATACCAAAATGATGTCTAGATGTTTGCTCTTAAACTCTTCTATTATTTCCATCACTTGGGGTAGCCTCTAGAAAATCCAAAGCTCCATATTTATCCTTTACTATTTATCAGTAATTACTAACTTCAATCCAAGTTGTCACAAAATCTTCAAGCTTTGCATCCAACTCCAACAATACCTCTTCAGTCTTGAATGCTTGTCTTATGTCTTCATCTGACGAAGCATCCTCAAATGTTCTTAGAAGTGTTGGACCACTGATTGTGTTGCAATAAGCTTGGTCTTAGCGGTGTTGTAGTACCTTTTTGCTTCTAAAAATTGCTCTTTGAGTATGATCCTTAAGCATCTAGATCTCTATGTGTAATTCTTTGATTACTTTATTGCTGGCTGTGTGAGGCCTCGCCTTGACCCTTCGTAGCCTTAGTTGTTATTTTATCATTTTGACACTCACGACTCGAGATGTCGAGACATCATCTGATACTTAGAACATATTATATTATTTCATGTTACTTTCAGATATATTGATGTTTGTCATTTAATTTTTTATGTATATGTATGTTGATGAAATCGGTAAATGTATGATTGATGCTTTGATTTAAGAGATTTTAAATGGTTAAGAATTAAGTAGGATGGAAGAAACCCTGATTGATGTATGGTTCAATTTATGTGAATTTCTGATACGTATATATGTACATGTGATTTTCGGGACTACTGATGTGTGCAATGAGTGTGCAGATAATTTTAGCCGAGGAAACCGACGGAGGAACAGAACTGATCACTATGTGTTAATTTTGGAAACCTTGTTCTTCGTAATTCGCGTATTGTATTGTGAGATGTATGTATGTATCTTTCCGTGTTTAGTAAATGTGAATGTCTCGTAATTATGTTCTTTTGGTGTCGCTTGACACTCGTAAATTGTTTATGTTCTTTGTGTGCTAGCTAGGGTTGTTGTGTAGCCTTTGGACCTAAGTCAGTTTTAGTCAATTTCAGTTTGCTAATTTGATTGTTAATCGAGTTTAGTCATCCCTAATCCAGATTAGCGCTTAATTTGCATTTTAGAGTTGTTAGTTGGTCCTAATTATTTCTTAGCTTTTGGTTGGCTCTAAAACTATTCCTTAGGCTTCAAAACATGAAATAATTATACCCAAGGGGTATGGGTATGGGTTAGGGGTCTTTTCCAACCCGTAAGCCCCTTTTATTGACTTTTGAGGTCACTCAAAAAGTCTCTTTTTGCCTTTGTGCGAAAATTGACCATGGTTATCTTGAGTTACCTCACCTCATCTCCACTTAGGGTTTAACCATAGTGTAGGTTGAGTTAGGAGTTTCTAGAATTGTAAGTGGGTGGGTGTAGTTATTGCTCCTTTTGGGTGGTTGAGTTGGAGGCTTATTTAGAGGCCTTCCTTGGACTAGTTGGTTGTTACCCAATCTCTACATTTAGAAAGGACTTCTTGAAGATTGAAGCAAGGAAAGGGAAGCTCTACTCAAGCTTGTTCATTGCCATTACCTCTTTGTGAAGGTTGGAATTCTTATCTCCCTTGTTCAGATTTCATTCTTGTTTCATGCTTATGCTACCTTGCTGTTGTTTCAATGTTTGTATGTTTTTGGGTATGTTGGGAAGCTTTGGAAAACATGTTATTTTTGGTTGATCTCCTTTCATGTTTATGTTTGCAATTTTGAGTTTTTCTTGCATGGGTGTTTTGGTATTACTCACCCTTGGAGAGGGCAGAAGTGACCAATTTTGGGAAAGGTCTGTTTAGTCGGACTCCATCCAGTGAAGAGTCTCTTGTCAGGATGAGAAGAGGGAGAAAGGGTAGGGTGTTATGGGCCCCTACCTGTCAGTACAAACCTTGTATGATTCTGGTATGTTGAAATGAAAGAACGAAAGTTCTTGGTATATAGCCCCGATTGGGCATTTGTTGGTATTGTGCTTGACTTCTCTTGGTTGGAAGAATCCACCTTTCCCTAGTTTTGATTCATTGTGAATCCTATTGTGTAAACCATGTATGATTATGCATGTTTGATTTTCTCTTGGTTATGCTTGTTGTCACCTTATCAGAATTCTGTTCCATCCATGGTTCAAATAGTGAGTTGCAGAAAACATTATAAATCCCTTGATGAGGGTCATGAAGAAAATCCAATTTAATTGTTGAAATTGGGATTGATATCCTATTGTAAATTGTATTTTTAAACCTTGCTGTAATTGGCAACGAAGTCGGGTTTTCTTCCTGGTTCTTTCCCGGCTGACCCTTTGAATCAAGTTTACCAATAAAATTGGTGTTGAGTATAATTGCTTGTAATGTGATTTAATTTTAATTTTAAATGGAATGGATGCTCATCAAAATAGGATGAATAATAGATAAAGGAAAAGATTATGGGAATCTCCTTGCATTGTTTTCACGTGATTTCAAAAAAATAAATTTGTATATATAGGTGAGAAATAGAATCATAGATGATGTCTTGAATTATAAAATTTGCAAGTTTTTCAATCATGGTAATGAAAGGCAATTGATGTGTTGAGTTTTCAATTCAATGTTTGGAGTATTGACATGAAATAATAATCCTTCTTGAGATCACCAAGTTATCTCTTTCATTGTTAAGTTCCATTAGAAACACAATTAAATTTGATTAAGAATTACCCATCACCTTTTGAAATTTTGAATATAGGATCATATTCCTTGTTGAGTTCATTAAGATCAAAAAAATCAATTTGATTAAGAGATTTTGGTATTTCATTGAATTCAAAATAAATAGAACATACATCTTGATGTATGATAAATAGATAGAAACATAAATTATGAGATGAAAGTCAAAAGAAATGATATTCTTATGTGCTTTTTGTTAATATGCTTGTTGATAGGAAATCAATGTGACAATAGAATTGATAAATTCCTATGTTGTTCCTTTTCAATAAATTCATATCATGGCAATACTTAGTCAAAATTATTGACTTCCAAATACAAATGTGCAACTCCAGGAGTGAAAAACCTCTATGGAAAATGTATGGGAAGAAAATTTTAATTCCCCAAGTCACGAAGAATATTCTCTGTATTATTCCTTTGGTTTCCAATTGAAATATAATATTAAAATCTTATAAAAGGAATATAAATCTATTACTTTTGAAATTAAATTATTTAATAGCAAATCTGGTTGACATATCCCACCTATAAAACTTTTGCATTTAAACTCTATGTTGCTTGGAGATGGGCAAGGTACCTAGGTCATGATATCTAGGCATTTAATTAAATTAAAAAAAAAACCCACCCACTAAATTTACCTTTCCCCCTTTTTAAATTGTTTAAAGCCCTCTTGAGGACTAGGCGCAAGTGAGAAGTCTTTTCATATATATATGAAAGGCATTGAAGTTTTAATCATTTTCAAAAGAAACAAAATAATATAAGAAGGCATGAGTAAGCATTTAGCATTAGTTTTATTAGTGCTTAGCTTTTTTTTTTGCTTTCCCTTAAGTCACGCAGGACCTACGTGAGTCCCCACGCAGGCAAGGGGGAACAGACCTGACCCCGCAGGCCTCGGGTTGCGGAGTGACAGGCCTACGTGGCCTAGGGTATAGGTTTGGGGAATGGGGTAGTAGTTAGGAATGATGTAGAAACTATATGTTATTTTATTTCTTTTAAGTTATTGTAGCTTGTTTCTTTTATATTTCATTTGTTATTTAATTTATATTGCAATGTGTTTTAGTTGTAGCATATTAAAGTTATTTATTATTATTATAATATTTGTTTGTAGTTGAAGTAAATTAGTATGTTATGTTATGTTAGTTAAGATTTGTCTTGTTTGAATTTATGATTAATAGTTTTAAATTCTTTTTTTTAGTTAGTTAATTTTGTTTAATAGTTAGCATTTTTATTTAATTATTTCATAGATATATAAGAATTATTTAATTATTATTCTTTTATTGTAATTAGATTTGTAAGAAGATTTTAACAAGTTCTTTTGAATATTTAGTTTGATATTATATGTTGCATAAGTGTAGTATCTGAGTATGAAATCTAGGTAAGTAATGACGTTATTACTAAATAGTGATTTGGATTTAAAATATTAAATTAGTTTTAATTCAAAGGTTTTGTTTTAAATGTTAAATTCTTAGTTTCAATTTTATTAGTGATTTAATAAATTTCTTTATTAGAATTAGTATGTTTTAAAATTTATTGGTAGATAGTGATGTTAGAATTTAGATTTAGTTTTAATTTTATTTAAGTTTTAAAGTTTCAATTTTATTGTTTTATTGTTATTTGTTAAAAATTTTTGTTTTAAAATTTTATATATATTAGTGGTTTTAGTTATTAGTATGATTTAGTTAGTTAGTTTAAATTTAAATAAGTTTAGACTTATGTTAAAATTATGAAATGTTATAAGTTTCTTATTAGTTAGTGGGCGTTAGATTTGGTTAGTTGTTAGTAAATGAATTTTAAATTTAGTAAAATTAGAGAGTTAATTTTTATGTTAAGTCAGTCGAAATGTTAATTTTTATATTAATTTTAGATATATATATATATATATATATATATATATATATATATATATAGTTAGCTTTAATATTAGTCAATGGTTTTAAAATGATTTTCTTTATCAGTTAGTTTGTCAATCGATAATTAACTATGAGATTTTTAGTAAATTTTGTTTAGGTACTTTCAATTAATCCAAACTCGAACACATTTACGTTGTCACTTAAATAATGGTTTCATATAGTTATAAGTTAATGTAAAAACGTAAGTTACAATCGATATCAACTTTGTAACGAGAGTATTAATTTAACAATATAGAAAACCCTTACCTAACTGCGAGCATAACCTTATCATCTTGTACATTTTAATTTTAAAAAAAAAATATTGTGTGTGTTTTTGCCCTCGTAGTTTTGGGCATGACAGGTTGATATCTTCTCAATCTAGTCATTGAGCTTGTCTAGCTCCTTAGTAGTATATACTTCCATCAACATTCGATACCTTTGACTTTTGATTGATTTCAGAGCCTATAGGTCATTTTCCCAGATATGAACTTCATCCATTAGCTCGAAATATTGGTTCACTATGGAAACCAACTTGTCGGCACCAGATTGTATGTGGTGCAACAAGTTAAAATTACCTTGTATCATCTGTACACCTTTCTCCTCAAAATTATCATGCCATTGCTGACATGCTTCCAAAAATAGATTTAGTTGTGTTGCCCTTGTTCTTCTTTTCTGTAATGCCTCCACAAGAGTTATCTATGGATTTTCTAGGTTGATTGGGCCCACAAATTCATGTAGATAGCCTCTTAATAGCTCATTATTATTCTGTCATGCTATCAAATTAGACTCATCTTGGTCCATATGCCTGAACACCTCTTTCACACCCACAGTGATCATCACTTTTGCTATGCCTACTATGGGTCTTCCCAACATGACCTTCTTGATTTGCTAGTCTTTTAGAGTCATTTATTCGATGTCAGCGTGTAGAGGACGAATGGCTATATGTGCAAGTAAGTCCTAATCTTGGTTCCTCATTATGAAGGCCAATGTTTGCACATCACCCATAGATGGTTTAGGCTTCTTGATTGCTTTTACTAGTTCCTTCATTCCCTCCTCATTTGTTAGGTCCAACTACCTCTTTTGGTGAAACATAACCTCTCTCTTTATCCATGTCAGTGTGGTGCCCATGGGAGACCTGTACTTGGCTAAAGAGGTTGGTTCTATTATAGGATCCTTTCCTTTATTAGTCCTCTCTGGAGTCTTCTCCCGTCAAGGAAGATCTTCAATTTGAGTCTCTATGTTTGGTTGGGATAAGGTCCTAGCCTCTATACCTTGAGGAGTTTGCTGAGGCTCTTCAAGTATTTTCCCTTCCTCAGATATGTCATCAACTTGCAGCTACTGGGGCTCCCCTTCGTCGATTTCTTGTTCTTCTTCTTGTGTAGGCTCAAGAAGTGGAGTCACTAAACCTTTAACCAAAAATGTTGAATCCTAAGATGGTGGTGGTGGAATGTCTAGAGGTCCTTAAGGTAGAGGTGGAAATTCATTCCAGTCTTCTGCTAAGGGTTCACTCATGGGAGTATCTCTTATTTTCTCTCCCACCATTGCAATGTCCACTGGCATGAAGTTAAAGTTAGAGAGGTTGAAGACATCAGTTCTTGACCTTCCATATCATCTATCCATTTTTGTTGCTCATCTTCTAACGTTGATACCCTGATAGGATCCCTTGGAGCAAATGGAGGTGTCACTATGGAGCTTCTTCTCCTCTCTTCCTCCATGGCCCTAGCCAAGCGGGCCCTTTGGCTTCTTGTTCTTCATCCTCTGCTTTTGGGATGGTCTCTAGTATTTGTCACGATGGAGTTTTTTACTCCTTTAGTCTCCTTCTTCGTATTCTCGCCATAATTGATTTAGTTCTTGATTTCTTTGGATCAAAAGGGGAGGCTTGTTCCTCTTGAGTTTCTACTAGTGGAACCCTCTTCTCTTCTACTTGTTCTTCCTTTGGTTGTGGAGGTACTTGTGGTTCTTGGGATGGCTCTTGTGTAGGCTCTTCTTGAGACTCAACTTGTTGAGGTTGTACCTATTCTTACTGCTCTTGAGCTTGAGCTATTTTCTCCCTAGCCTTAGAAGATATTCTCTTCCTTTTTGTGCTTATGTCAACTTCAAAGTACTCAATCTCTTGCTCATGTTGGTGTACCATTTTCAGCCTTACTAGGGATTAAGCAGGGAAGATTGGTACTATGACTTTCACACCTTTACCTTTAATTAGTTGTGTTGTAGCTTATAGGGGTGTGGCCCGTGGAACTGGATCTAGTTTGAATGGCTTTTTGATTCATTCCTTTATCAACTTGATTATGTGTCTAGCAAGATGATTTACATTGACATTCTCATCCCTCCCTATTTCAACATTCATTATAGGTCAATCATAAATTCTATCCTTGTTGTATAATGGATCCATGACATCTTAGATGTCTTTTTCCACAGCCTTAAGAGGGATATTTGTCTTTAACACCTTTTTTGCTAAATATAGAGTCATCTTACAATAGTCCCTTATATGGACATCATAGACATCTACAATTTTCATCCAGTGATCCTCCAATGCACCTTCATGTACAAGCTCTTTCCCTGCCAAGTGTTGTACCATGCCGATGTTGTCAAAGTATGGATGATGGGAGTTGTATTCTCTGATAACATCTTGCTTTTGCTTCACCTTGAAAGCACCAATTGTGATGGGCCAGTCCCCTATTTTCTTATGTTGTCTTCTCATTCTTTCGTATGTAGAAGTGATTTGTTGTGCAATTTCCAGTAGGATGAGCATATCAGATGGGTATCTTCGAAGATTCTTTGGGAAAAATAGAGTACTAGCTAGCATAAGATAGGTGAAGGTTTTTAACTAAATGTAATAGGCACCAATTTTTGTAATCTTGGTTGTTGCCTCTATTGACATCCTTTTGGTGTAATCACCGTTAATGAACCTGATGATTGCAAAGAGGAGACTATCATTCACTACCCTATATTCCACACTTTGCAATGGGAGCTTCTTCTTCACCAATTATGGATATACCACATAGGGTCAAGCATTTACATCATGCATGCTTCCATTTTTGTAGAGGCCTGGGTAATCTGTGGTTCTAGCTACCAACAAATACACCATGTATGATGTCATGTAGAAACATGAGTCATCTTTGATGACTACTAATTGCTCATCCAAGTTGTTACTCAGGATGGTAGCCCAATCAATTGGCATCTTTGTCATTCTAATGGTTTCAATAAAATGGACCATCCAGGTTTGAAGGTGTCCTATTGCAGGATGTCCCATAGCTGTCATCCTTCATATACCCAATTTTCATATCAAATTTACCAACTCTACAGCCAACTAGTGTTTTGTCAATCAGGAAGGAGGATTGAACTATTTCCTTTGTTTCCTTCTCATTTTCCCTATACCATCTTTCAACCCCATCATATGAAAGTCACAAATATTGGTCTTCCCTTGGGAGATGAAACACTTTCTCAATGTTTCATAGTCAGAGGTCCAAGGCTATCTATCTCGTGACACTCTTAATGACGTTTTCTTCTGATACATGGTGTTTCACAAGAGTCATTATCAGTTCTGAGGATTGAACTGATGTTGGGTGAGATGCTATGTTCACAAGGCTTGAGCGCATGAGTGGTGACACCATTGGGATCTTTCTCTAGGCTTGTTGTAGACTGTGAGGAATACGTTCCAATTAATGTGTCCCAGTTCCATGTCTTTTATCTCTGAATTTTCATCTTGAAACCTTGATTTCCTTGGTGCCCCTTGATATTTAAATGTGACCGGTTTCAAAGCCATCTTTTCTATCATTGAAGAGGATGAGGATGCCATTTTATCTATGTAAGAGAGGCAAACATTCATCAAGATTTTAAAATTTGACCTTAACAAGACTCTAACTAACTCAAAAATAGGTCAATGTTAGTCAAAATATGACAAAAATAGTCAATCTCTACAAGATTCCCTAATATGCACTTTAGTACACCCTTACAGGTGTGCGGGTGCACTATTTTGGCCCTTGAATAGCCTTTTATGTGCAGTTATGCACCTACGCACCTATGTGAGGTGCGCACATGTGCACAATGTAGTGCAAGGTTTGGGGAATGACTTAGTTTTTTTCTTATCAAAAGGATGGAGGTGCACACATGCACACCTTCTTTGTGACTTTTGTTGGATGTGTTTTACTATTTTAGTTGTTTTAAGTGTTAGGGAAGGTACGCATGTGTGCACCTTCACTGTCTTAGGAATCTTAGTTCTTAGGTTAGTTATGTCTTTGTTTAAGGTTTTATTTTGATGTGCAAATGTGTGCACATGCACACCTTCATTTTGATGCTAACCTTTTGTAACGCCCCATCAAGGGATCCAAAAGAATTAACCTAAAGTTTTACTAAGTTTGCCAAACTTTAAAAAAAAGAAGAAGAAAGAATAACATACACATCAAATATAAAGTAGCGGAAGCAATAACATACAATCATAATCAAGCAAACATCACAAATTACATTCCTTAAGAATCGCAAGACGTTGAATCACATTAAAAAAAAAATATAATACCAAGTCTAATAAATAACCCATCCACATGAAAGAAAAATTAAAAGTCCAAAGTCTATTTAAATAATATACATTTGTTCTGAATGCCACTTGGAAATAAAATTCAAAATGCTCAATCATACACTATACATGCCACAGGGTATGAAGGGCTAAAAGAATATACATTTATAAAAAAAATAGATTACATCATCCCTTTCGGATCCATGATACAAAGTACAATACAATAAGTGAAAACATCTATGTAAGTGGGCAAGTCTCATCACATGAATCAATGTTAGAGTTACCTTGACAATCTCTCAGGACCCCAACTCCTTAGTGATCCATATGCAGCACTAGTATCCTCTCGTACTAACAATGCATACTAACGATGCATGGTCACAACCAAGCATTCTCTCTACTCCCATCCGAGTCTATACTAGCACCCGAGGCATGGGCGAGAACATACAAAAACTCTAATTAGGTTCATTTTACTCTCATTTAGTGTAGTGTTTTCACTTATTAAACAACTTACAATGGGTTACCCTAGCAGCCACTTAGGGCCCCAGCCTCCATTACAAGCCACTTCCTGACATTACATATAGATAACCTACCCTAGCATCAAAAAAGTATAAATCAAAGAATCATATAAAATTACCTCATTCCTATACAAGTGACTAGAAAACATCAAAAAATAATTCACAATAACACATCAGTTATCTACAAGCAACTAGAAAGCATCCCAAAAATATTGATCAAAGACTCAAAATGGTTAAGTCAAACATGTCATAGCATGAGATCACCAAGAAAAAATCTTACAAACACCTCAGTCCTATAAAAGCAACTGGAAAGCAATCCAAATACAACTGATCAAAGACTCAAAAAGGTTAAGCCAAGTATGTCATACATTCACCTCAGCTTCACACAAGAACACTGGAAAGCAATAATGAACAATAAATAGAAACTCATCATATAGCAAACCAACACGTTACCATGGTTGAGTTTAAAAGATCAAGATCAATTCATCATAACATCACAATCACAAAACTCCCAAGCCTCTAGTTAACATCCTAAAACTGGTCAACACTATAGTCAGCCCAAACCCAAAACATAGACAACACACAGAAATAGAGTGTAGGTTTCATAGTTTGGTTTGATTTTGAAAACATATTGTTGAGTTAAATGTAAGGTTTTAGCTTTCATTTCAATGTACGTTTTCAAGTATATGTGATTCTCAATTTACCCTACAAGTTAACCCATTCATTTATTCGAATAAAATATAGACTTACCCCCATTATATTTTAGGACAATTTCCAAAAAATAATCTAAGGGTGATTATTTATTTAAATTATTAAAATAATTATTATTGATTTAAAATAAAATAATTTGAAATATAATTTTAAAAAAAAATGGCAAAAACAACAGGAATTGCGAAAAGAGTAGGAATTTTGAACAAAGCAGTCTTTAGCAGAATACATTTTCGAGCTTTTCATAATCCCTCTCATAGTAAAAATGGTATAGGTAGATATGGCAGAGATTCATCAAAACCAACATTAGAACTGATTGGAAGGTAGGCGCACCCCTGCATTCCAACTAGTAACAAATTCGAAGTATTAATAGATGAAGACTAGGAAGAAAAACCAACATTAAATCTTGCAACAATATCAAATGTGGAGAATAAAAGCAATTATGTTGCAAGAAACCTAGGATACAACAAATCAGCAACTCCATGGTGATTTCATAACCATAGAATATAACATAGATAATTCTTGGTCGTAATGACACAGTTAGGTCTAAACATGTGGCGAGCAAACCCTCCATTCCAGAAGGAATTAAGAATCAGGAATATCTAGAATAGTATCACCACATTCGTGGCTCCATCATCCTATAGCAGGAGTTAAGATGTTAATTGGAAAATAATTTTCCTCAGAAACTTGGCTCCAAGCATGTACTCTCAGTAAGGTCACCAAGATCAATGGGATTCCTGAGACCCTAGCCAGTCATCTTCACTACCACAAATTTGGATAACCAAATCAGGGTATTTAATCTCACTAAGTATGCATGTTTAAAAAATAATGGAAAGCTCCATAAATAGGTAAGGCTTTCTACAAATCTATCGATAGATCAGCTCCACTCTCAGGCTAGCCCTAACAGGAAAGGGACATCAAAGCCCTACTTCTATGGCAATTCTCCAAGAGCATATGTACCCCCCCATCAAAGATATGGGGTTGTGAATTCTCTAGATCCACCATAGCTTTGCAAGCCCTCCACTGTCTGTGCTCCTCCTTCTCCATACAAAAATACCATTTTTATCAGTAATCAAGAGAGTGAAGACAAATAGAAAGAATGCCAAGAGGTTGGATTCTTCACTTTTTATAACGGTCCCAAGAAGGAATTGCTCAACCTTACCAACTAGCTACAAGAAAACTGCGAGGGCTAAGTAAGTATTTCCCACTTTTCAGATAGAATACTTTACTTGCATTGTATTGATGAATTCTCTAAAAAATACTTTCTTTATGCCTTTGAGTGTTTTTTTAAAGGTTAAATTGTTAAATTTTTAGACTGGTTCCCAGATTGTAAAGAAGGGATGTTAGATATTGTGTTATCAACATGGTTTGTTATTCAATCCCTTCCTCCAGAGTTACTTCAAATAGAGATTCTTAGGAAATTAGGATCATCCTCAGGAAAACTAATAGGTATAGATTCTTCCTTCCTACGTTGTAATAATGTAAAACTACTTATCAAAAGTAAAATCAACTATCTGGTTTCAATGCAAAAGGAAGTGATCACAAATAGAGCTACATACAATCTAAATTTCCACTGCTATGAAGATAAGATCTCAGAAATAATAAGATTAGACAATAATAGGAAAATCACATTCAAGACACAACAACTCACTTTGGATTTCAATAGTAAGTTTCCAATGATGAGAATTAGAAAAAATAGAATGTGTCAAGAGGTCCCTAATAATAAGAATCGTACACATTCCCAAAAGCATATTGAGTCTCACAATGATCCTACCTGCATGGAGCAGGTAGACAATAAAGGGAAGATGGACTTGACACTTGCAAACAGACTAGAACTCACCACAGTCACAAAGGCTATCCCAAAGGGAATTGATGGGAATGAACAAGTAGACAAGCCAATAGACATACAGAGGACAACAAAAGGAAAACAATCAGTATCAAAAAGAGTTAAAGGAAAAGGTAAGACAACAGAGGAAGGTAAGGGCAAAGGAATCAATGCAGGCACAAGAAATCAGTTTTCAAAGACAAAGCTGAAATCTAAGGTTATAGGGAAAGGAATATCTAGTATCTCTGATTCACAATTGCAAGAGTCAAACAAGAACAATAGCACATACAAGGTGAATAAAAGTTCAAGTCAAATATGTATAGAAGTCAAAGTTGTAGAGACTATGAGAATTCAACATATTGATAATGTACTTGACAAGAAAATGGCAAGTTAGAGGAAGTAGAGAATTTTCTTCTATTTGAAAGGGAAGCAGTAAGAGAAAGGGAAGTTTAAACCCCAATTGAGAAGATCAATTATCCCCTTAATCAATCAAAAATTATTAAGCAAATAATAGATACTTCTAACAAAGAAACATTCAGCAAGCTATCTAAATTCTAGCAGACACCATCATCCTCATGCAACTCACCATTTACACCGGTCAATAACCAAAAGGAGGAGAACAATGAATTGAATAAAGCAGTAAAATCTCTGTCACAAGAGTTTCATGAGTTCTTGCATAGGGATTCAATAGAGGAAGAAGAGTTGGAGTACATGAGCATTTCTAATATAGACAAAGATAACATAGATCTATTGACCGAAGAATCAATACAAGTATTCAGTTTTGAGAATATAGATAGCAGTGTAGAGGCTTAGAAAGAAGACCTAATTCAAAGGGTTCTAAAATTAGGAGGTGATAATTATGCTTGTGAAGATTTAAAAAGAGATCTAATGTATATTGATAATGAGGACAAAAAGAAGAAAACAGAACAGAGCTAAAGGAGGATGCTATGAGAAAAGACAGTAGAGAATTGCAAGACCTAGAAAAGAATAATCACTCAAGCATAATTAATCAAATTTTAATTGAATTAGAAATTGAAGAATTAGAAGAGAAAGAGAGCAGCAAGCTACAAGTTGCTCAAAATGTGCAAAAGAATATGAAATAGCTAGGACTTCAGATGAATTAGGTAGGTTTAAACTCACCTCAGTGTGGCAAACTGAAAGCTAAAAGAGGAAGGAAATCACTTAAAGAACTTAGAGAAGTAGTAGATCAAAATAGAGAGTAGCAAAAGATTGATCAGATATTTCAAAATGGGAAGGGGAAGTGCCTTCCCAAGGAAACATGAAAATTACCACATGGAATGCCAGGGGTTTAAATGCCCCTAGCAAAAAAAGACTACTAAAACAAAACCTAAAACTTTTTGAATCTAAATTAATTTTATTACAGGAAACTAAACTAAATAAGATAGAAGGAATTAAATTAGGTAAGATGTTGGGCAATTGGAGTACCTCTATGCTTAAATCTTTAGGCACTTCTGGAGGTTTAGGATTCATTTGGATTCATAGGAAAGTAACCTTAAATAATTTAAGTGTTAATAAAAACTAGATCAGTGGTATAGTCACAAGTTTGAAATCCAACCTCAAATTTATTGTCATTAACATTTACGATCCTACAAGCAATTTAGAGAAAAAATAAGTTTGGGAAGAATTACGCCTATCCATAATAGATCATAAGAATAATCTAATCCTTATAGGGGGAGATTTTAATACCATTTTGAACTTGGATGAAAAAATTGGTGGTATTCAAAAAATCCCTCAATCCTCTAAAGATTTATTAAAATGGTGTGATGTCCATAATCTGATTGATATCCCTTTGAACAACGAGAATTTCACATGGAATAACAAATGGAAAGACTTTGCATATATAGCAGAGAAATTAGACAGGTTCTTTATCAAAGGGGAACTAAATGTTAATAACTTGAATATCCAATCATCTATCCTACCAATAGTTGGTTCCGATCACTTCCCAATTAGAATAGAATTTTCTGAGCCCCATAAACCTGTTAGAAACTTGTTTAAATGCAAAAAATCTGGTTTTTAGATTCTAGTTTTCTAGACAATATTAAGGAATGGTGGTGACAAGGCAACTTTGAGGGATCTAGAATGTTTATTTTTGTCTCAAAAATGAAGATGCTCAAAGAAAAGATCCTCAATTGGAATAAGGAACATTTCAATAACATTTTCGAAGAAAAGCTGGACATTGAAGAAAGATTAAAGGAATTAAACCTTGAAATCATTAAAAAAGGTATGAATAATGAAAGCTATCACCTAGAAAAAGAATTGCTTGCAAAACAAGAGGATATATTATCCAAAGATGAAATTTTCTGGAGGCAAAAATCATGAGAGAAGTGATTGGAGGAGGGAGATCAGAACACAAAATTCTTCCACAACTCCACCCTTTATAATAGAGCTAAGAGCAAAATTTCTAGTATAAAAAACCACTTGGGTACTCCAACAGATAAACCAAATGAAATTTCAAAAATTTTAGTGGAACATTTTCAGAAATTATTAAATAATTTTGAAGGGTCAAACATAGAGGCTCAAACTAAGTCACTCGAAGTAATCCCAAAATTGATTACAACAGAGGATAACAAAGCATTAAACAAACCAATTACTTTTGAAGAGGTAAGAATGGTGGTTTTTGATATGAATCCTGATAAGTCACCGGGCCTAGATGGATTTCAGGCATTTTTTATTAGAAATGTTGGGATATTATTGGTATAGACCTCTGGAAAGCCGTTGAAGCTTCAAGGAATGGGGGATCATTGTTATCTAAAATAAATTATTCCTTTTTCACTCTGATACCTAAAAAGGTAGAGCTTGAGAGTCCAAGTGACTTTAGGAAAATTGCATTATGTAACACTATTTACAAAATTTTATCAAAGATATTAGCAAATAGACTAAAAACCATCCTTCCAAAAATTATTTCAGAAGAGAAAATAGGCTTCATACTAGGAAAATTTATTCTGGATGGCATTTTGATCATTCAAGAAACTATTCACTCTACCCGAAAGAACAAAGAGGCGTGCATGTTTATGAAGCTTGATATACAAAATGCCTATGATATGGTGGATTGGCGATTCATTTGCGAATCTCTACAAGCTTTCAATTTCTCCCATCAATGGATCAACCTTATTTATAAATGCATCTCCACTACTAAAATCTCTATTCTTATTAATGGATCTCTTGAAGGATTTTTTGAAACATCAAGGAGAATTAGACAAGGAAATCCTCTATCTTTGTTTCTTTATATAATTATGGCTGAAGCCTTTGGGAGATCTCTCACTAAGGCTTATAATAAAGAGGAGATTAAAGGAATAACTGTAACTAGGAATATTCCTAACATCACTCACCAACAATATGTAGATGGCATGATTCTGTCAGGTAAGAGCTCAGTAAAAGAGGCACATGTTTTAAAATCCATCATAGAGCAATATATGAAGGCATCCAGATAGAAAGTGAATGAAATGAAATTTGAGATTTATTTTATTAACATGGATGCAAAGGTGGAAAAATAGATCTACCATATTATGGGGTACAAAAAAGGTTTGTTTCCATGCAAGTACATTGGCATTGAATTAATGAAGGGTGTGAAGTCAAGTAAGGTATGGTATAATACTTTGGATAAATTGGAAGCCAGGATATGCTGCTGGAAAGATAAGTGGCTCTCAAAAGCTAGAAAGAGTACCAAGATAAGTTCAGTTATGACAGCTATCCTGATGTACCCACTATCATGCTTCCCTTTACCCAAGCATCTTCATCACAAGTTTGAGACTAGACTCAGGAATTTCTTAAGGAATGATTGTGAGGAAACGAAAAAACTAGCCCTCATAAAATGGTAAAATATATGTAAACCCAAGGAATTAGGCAGATTAGGTATTAAGAACTTAAATTGGAAAAATGAAGCATTAGGGGCTAAATTAATTTGGTCTCTATATATGGAAAGAGAGCATGAATGGGCTAAGATTATGTACAATAAGTATCTAAATTTAGATGACCCTCTGTCAATTTTTAGAATGAAGACTCTCTTTAGAGGGTTAGAAAGTTCGAGCTTTATGGTCAGATGTTGAGGCCTCATTAGCAGATTCCTAACCTGGGACATTGGTAACAGTGACAAAGCCCTTTTTTGGGAAGATTCTTGGGATGGATACCCCACGATAGACAATAATCCTTAAAGAAAAACTAGTCAAAATGTGGGGTAATAGAGTCAGTGACTACAAGACTAAAATCACTATGGAAGGTAACACTAGTTAGATTTGGAAACCTCTGAAAGACATAGAGGTGGATTTAGATGCTTTAAAGGCATACAAAAAGATCATTCGAGACAGGAAAGTTAAGCAACTCGAAAGGAATGACAAATTGATTTTGGTGGCATCGAATGATGGTAAGTATAGTGTGAAAAATGGATACAAAACTCTGATACACTCGCAAGGATGGGTTGAAGTGGAAGTCCCAATTAATCTATGTTGGGACTCAGCTTATTTGTCGAAGGCAGGAATCTCTTATGGCTGGCATTCCAAAATAGGATCCTGACGACAAACAAATTCTGTAAATTAGGATTCGAAGGCCCCTCCAGGTGTTTACTTTGTAAGAAAAGTAGTGAGGATTCTGATCATTTGTTATACAGTTGTCCATATTCTCAAATCTATTGGGATTGGCTCAGATAGAGGTTAGGATGGTCTTCTCCATTGCCTAAATCACTAATTGATCTTCTTAAGGGTTGGCCTATCAATCTGTGTAAGGGCATCTACAAAAAATTATGGAATATTTTTCCTTCCATCCTTATGTGGGAGGTATGGAAAGAGAGGAACACGGGAATTTTTTGTGAATTAGAGTTGAAGACAAGTGAGTTAATTCAAAAAAATTGAAGCTTGCATAGTCGAAACAGCCAACTCTTATCTTAGGAAGACTAGAATTAAAGAAGGTTCCTTCTCTATTTGGGATGGTCAAGTTAAATAGGGGTGTCCTAGATTAATTAACCCCCCTCTCATCTATCTTAAAAAGAGCAAGAAGGTGAGGGATAGGTGTAAATGGTCTCCCCCTCCGATGGGATGGGCGAAGCTTAACTTTGATGGCGCAACAAGAGGTAACCCAGGAATAGTAGGTATTGGATGCATCATCAATGATGACACAGGTTAATGGATTGCTAAAAAACCAAAGCCGATTAACCCCACCTCCAATAACTTGGCAGAACTTGAAGCATTGGAAGAAGGGTTGAGGCTTTGTCAAAAATTAGGCTTATCAAACATTATCATAGAAGGTGATTCTCAAATAATCTTAAATGCTATTAGAATAGAGCAACCCCTAATTGGGTCCTTCACTCCAAGTTAGAAGAAGTTATTAATATGGTGGATCGGTTTACAAAAATTAGGATTTGTCACATCTATCGGGAAGGTAATCAGAAGGCAGACCTTTTGGTGAACAAAGGGGCAGATGGTATTTATATCTTGTATTTCAAAAGTCTCACTATGAATTGATGGTCTTAGGTTATGCATATATTTTACCCCCTCTCATACCTAGGTATCCAGTATTGAGCTTTCATCTGAAGTTAGGATTGTTAGTTTAGGTATGTCATATAGAAGGTTAGGTGTCATAAGAATTTTTAGCAAATCTTAGTTCATATTCTCTTATTAATATACCATAGGTTGGTTTTTTAGTCTATCGGTCGGGGGGTGGGGTAGGTTCTATATTAGCCTAGACCCTATGGCATTTTATTTTTTAGTCAAGGTCCATTAGTTTCATCGATTTCATATTGTTTTTCCTTGATTAGCGTAGCAGGTTTCCATTAGGCTTTCTACCATCATAAATAATGATTTGTGTGTTTGATAGCGGGAGTCAATTTGAGTCATGATTCCTAGATGATGTCAAGCTGAGTCTAGGCTCTTCTAGAGACTTCACGTTTTGGATCCTTTCCTTGTATAGTTTTCCCCCTATCTTTATCATTCAACACTTTCACCTCGATATGGATATTATCATCAACATTTTTCGCACAATTGAGGTCCACAATATGGCCTTTCAAGGCAATATTATGCCAAAAAGATGGAACTGAATTCTCAGGCTGGTAGATGGGATGACCTATATTGTGATTACTAGGGAAATTGGAAAGGGTTGCTTTGATTATGAATTTACTTGGAGGAAAAGTAGTGACATAATAGACACATTCATCAGATGCATGACTCAAGCCAGAATCAGCAAATGGGAAATGGTAAGACTATGCTTAAACAATTTTGAATCTACTTGGTGTCAAGGACTGTTAGAAGTCATTATGAGTTTGGATGAAGATTTAAGGGTACCCCTCCCAAAGATGTATATGAATCACCCACCAGGGAGTCTAGTTGTGGCTAACATTCTCAAGTGTCCTACTTTAATAATTAGAGACTCGACAGCCTTCAATTTGATATGGCCTAAAATGGAATCATGCTTCCACTTCCTCCTGTGATGGAGAAGGATTAGGTTGGACGTAGGAAAAAAATGGCTTTGTAATAACCTTGGTCTCTTCAAGACCTATATTCATCCTGGAGTGAGATTTGGTAATTTGGAAGGACTAGATTTTTGCACTCCCAATATCGAGAGGTCGAGTAGAGAAAGGTCCTCCTTTGAATTTTCCCCCATTTTCATTTCAAAAATCTGAGTGACATCACCGAAGTCATCATGGTTTTTGTTAAGAAGTAAGGAATGTCGAGTATCCTCTTGGATCCAATTTTGTATCTCAGTATGGGTAGCCCTAATCTGATGGTTGGGTCGTGGTTCATCTTTATCCTTTACTTGTGAAGTTTTTGGCAATTTTTGGTATTATACATTAGTTCTGCAAACATTAAGCTATGTTTCATCTTCATTTGGTTACTTAGGATTATTGATTTAGCCCACAGTGGGATTGTGGTCTAGTTGTAATTCTTTGAAATACTATATCGGAATGTCGTCTGTGGTGGGTAGGCTTTAGTTTTTTTACATTAGTGGATTTTAATGTACACTTATATATAATGATAGTAAGAACAATATGTTTTATTCCTAGATAGTTTATCATATCTATGGAATGAGACGATCTTTTGCTTTATATATCTAGTTATTCAGTATGATTTGGTAATGTTTATGTTGTTCATTTGGAGTTGTCATGGAATATCAGCCTTGGTACTCTCAAGTTAATTGATATGCAACATGGTTTCCACAACATTTTAGAGGATCATTTGGTTGCATAGTAGAATAGCTAAATTATGTGATTCAAATATTATGGTTGGTTACAACAAGGAACTATGTTTCCAAGTAGGCTACTATGTGGTAACTTTCATGATATCTATGTAGACTGATTGATCTTCATGAATAGAATATCAAGTTTGGTTATTCTCTTAGCATGAATGGATAATTATATGACTAATCTCATTATTGTATTTTCTCATTGATTGCCTTTTCTAGTGCTTTTTTGCTCCTCTATTTCAATTTTTTTATTTTGGCATGTTATGTCTGGCCTTATGGAACTTTGGTTTGCTAGACTTGACTTGTGTCTTTTTGGTAACTTTGGTGGATATATTCAGCATATGGTGTTCTTTTAGAGTATAGTTGGGTGTTCTGATTTCTCTTTGAATGGCAGTAGAGCTCTATCTATAAAGAGGAAATATTGAAGGTTTTAGCTAGGTCTGAATTTAATAATGGTTTTAAGTTTTGACTTAGCCATATAAGGAATTAATTTCCCATACCGATCAATATTGATTTTTATTGACAAAATGTTATTTGAATTTATTAAGTAGGGTATGACAAAGCTTTTGATAATGAATAAGAGGGTGGTTTTAAGTATTTATGGATGGACATTGTAGAACCGACCTTCTTTTATCCCGCTGAGGTTATATGATTGTTCATATAATCAGGATGCTAATGAACATGTTACTACTAACCATTCTGATGATCAAATTAGTTTGGAATCAGTGATCTTAACTCTCAGCAGTGGATGGAGGATACAGTATCGATTGGTATGGTCCACAGGCAACAGGTTCTCATATGGCACTAGAGGCAATAGATCAAGTGATGTTATGGATTATGTCCATTATATTGTAACAATAATAGATGTGTAATAATTCTACTAGGGTATGCCCCTTTCAAGTTGTAATAATAAAGGACTATGGTCCTGAGCTAGACTTGAGGTTTTCTTCTCTATTCTTTCCTACCAATGCCTATTTGAACAGAGGTATTATGTTATATGCCTTTAATTTTAATTAATATAATCAAGGCTTCGACTGTTTACCGATCAAAAAATAATAATAATAATAATTTGCAATTTTATTAAAAATTAGGATTATTAATAATTAAATAAATCTACAATTCGATTAAATAACTTCCAATATCAATAAGCTTAATTAAATTACATTTAATTAAAATTAATTAATGATTATATATATACAATAACTATATTAGTTTTATTTAATTAATTATTAAATCAAAACTATTAATAAGTTTTATTAATAAATAATATTTAAATTTTATTTATTAAATTTATAAATATTAATAAAATTTATCAATTATTAAAAAAATAATATTATTAAATATTAATAAAAAACAACCTTTAAAAAAAAACTTTAATAAAAATCACATTTAAAAAAAAACATGTGTTTCGTTTTACAAGGCCCACCGGCCTTGACCTATGACGATAGGTCTGACTGCTGCCGTAGGGAGCAGTACTACCTGCTATTGTAGCCAGTAGTCTAGCCTGTTGCCGCCATTCAATGGCAGGGGGGTACGGGGGGTGGTGTGGGAATTTCCCCACCCCCTCCAAATTAATAATTATATTTTTTTTACAAATCGTATTTTCAATAAATTTTATGTTATAAAATTTTATAATATATAAATTTTAAAGAAGACAATAACCCACCCCCCCCCCCCCCCCCCCCTTTAAAATTATTTAAAATATATTTTTTTATAAAAATTATAGCCTTAATTTGATAGGGGAAATATGACCAATCGGTTGAATTCTCTATTTAAATTTTCTTTAAAAAAAAACTCAAAAATCCTTCCTGATTTATTATCTAATTTTGCAAATTACTAAATAGGAAATTTAAGATATATAACCTCTACGTATGTAGAATAAATCTACCAGCATACTAGTAATTTCAAATTGAAATACTCATCACAAGGAATTAATTAGATAACCAATTCACATACATGAAGAAGACAGGAAAAGAAAAAGCGTAATAAACTATGCAAATCATCACAAGAATCTACTTGGACTCTAATGCTAATCGCTACAACCAAAAAGATTGTGAGAGAAATTTCTCCTTTCAAAACCTTCTCTCTTCCGAAATTTTTCCTCCAAAATTTGTGGTCCTTCGAAAATGAACCCTCAAATTGTGATATGGAGTTCTCTCCTAAAATTGGGGCACTAATTGTGCGATCACCCGAGAGGACTCCTTGCTTAACAGACTTTAACTCTTCGTTAAATTTTCTTTATCTTTTCATGCACATTTATTGAAATATAAAATATCTTAATTAAATTCACTTGACTTCTCTTTTTTAATTAATTTATTAAATTTTATTCTCATGCATACTTTAAACAATCTTAAAATTCTTTAATCAATTAATATCTTTTCCATGCTTTACTTTATTTTTGAAACGTTAATTGATAAAATATTTATCAACTTAAATAATAATAATATTTAGTATTTTGGGAATGGCTCAAACAAAAGTTGGATTGGACTTCTCCTCTCCTAGAAACTTTTAAGGACCTACTAACAAGATGGCCCAAAGGTCAAAAATTTGGCATCTACAGCAAGTTATGGAATATATGCCCATCTATTCTCATATGAGAAATTTGGAAAGAAATAAATAGAAGAATTTTCAAGAATCAAGAAATGCAGGTTACCATTCTAATCAAAAAAATTGAAGCTAGCATTATTGAAACCCTCAACTCTCATATTAGGAATTCACAATTCGAAGAAGGGTCCTTCTCCCTCTGGGACAACATGATTAAAGACAAATGGGTTAACGTAATAAATCCTCCTCAACTTTACTCTTCTAGGAATGTTGCAGCCAGGCAAAATTACAGATGGACACCCCCTCTTCCAGGATGGTATAAACTCAATTTTGATGATGCCTCTCATGGAAATCTAGGACAAGCGGACATTGGTTGTATAATCAATAACGAAGAAGGGAAATGGATTATGAAAAGAGCTAAGCATATTAAAGCTACCTCAAATAATTTAGCTAAACTTGAAGCCCTACTTGAAGGCATCAAATTATGCCTAAAAGTAGGTATAGCCAAGGTGATTATAGAAGGAAACTCTCAGATAGTTCTCAATGCTTTATGTATAAGATCAACTCCTAACTGGGTTTTAAATTCAAAACTAGAAGAAATTCTTAACCTATTAGATAAAATAAAGCCATTTCAATTAACTCACATCTTTAGAGAAGGTAACCAAAAAGTAGATAAATTGGCAAATCTAGGAGTTGACAATTTAGATCTCCTTAAAATAAACAATATTACTTAGTTGAAGTTTCCCCTATATATCTAAGTTGTATAGTTTTATCTCTTATTTTTTATTTTAGCTTCATTTGGTTCGTATTCACATTTGCGACTATTGATTACTCTTATGTAGTGCCTGCCCCTAATTCACATTTCTGTTATCATTGCCAAACTCTTTTAGGCTAGTTTTATGCTTATGTTTAGTAGCATTACTTTCAGATTATCAGATATTGTTTTACATTCAGTTGATTATATGATGAGGTTACGTGATACTCCTTACTTCATGTATGTATGATGATTATTACAATATTTTTACTTATTGATGATGATTAGTTAGATGGTTTATTATATGTGGTTTCTTATGGATACTTACCCCATACTTCATGTGTATGGTGTGCGTGTTTTTTTTCTTTATGCATGGTGTTTCTAATGTGGTTAAGGAAGGGAGTCGTAGTCACCTGCTAGTCGTGATCTACATGATGCACCACTTCCTGCCATTTCCTATTTAGCTTAGTATATATTGTGTTTGTACATACGTGGATTTTATGCAGGTTGTAGGTATTGGGTATCGACTTCCTTGAATTGCCAGGATGAGCATACCCTATCGCATTATCTCAATGGTAAGAGGGGAGAAAATTTCTTAAGTCCAAATCCTAAACCTTTAAGCCATTTGTCCTAATTGATAATTAGGACAAGTATCTGAGTCGTGTACCCTTCGAATGCATCGGATGATGTTAATTCATGATTTTAACCCTTTAGTTTGATTTTGTATGTGATTGGTTTTCGTATGTTGTTTTATGAGTCTTTGATAAATTTTCTATTAATTAAGTCTAATTAAAAGATTAAATTAATGATTTAATTTAATGGAAAATTAATATGATATTTTATATTTAATTAATTGGAAAGTTAATTAAATAAAAATAATTAAATTTGAAGATAAAAAGTTATAAGAATAAATTTAGAACACAATAATATTTATTTTATTTAATAATAATATATTTAGAGATCATTTTTAAATAAATGCTAAATATTATTATTATTTAAGTTAATAAATATTTTATCAATTAAATTTTGAAAATAAATTTAAAAGTGGAAAAGATATTAATTTATTAAAAGTTATAAGTTCGCATGATGTATGCATGAGTTTAAAATATAGGAAATTAATTAAAAAGATAAAACAAGTATATTTAATAAAGATATTTTATTTGCATAAAGTGCGCATGAGACTAAAATTTAATAAATTAATTAAAAGAGATGTGAAGTGAAAATTTAATAAAGTAATTTAATAATTCAATTAACGTGCATGAAAGGGTAAAGAAAAGATAGAGAAAGATTAATAAAAGTTAATAGGAGTTAGAGTCTGGTGAGCATAGAGTTCTCCAAGGTGAACGCACAATTAGTGCCCCGATTTGAGGAGAGAACTCTTTATCATCAATTGGGGGTTCATTTTCGAGAGAGGGGAATTTAGATGCAAAATTGGGGAGCAAATTTGGAAGCAAATTTTGGAAGGAAAAGTTTGGAAAAATTGTTAGAGAAAAGTTCTTGGATAGAAGTGAATTCTCTCGCAAATCTTCTAGGCGTTGTGATTTTAGCATCAGAACCAGGTAGGTTCCTGAGTTCTATTCACCCAGTTAGAATTATGTTATTTAGATAATCATGTCTTCTTTGTGATTATTAAAATTGAATCTCTGGGTATCTTTGTATGAATCTTTCGCTCTCTTGTTATGAACTTTATGATATTGTGTTGTATCTCATCTGTATATTAGAACTGAAAGAAAGATAAATCAATTTGAAAACCCCATCCGTAGATAAAAGAAAATCGTAGTTAAGTTTGGGTAGGGTTTGAAAGAGAAGAAAAATTTTAAATAGAAAAATTTGAATGGTGGATAGTAATTCTTCTATCAAGTTATATTTGCAAATGATATTATATATATATATATATATATATATATATATATATATATATATATATATATATATATATATATATATATATACATATATATATATATATATACATATATATATATATATATACATACATATATATATATATACATACATATATATATATATATATACATATATATATATATATATACATATATATATATATATATATACATATATATACATATATATATATATATATATACATATATATATATATATGGATACATACATACATATATGTTTGTATGTATGTATGTATGTATAAATATAAATTTGGGGTGTCATTTTATAAAAAATTATATAGAATATATTTAAAAATATATATATTAATGAGGGTGGGGTCACCACACCCCCATCGCCCACCTATTGATAGCGGTTGTGGCTACTTAACCAGACCACGAGCCTGCCAATGGCAAACCATGGCTGCCTTTGGCGACCCGCAAGCTTACTATTGCAAACTGCGTTTATATATATTAAGGCATGCATTTTATTAAATTTTAATTATAATTTAATTTTATTAAATTTTAATTATATTAAATTTTTAAAATATTAAATTTTAATTATTATTTATTAATGAATTTTAAACTTATGTTATTATTTATTAATAATTTTATTAGCGAACTATATTAATGTTTAATAATTAAATAAAATTATTCATTAATGTAATATAGTTTTTAAATTATTAATTAATTTAGTTAAAATTTGTTTTAATTAAGATTAATTAAGGATGAAATGTGATTGATGATGTTGTAAATTTAATTATGGTTGGTAAAAATTAATAATATCGATTTTAATAAAATTGTAATTATTTTATCTAAAATCAATAATGGTTACCTTTATAACTTAGATAAATAAATGATTACCCTCATATTATTCTTTTAAGGGAGTGAATTTTATCATGAGGGTAACTTTATATATACGAGTCGAATAAATGAAGGGGTTATTTCGAGGAATAAATTGAGAATCTTATACACCTGAAACAAACATTAAAACTCAAATTGAAACTTAAGCTTTATCAATCTATTCAACTCTGTACTTTCAAATCAAACCAACTGTGATACTATGATGTTTTATATGTATTGTTTATGTTTTGGGTTGTTGGGGTTGACCTAATTTTGACTAGTTTTAGGATGTTACCAAAGGCTCGGGGGTTATGTGATTGTGATGTCATGCTGATTTAATCTCGATCTTTTCATCCCAACCATGGTAATGTGATTAAGTATGCTCTATGAAATGTTTGTATTTACTATTTGTTATTTCTTTCCAATCTTCTTGTGTGAAGCTGAGGTGTATGTTTATTAGATACCTAACTTAACCATTTTTGAGTCCCCAATCAATTATACTTGGATTGATTTCCAGTCGCCTTGATGAGACTGAAGTGTTTGCTATGTTCTTGATGATGTCATGTTGAGACATGTTTGACTTAACCATTTTGAGTCATGATCAATATTATTATTTTGAGATATTTTCCAGTTGCTCGTTGAGAACCAATGGATATTGAGATGTATCTTTGATGCTTTCCAGTTGCTTGTAGAGAACTGATGTGATTATTGTGGATTATTTTTTGATGCTTTCCAGTTGCTTGTACAAGACTGAGGTGATCTTATGTGTTTATTGATTTGTGCTTTTATGAGCCTAGAGTAGGTTATCTACATGTAGTGTCGAGAAGTGGCTTGCAATGGGGGTCGAGGCCCTAAAGTGGCTACCAGGGTAACTCATTATAAGTTGTTTTAATAAGTGAAAACATTACACTAAATGGGGATTAAAATAAATCTAATAAGATAATAGTATGTTCTCGCCCATGCCTCAAGTGCTAGTACATACTAGGATGGGAGTAGAGAGAATGCTTGGTTGCGAACTTTCATTTCGTAGTATGCCATGTTAGTACAAGAGGATACTAGTGGCCGCATGAGGATCACTAGGGACCCTAGAGTCCTAAGAAACTGCTAGGGTAACTCCTATGTGATTCATGCAATGACACTTGCTCACTTACATAGTAGGTTTCCTCCATGTCTTGTGTGCCTTTGGGATTAGATGTCATTCTTTATTAGAACCTTTGAGTTAGAATACTTTTAGGATTTCCTAGACCTAGAGATTATTTTGATGTTTGGATTGATATCCTATTTGGGACTTGAGACTATCTCCTCAGCACCGTGGGAGTGGACCATTTAGGTTCCACGCGATCGGGTGGTGGTGCTTTTTCACTCTTACCATTGAGATTCGTCCGTAGTCACCGTGGCCGGAGCTTCTTGGGATGCTTTTTTATCATGTTTAGATGATGTTATTTACTGATACATTTCCTTATATTGATGATTAGCATGTGATAGGTGATGTTATCTACTTTGTAGGATCATCTTATGCTTTATTTTGGTATGTTAGATTTTCATATGCTTATGTTGTAGTATGTTTAGTAATGACATCCCTATTACTATAGTATCGACGATCTGATTGATGGCTTGGGATGTTACACTCGGGGGATGGCTAGGGCTCATGATGGTCTAATGATGCTATTGATGGTTGGGAGGAACCACACACTTAGTTAGTTGTGTTTTATGATAGATAGTTGTATTTCATGTTGGATGTTTATATCTTTTATGATGGATGGAAGTATCATGTATGGTGGATGGTTTCATTTATTTTATTGTACTTTGTATCATGGATCTGAAGAGGATGATGTATTTTTGTTTCTACATATGTATATTCTTTTAAGCCTTTCATACCCTATGACATGTATAGTGGATGATTGAGAATTTTGAATTAATTTGCCAAGAGGCATTCAAAACAAATGTATATTAAATGGACATTGGACTTTCTATTATTCTTTCATATGGATGTGGTAGTTGTTAGACTTAGTATTAATAAGATTTAAATGTAATTCAATGTCATGGGATCCTTAAGGAATGTAACCTGTTATGTATGTTTTAGTTGATTGTATGTTATTGCTTCCACTACTATGTGTTTGATGTGCATGTTATTCTTTCTTATTCAAAAAAAAATGTTGCTAAACTTAGTAAAACTTTAGTATATTTCTTTTGGATCCCTTGGCAGGGCATTACATCTTATGTATTGTCTATCTAAGTAAAGTTGCTTTAGAAACTAAGATTATGATAGGATATGTCTCAACTTTATTTTTAATTTGGCTTTAATTGTAATGTCCCCATTTTAGCAATTGACCAAGTGTGTGTGCATTAGCCTTGTTCTACATGGTCTCAAGGGCTAACGAAGCGTTTAATGGGATCCTGGAGTGTTTTGGCCTAGTCATTTCTAGTTTGGGCCAAAACGAAGTTGATTTACTCAGTTTCAGGCATACTTACTATTTTTAGTAAGTCGACAGGACACAATGCAGGTCAATTTTGGTGATTGGATTTGATACTCCTTGGTGAGAGCTTTTTGATGAGCTATCACTCGCATTATTCGAAGTTTGATTGCTAATACATTTTAATGCCTGAAGTTTTATTAAAGTAACGTCTAATTTAATTGCAAAATATTAAAGTGTTACTTTAATATTTATTTTATGGAGATGTGTACCCAAGGGAGACATAAGGGGTATTTTAATACATGTTTTATATATTACACATCTTTTATCCACATTGCCCATATGAGTTGAGCGGACCCTTGGAAATAGAATAAAAGGAAGCATTTGTGGCTTCATTAGACAGGTTGAATATGAGAAGAAATTGGTGTGTGATTTGCAGCTCCGTTCTTGGCATTTAAGGATGTTTATCCTCTCTTGTAACATTCTAGACATCATTCCCTTGGGGTTTGGCCTTTGGAATTCTTTGTTATCGGCTTCATTATCAGGCAGTTTAGTTGCATTTCCAGCTATAGGCAGATTTGGTATTTTGCTCATATCTTCTTCACTACTTGTCTGACGCTTATGCCGCTTTGAGGGAATGATATTACGAAGGTAGTGGATTGATTGAAGGACAAAGTACTATAGCAGCACTATTGATGCGGCACTATAGCAGCAAGTTTGAAAGCATGGGCTGGAGTATTATGTCAATAATGCTGAAGTAATTAGTGAGTTGATAAATCTGCCATGTATTTGGTTTTATGAATTCTAAAAATAACATTTTATTGGCAGCAGTTCATTTCCACTTTGCATATTATTGTAGTTTCTTTCTTGTTTATGTTGTATGATACCAATTCCATGCACAAAACACAACAAACAAATAAACATTTGGTTTTCGGAGTTATAAGGGGTTTAAAACATTAAATGAAGAAATAAGAGGTTGAATGCAAACTGTTTGACATAATTCCTTTCAGCAATTTGGTTTAGTTTTTTGGGACATTCAGGGGTGCCCATTACAGTGGTATCATAGCTATAAGTCCTGCCATCCTGTGGAGGTCTTATAGGGAATTTGGAATAGTCGGATAGAGGGAAAAGTGTTTGACGAAATGTCAAAACACTAAAATCAGAAATAAATAAATAAAAAACATAGGCTAAGCATTTATGTTTGAACATGCGACAGGGACCTTATAATTTTCGCGATACTAGAGCAAGACAAAATAGAATTTCAGACTTGCAAAGCAAATAGTCTAGAACATCCGTACAGGTGGACATTGAATCTAGCCATATAGACACAGAGGAGATATTCTTTGATCAGGACAACAATATGGGTGATCGAGATGATAGGAATACAAGATTAGGCGGAGGCGGGAATGCCAGTCAAGATCAGAGGGAGGTAATATTCAAACAGTTATTGGATACATTAGAGCAAGGGCAACGTATGCAGCAGGAGCATAATAGGCAAATGGACATGATGTTGCAGCTCATGGCTAGACAGATGGGTGTCAATATTAATCCAGGTGATGCCAACAACAGAAACAATAACAGTGAGGGAAACAATAACAATGGGGGAAACAATAACCATGGAGGCCAAGGCAACAACAATGGTCCTGAGAATAACATTAATGGTAATAATGGACACAACAACAATGGGAATGAGGCTGATAACTTTAGACACGTTGCACGCCCAATGCGAATTGCGAGCTCGAGACCTCTTCTACCCACTTTCCCACCCAAAGATCTGGTTCAACCAGTAAACGAACTGTAGATTACCGAGTTACAGGATTAGTTCAAGAAGGATTGAGAGGCTAGTGGACTGGAGTTTCAAGCGAATATTTCCCTCAAACATTATATGGACTTAAGGATGAGACACATGCCTAGAGTAGGAGGGAGGAATCAAAAATTTGAGCTAAGAAAGAAAGTTGTAAAACTTTCTTTATCTTATTATGATGCTTCAGGGAAGATGACTACACGAGCTTGGTTGTAGAAGGTAGATACATACTTGTAGCTAAATCCTATGCCTGAGGAGGAGGCTATCAAGTATTCGGCTATGCACTTGGATGGTGTTGCACATGAATGGTGGCATCATGGCATGGTGACTTTGGGGCATAATCAGATTACATCCTATGAGGAATTCACCGAAACATTGATTGAGAGATTTGACACTAGGGATCTCAAGTTACATTTCAAGGAGCTAGCACAGTTAAAACAGTCAGGTTCTATGGATGCTTACAGTGCCGAGTTTCAGTGCTTGTCTGTACTTGTTACTGATATCTCTCCTAGGAGATTAGTGGTGTTATTTTGTGATGGTCTTGCTGATCCATTATGAGGTTGGGTGAAGGGACATGATCCACTCACCTTGGCTGAAGCAACTAAAAAGGCACAAGATTTAGCCCCTTCGGTATACAAAGGAAAAAACCATTCAACAGATTCTTCCTACCGTAAGGACAAAGACAAAAAACCATTTCAGAAAGAGTATAGCAAACCCAAAGAAGGATCAAAAGGACTAGACAATGAAACCTTGAATGAACTTCGAAAGAAGAAGCTGTGCTTCCATTGTAGAGAGCCTTGGGACTTATCTCATAAATGTTCTCTCAAGGCTAAGGCAAATCAAATGGAGTATTTTTCAGCAGAAGAGTCTGAGTTAGAGGGGGAGGATCAACACTCCGATTCAGATGAGGGTAACACGATAGAGGAGAGTAGCATTCCTAAGGATGATAGATCATTGGCACGCTTGACAGGGGCCCAAAAGGCAATCACATTTAAGGTCAGAGGTACTATCCAGGGGCAGAAAGTGATATCTCTTATTGACACTGGGGCTACACATAACTTCATAGATGCACAGTTGGTAGCCAAGAGAGGGTTACAGACAGAGGAGCATGATGGGTTTAGAGTCATGGTGGCTAACGATGATAAATAATTATGCACTCGGAAGATATCTAATCTTCACATTAGGTTTGGAGATGGGTACGAGTTGGAGGATGAGTTCTATGTTGTGGACATGGGAGATTATGATGTCATCCTTGGCATGACATGGATGGCTTCACTAGTTGAGTTCACACTCAATCTAATGAAATTGGAGATGAGATTCTAGCATGAGGGCAGAACTGTGGTACTTAGAGGACTTTCAGATGGAGGTTGCAAAGTAGTGTCCTTGAGGAGAATGCAGAGACTTTTTTGTCATGATGACCTAGAGTGGGCAGCAGAGTGCTACATTATGCCAACTTCACCAGAGCCACAAGAAAAGAGTCATCCACCAGATATCCAGAAGATACTTGATAGACACGCTAAAGTATTCAGCAATATTCCTCATGGGGTTCCTCCTGACAGAGGGATGGAACATGTTATTGAGCTCGAGGAGGGAGCCAAACCAATTATGATTACTCCCTATCGTCATCCTAAGAAACACAAGGATGAGATAGAGAAGGCAATTAAGGATTTATTGGAGATGGGGCATATCAGGCCCAGTAAGAGCCCCTTTGCTTCAGCAGTAGTATTGGTAAAGAAGAAGGATGGGACGATGCGCATGTGCATCGATTACAGGGCACTAAATAAGAAAACAATTAAAAACATGTATCCCATTCCTAGGACTGATGAGCTGATTGATGAGTTGCATGGGGCATGCTTCTTCACCAAAATTGATTTGCGATCCGGATACCATCAGATCAGGATGAGAGCAAAGGACATTGAGAAAATAGCCTTTCGATGTCACTATGGCCACTTTGAGTTCATGGTTATGCCATTTGGTCTAACCAATGCACCCGCTACATTTCAGAGTTCTATGAACCAGGTATTCAGGAAGCAGCTGAGGAGATTTGTCTTGATCTTCTTTGATGACATCTTGGTCTTCAGTAAGACTTGGGAGGAGCACTTACATCATCTGGAGGAGGTGTTATCTATTCTGGAGAGAGAGTCATTATATGCCAAGGAATCTAAATGTGAGTTTGGCATGACTGAGCTCCTTTACCTTGGGCATATCATTAGTGCAAATGGCATTTGGGTTGATCCCGAAAAGATTAGAGCTATTTTAGAGTGGCCTACTCCAACAAACCTTACACAGCTTAAGGGATTCTTTGGTTTATGTGGTTTTTATAGGAGGTTTGTTAAGGGATTCTCACAGATTGCTACACCCTTGACAGATCTTACCAGGAAAGGAGCCTTCGTGTGGACAGGGGCAGCACAGAGGTGTTTTGAGCATTTCAAGTAGGTAATGTCTTCATGTCTAGTTCTAGCACTACTGGATTTCGCAAAGCCTTTTGAGCTTCATTGTGATGCATCAGGTGATGGGATTGGAGCAGTATTGATGTAGGAGAAGCATGTAGTGCCTACCCCTAGTTCACATTTTGTTTTAATTGCCAAACTCTTTTAGGCCAGTTTTATACTTGATGTTTAGTAGCATTACTTTCAGATTATCAGATGTTGTTTTACACTCAATTTATTATATGATGAGATTACTTGGTACTCTATATTTCATGCATGTATGATGATTATTCAACATTTTCAATTATCGATGATGATTAGTTAGATGGTTTATTATCACATGTGCTTTCTTATGGATACTTACCCCATACTGCATGTGTATGGTGTGCGTGTTTGTTTTCTTTATGTATGGTGTTTCTGATGTGGTTAAGGAAGGGAGTCGTAGTCACCTGCTAGTCGGGATCTACACGATGCACCACTTCCTGCCATTGTCTGTTTAGCTTAGAATATTGTGTCTGTACATGTGTGAATTTTATGCAGGTTGCAGGTACCGGGTATCGACTTCTCTAAATTGCCAGGATGAGCGTACCCTATCGCATTATCTCAATGGTAAGAGAGGGGAGATAAACTCTTAAGTCCAAATCCTAAACCCTTTAGCCAATTGTCCTAATTAATAATTAGGGCAAGTATCTGAGTTAAGTACCCTCCGAATGCATCAAATGATGTTATTTCGTGATTATAACCCTTTTGTTTGATTTAGTATGTGTTCTTCTATGATGGGTTTTCATATGTTGCTTTATGAGTCCTTGATGTATTTTCTATTAATTAAGTTTAATTAAAAAAGATTAATTAATGATTTAATTTAATAGAAAATTATTATGGTATTTTAATACTTAATTATATTTAATTAATTGAGAAATTAATTAGATAAAAAGAATTAAATTTGGAGATAAAAGTTTTAAGTATAATTTTAGAATGTGATAATATTTATTTAATTTAATAATAATATATATTTAGAGTTCATTTTTAAATAAATGCTAAATATTATTATAAATTGAATTAATAAATATTTTATCAATTAAAGTTTCTTAAATAAATTAAAAGTGGAAAAGATATTAAATTATTAAAGGTTTCTAGATCGCATGATCTAAGCATGAGTTTAAATATAAAAGAAATTAATTAAAATGATTAATTAATGATTTAATTTAATAGAAGATTATTATGATATTTTAATATTTGATTATATTTAATTAATTGAGAAATTAATTAAATAAAAAGAATTAAATTTGGAGATAAAAGTTTAAGGATAATTTAGAACATTATAATATTTATTTAATTTAATAATAATATATTTAGAGTTCATTTTAAAATAAATGCTAAATATTATTGTTATTTAAGTTAATT
The DNA here is from genome assembly GCA_028749045.1 of Cupressus sempervirens. NCBI lineage: Eukaryota > Viridiplantae > Streptophyta > Pinopsida > Cupressales > Cupressaceae > Cupressus > Cupressus sempervirens. The sequence goes on from CM053788.1 coordinate 116,482,700, forward strand.
AAATATTTTATCAATTAAGTTTCTAAAATAAATTAAAAAGTGAAAATATATTAATTATTAAAAGTTGTAAGATTGCATGCTGCGAGCATGTGTTGAAAATAAAGAAATAAATTAAAAGATAAAATAAGAGGAAATAATAATGTTATTTTTAATTTCATAAAGTGCGCATGGGATTAAAAGTAATAAAGATTAAAAATAGAAGTCAAGTGGAGTATTAAATAAAGTTATTTAATAATCCATTTAATGTGCATTAAAAAGATAAAGCAAAGATTAATACAAGTTAATTTGAGAGTTAACCCAGTTGAGCAAAGAGTCCTCTCGGGTGAACGCACAATTAGTGCCCCGATTTGAGGAGAAAACTCTTTATCACAGCTTTAGGGGTTCATTTGAGGGGACGACAGATATTGGACACGAAGGGGGACCGTGAATTTTGGAGACAGGAATTTTGGAGAGAGTTTTTGGAGGCAAATTTCAGAAGGGGAATTCTAGGAAAGATTTTCAGAAGAAAGTTATTGAAGAGGAGCGAGTTCTCTTACAGATTTTGGAGATTGCATATTAGCATCGGGTTCAGGTAGGGTCTGGTGTTTTGACCCCTAGATGATTTAAGAAATTTAATATGCTCTGTCTACTTCGTGATTGTAAGAATCTTGTCTTCTTGAGTGTATCATTTCTTCGTTCTGGATCTTTTGCTATTCATTTTCATTTGTAAATCTAGATTGAAAAATTGTTTAGGAACATCCTTCAACAAAATTAAATCGGGATTTAGGATTGTATTAAAATAGAGAAAAGAGAGAATTGATTTGGGGAGAGTTTTGAGATTAAAAAGAAAATTCGTAGGGTTGGAATTATTTTCTCTATTAGATTGCAATTGTTAATGTTTAAATAATAATAATAATAATAATAAAATAAATAAATAAATTATAATTATAATTATATATATATATATATATATATAATTTTTATTTAATTTATTTAATATTAATCTTTAAGCAAAAATTTTTATATATAAAAACAAAATCGTTTAAGCAAATATATATATATATATATATATATATATATATATTTTAAAGTCTAAATTAAAAAATTTATAAAAATAAATAAATTTAATTAATTGTTTGTGGAGGCGGGGCCATCACCCCCACCGCCCCTTCCTATGATGTCGCGTTGCAGCAAGTACTACCGCGACAGCAGTACTGCTGTGGCAGCAGGTACTGCTGACGCAGTAGTACCTTGCTGCGGCAGACCGCCTAAAACGTTGGCCGGCGGGCCTAAAACGTTTTTTTTATATAATACGTTTTTTTTTTTTTTTTAAAGGACATTTAGGGGTTAGTTTTTTTTGTAATATGTTTTTTTAAAATTAAAAATAGATTATAATTAATACAATTTATTAAAAATAGTATTATTAATAAATTGTATTTAATTTTTAGAAATAAATTAGTAATGCTATTAAAGTTAGTTTATAATGAATTAAAAATTATTAATTAATATTGTTAATAAATTTTATTAATATATATTAATAATTAATTAAATATTATTGATATTGTTTAAAATTTAATTATTAACTTAATTAGAATTAGTTGAATTAAAGTTATTATTAATAGATATTATTTGATTAAATTGTAGATTTAGATTATTGATTTAATGGAGGTTATTATAGAAATGGGTTAATTGTAAGGGGTAGTTGCGAAAACTTAGTTACTTGAAATAGACGTTAAACTGGAACTTAAATCTTACCTTAACTCAACAGTATATTATCGTTCAGATCCAACTGTGTGATGACTTTGTTTTTCTATGAGATTATTTTGCTGTCTATGTTTTTGGGGTTTGTTCTAGTATTGACCAGTCCTAGGTTGTTACCAGAGGCTCGGGGATTATGTGAATGTGAGTTGATCTCGATCTTTTAAACCCAACCCTAGTGATGTGTTGATATGCTCTATGACATGTTTGTGATTACTGTTTGTTATTGCTTTCCAGTTTCCTGGTGTGAAGCTAAAGTGTATGTATATAAGATACCTGACTTAACCATTTTTGAGTCATCGATCAGTTACATTGGATAACCATTTTTGAGTCATCGATCAGTTATATTTGATATCCATTTTTGAGTCTCGATCAATTACACTTGGATTGCTTTCGGTCGCTTGAGAGGACTGAAGTGTTTGTTATGCTCTTGATGATGTCATGTGTTGACTTGACCATTTTGGAGTCTTTGATCAGTATTGTGATTTATCATTGATGCCTTCAGTTGCTGATAGAGAACTGTTGTGATCATATGATTATTATTTGATGCTTACTTGTTGCTCATGTAGAACTGATGTAAATTTTGTGGCTTATCTTTTATGATGTTTTACAGTCGCTTGTATAGGACTGAGGTGATTTTATTATGATTCTTTAATTCGTGATTTCATGAGCCTAGGGTAGGTTATCTATGTGTAGTGTCGGGAAGTGGCTTGCAATGGGGATCGGGGCCCTAAGAGGCTGCCTGGAGTAACCCATTGTAAGTTGTTTTAACAAGTGAAAACATCTCACCTAAATACTGACTTAAATGAACCTAATAAGATAATTGTATGTTCTCTCCCATACCTTGAGTGCTAGTACAGGCTAGGATGGGGTAGAGAGAACGCTTGGTTATGACCTTGCATTCCGCAGTATGCCTCGTCAGTACGAGAGGATACTAGTGGCCGCAGGAATCACTAGGGACCCAGGATTCCTAAGGGATTGCTCGGGTAACTTCTACGTGACTTTTGTGATGACACTTTCCCGCTTGCATAGCAGGTTTCCTACGTGTCTTTGTGGTGCCTCTGGGTCTAGATGTCTATCTATGTTGGAACCTTTGCGTTAGTGTACTTTTAGGATTTCCCAGACTTAGAGAGTGCTTGTGTTTTTTGTTTTGATACCTTGTTGGGGACTTGAGACTATCTCCTCAGCGCGGTGGGAGTGGACCATTTAGGTTCCACGCGGTCGGGTGGTAGTGCTTTTTTTTACTCTTACCATTGAGATCCGTCTGTGGTCACCGTGGCTGGAGCTTTCTTGGTTGGCATTTACCTTCACTATGTTCTTGGATTATTAGGATGGATGGTTAGATTTTATGATAGATGTTTTATCATTATGGATGTATGGATGTATCAGGTATGTTATTAGTTTCATTTATTCTACTGTACTTTGTATCATGGTTTTGAGGATGATGTATCTTTATCTTTACATATGTATATTCTTTTAAGCCTTTCATACCCTGTGACATGTACAGTGGATGATTGAGCATTCCGAATTAATTTTCCAAGAGGCATTTGAAGCAAATGTATATTATGGACATTGGACTTTCTGATTATTCTTTCATACGTATGTGGTAGTTGTTAGACTTAGAATTAATTAAATTTAAATGTGACTCAACGTCTTGGGATCCTTAAGGAATGTAACTTGTGATGTATGTTTGTTGATGATTACATGTTATTGCTTTCGCTACTATGTGTTTGATGTGTATGTTATACATTCTTACCTTAAAAAAAAAAAATGTTTAGCAAACTTAGTGAAACTCTAGGTTAATTCTTTTGGATCCCTTGGCGGGGCGTTACAAAGCATCCCATTACATTCGAGAGTAGGAAGCTCCGAGGAGTTGAGAAGAGTTATTATGTCTATGACCGAGAGATGTTGGCCATAATGCATGCATTGGCCAAATTTTGATCATATTTGGTAGGTGGACATTTTGTGATCAAGACTGATCACAACAGTATTAAATACTTCATGAGCCAGCGTGATCTTAATGATCAGCAACAAAAATGGGTGACTAAATTGCAGGCTTATGACTTTGACATAGAGTTTTTCAAAGGTAAGAAAAATGTGGTGGCTGATGCCTTATCTCAGAGACCTCACTTATGTGCTCTGGCAGAGATTTTAGGAGATTGGAGAGATCGGATTATAGCAGAGTATGTTGGAGATGCTTGGTCTTCTGGATTGATTTTAGGTACCATACAGGATGATCGGTATGAGGTGATAGATGGATTGATCAGAGTTCAAGACAGGGTTTATTTGATTCTGTCATCACATTTGAGAGAGGCGATACTGAAGGCATTTCATGATGCACCCACAGCTGGACATTCGAGGGTCTTCAAGACCTACAGGCAGATCCGAGAGTGGTTTTCATGGAAAGGGCTCAAGGATGATGTTTAGAGGTATGTCAGGGAGTGTGTGGTTTGTCAACAAAATAAGGGAGAGCACACATTTCCTACAAGTTTATTACAACCCTTGCCCATTCCTGATAGGAAATGGGAAAGTATTTCGATGGACTTCATCACTGGTTTACCACGAGTGTAGGGAAGGGATTGCATCTATGTGGTGGTGGACCGCTTGACAAAGTTTGCTCACTTCTTTGCTATTTCGTCCACTTACACAGCAACACAGGTGGCAAATCTTTTCTTTAGAGAGATATTCAGGTTACATGGGTTGCCCAGATTCATTGTCAACGACTGGGATAGTAAGTTTATGAGTGTTTTTTGGCAAGATTTGTTTAGGTTGTGTGGTACAGATCTTACGCCTAGCACTAGTTATTATTCGCAAACAGATGGGCAAACAAAGATTGTGAATAAATGGGTGGAAGGATATTTGAGGAACTATGTAACTGCACAACAAAAGGCTTGGATTAGATGTATGCATATGGGAGAGTATTGTTATAACACCACTTATCATATGTCCATCAAGATAACTCCTTTCATGGCACTCTATGGTTATGAAGCACCTGGCTTCATGGATTTAGTTTTGGGGGATAGTAGAGTGCCCAAAGCCAAAAACTTATTGCAGGATAGTCAGGACATCCTGAAAGTGCTCAAAGAGAATATACAACAGGTCCAGAATCAATAGAAATTGTATGCTGATTAGCATCGAATAGAGCGTAGCTTCGAGGTAGGGGATATGGTTTACTTGAGGCTACAACTATATAGACAGTCATTGCTCAAGAAGAGCGGAGCTGAAAAGTTGAAACCTAGATTTTATGGTCCCTACAGGGTGATTCGCAAAGTGGGAAAAGTCGCCTATGAGCTTGAGCTTCCAGAGGGCAATCGAGTGCACAATGTGTTTCATGTGTCTAGGCTTAAGAAAGCCATTGGTCAGAGTGTAGTGCCTTCTGCAGATTTACCCCCTTTGGATGAGGAGGGGAAGCTTGTGTTAGTACCTAAGGCTATTCTGGACACCAAAGAGAGGAAGCGTAGAAACAAGATAGTGAAGGAGTATTTGGTCAGATGGAAAGACCTGCTAGAGGAAGATTCTACATGGGAGAGTGAGCAGGTTATTCAGCAGGTTGGACTGAGATTACTTGAGGACAAGCAATTTCAAGGGGGGCGGACTATAATGTCCCCATTTTAGCAATTGACCAAGTGTGTGTGTGTTAGCCTTGTTCTACATGGTCCCGAGGGCTAACAAAGGGTTTAATGGGATCCTGGAGTGTTTTGGCCTAGTCATTTCCAGTTTGGGCCAAAACGAAGTTGATTTACTTAGTTTGAGGCATACTTACTATTTTTAGTAAGTCGACAGGACACAGTGCAGGTCAATTTTGGTGATTGGATTTGATACTCCTCAGTGAGAGCTTTCCGATGAGCTGTCACTCGCATTATTCAGAGTCTGATTGCTAATACATTTTAATGCCTGAAGTTTTATTAAAGTAATGTCTAATTTAATTGTAAAATATTAAAGTGTTACTTTAATATTTATTTTATGAAGATGTGTACCCAAGGGAGATATAAAGGGTATTTTAATATATGTTTTATATATTACACATCTTTTATCCCACATTGCCCATATGAGTTGAGCGGACCCTTGGAAATAGAATAAAAGGAAGCATTTGTGGTTTCATTAGATAGGTTGAATATGAGAAGAAATTGGTGTGTGAGTTGCAGCTCAATTCTTGGCATTTGAGGGCGTTGATCCTCTCTTGTAACATTCTAGACGCCATTCCCTTGGGGTTTGGCCTTTGGAATTCTTTGTTATCAGCTTCATTATCAAGCAGTTTAGTTGCATTTCTAGCTACAAGCAGATTTGGTGTTTTGCTCATATTCTCTTCACTACTTGTCCGACGCTTATGCCGCTTTGAGGGAATGATATTACGAAGGTAGTGGACTGATTGAAGGACAAAGTACTATAGCAACAATATTCATGCCGCACTGTAGCAGCAAGTTTGAAAGCATGGGCTGGAGTATTATGTCAATAATGTTGAAGTAATTATTGAGTTGATAAATCTCCCATGTATTTGGTTTTATGAATTCTAAAAATAATATTTTATTGGCAGCAGTTCATTTCCACTTTGCATATTATTGTAGTTTCTTTCTTATTTATGTTGTATGATACCAATTCTATGCACAAAACACAACAAACAAATAAACATTTGATTTTCGGAGTTATAAGGGGTTTAAAACATTAAACGAAGAAATAAGAGGTTGAATGCAAACTGTTTGACATAATTCCTTTTAGCAATTTGATTTAGTTTTTTGGGACATTCAGGGGTGCCCATTACATTAGTTTAGTCTCCTTTGTATCATTGAGGAGTGTCCCTCTCATTATATCTTTCTGGAAACTTCCTCCTTTCTATAACCTTCGAAGTCATCCCTTATTTATCTCCTTCATTTGTCTTTGTCATTTGCACACCAATCATAGATACCAATATCTGCATCTTTCATGAAGCTGAGATAAGAACAATGGCATTTAGGGGAAATATCAAGCTAGAAAGGTGGAGCAAAATTTTAAATCAGGTCGACAACATGACTAGGGTAGCCTTAAACAGGGCAATGGGTGAAGGTATGTTTAATTGCAAGTTTACTTGGAGGACAAACAACAATATAATTGAAGCTTTTATTGGTTGTTTAGCTAGGGCTAAAATAGGGTGATGGGAAATGATAAGACTATGTTCCAATCTATTTAATTCAATCTAGTGCCACAGTATTGAAGAAGCAATAATAAGCTTAGACGACAAAGTTAGGGTTCCCCTCCTAGAAACTTATATGGCCTAGCCTTTTGGAAGTTTTGACATTGCTATAGTGCCAAGGTGCCCAACCCTAGCCATCAAGGACATTCATGATTTCTCTCAGGCCTAGACAAAGATGGAGGCCACTATAATTTTTTTATTAAGATAGAGAGGTATTAGGGATGATCCAGACTGTAAATGGCTTTCAAACTACCTCAATATTTTCAACTCCTACATAGAACCAGGCACATATTTGAATGATTGGGTAAATCTAGAATTTTGTTTACCCAATTTCGAGAAATCTAGCAAGGAGCGTTCTTCTTTGGTTTTTCCACCCAACTTTTAGTCTAAAAATTCTAAAGAAATCTCTGAATTTATTATGGTGTCTAATAAACTTGATAACCTAGCTGCCTAGTTTTAGACTTAGTTTTGTATAGTCATTTTTTCGCTTTGGACTAGATAGATTAATACAGTTATGTTTATCAGACATGGATCTATAGCTATTTTGGTTTTCCCTTTTTTAGCTATGTATTACTTTTATATATATGGGTATGTGAAAACTCTACTATAAACAATTTCAATTGATATATACAGGTAACTAGTTTTTATAATAAAATAATGATTTCGGCTCTTTCTCAGTACAATTCCTCTTAGATTTCTTCTAGCCTTTTGAGGTATTAGCTATTTTCCTCTTGGCTTTTCTTTTGTCTAATGAGCCACAGAACACATAGAGATGTATATGTAAATTTATATACCTATATATATGAATTCAGTTCAACATATATTCATCAGCATATGTTTATGTATATAGTTTAATGAAATCCTTGGCATTTTTTTATTTTATTAATATATGTATGTAAGTATATTCTAATGAATTATGTGCTCATATATACAAGTTATCTAAATCTATGTATACATTTCTAGGTGAGCCCTCTGGTTGTTTCTTTGGGTTTCGATTTTAGATGCATCTTATGTTTAGATGGCATCTCTGATTCCTCGATATTGGTAATCTCATTTAGTAATGTTCAGCATAAGTTTATCGCTTTACTAATTTTAATCTTATAATAGGACTTTACATGTATCATATTTAGTATTTTTTAGAATATGCTTAGGTATATTTTTTAATATGTTGATTGTTACATTTGCAAGATCTTGGTAATTTTATGATGTATCTTATTGTCAGATGCTCTCTAATCAATATTTCTCCCTTTTAGCTTCATGGAATTATATTTATTGGGCCTTTTGGCATATTTCATATGAATTTTGTAGGACTGGCTTTGCATTTGGAGTATATAGGTTCTAATCTTTTTTGTATCTTGGTTAGGTGTGCTCTGTTCTAGGCTATATTCCTATGGGTAGATCTTTATTTTTATGATATAGGAATTTTAGTCTTGATATTTATGGTTTATAGGCTTTAGCTTTTTGATGTCTTGTAGAGGTTCTATTTTGCTCTGCTATGATTAAAATTGTGATATCGTCTTTGGGTTAACTTGTTGATTAATCTCTTTTGACTTATCATTATGATTGTCTAAGTCACTAAGGTTCTATCTTTGCAAAATTTTTAGATCAAAGTATTCCTCATTTGGTGCTAACCCCCTAACAAATCAATCCTTTCTAGTATGTCTTGTGGTCTCGTTGTGGTTGTCTACAGGTCTAAGTAAGAGAAGACATTTAGTCAGATTACTCACTCGACTACAAGGCTATTTTGATCGACATATTCTTATTTGTATCTATCCTTTTAAAGGATTCATGGCATTTAAAATTTTCTCGGTTGTATATTCCAAAGAAATTTTGAGATTTTTAATCAGGGGTATGCCCCCTTCATACTTTATAATTTTAGGACATATGTCTCAGGCAAGACTGGAGGTTTTCTTCCTTGTTCTTTCCTACCAGTGCCCGTTTGAACAGAGGACATGTAAAATCATTTTTTATTAATAAAATATATTCTAAAGGTTTCAATCATTTACCGATCAAAAAATAATAATAATTAGCATTATTAAATTAAATAAATATTATCACGTTCTAAAATTAACTTTTAACTTTTATTTTTAAATTTAATTCTTTTTATTTAATTAATTCTCCAAATTAATTAAAAATTAAAATATCATAACAATTTTCCATTAAATTAAATCATTTAATTTGACTTAATTAATAGAAAAATCACCAAAGACTTATAGGACAAAAAACAAAAACCCATCATAGAAAAACACATACAAGATGAAACTAAAGGGTTATAATCACAAATTTATGTCATACAACACATTCCAAAGGTAAAAAATCAGATACTTGTCCTAATTTTCTAGGACAAATGGGTTCAAAGGTTAGGATTTGAACTTAAGAATTTATCTCCCCTCTCTTACCATTGAGATAATGTGATAGGGTACACTCATCCTGGCAATTCAGGGAAGTCGATACCCAGTACCTACAATCTACATAAAATCCATGCATGTACAAACACAATATTCTAAACTAAACAGGCAATGGCAAGAAGTGGTGCATCGTGTAGATCCCGACTAGTAGGTGACTATGACTCCCTTAACCATATCAGAAATGCCATACATAAAGAAAACATACCCGCACACCATACACATGCAGTATGGGGTAAGTATCCATAAGAAAAACATGTATGATAATCTATCTAACTAATCATCATCAAAAATTTAAATCACTATAATAATCATCATCATGCATACATGAAGTAAATAGTACCAAGTAGTCTCATCATAAAATCAACTGAATATGAAACAATATATGACAATCTAAAAGATAATGCTACCAATGATCAAGCATAAACTAGCCTAAAAGAGTTTGGCTATAATAACAAAATGTAAACTAGGGGCAGGCACTACACCTTTGGGTATGCAGGAGAGAGAGAGAGTTGAGTGTAACAAGGAGCGCACAGGGAGATTCGCGAAGCTGCAATAATTTAGAGAGTAAGAGTGAAGTGGGGACGGGAGAAGGCCCAATGTCTTATATAGACCATGGGGAAGGTGCACCTAAGAGAGCGCATAGGTGCGCATGGACAACTCTGGGGTGCGCGCACTCGCACACCTATGGGATGTGTGCAGTGTGCACCTCTAGGAGTGTGCAAATGGGCACTTCCAAAATGGTGTGCACCTCATAAAGGTACACATGTGTGCACCTACTTTAGAGTGCTAAAATTTCATTCAAATGGATTCTTCTGTGTTTCTGATTCTTTGGGTCTCTCCAATCAGATATTGTGGCTTGACCTAGACTCCTAGGGGAGTCCAAAAGTGACCTAGAATCTAGACTAAGAGCTTGGGAGGCAAAATTAACTAGGGTGTCCCCATTTCTAGGAGAAATGTAGTGTTTGTTGTGAGACCAAAATAGGTGGCTGGGTGGTTATTTACCCCTTGGGACTCCTCTCTGTCGATTTCAAACTTTCTTGACAAAAGTCACTCAAGCAACTTTTAAAAGTTGCAAAGTTGCACAATGCAACTTTTACATCTTTTAGCAACTTTTCCCCAATTCAATCAAATGATCTCCGTCTCTTCCCAAACTTAACCAAAACCTCAACTAAGTTAAATACCTCATCCTAACCCTTCCTAGACCCCATAGACCTCATGATGACATCATCATCGTGCCTTGTGCCAATTAGTGGGCTTTACAACTTGCTAGCCCCTAATTGCACCTAGTGAAAGGCTCTAAGGCCCTATGAAGAAAATTCCTATTGTACTCATACTATGGTCAAAATGACCTTATATCCAACATGTCCAAAATTCCCTAAGGATCACACCTGCACAAAAAAAACATGGAACATTAGATTGCCTATGGAATCCTTAGGTGCTCCTGCACCAAGAAGGAAGAATAGGATTAGGGAAACTCACATGTACATTATTTGAAGTTTGGATTGAGGTTATTTTGAGAGGTGGAATATAAGTAGAGACATTGGGAATGGAAGTAGAGATAGGAAAAGAGGTTTCAATATTCGTAGTAGGGCGAACATAGCTCAAATTTTTAGTGCATTCTATTATAGATTTTGTTAGAGAAAAAGGTTAATTTAATTTCATTAATTAAATTACCTTTTCTCCCTTCTTAAGATTTCACTTTATGCACTTTTTGCATTCTCTATTTAATAATTAATTGGTAATTATTAAATAGCTTTTACCTTTTAGGTTACCCTTTGTAACTTTTTAGGTTACCCTTTTCGGGTTTCGATCTCCTTTTATAAGGATTGATCTCTTTGTAATTTAATATCTTTTCTTTATTTGAGAATACAGTTTGCATATTTTCATAGCAAACCCTTGCCTTCTCTTGTCTTTTTCTTCTCTGTGATAGGTTTTGTACATGCACATATTCGAGGGCTTCATGGATTTGATTTTCATATATTTGCTCAAATCCTTCATGGTATGAGAGCCATATCTATTATAGCTTGTTTGGTATTTGGAGAAAAAGAAAGAACAAGGGTTTGACGAATCAAATCTAGAGTTTTTCTGAGTATTTTATGAGAAAATAGGGGGGTCACTAATTTTTAGAGCAGCTTGAGGCCAAAAAGACCTCACGAATGGATTCAGAAGGTGTCAAAACCCTTGTTTCCATATAAAGCTCATTTGTTTTGGACAATGTTGATCCAAGAGGCAAAAAAGAATTGTCCAGAAGACTGTACGACCTCTTGCACGCACTTTGAGGTGGATTTCTTTTTAAAAATTGAAATTAAAAAAATCAAAATTGCAATATCTTTGGTTGTTGTGATTTTTAAAAAATACAAGCGATCTTTGAGATTGCTAGCGGTTGGTGGTAACCGCTAGTGGTCCCGCTAACTGCAGCAGCTCCCGACAACCACAACCACTCAATGGGCCACTGCCGCCAATGAGGCCTCCTGCCCACCACCGCGACACTGCTCCATAGTGGAACTCCCTCCCACCAGCATCTCTCTGCCAGTGGCACCCTTTTTTTAAAAGGTTTTTATTTATTATTTTGTTATTAAAAATTTATTATTATTTTGATGCATTTCCAGGGGCCCTATTGGTTTTCTTGCCATAACTTGAGCATACAGACGTATTTTTTCAATCTGAAAGAAGTGCTAGAAACCTAATTTTGAGATGCAGACAGTGGTGCAAAATTTTCTAGTTTTGATGTAGTTTGGTTGCCTGTTTGGGCAGTCAAAGCTAGATGTTCTATTTTTCACTTCGGAGGGTATATCTTGAGCGTTCCATCTCCGTTTTTCAAAAACGTTATATTTTTGGAAAGTTGGTTCAGTCCTCTTTTCATAAATGCTAGTTTTTCTTCTAGATTCTACTCCATGCTATTTCTATCATATTTTTTGATTTATTACACTATAGTGGATATCTTGGATGTTTCAGGTCCGAGGATCATTTTCGTGGCATGGGATCTCTTCTTTTGGGCTATATTATCTTTTGTAACAACTATTTTCCCTTTTTGATCATTGTTGATATCATTTGTAAGCATGTTTATGCAAATGCACTAAGATAAAGTGTCACTCCTTGCATTTTTAGGATCTTCCTCATCATTGTGACTTATTGTACTCACACTACATTATAAAGTGTCATGGGGGGATAGTTGTTTGCCTTTTAGTGCCTTCTTCCTTTTTCAAGTGAGTGTCCCTTCCATGACATTAGCCCCATGATGTGTCGATGACACGTGGCTTTATAGGTGTTTGTACCTCTTTCTCACTCTTGATGTTCTTGGTTCTTTATTTTTTGCAAGAGATATTGGTCCACTTTCTCAGTTGTCTATCACCTCACCCTTCTCTACATTGGGGGGGGGGGATTTCTTTTGTTATTTCTCATGCTTCCTTAGTTTGATAGAGTGAGCTATGTATATAATATTTGATCCTATGTACTAGGCGATTGTAGTGGCTGGATAACTATGCATTTCGGTGAGATGTATCATTTACCATATAGACACTCTTCTTTTTGCTCCTACTTTGGTTATAGCCTTCCATGTTCAATTGACCAGCTCTTTAGACTTTGCTATTTCATGTCATTTGTATTTTCAAGTTCAGTTGTTTGCCTCCTGATTCGATGCAGATTTTAGTCTTCTCTACCTAGTCAAGTTCTATTTCAGAGGAGGTTTTATAGATCAAAAATATATTTTTTATAGAGTTTGTGACTTCTTCATGCTTCACTGATGTTTCTTCATGATCGTTCTTTGTTCCTATTTTCTTGAACATTCCTCTATTTGGAGGCTTTTGTAGTCCTTCAATAGGTTTTTAGCTATCTCTTTTTGGAGTAGAGTTTTTCCCACTAGATTTTCTCTATTTCTCCATTTCATAGAGATTTGGTTGTGTTTGGGTACCTCATCAGGCCCTGTTGTCGAGACCCAAGTTTGCTTTCAGCATTGCATTGTAGTTTCCTTGCTCTTTTTGTATTGTTTGTAGCTGCATTGTTGCTCATCTTAAGGGGGGATCTTAGAGAAAAAGGTTACTTTAATTTCATTAATTAAATTACCTTTTCTCCCTTCTTAAGATTTCACTTTATCTACTTTTTTCATTCTCTATTTAATAATTAATTAGTAATTATTAAATAGCTTTTACCTTTTAGGTTACCCTTTTTAGGTTTCAATCTCCTTTTATAAGGGTTGATCTCATTGTAATTTAATATCTTTTCTTTATCTGAGAATACAATTTGCATGTTTTCAGAGCAAACCCTTGCCTCCTCTTGTCTTTTTCTTCTCTGTGACAGGTTTTCTACATGCAGGTATTTGAGGGCTTCATGGATTTGATTTGCATATATTTGCTCAAATCCTTCAGATTTGACATTGTAATCAATATGGTGGGAAATGCTACATAAGACGTGAAGACCATGCTCATCATTATGAATAAGATTCCTTAAACCTTATAATATATAAAGAGTTCAAGGATTGTGATTGTATTGACCTAACCAATGTTTCAACTTTCCAAATTCAAGAATAAGTTTTTTTAACTTGGGCAAGAGGAAATCTTGATTCTTAAACTTCATCATGAGAAGAATAAAAATATTTCTTCTTCATGATATGATTGGTATCATTAGGATTTATGTTGGTTTCATCAAGATTCCTAGGAAAGAGTGGAGGTTCATGATTTTTATTTTATTTTAAAAAAAAGTATCTACGACTTGTTCTAACCAAGATATTATAGGTTGGAATCAAAATGATAAATCTCATAGACAAATAGATTAAAGGAAAGAAATATACAATGCAATTAGACATTATCATAATACATATAAAAATAAATTTAGATATGAAATTGTAATGCAAAGGACATTTAACTATATGCATACAATTAATAACATAGACCTATATAAGAAAGAAATTCTAACACCAAATACAGAATGGAAAGGTAAATCTAAATATAAATACATGCAATGTAACAAAAAAATATTGGATATTAAGTATAATTAACCAATAAAAAATACATCCAAGTGGTGGGTTCACCAAGATGTATAGGGTAAACCTAAAAGCATGTAAATGAAATCCAACACCTAGATCATAATAGTAAATGCAATGAGTCATGTTTACCAAAATGTACAAGGGTGAGCCAATGCATTCAATGAATATCTAACTACCAAATCAAAAAGTGTGAAGCATGAAACCATAGGGCTTACCACGATTATAGAAGAAAAATTGGTTATCAAGGGAAAATTTCCACTTCACATCTATACCTTGTAATCACATTCTTTTGTACTAGTTCATGCATTATAACTCATTCATCTATTTGAGATGTGTTAATCAAATTTAGTCCAAAGGGGTCACATTTTAGGGCTGTAAGAATTGTGACGTGGACGTGGGTTAGTAATGTGGACTGTGTCCACATGGCAACAATTTCTCCGTCTCCGTGGAGCACCTGAAGGAAGGCAAGTGTCTATGCATGTGGGTTTGGACTTTCTGGTGCTAGAAGGTGTTTTGCCTACAAGTCGACATTTAAAAGAACAGTTGGGTGGGACTTGACTTTACTCCCACATTGAATAGGGGAAAGGATTCTGTGGGTTTTAAAAACCCATGGCCATGATTAACAAACCAAATGATTTTCGGTGAGGTGGGTTTTCGATTGGCTTGGATTGTTCACTGGTTAAAAGGTGCTTGCCAGTAGTTGGATTCCGTCCGTTGTTATTTGTGTAGCCAAAAAATATCATCGATTTGTGATTGTCAGATTGTGTAGGGATTGCCAAGCTTGATGCCAAAAATGAAATGGAATATTATGAGAATATTATGTATAGGGTCGGGGTGTGACTGCCCGATACCTGTGCAAAATAATTTTCTCTGCACACCCAACTGGGCTTTTTTTTTTTTTTTGATAAAATATAGAATTAGAAAAAGCAGAGAAAAATGAATTATCAGATTCGAAAAATAATTAAGTAGATCTGAAAAATGACCATACCTAAACTTGCAAATTAGGCCTTCGAGTGTCGATTTGCAAAAAAAATTTGCCTCAAAATCGACTTTGGCCTAGAGTAGGCAAATTTATAGCTGATTTTCACCGAATCAACATTCCAGACGCAATGGAGAGGTTTGATCTGGCTCTAGACGCTCTAAATGATTGCGATACTCCAGATCTGGGTCGAGGTGCCTGAAGCAACAATGGTCTCGAATGACTATGTGAAGAGAAATTCTCCATGCTCTGATACCATGTAAGAATTTTCCTTAGGGAAAAATTCACCTAAGATCAAAGAACTCAAGCACAAGCACAACAATAGACCAGAAAGAGTATGATCAGAATATCAATATGTATTCAATTCAATTTGAAAGTACACTAGGATTGCATGTATATAAAGGCCTCTAGAATGCTTCTAGAATGCATAGGACTCAGTAACATGATAAGTCATACAACTAGGCACATGTCCACCAGATATGGGTTATCGCCCATTAAGCACAAGAGTAAGTGTGATGATAAGAGGATAAGCCTACAAAGGTGTAGCACACAAAATAATGTTGTAGACACCATGTGCTAAATTAGGAGTGCGAATAACTATGTTGTCTACATGAAAACTTAGTTAATTATGAAAAATTTAGTGTTGTAGACACCATGTGTAGAATTAGAGTTGCTTACTTCTATGTTGTCAACATGACAACTCATAAAAGTATAGAAAATCCTAAGTGTCTCACCAAATAAATAATAAAATAATGCAATATAATAAAATAATGTATTAACCTAAGTAAACTTAAGTAAAGTGTAATAAGTAAATACTTATTTACACCAACAAGGGCCCCTTCCTATGTGTAGGTTGGAAGTGGAAATCTACTCTTGATAACCATTTTCCCCTATACACAAGGTATAAGATATCATATTCTCTTAATCAAGCCTTTGTTGCTAGTAACACACTTCCTTATATCAAATTTTTAAATTTTATTTCAAGGTTAATTCCTATGTAGGGGTTTGACTATGGAAAACTCCTTTCTGTATTTTTTTTACCATTTTCTATGTACAAGTGATAATTAGTAAAGTTATGAAAAGGGTTACAGGAAAATTTGACAATAGGTTGTAGGGAAGAAAATTCTCATCATAATTTACTATGACTAAAGAACCTCTTAGGGCCTATAGCAGATGAAGTCAATCCATAGTCTAGAGGTCTAGGTGATCCCACAATAGTTGGTTACATTTTTTTTCCTAAATTGACACTGGACTATGAATTTTCAAAAAAAAACTTTCACTTTTGAATGCAAATTATCATTTAATGGTTAGTAATTTGAAGATGAAGTAAATTAGAGTCTTTTAGGATTTTCTCTGTAGATTCTAAATAAATTGTGTGTGTGTGTGTGTGTGTGTGTGTGTGTGTGTGTGTGTGTGTGTGTGTGTGTGTGTGTGTGTGCGTGCGTGCGTGTGCGTGCGTGCGTGCGTGTGTGTGAATTGATTTGATTGATTTTTTTCTCCCATGAAAAATTGGTATGTTGTCAAAAACCTTTTTTTTTAAAGAGTAACATTATTTTTTACTCACATAATATTTTTCTACAATAGTTATCAATGCTATTCTTTCTAATTTAGTTTTTTAACATCCATACGGAACTCATGGAGGTGGTCTGATGTCTTTATCCTAATATTTCATATTTTATTAGTTTTTAAAGTTGACGTAACTCTAATTTTGACATATGTAATTTTTTATGCATATAACTTATTGTATATTTGTCCAATTTCAAGATTTATTTTTTTGATTGAAAGAGGACTCAAGTATGGAGATTTTATTTATTTTTTCAAAAAATATATTCTCTTAGTTACTATATTTGGACATGAGCATCCAATATAGAGGTTTATTTTGGATAATGAACCTCTATTCAATTCACATCAAAAAATGTATACCTAAATATTTAAAAATATATCAAATCCATAGTCATTAGAAATCTCATTCCAAGTACTTGTGTCATTCAAAATGGCATGTCTCCAATGTTCCATCTGAACATAGTAATTGAGCCTACAAGCCATGAAAATAACTAAAATCTTATGACCTTCACAAAACATCTCTATTTTGCTAGTTTCGATAGAAACCTACTTTCTATCAAAACTACTTTGTAAGTTTTGATAGAAACACCTTTTAGGTAGTTTTGATCAAAACTACCAAGCCTGACTAACCATGGGTTAAATGATACCTAGGTAATTTCCCTCCAAGTCACCCCATTCCTTCCATTCCAAACTTAAATTTGAATGAAAAAATTGTCTCTACTCAAAATTTCCAAATTAGAATCAAGTTTGGGTTCTTAACCTATTGAATTTTTTCTATCTACATAAAGATTTTTATCTTTCTTCTTGGCCCTAGATTTTATATTTTATCACTACAATTAGATAATCAACTTCTATGACAAAAAAATCATTGCACCCATTTAGTGCTTTATCCTTGAGAAGTTGCATGGATGACCTTCCTTCTAATGTAAGAGGAGATAGATCTAATATTCCTAAATTTCATCCAAACATCCTAGTGTACCTTGAACTCTACCTTCAAATTTCTATAAATAAGGTTGATCCTTCATGTTTTGATGACATATTTCTATAAATAAGGTCGATCCTTCATGTTTTGATATGACTACAAGCCAAAGAAACTTCTAGCATTTTAACTTCTAGAAATATAATTGACATCAAAATGATTTTTTTATATAAATTACAAGTCTAATATTAAAAATAATTTATGTAATTAAATTGCTTCGGGACTTCACTTGTGGATTAAAGGAAATCTAGATATTTTGTGAATATAAAAGCATTACAAGACATTCAAAACTTTATAATAAATTAAGTTTATTTATTCTATATATTCTTTTCTGGTATAGGGATAGATTTCTTAATATATTCAATTATTTGATATCACATTTTTGGTATATCTATATGAACAACTTGCATTATATTTTGGTTTTGATATCTCTAATGATATGTTATGACTATGTGACCCTATGAGTAGGCACTAGTCTTGTAAGTAATGATCCAATGTCACATACTTCAAGTAAAAATATATTACACTTGTAGAAGAGAAGGAATCATAATATATTCACTTCATGGTTTATTAATACACCAAACATCTTTAGCATAATCTAGAGTATTTATCACCACTAAGAGTAATTTTGTGCATACCTGCATCTTATTATCATATCATTACATGTTTTTCAAGTTAACATATATTGCAACTTTGTAGGTTAGTCTTTGGTATAGTTATTTAACTTTTAGGGTTGGTCATACTACCAGTTACCGTTACATCAATTCATCTACTTGTCTATATTTAGTTTTGTTTGATCCTATTCAAATTACCTCTTAGGGAGCCTCCTAGGTGAACTTGAGATTAAACTTGGAGATCTTACCTACCTTTGTCAATTACATGCCTAAACACAAGCTATAAACTTGTTATTTTTTCTTTTCACACCCTTGGAACATAGAAAAAAATCTCACCTTCCAAATTTTGAGATGTACAACTCTACGTGCTAATGTTCGCTATTCAAGGTATTCATCTCCTCATAGATATTACTATTAGAGTGGGGTTTCCATTGCACCAAAAGACTAATCTGTCAATTCCCGATACAACCACTCAACTTATAGTACACAAGAGGTGGTTAAGCCCTTGTCACAAATCCTGAGGGGAGCGTTGAACAAATTTCTAACAATGTCCTCCTCAGTGTTACTCGAGGGTTTGGGGATTCGAACATGTGATCAAACTCTGATACCACTTGTTAGAGTGGGGTTTTCGTTGCACCAAAAGACTAATCTGTTAATGCCCAATACAGTCACTTTGTTGGAATTAACAAGTGGGAAGATTTACTTCTGAGAGGGGGGGTGAATCAGAAGTAACTAACTTAAACTTTTTAAATCCTTTTAACTGATACCATTTGCATGTATCTAATCAAATAATAAACATGAAAGTAAAGACATGCATGAAAATAGACAACACACAAATTTGGTAACCTAGAAACCCTCCAAAATGAGAAGATAAAACTGGGGTGGGGATGACACCCACAAAATATCACTACAGCAATGTGTAACTATTCAAGGTTATAATGTTTGACCACTTCCAATGGTCTACCCTATGAAAGGCATGTCCTATTAAAGACTTTACACTCTTTCAAAAGTGACTTGGTTAAAGGATTTCACTAGCCTGCTAAAAGTAGGCCTAGTTAAAGAACTTCAGTACATTCACTTGGAATGCCACCCTATTAAAGGATTTACAAATGGCTGCTAGGCCAACCTAAGTCCATAGGATTTCCATATCTAATACAATTGCTAGAGAGTATTAGAAAACTTTTGACCTGATTACTTGCAATCTTCAATTGCTGATTCCAAATCATTGTTATGCTCTGACTGATCTGATCCTTGCTTGATCTAATAGGTCACTCTTCGAAGTTATGATACTTTGTTCTTTAGTAATTGGATTCTGCAATGTTGCTCTGTTCTTCACTAAGTCTTTCAAAATCCCCTCTAAATTTTGCTATAGTTCACCCATACACTTCTCTCATCTACACATATAATGGGGTTTTGTCCTCCTTTTAAAGATTTCAAAGGCTTAGGGTTAGGTATGAATCTATGATCAATATTAGATCTTCATTTCCCACTCATTTCTTACACTTTTCCTATTGGTTGCATGCCTTCTCCATTTTTCTTATTGGTTGCATGATGATTGCATAGGTAATGTAAAAGATTTAATCTTATCTTCAAGATCCTTTGAGATTCATCCCATGTCAGCTCCAAAAATGATTTACATCTGAGTTTGTGAAGGCACAAACTCATATACTGATTTTGTGTTACTCAACACTTGCTAGTTGTTGATGCTGGGCACATATAGAAAAAATGGCTCACTCCACTCTTATAACAATTTTGTTTCACTCGGCATCTATACATCACTCAACACTTGAACCTCACTCAGTACCTACAGTTCACTCGACACCTATTGAATATGCTGGCTCGACATTCATTATAGCTTGGCTTTTGTTCTATACTCAACATCAACTGAAGAATTGGTTAAGTGTGTTGACACTCAATTGTCAAAACCAATCTTCGACCAATAATCTCCCCCTTTGACATGAGTAGAAAAAACACTTAACTGAATTTACGCATCTGATCTCTATGAGTATACTATGTATTCTCAAAATTTTGTAACTCCCCCTGAGTTGATGTGCCATTACTATTCCTATAACTAGAATTCTTGTGCTAAATGTGTCTCATCCTGATATATTTGATACTATTTGCCTTGTCTACCTTTACTGTATCTGTGCACCCTATTTTTGCTTCCTGTACTCTGTATCTGTTCCCTATCATATCTGCTTGAATGTGAATTGGAATATCTCCCCCTTTGGATATTCTTATTGCTTCCATCAAAGAATGTATTATGTAACCATTCTTTATTCACATCTCCCCAAAACATTATGTCTCCCCTTTCTAATTACACACTATATCCAAAACATTATATATCTCCCCCTTTTTGACACTTATGTCAAAGGGTCCTAAGGATAAATAGAATACTTTGCCAAAAATGTTTTATTTACCTCCATAATCATCTTGAGAGAAGCATCCTAATTATCTAAAGCTATCTTCAATGACTTGTGTTGGATGGTTGTCTCTGCTACACGATGAACAAGGCCTTCCAAAATAGAATATTTGGATCCTTTTTAGAATTTTTTTGCATAGGCTTGTTCCTTATGGAGTACTTCTAGATGTGGAGTTATGGAGGATTGAATCTGCATCAACTTGGCCTTAATATTGGCCTCTTCAACTATCAACACTGCTAATTCTTTTTGTGTGTGAAGTGTAGCTACAAAATGCTTCTCACTCTGAGCTAGACCTTTTGGTAGCTGGGTGCTGGAAATCTTTAGATTTTGCTCCAAGCTCAATATCCTTTGGCTCATTTCCTGTGTGAAATATGAGGAGTCACACAACTTGTTGTATAATGAGAGTACATTCTCAAGTACTTTCTTCACTTTTTCAATCTTCTTTGCCAATTAAACTTGTGAAAGTGCTATTTCACTTGATGTCTTCTCATTCACTTTCATCTGAAATTTCTTTTCTAACCATTCTAATAATTTGACATTAGTTTCTAGGTCATTCTGTATGTGGTCCACAATGTTGGATAGTTGCTCCATGATGGGTTGGGTTTCATCAGGTACTTGCAAGCTGAATGCATCAAGAAATATGCCCTTGATATCCACTAGTGCTTGCTTTTGCTTATACTCATTTCTGGGTATCTCTTGTCTCTTTCTCCTTTCTAGTGCCTCTTGCACTTCATTTATCTACTGCAGGTTCATGGTTCTTGAGTCATAGTTGGGTATGACTATTTCTTCATCAAGTGTAGGGTCTCCATAGTGAAGTACCCTTGCAACCTTGATAGTTCTTGAGCCTAGTGCTGAAATCTGCAATGGGACTACATCAATGCTTGGCTTCTTATTGGGAGTCCCTAAGGTAGGAAAATTCACCAATGTTTGTATTGCCTCCTATTCCTTAGGGGTTTTCTCCTCTTATTTCTCCTCTTCTCTACTACATTGATCAATAATGACAATTTGAGGAGGTGCACCTTGTCCTTGTGTAGTAAGAACATCTTGCCCTGTCTGTTCCTTTGCTTGCTCCTCGGCAGTTGTTGTCATCTGTATTGTAGAATCAACCTTGGCAATTTTGTCTTTTTCTTCTTGCTCTTTGGGTTGATCTGCTATAGCCTTGGGAGGTTGTCAAGGTTGTTCTTGTATGCTATCCTTCTTCATGGTTATTTATGCTACAACCTTCTACAACTCATCAACACTCACCAATACTGGATATGTACAAAATTGTGCCTATAATGTGGATTGGTGAAGGATATTTTTGAGATCCTCTGCAGTTAAGGGATTGATGTTTTGACTTGAAGTGTCAGGAACATCCTCTACAATGACTATTTCTGCAGGTGTTGTATGTGGAGGACTTGGTGGTGGTAGTTGTGTGTCTTGAACACTCAGTTCAGTCTATTGCTCTTCAACTGTTGCCTCTTCACCATGTGTCTTCTCCACTGTCTCTTTCTCTCCTTCATATTTTTCTTTCTCTCTTTCTTCCTCTTCCTCATTCTCTTCTTCTTCTTCATCATTCCTACCCTCAAATGGGTCTTCCTATCCTCCTTT
The DNA here is from genome assembly GCA_028749045.1 of Cupressus sempervirens. Taxonomy (NCBI): domain Eukaryota; kingdom Viridiplantae; phylum Streptophyta; class Pinopsida; order Cupressales; family Cupressaceae; genus Cupressus; species Cupressus sempervirens. Next base: position 116,505,141 of record CM053788.1, read on the forward strand.
TGCAGTTGTTAATCCATATATCAATTTCCACATTTGTGTGGATTTTTGGACAACATCTTCAATTTGATTTTGCAAAATTTTGAAGGCTCTGTATTTGGGTGCAAATTTGCTCCCATGTTTCTTGCTAGCCTTTGTTATTTGACTTTAGTAAGGTCAGGCATTACATGATCCAATGTAGACTCTCTTATTTCTTTCTCCATCTTAAGATAGTAATGCCACTTATTCTCCACTAATGAGCTTAGCTCCTTAGACATTGATGTGTCTAGTTCAAGTGGGGTAGTCTTGAACTTAGCCATCATAGTGTAGATAGACTCTTCCACTATGTTTTGTTGTTCCTTTGACAACTTATTGAAATCTATGGCCTTTAGACCAGAAAAATCTGCACTATCTCTAATATTATTGCAAATGTTTTCCAATTTAGAAGTAGTTGAATGAATTACCAATCTAAATTGATACTCATCAGACTCTGTTGTTTCCTCATCTAATTCTAGGGGTGCAACTAACCTTCTTCTCCTTTTTTGCTCTATAGGCCCCTCTTGTTCTGTTGCTTTCTATTTTTCTTGTACCTTTGCCCCTTGTGTTGTAGCTCTAGTTTCAGCCCTTGTAGCTAGATTGGCTGGACTTGGCTTTGTAGGTTTCTTCTTTCCTTTGGGCTGTGCAGGTGGCTGCTTTTGAGCTTTCCTTTTCTTTGGCTCAACCTTTGGTGCTTCTTGCTCGACACCTTCCTCTTCATTTGCATCCTCTCCCATACCTTGGGTTAGGGCAAGTGGTCCTTGATCTTGTTCCTCTTCATCACCCTCGGCATCTTCACCTTCTTCTTCAACTTCTTCTACAGTGCCTTCTCCAAATTTGGCTTTTAGCTTCTTAACAAGCTTATTTTTCTTCTTCAAAGTGGAAGCAATCTTCAAGTTCATATCTACTTTGGATCTCACCACGTCATAAGTTCCAAAATGTGGTGCATCCTTTTCAATCTCCTCTGCAAGTAGTGCACTTATTGTTGCTGATGCTTCATCTATATTTATCTCATACCCAAGAGGTCTCAACCATCTCACTCTTGGTATGGCAGCTTGTATGTATGTGTAATCTATATCTACAAGGAAACATACATCATTTACATGTTTCTCTACCAAAGAAACTAGAATTTCGAGCCTTAGCTTCATTGATTTCTTAAAATCCTAAAAATAGCTTGTCATCAAGGTCTCAAAATTAGCTCTCATCTGCTCTATGTATTCATTGACTTGAGCTATGTTTGACCTATCATTTCTCCATGCCACTTTACCAAAAGAAGGGAATTCATTTTGAACATAAAAGAAAATACATATCAAAATTGCACCAAATTTACATTGGGCTCCCTTGGTTCTTCTGATTGCTGCTAGATTTTTATTGATTTGTTGTAGTTGTAGCTCAACAAGATCATATGTATGATCCTTCTTCACCAATTTGTATCCAACATCTATTGCAATACAAGGCACACTGTTGAGTCTATTGGACTAGTAGAATTTATGTGCAATGACCCTAATAGCAAAGTCAACTAGAGGGTCTTGGATAGTGTCAATTGTCATCCCTCTCTTATTCCATTTTGCACCTGTATTTTTCTGAATTGCCTCCTTGGCATCACTCCTAAGAGTCTTTGGCCGATCTACGGTTGGGTACCTTGTCACTCTATATACAATCCTCTTTGTGATCTTTATGGGACCTTCCTCCAACCATAAACTACCATCATGCATTTGGCTCAACACTAGTCTAATCCATTCAGTCTTGAAAACAATGGGAAATTCTAGGGCACGTGTTAAACCTTTGTTTTCAACAATTTTGTATTCCTCTTTCAATATTCCATTTTTGCATAGTTTCTCATATGCCTCCCTCATCTCCATATCTCCTATGGCTCCAATTTTGTAGTTATAACATTTCCTTACATCTTGAACAATTACAAGTTTTGGGGGTAAGATGGAAAGGGCTCCTGCTGGGTCATTTTTGTATGTAACCTCTAGGATTGGATGAAAATTAGGTTGTCTAACCTCTTTGGAAACTAACTGGACTTCAAATTGTTCCTTCTCCTGTGTTTTTCTAGAGCTAGATGCCATTTTTCACAATCTAAGGTTTTAACACAAAGAAAACATGAAATTGCATAGCTCGGCATAGTCATAAATATCTTGTAATTGATGGAATCGTGTTGGAATGCTGTTGAAATCTTCATATACACTGGTTTCTTCGCTTTGGATTAGCTCTACACTCTTTCTTGTCTTTTGCTCTTCGTTCTTGATGAAGAAAAATGAATGAAAATATGATAATATACCCTATTTTCATCGCATTTAATGCTCGGTACATTTATAACTATCCACTCGGCTTCTGAAGGATTCTACATTACTCAACTTCCATTTTCTTTCCACTACTCAAATTCCACTAGAGTGTTACTTGCTTGGTTTCAACTATGATTTCTTCTTTACTCGACTTCCTCTACCAACTCAGCTCCTACAGTCTTGACAATCAACTTGGCTTGTACTAAATTTTACTCGGCTTCTAAGGGCAACTCGACAACACTTATGAAATCTTTGAACTTTTGACTTAGCATCTTTGGTTATGCTGATCTATTTTTTTAGTACTTTCTTGTCTAAGAACTAATGTATGATAAGACTTTGTAAATCAGTCCTTTATGCCTTTTCTTGCTTAGTTTGATGAAGTATGACCACTTGACCTATTAGGTGAAGTGATCCCTTCATTTGATGTGCTATTCCCATCTTTCTTCTTCCATGTCTTGTTCATTTCTCCTTTGATGTGTTCAACATCTACCTTCTCTTTACCTTTGTCATTCTTTGAGTTGGGTGCTTTTGACCTGGTTGGGCAATTCTTGCTGATATGACTAGTCTTTAAGCAACTGAAACATGTGGTTTGGCTCAACCATCTACTGTAATTCCCTCTGAAATGTGTCCTTATGCAATTTTCAGGAATGTGTCCATATTCTTGACAGTAATGAGAGCTATACTTGGTGCTATAGTCTCAATTGTAATGATGACCATGGTTACCTTCTCTTCCTGCTTGATTTGATGTCCACATAGGTTTTGATTTGCTCTCAAAAGCTCTATATCCATACTTCTTGCAATTGTAGCAGCGACCTTCAAATTTTAGTGTTTTGATAGTCCTAGTCCTGCAGTTATGTGCTTGATGTCCTTGCTTTTTACACTTATGACAATAACTTGCATTCTTATGTTTGTCATGTTGATTGGCATTAATACCCCTACATACATTAGAAGTATGTCCCTTTTTACCACAAAAATGACAAGTAGATTTAGTGTTCTTACCTTTGTTACTCCTTTCTTCTGTAGTCTTGGATGATTCTCCTTGTTCAGTGCTGGTGTAACCTAGTCCTGAAATGTCATTGCTTGCCTACGGTGATTTTAGTAATTGTTCAAAGTACTTGATGGCCTCATTGGGTTTGTTGAAGCTTTCTGCAATCTCCTTTTCTCTTTTTAGATCATTTTTTAGTTTTTCATTTTGCATCTTCAATGTAGAGATCTCAATGTCCTTGATATTCAATTCATGATGTGCATTCATAATCTAACTTAGGGTGTCTAGTTGCACGTTTGAAATTATTGCTAGCTCAATTGACTTTTCTTCCAGTCTGTTGGCAAGGTTTCTCTTGTCTTCTTCTAACATAGACTTGTCTTCAATGGCTCTTTTCTTATGCTCATACACCTCACAAAGCATCATGGCTTGTGATTCTTGTTCAAGCTTGAGTATTCTAATTTCTTCTACTTGAGCTCTATTTTTCTCCATCAAGTCTGCTATTGCTGCATCAAATTCTTTGGAATATCCATTTGGAAACAAATTTGAGGTGTCAATCTCCTTGTATTGTGTGTCATTCTCAGCTATGGTAATCTCTTTTCTTCTTTTAAAGGATTTTCTCAGTTCTCCTCTAGCTTCTTTCAAGGCATGTAAAGCAAGTTGTATGTCAATTGCCCGATTCTCTATGATCTTCCCAAGTTTGTAGACTTCCATTTCTAGATCTTTTCTCCAAGTTGTAAGGCTCCTCCTTGTGAGAACTTGGCTCTGATACCAATTGTTGGAATTAACAGGTGGGAAGATTTACTTCTGAGAGGGGGGTGGATTAGAAGTAACTAACTTGAACTTTTCAAATCCTTTTAACTGACACCATTTACATGCATCTAATCAAATAATAAACATGAAAGTAAAGACATGCATAAAAATATGCAACACATAAATTTGGTAACCCAGAAACCCTCCAAAATGAGAAGGTAAAAGTGGGGTGGGGATGACACCCACAAAATATCACTACAACAATGTGTAACTGTTTAAGGTTACAATGTTTGAGCACTTCCAATGGTCTACCCTGTCAAAGGTATGTCTTGTTAAAGACTTTACACTTTGTCAAAAGTGACCTAGTTAAAGGATTTTACTACCCTACTAAAAGTAGTCCTGGTTAAAGGACTTTAGTACATTCACTTGGGATGCCATGCTATTAAAGAATTTACAAATGGCTACTAGGCCAACCTAAGTCCGTAGGATTTCCATATCTAATACAATTGCTAGAGAGTATTAGAAAACTTTTGACCTGATTACTTGCAATCTTCAATTACTGATTCCAGATCCCTATTCTGCTCTGACTATTTTGATCCCTTCTTGATCTGATATGTCACTCTTTGAAGTTATGATACTCTATTCTTCATTAACTGGATTCTGCAATGTTGCTCTATTCTTCACTAAGTCTTTCAAACTTCCCTCTGAATTTCACTATAGTTCACCCATACACTTATCTCATCTGCACATATAATGGAGTTTCATCTTGCTTTTAAAGATTTTGAAAACTTAGGGTTAGGTATGAATCTACGATCAATATTAGATCTTCATTTCTCGCTCATTTCTTGCACTTTTCCTATTGATTGCATGCCTTCTCCATTTTTTTTACTGGTTGCATGCTGATTGCATAGGTAATGTAAAAAATTCAATCTTATCTTCAAGATCCTTCGAGATTCATCCCATGTCAGCTCGAAAAATGATTTACATCTGAGTTTGTGAAGGCACGAACTCATATGTTGATTTTGTGTTACTCAACACTTGCTAGTTGCTAATGCTCAACACATATAGAAAAACTGGCTCACTTGGCTCCTATAACAATTTTGTTTCACTTTGCATCTATAGTGACTCGGCATTTTTACTTTGCTCAACATCTATACATCACTTGGCACTTGAACCTCACTCAACACCTAAAGATTGCTCAGCACCTGAAGTTCACTCGGCACCTATTGAATTTTTTGGCTCGGTATTCGTTGTAGTTCGGCTTCCATTTTATACTCGGCATCAACTGAAGAATTGGTTAAGTGTGTTGACACTCAATTGTCAAAACCAATCTGAGACCAACACACTCAAATGGTGGTTAAGCCCTTATCACAAATCCTGAGGGGAGCGTTGAACAAATTTCTAACAATTACCTCTTATATAGTTGCACATCTTATTTTGATGTCAAAGGAGCGCATTAGTCCCTCTAATATCATTTTGTAAGTAAATTTGGCACAATTCAAATTTGGGATGAGGATTATTATACAAAATTTGGAGGATGCATATTTGTCTTTCGATTATATTTGACATTCAACCTCATAGGGTTCTAAGTTGTCACCTTCATGAAAAATCTAATCTAATTGTGGCACCTTTTGGTATTGACATGGTAAAATACTTTGAATTTTTTGTTTTGTCTTCCCTTATAATACTTTTATGATTGTGAATACTTCCTTCAAATATTCTTTATATTAAAGACACTTTTTCCCTCTCTTCTCTAGCCTATCATCTCAAGGACATATCATTATGTTTGCCAAACATTGGTGCATAAAAAGTAACTATTGTTAAAATCTTGAAGATGTTTATTTTTTTATTTTTTTTCCTTGCAAGAGGACAAATATTGATTGATAATTTGATCCGTCTTTAATATTCACTTACACATATTTAAGGTGATTAGTTGTAAGATTTTTTTTATAACTTTTTATAACATGTCATCCACTCAAGGAAAATTATACGTTTCAAAATATTCCCCTTTGTTAGAAACCATAAGGAGAGAAACTAAAGAATATTCTCCATTTTCCCTTCAATTTTCTCATAGATAATATTATATATTTGAAATTCTTGAATTCTTTGTATCTAGTATCTTCAACATGATATTTTTCATTAAATTGAATATAGCCAAGCAATTAATGTTAGACAATATAACCACCTTCATAAAGATAATAAAGCCATGAACCATAATCAAATTATATTTTGAGTCATTCTAATGGTTATTAGGTCTTTGTGATGGTACTGCTCATTTGCATATACAAACATTTCTTCAATTGTCACTTTAATTCTCCTAGGTGATAAGTCAATCACCTTAATAAGTGTTGGAAACTATAATTGAAACAACTTTTATGTTGTCATTGATGTCAAACCTTGTTGGTGAAATAGTTTGCTATTTGATTTGAGTGTCATATCTAGATGGTTGATGAAGAGGATTTGAGAAGTTGATCATAACAAAAGCACCTAGAGCAAAGGTTGAGTTATGAGAAGAGACTACAATTGACACTTGATTAGTTAGACTTTGACAAGATAAAGTGATTGTTTAACCATGTTACAAGTGAAGAAGATAGTTGTGTCAAAGCCTTGAAGAAGGGATCAGAGATTGACCAAATACATATGCTTGACTGAGTAACAGAGCAAAAGATTAAGGATGCTAGTGTCAACCGAGCCATAGTATGTGCCAAGAAAAAATAGTGATGCTAGTGTCAACCGAGCCATAGTGATGCTAGTGTCGAGTGATGCTAGTGTCAACTAAGCCATAGTATATGCCAAGAAAAAATAGCGTTGACTGAGTGTTATTATATGTGTCGAACAAGAAATTTTGTAGCGATTGAGTAACCTAGTGATGAATGAGCATCAAAACACAATGTTGGTCGAGGGACAACATTTTAACAGTTTATGAGAAATCCTGATTTCCAGCCGATATAGTTGATTTCTTGGAATATGTAAAGCACATTGAAGGTAAGGATGGATGATCTGAAACATTTATATCAAGGGAAATTGTGTTTGTGCATTTCTATGCAAGGATTCAAGGAAAATTTTGGAGAAGTTTCTAGAACATAAAAGAAGAGACAAAATGTTGGAAGGATTCAATGAATCTGACCAAGCCCTAACATCTATGGTGATGTTTAAGTGGCAAAATATTACAATTACCTATTTAAGGAGGTACAAGGGCTAACCTAGTAAGGCTGGGAGAAGTTGTTAATGCTATTGATCAATGAACTTAAGTAGAAGGTTGAGAATAGTTGAGAAGAGGTGAAGTGTGATTGCTTGAAAGGTTGCCAAGCGAATCAGAGACTAAGATGACAATGAAGGCTAGTCAATGGATCAACATTTGAGTTGAATTGAGATCTATATTTGCAAAGTGAGTTGTATGTGCCAGATCAATTCTCGCTATTACTTTTTAACCATTGTATTAATATTGAAATCCTTTAATCAAGGTTGACCTAATAGTCATATATAATTCCTTTACTCAAGGTGGCATTCTAAAGGAATGTTTTAAAATCCTCTAATAAGCCCACTCCTAGCAAGGTGATTAAACCCTTTAACAAGGTCACATTTAATAGTGTGTTTTGTAACCTTTAACAAGGTTGAATCCTAATAGAGCTCACTTCTAAAGAGTGAAAAGATTGGTGGCATGTTGCTGGTGGTTTTCCCCAAATTGGGTTTCCACGTTAAATCCTAGTGCCAAACTTGTGTGGATGTTATTTGTGATGATTTACTATTAATGTTTGCATTCTACAAGTCTGTTATATTTAGAATAATGGACAACTAGTTCATGTTACTGAAAGTTTACTATAAAGACCAAGCTAATGGATGTTAAGATCTGAAGTTGTTTAAGTATTTATTTACTCAATTGGTACATATGGACCTTGAATAATTGATTCACCCCCCCCCCCCCCCCCTTTCGATTATTCTAAACATTCTAACAACAAGTTCATGGCCTCTTTAACAAGGAGGTTCCTCTACTACTCTAGTTAAAACATAACCATGAGTATATCCCCATTTGGCCACATATATTGAATTTCCTAACCACTACATGGAAATCCAATTATAAATCATGTTTATCCCCTTTCACAAATTTAGTATATTTATCATCTAGATGTCAACCCATGAAGTTGTCTCTATACTCATTCTAAGAACTAACTATTATAGTTCTTGTGCTTTAATTATAATACTTAAATATTATCATTATAGACAAGTTTAAACAATGTAATTTAACTACTTAATTTTATTTAGTTTTTTTACCATTGCTAATGGTGCACTTAACTCCTTTTCCAAACCCTTGGTTGAAATGTCCAAGATGAAGGTAACTCTTACTCACTATAAAAGTGGTGGCTTCCTAATTCATATAGTCATTGTGAAAAATCTATACAAACTGAGTCACATCCATCCTCTAATATAATAAACATTATTTTGAGGCTACCATGGCCCCTAAAGTTTGACTTGTTTCATCTCCTTAAGTATGCTTGGGTCCATATTTATTGATCCTTGATGAACAAGAATTATTTATTTACATTAAATTTTCTCTGTATTCAACCATAAAGGTTGAAAAAGGATTGATATAGCCATAATCTCCTAATCTATCTTAGATCCACAAGTTGGTTGTGAATAACCATATTAAATGTGTTCACACGTTTAGTCTGCAACCTCAATCCTTGAAAAAGTTTGACACTCCACTATGATAATGGTATATATTTTATTTCAAAACTTCATTTTAGAGGCTTTACAAACTTAACAAAAGATTGAATACATATCCCATAAAAAGGTATTCAACACACACACACACACACACACACACACACACACACACGTGTATATATGTATATGTATGTGTGTGTATGTGTATATATACACACATATACACTTCTATATATGTATGTACATATGTACATGTATATATATGTATGTATATACATATACACACACACACACATATATATGTGCATATACATACATACATACGTATATGTATGTATGTATATATCTGAATAAATTTATGTGTACATCTACATATATACATACATATACGCACGCGCACACACACACATTTATATATATGTGTGTGTCTTTACATACATCTAGCTCTCTCTCTCTCTCTCTCTCTATATATATATATATATATATATATATAGAGAGAGAGAGAGAGAGAGAGAGAGAGAGAGAGAGAGAGAGAGAGAGAGAGAGAGAGAGATGTATAGATATGTATATTCATGTATGTATATATATATATATATATACTAGGCAAGGTTGGACGGTCATCACTGCGACTGAGTCATCTAGCAAAGGTTGAGTACATAAGGACTTGTTTGTTTTGCCGAGCAAGTCAGAGATTAACGAGCATCCCAGTTGAGGCTGAGCACACATATAAGTTGAGCTTACATAGTTGAGACTAAATAAATTGTAAGACAATTTTTTCAAGTGAACATAATAGATCAAGTGCGTAGAAGCTGAGTGCTACCATGAATGTTGGTTATGATTGAGCATAAGAACATTCAAATGCTGAGTAAGCTAGTTTTGTCACATGAGTTTATAATCATACATACACCTATGCAAATTATTTTGGTTGACTTTTATACAACATTTAACGATCCTAGAGATAGTTAAGATGGAGTTTACACATCTTTACAAAATGTATTGATCCTAAGGAAAGCAAATCAACCAATCATAAAATCATAAAATCATAAGGGAAATGACAAAAGGGATGAATTGTGAACCATTGATTATGATCTAGAACTTTCAAAGACTATCTATTTAACGAGGTCTCTAACCCTAAGATTGAAGAGGACAAGGAATGGTGAATGAGCGATCAACAATGAATGGGTGAATGCGCAAGTGAAGAAGCAAACAAGGACAAAATATAGCAAAGAAGACTAAGTTGGAAAGGAGATCAGATAGAGCGATCTAAGTAGTGAAGGACATAATAAAGATATCATATCAAGAGATTAGATTGAGACATTGAACATAGGAGATCTAAAATTATTTTTTAGAGAAAATTGAGGGTCAGGTACTGAATCAATTTTAATAGATTGAGTTAGGGCAAATATCTTAATAGAGTGATCCTAATAGATCTATTTAGAATCTCCTAACAAAGTCCTTACTTGATTGTAAGTGTAAAATCCTTTAACAGGTGAGACTTAACAATCTTAAACGCTTTTAACATGGCAGACCCTTCACCAGGTAGATCATCTATTATGATCAACATTATAACCCTAATACGTTAAATTTATTGTTGCAAAAATGAAGAATTGTGAGTTTCATCCCCACCTTAGTTTTACCTTCACATTGAATTGTTTCTGGGCAACCAAATCATTTGTGTTATGTGTTGAAACTTTTCATGGATGTTATGTTTTAATTTCATTTCAACATCCTAACAAAGTCCTTACTTGATTGTAAGTGTAAAATCCTTTAACACAGTGAGACTTAACAATCTTAAATGCTTTTAACATGGCAAACCCTTCATCGGGTAGATCATCTATTATGATCAACATTATAACCCTAATACGTTAAATTTATTGTTGCAAAAATGAAGAATTGTGCGTTTCATCCCCACCCTAGTTTTACCTTCACATTGAATTGTTTTTGGGTAACCAAATCATTTGTGTTATGTGTTGAAACTTTTCATGGATGTTATGTTTTATTTTCATTTCAACATTACAGTTTTGATGTTAGATCTAAGATATGAGATGAGTTAGGTGTGAAATTAGTAATTTGTTTTTGCAAGTAAAAGTTTAAGATCTCGATTCATCCCAACCTCTCAATATCTTGTTTCCCATTAAATCCTTCCAACACACACACACACACACACACACACACACACACACACACACACACACACACACACACACACACACACACACACACACACACACACACACACACACACTCTCTTAAATATATAACAATCTTTAACAAGGATAACATATATCACATGTGCTAGATCGGGGTGGAAGATTCGAAATATCATTTTGGATATCAAGCAAGTCTTGAATGAAATGAAAATAACCCACTTGCAGCACATCTACCGGGAGGGCAATTAGGTGGGCAGACGTGACGACTGCCATGGGGTTTAATGCTATGGCAATCACATGTTGGGAGAATTTAGCTGATCTCAACGAAGATATAAGGTCGTTGATATCTAGTGAAAAAGGCAGGAAGAATTCAAGATGATGTCTACAAATTTTAAAAGTAAGGCCAAATTTGGCAATATGGCGATTTCGGTCGCTAAATTAAACTATTACATTTTGGAAATAAAGAGCAGACATGGCTGAACAAATGACAAATGGAGTAATTACGAATTAAGAGAAATGTCATTTCTTAATTATGGTAACCCATTGCGAGTTTCAAATTACTTTCCAAAGGGAAGTACGAAAGATATTATTAATTAGGATGTCAGAATTCGTCGGGGTGAGAAAATTATGATTTTACACATTCACGAATCCCATAATAACTTTGTATGGGATTTTGGAGCTCATCAAGCACGGGTCTGCACATTTTATTTACATCTTTTCAGAAGGCTTAAGGCAGGGAGTAGTTACAGAAAGATTGAAGCTGAAAAGGTTTAGATGCGTATTACTGAAGAAGGGGTGTCAGAAATTGGAGGAATTGGTATGGGGGGGGGGGACCTAAATCGGCTGGAACCAATGATAATTGAGAATTTGAAGGACAGAATGGCTACCTGGTTCTTATTGAAGGAAGAGGTTTTTTTACCCTACATGTAGTCGATGGTTGGGTACGATGAGAATTGCGCGCTCCGATTTGTGAATAGCTAGAGTGATAGGAAGGTTACCATCAATGTTATCACTTTCCAAGTCACTGAGGAAGTTATTGCCATGGCGAATGGCCTCTCCATGAAGGGGAAAAAATGGAGAAAGGTTACCAAAATTACTGACGAGGCCAGCATGAATAGCTTCTTCGCGAAGGGTGAGGAGCCGATTCATTACAGAGGAGGGTTCAAAAGAGACAAGTTACCTATCCCCTGGGATGATGTATGGCTGGTCCTTATGAGGTATCTGACACTGGAGGGCAAGTTTAGTGTATGCTATTACTACCATTTCCCTCTGTTGAACCATTTTAGAAATAGGGATTTCATTTCTATTCCTTTTTTTCTACTGCATTCTCTTAAGGACATGGTTACTGATGTTAGGGAAAAACAGAGTAAAGGTTTAAATTTCACCATAATTCATCAAGGCTTAATCTTCTACCTTTATCAGTTTCACCTCGCCTTGGGCCCCCCTAGAGAGGTGGTTGTGGCAAACCCACACCATGGTCAGAACTCCCCCCCGAGCTCAAGTACGGGGATGAAAATTCGTACCCCCATGCCATCCCCTAGTAAGGAAAATAAGAAAAAGAAAAAACCTGATATAGTCATGGAACAAAAGGGAAACAAGAAGATAAAAATTGAAAAATTGGTGGAGGTTGTTGGAGAGGATTCGGGGGAGGAAACTAGGGGTAAAGCTAGGAGAAGATCTGGTAGGCTTGCTCAGACCTAGGCTAGGAGCAAACAGAAGTCCATTAGATACCTAGTTGAGGAGGTTGAGGAAGATAGTTTTGGAAATAATAGTGATAGAATGGAGGAGGAAGATATTTCCAAATCAAAGAAGGATGATGGTAATGAGGAGGGGGAGAAAAGTTTTAACTCTGGGGACAATTCGGTGGATGATACTCAAATCTAGGCATCTGTTGGAAAAGCGGTGAAAACTAAGACCACCCATGTGTCTACCAGCTTCCCCCTCAATCCCATTACCTTTTGTGAGGAGAACAACACGAGGGATAATTCCCCCATAACCATTTCATCCCCTATTAAGGATAATTCGAAGGCTTCCTCTAAGCCATGGGTTTTGCAGGATAAATTATAGGTGCAGAAAATGAAGGAGGATGTTGTAAAGGGTGAAGCGGGGCCTAAGGATGGGACCGAGGTGATGGAGGAGCAATACATGTACCTGGAAAAAAGGGTGAAGCTTTGGAGGAGGGGTTCTTTACCTTTTCCAAATTCGGCCTTAAAGTTACCCATGCTGTTGCCACTACCCTTCAATTGTTGGCACAGGAAAAGGAGGACATGGGCTTGGATATGGAGGACCATAAGTTGCTCTTCAAGTTCCTTGTCGATGACTGGGCTCAGATCCTACTACAGGCAAAGGGGAAGGGGAAAAATGAAGACTAAGTTTTTTATGTTTTTATCAGTTACTAGTATCTTTGGATCCAAGACTCTTAATGCCTTACTAGTAGTGTTGGTTTTGTTGGTTTTTAGCTATAATTACGACTTGGGTTGGTCTAGTTGCCATTTTGGTTTTTGTGAAACTTTTGTAGTTAGTTTATTTCCTTTATGGTGTTAGCTTAGCTGCTAGTCTATGGTTGTTTTTGCAGACTTTTGGAACCTTGCTTAGTTTTTCTTTTGTCTGCTGGTGTTTCTAGTTGGTAATGTGTTGGTTACCAGCTTTTTGATTGTATATGGACCGACCCCCTTGTTTTTGGTCACTTTTAATTTCAAAAACATATATCACGTGTATATTTTTGTTCCATAGGAATTATAGTCCAGTTGATAATACAAGTCCCTAGTCACACTCTTTAACGATGATCACAAATTTCCAATAGATCAAGTCTCTTATCTAGGTCCTCAACCATTTTACAATTACGACATTGCTAGCTATAGGCCAACCTTTCTATTCTTTGTCATGACCCTCAATTTGCTCCTTGAGATGGTTGTATCCTCCTTGTTAGCCTAAAGCCTTTGAGATTTTGGTTTCTAGTTGTATTGGCAATGATACGAGGGTTTAACTTATGAAATTTAAAAAGAGAATATGAAAGTTAGAATGGATTATATAAATGTACTAAATTCTATGGATCAAACACATGATAGAGACTAAACATTTAATATAAAAAATCTAGGGGCAGACATTTGTGGCATTAATTTTATTTTTGTATTATACCTAAGAAATCCAAGTCATTTAAAGGATTCTAAAACACCTGTGCCTTACAAGTGATCCTTATACAAAATATCAATAGTACAAGAATAATTTAATGCATTGCAACATGAAAAAGGTATTTTGGAATATAGGAGGTAACATGATGTTGGGAGAAGAGTCAAGGAAAATAATTTATTAATCAAAAGGCACATGACTGAGTTATAATTATGATATGGCCCGATGTTTAATTATTACCTTGTGTGGAAAGTTGGACTATTTTGATACTAATTGACCACCTTAAATGGAACATTCCCACCCACAAAGCTTCAACAACCCTTTGCAACCCTTAATAACTTCATGCAAGGCTAACTTTCAACTCTAACAACTCAAACATGCCTTATCTCTCCAACCTTCTTATGCCTTTAGAACTCATTAGATACACCCCTATATGTTGAGCAAGATTATCAAAGTTTGATCTTATTCCTGCTACTGAGTTTAGTGGCCTCATTGCACTCACTTTAAATAGAAGACCAATATACTTAGAGGAAGTGAGTAGTAAACCTAAACAATTACAACAAACCTACTTTGTTTCCCAACTCTAGGACAAACTTTACCATCTTTATTTTTTCTCTACATCAATAATAACTTTAAAATACAAACTAATATTTAAGGGTCATTATAATAGTAGACAAAACTATATATATGGGACTAAGAGCCACCATAAAAGTGGAGTACAAACACAATCACACAACACAAGGGCCACCCAATCAACCCTATGATATTTTAAACCTTTTTGATGTGAGATCTTCTATGATGGGCCTTAAAAAGGGCTTGTTGTTTTGTCTAGTCTTGCCTCTTGAAACAAGGTAGTTGTTGTCCACTCTTACATTGTCTTTATACTTGATACACATATCATTCTAAGTTTCACATTCCACGATGTAGTACCACTTATCTTCACTACCTTGTTGTTGCAAATATACATGTTTTCATTTTTTACTCCTCCTTAGGCATTCTACACTTGTTCCTTTGACATCCATGATAATGCATGCAATCCTCAATGAACCATCACTATTATTACCATCTACTTGATTTATGTTCACAATTCTGTTCTTATGGTCTATGATAAATTAACTTTTTGTCATAGTATGACTTTCTTTTGACTTATTTATTTTGTCCATACAACAATCTTGTACTCTTCTCTTACATATTTTTTCTTTCATCGACGCTTAACTCTTACATTTTCTACGAGTCTAAGTTACTCATGTTGTTGTTATTGTTTTGTCCATTTATTCTTCCTCTATAATCATTTTGGACCAACAAAGATTCTTTGTCTTATATGTCATTTTTTTAGTAACTAAATCTCCACCCTGTCATCAAAATAGAATAACCGTTTTTTGACAAAAAATCTTATGTAAATTTTTAACAAATTAATTTTAAATCTAAATTTTGCCCTTCCATAATTGAACACAATTGTCAAATATGATAATAAGTTTCTTGATAATGTGATCCACAAGATTCCAAACCTATATAAAAGACAAAAATATAATCCTAATTGAAATTACCTTGACTAAATATACCCTCGAAGACTTAGAATATTACTACCATCATATTCCTCTACCCACCACCATATAAAATGTTTTAGTTTCCTCAAACCTTTGATAATGAGAGCACTAATTTGGAAAGGGAAGTTACTTTTAGTGAAACCCTAGCGCTATTTTAGGAATTGTAAGGCCCAAATTGATGTAACCATTAGGGTTTGTAAATTTTACGCTGCTTGGGGTCGAAGATGTTCCTCTACTTAAGGTTTGGCAGTGACGGAGTGTATATAATCGACTTCCATGGTGGTTCAGGCATAATATTTTTCCGTTTGGCGTTCTCATTCAGGCTAAGGAATTTTTTTTTGTTCTCGTATCTGTTAGGGTTTCTGGCTTTTCGGTTTAGGGATTTCTTGTGTAGGTCTGGTGCTTCTGCGAATGGCGATAAATTAGAGTCACTGGTGTGCTTTTCAAAATCATAGCATATACAGCGCTTTACATCGCCTAGACTGAAACCGGCGAAAGTATTGTGGTCTGTCATAACCAAATTGACGGAGCGCGAGCTCTGCCGGGATATTATTATCTGTAGTCTGTAAGCTTTGTCGTTTTAATTGCGGCCTGTTTTCTGACTTTACTTTCGGTAGGGTTTAGTCATTTGATTTGTTGAAGTAATAGGTTCTTGTTGGCCGGTGATGAACTCATATTACCTACATTGTCTGATGCAATTTGTGATTTTATCCTGTTGAAATTTTCTGAGGCCAAATTAAGAAGTTATTTGTTGTTGTTGTTTTTCCACCGATTGTCCTAGGTTTTTTGATTCCTGGATGTTTTAGGTATTGTTCCTTGAATATTTTAGAGTTTCGAGTTAGTGGTTTAAAATATAAAATCTTAGCATTGCAGGAGGAATTGCCATATAATTTTTTAGCAAGTTTTCAGGGATCTTTGAATCAAACTTAGAACTAAAAGTTGATTTTGTAAGCCCTTCATTTTTACAATACCATAAAATATGTCCACTACTCAATTTTCTTCAAATTTAATCGTCGGTCTTGTATTGTAGTTTATTATTATTAATTTCTTTGATATTTAGCCGATAGGCTATTATATGTGAGACTTTCATGTAAACCTGTCCGTCCCCTAAAACAACTAGTTGTTTTTGTTATTGGTTTGCATTCATTGCGTATATTTCAATAACTGCGATATCTTTTATTATATCACAATCCGATTTACAAACTAGATATGTGATTCGATTGGAACAAACTAAATATGTGATGTGAGAAAGCGAAGTTCGCAGAGGCTCTCAGATATCACCGCTTCAAAAGAAAAGTAACCAGAAGTGTTGTCTCAACAACAGAGACGACGTGGTTGGTGTTGTCGTCGCAGGATATGCCCATCCAGAGGGTGCAGCAGTCTGTTCCATTCACCCACGAACTCAGAGCAGGGGATTCCGGTCCAGTTGGTGCAACAGTCTTTCCATTCACCCACGAACTCAGATCGTTGTAATCATTCAGCCCTGCTTTGAAGAGGAGCAGAGCATCCGATTCGTAGGGAAGACATCTGATGGACATAAAACCACGGGAAATGGAAGAGGAGCAGAATAGGAGAACTAAAACAATGGAGAGATTGCAGCAGAAAGGGCTGGCCATTTGGACATGTGATAAATAGGGCGCGAGGGAATGACTTATTGATTTGGCGGGCCGATTGCAGCTATTCTTTTGCAGTCTTTGATACGACTTTTTATTTGAATATTTTGATAAGCAGGGAAATTTAGAGCGTAGAAATGGCAGATAGCTCAACTGGTCATCTGAAGAGGAAGGGGACAGCTGACATTGAAGCAGAATATTGTTATGGTTATGTATTGGCGTCTTCAAAAAGATTCCGGCTGGTAAGTGTGTGGTTTTTCATTAGAGTCAGGGTAACTTTCATGGCAGGATTGTTTGGTGGTCTCACTGTAAGAGTATTGTTTCAAATTTATGTTTTTTCCCTTTTTTAAGTAACGTATTACAAGCTTGAGAAAAAAATAAGGAAATGGCAATCCAGCGTTTTGCTTTTGTTTGGAACTCGTACGGTTTATTGAATCAAGAAAATTCGAAAATTTAGATGAAAAACTCTTGGGCGCTAGGGTTTGTAGTAGTTAGGGTATTTAAGCTCTATTGTTAAGGTTTGTAATAAATGGAGTATTAAACATTCATTTAAGTTTGCCTTGGTAATGATATAATAGAAGTTGATAGTTTGGCTAGGTTTCCTGGCATTGGTCGGATTTTTAAATAGTATGTATTGTACGTACTACAAATTGTGAATCGTAACTGAAGAGGTCACAAATTGAAATGTGAATCATAGTGTGAAATGTGATTCATGGTGCTGCAAAATTTTCGATTAGGGGCAGTTTTAAGGAACATGGTAGTCATTAAGTTCAGGAATTTTGGTCAGTAGTATAGATATTGAATTCTAAAATCAGTAATCATCTAAGCGTGCTTTTTGCTTTCCATTTGTCTCATACAAAGTTGTTTAATGATCACAGAATAAATAATACTCTGTAGAATAGGTTTTGATCTCTGTTTTTAACCAAATCCATAGAAGCTATACAAATAGTTCATTGGCCAAGATCAGCTGTTGAAATCTAAAGTTATTGTGCATTCTGGGTCATTTTGTTGCTCTCGTTATTGTTCATACATATTTTTGTTGCGTCTTGGTGTAGTGCAGAAGTTGCATGTAGGAGTTTGGGATCATTTTACTGACATGGAAGTTACTTTTCTAGATCTGTTATTTTAATTTATCTTCAAGGTAGGTTGGATTTGTTTTTTTATTGGTAATATTTTGCTTTTATCTAAAGCTACAAACCAGTGAGGCCACAAATCTGCCACAAATCTGGGGACTTCATCCTTCCCTGAGTCCAACATCTAAGACCTGTGAGCAAGGAAGCCCAGCAGGGAGTCTGAGCATGGGGGCACAGCCAAGACTCTACTGTAGGTTCGACATAGGGTACGCAAGCAGTCCTAGCCTTGCAATTGAACATGTTATTTCCATCTCTGACGGTCAGGCAGGGGCAGGCTAGAATTTATTTAGCTTCCTAGTGACATTTTCACTTTTAATATTGGTAGGGTGAAATGGGTTTGGTGTAATGATAATTACTAGCTTAGAGGTCACATTGAGTGGTCTGATATTTTTAAACCAGTGGCTTAGGCGGAGTGGCAATGTAGCAGGCTTTTTTGGGTCACTTGGCTGCATGAATTGCAAAATTATGTGGAGTTACCACAACTATAAAATTTGACAGCCATTTGCAAGAATTTTATTTGAGAAGCTGCTGCCAGAGAAAATTTGAGTGGACGCAAGGCTGCCAGTTCGGCAATGATAAAATTTGGGCACATTCTGCAGAGTGTCAGACCCCTGACCAAAAAAATCTCTGAAACTGCCTTCCAAAGCAATTGGTGTTGTCCACTTTAGGATGCAGACTATTTTTATTCTGATATTTCAGTTGTATGGGATCACCTGACAAAATAATTGCAGCAATAGTTTCTTTCGTGGAACCCTTCATAAGTCATTCAGTGTGGGTTGAACTTCCAAAGCAATTGGTGTTGTCCACTTTAGGATGCAGACTATTTTTATTCTGATATTTCAGTTGTATGGGATCACCCGACAAAATAATTGCAGCAATAGTTTCTTTCGTGGAACCCTTCATAAGTCAATTCAATGTGGGTAGAACACAGGGCTTACTTCCTGTAGGTGTCTCATCAGAGAATTGTATCTGTGTCTGAGATTGGTTTGTTTACAATTTTACATGCAAGCTACAAACTTTGAAGGAGAAACGTTCTGGGAAAGTAATAGTAAAATTATGTGCACCATGTTTACTTGGTTTATTATACATAATATACTAGCCAAAATTAAGTTTGGTATTTGAGTTTTTAGTCTACTCTCTAATCAATTTTAAGATTTGCAAGATGCACAAACATTGCTGTTTATGCCCTTTTTTGAATAGGGTCAATTGGATATCTTGTTATATTGTTGTGATGTTGTATGTAGGCTTTGTCTTCTATCTATATAAAAGATTTTATTTTGGCAAGAAAGGAAGATTAGGTGGTCAGTTGCTATGAAGCCAACCTCTCTGGAAACTTTAGTGACATTTAAATGTTTCTTCCGTTACAATTATTAATTATAGGAAACATTTGAAGAAACATAAGAATTTGCTTCTTGAGTAGGGTAAAGTTGTCACCAATGGAGTTTATTTATTTATTTATGTAAAAGCTAGCACTCATTCAATGCATCATTATAGCAATATTTCAAGAGTGGTAATCCTGGACGTGTTTTCTATGGGTAGCCATGGGAGTGTGTTTGGTTATGTAGTTGAAAAAATATGGCTGATCTTGGACATATTTTTTATGAGTAGCCATTGGAGTGTGTTTGGTTATGCAGTTTAGAAAATGTGTCTGATCAAGTGGTGAAAATTGGAAAACAAAATTTTGAGTCGTGATGTGAATATCATGATTTAACTATGTGATTTTTGAGTCAAACTCGATGACCCATGTTTCATGAGTAGTGATTCAACATGAATCCATCTCTCATGAGAATAAATGGAACACTTAGCACTCATTTGCAAAAAATAGAGTCTGTATGCCCGAGATATGAGAAAAAAGGTGAAGGTAGGTCCAAACAGAGGCTAACGAGGTGACAGGAAGTGGTGATGCAATGCTGATGTGGCACTAATGTCAGCAACAGACAAGCCCAAATTTGACGATCAAACGACTATTGAGGCAAAAAAAAGCCTGAAAAATGACCCTTATCAGGAAAAATATCCAACCGCCAGAAACACAATGCCAGACAAAGGGCCGGTGCTAGATAAAAATCCAGTGGCCAATAAAAAGGCATGTGATGGAGGTCATAAAAAAGAAGTCCATGTGGCGTGTGTAGGAAGAAGCACCACGAGCCAGGAAAATTGCAGAAAATGTTGGAAGTCCAAAAAAAATTCACCATCACCAGCAAATATTGCTCCAATATCCATGGGAATCTACACAAATCCACCATTGTTCCAAGCAAGAGGAATGATATAAAGGGTTGTTGGTCTGGTTCACAGCTATTTTACATGGAGAGAAGCTTGTGATCATTTTTTCTAGGTTGCATCATAATAATTAATAAAAGAAATTAATGATTAGATGCCTAAAGTTTAGCTTAAGTAGACTAGAGTTAATTAGGAAATATTTAATTACTGTAACAAAACTATCATGATTGGACACACATTTGCTAAGCTCTATGCTACTACATTGAACATTATTTTTTCTAGCGAGCTTGACAAGAGAGCGTGTAGAGCCAACGATTAGGCTAGTTTTCGGGTTAACTATCCGACCATAGATCACATTTTGACATTGTGGGCCATCATTGGGGAGGCCTATCATTTCTCTGTGAAAGTCTATTGTTGCTTCATGGACTTTTGTAAGACCTTTGATATAGTCCCACAGGTTGCCCTTTTCTAGAGACTAAGAGACATTGAGATTTCAAAGATTTTTTTGACTATTATTATGAGATCATACGAGTGTTATTGGTAGATTCAGGACACCAAAAGGTTTCTCAACCCCTATTCAGAGCACTATTGGGGTGAAACAGGGCTGCCCTCTTTCCCCCCCTTTGTTTGGTATTTATATTGATGAGCTGGAGACCTTCCTCAGAGACTCCTCACTCCTCGATGATAGTTGCTACCTACATCAGGTCTTGAGGCTCCTTGATGGCTTGGCCTCCTTTTGTGACCTTCTTCAACTCTCAATGAACCTAAGCAAGACTCGGGTTATGGTCTTCAACTACCTGAAGACCTCTCATTTGCACTTCTACTTCCAGGGTCATGAGATCGAGATCACCACATCATATGTGTACCTTGGGGTCAAGTTCTCCAAACTTCACTTTAGTTTGAGACTCACCATCTAGCCTAGAGTTAGTATTGGTATGGGCTTCCTTGCTATGCTCAAGAGACAATGCTTCAAACATTACTTCTAGGACACTTCATCCAAGTTGTCCCTCGTGGACTCTTTGGTCAAATCGACGGTTCTTTATGGCTTGGTGGTTTGGGGGCCCTCTCTCCTTGATTCTAGTTGGGCCTCCATCAAGCGTGTCCAGACCCTATTTCTTTGACATATTATTAGATGTCATGGACTCACCCCCCACAACATTGTTTTGGTCGAGTTTGGGGCCCATCCTTTTAGGTTGGCTGCCATTTTTTTACCTAATTTGGTTTCTTCATCATCTTCATGGTTTTGCAAACTCTGTGGGTGATTGATATAGACACTCTTACTTGGCTTATTGCTCCTTTGTCATTGTGGTGGATTTTGATTCGACCTCTCGGGCCCATTGCTGCTTCGTGCAGGCTTTATCTTTGCTAAGCTCGATTGGGATTGATATTGACCACCTCCCTCCTAGTTCTCACTCAATGCTCTTGCCTACTTCCTCCCTTTACAGGAGGAATTGAAGAGACATGTCAGACTCGACATTTACAGACAATACATCACCACGACTTGGTCTAACCCTGCTTGTGGGTTATGCCCAAAGATGGCTTTTTACATCGAGCACTTTCTAGTCATCAGTGACGGTATTATTGTGCCCCTTAGTTATTTGTCTCGACATTAGTGTCTGTTAGAGAAAAAGGTTAATTGAATTTCATTTATTAAATTGCCTTTTCTCCCTCCTTAAGATTTCACTTTATGCACTTATGCATTCACATTTAATAATTAGTTAATAATTATTAAATGACTTTTCCCTTTTAGGTTACCCTTTTTTCGGGTTTTGAACTCCTTTTATAAGGATTGATCTTTTGTAATTATCTCTTATCTTTTTCATTTTTGAGAATACAATTTGCATATTTTCAAAGCAAACCCTTGCCTCTTTTTGTCTTTTTGTTCTCTATGACAAGTTTTTACATAAAGGTATTCTTCAGGCTTTTTGGATTTGTATTGCTCAAATCCTTCATGGTATTAGAGCCAGATTTGTTATAGCTTGTTTGGTATTTGGAGAAAAGGAGAACGAAGGTTTTGACAGATCAAATTTGACATTTTTTGAGCATTTTCTTTGATTTTTGGAGGTGCCACAACAACGATTCAAAAAATAATAATTATAAAGGTGATTTTCAATCAACAATATCTCACTCATACATACTCCTTTATTTGAGCAATTTTTTTGTTTTTTTTTGGGGTATAATTTCATGATCTACATATTGTTATAGGTTGTGTGTTATTTATTTTCCTAATTTTTTTTGAAAATTGCAAATCCTAATTTTTTCAACTTCAAAGGCTTCGTTCGACCTTGTATGGACACATATTCAGGTGTTATTTTTTTTATAAAATGCATAGTTTTTTGTCTTCTTTCTAGTATTGGTATCAATTTGGAGTAATATTGAGTGGACATAGTACTTTAAGCATTTGATCATTTTTTTGGCTGCAAAAATAATCCAACACCTTCTAAAACAATGATTAGGACCTCTTCTTATCTAGAACTTCTCACCCCTCATAACTATCACACATGGAAGATCTTGATGACATGAATTCTTAGGTCAAAAGGGCTGGGGTCTTGTTTAGATGTCATGCAACTAATTTTACAGAGGCCTTTTGAGGTCAGGCAACATAGGAACAAGATGGATGAGACAATGGGGTTGATCGCTTTATAGGTATCTGACAATCTACAGTTTCATCTTGATGGGTGCAATACCCTCTAGCTATGTGGACCAAGCTTCAAAGCTTGTTTGGTACAGTGAATGAGTTTAGGGTACTTCAGATTGAGGCAAAGATTACCTCTTTTGTACCATATTATTTTCCTTCCATTGGGGACTTTTTGTTGAAGTTCAATCAACAAAGATCTTTATTGCAGGGTTGTGGGAAGACCAAGAATGATACTGAGTGCATCTACCTGATTCTTTCTAAGCTTTGTGGAAACTTTCAGATTTTTGCTTCTACCTTCTACTCCACCAAAGATGTTTTGGTAATAGATTTACCATGCGATCCTTTGAGGTTTTTTGTGATCATTTGACTCAAGAGCAAGCTAAGCTATCTTAGTTGGATTCTCTCAAAGGCTCACAAACTTATGCATTGGCAGCTCAACCATCTTGAGGGATGAAGGAGAAGACACATAAATATCAATATATAGAGTCTCAGATTGATTCTAGCACTCACAGTTCATCAAGGCCACCTCCTCCTAAAAGGGGTAAGCCAAAGCAAGAAAGAGCAAAGTGTTCTTATTGTAATAAGCCTAATCATGATGAGTCACATTGCCATGAGAAAAAGTTAGATGGCTATCCTAAATAGGTTTCAGATTTGACAGCTTTCCTTCAGAAGAGCAACATTGATATTCCTTCTACTTCTCACAGATGTTCTTCTTCATCATCATTTCAATAAGATGGTAAAGATATAGGAAATGGTCATGCACTATGTGCAACTACTATTCCTCATTCTTCTAGATGGTTACTAGATTCAGGTGCTTCATACCATATGGAATCTTCTCATGATTTTTTTTCTTCTTTTGAGGCTTCTCCTACTCCACACTTTTTGATGGGGAACAACACTATTATGACTGTATGTGGGAAAGGTTCTATTGACATTGATGATGGTACATTTCATGATTTACTTTGTGTTCCATCTTTGTCCTCTAACCTTCTCTCTATTTATCAAATTACACACAGTGGGATAGGGAAGATAGTTGAGTTTGCACAAGATTTAGTGCACATCATAGATAGTGAGACAAGCAATATTATTACTACAAGGACTGTTGATCATACTTCCTGCCTATATTCCTTCTCACATTTTGGTCCACCATCTCCACTATCGAAGACTCACTCTTTTTTTTCACAAGAGTCTCTTAAGGTGAAGTCAAGTTACTTGAACTTATGTGTTGTTGCTGAGACCAGTGTTGTGACTTATACACCTCCACTTCCTATTCTAATTCCATCTCTTGCCCAAGATTACTCTTCAACATTGCCTACTATTGCAGCTCCAGTCATTGAGCCACCTACTACACTTCTTGAGGATATATCAAAGGACACACATCTCTCAGACGATAGATTCAACACGCCTATTATTCCACCTCCATTGGAGATTCTATTTTAGGATTCTCATGCTTTCTCCTTTAAGCATCAGCTAGAACTTCCAACTGCACCTTACATATATGGGTTTTATCATCCTTGTCCATTGCCTTTATTTCCTTCAAATTGGAGCCACATTGGTATGTTCATCAACATAGGAGTTCCACCATTCTGGGGGGGCTATGGAGTCTCAAGATTCTATCATGGAGGCTTTCATTGTACTTATGGTCTTGAGAGATTCTCTTGAGATGTTTCATTTGTGCATCCTTTTTTATCTCTTTTTGGAGTAGGGTTTTTCTACTAGGTTTTCTCTATTTCTCCATTTCATAGAGATTTGATTGTGATTGGGTACCTCATCAAGCCTTGTTGTCGAGACCCAAGTTTGCTTTTCGCAGTGCATTGTAGTTTCCTTGCGCTTTCTGCATTGTTTGTAGTTGCATTATTTTTCATATTAAGGGGGAGTGTTAGAGAAAAGGTTAATTTAATTTCATTTATTAAATTACCTTTTCTCCCTTCTTAAGATTTCATTTTATGCATGTATGCATTCACATTTAATAATTTATAGTAATTATTGAATGACTTTTCCCTTTTAGGTTACCCTTTTTTTGGGTTTCGATCTCCTTCTATAAGGATTCATCTTTTGTATTATTTCTTATCTTTTTCATTTATGAGAATATAATTAGCATATTTTCAGAGCAAACTCTTGCCTCTTCTTGTCCTTTTCTTCTTTGTGATAGGTTTTTACATGCAGGTATTCTTTGGGCATTATGGATTTGTATTGCTCAAATCCTTTAGTGTCATACCTTATGCATCTCTCTGGGATCCTTCGGAGTTGGCTCCCACTAGCTTTGGATTCAAACTAATCACCACATGGACAAAGAGGACCGAACTTGTCACTTGTGTACCTTGGGTACGACTTAGACAGAGATCCATTTCAATTTTCACTATCCCACCTACTATGCGATACATGGGAGATTCTTTTTCTTATTTACAAAATGTAGCTTCCTCGTGGACTTCTTCAACTACATGGACTAGAGATGCTT
Organism: Cupressus sempervirens; assembly: GCA_028749045.1. Lineage (NCBI taxonomy): Eukaryota > Viridiplantae > Streptophyta > Pinopsida > Cupressales > Cupressaceae > Cupressus > Cupressus sempervirens. The sequence goes on from CM053788.1 coordinate 116,530,726, forward strand.
TGCACTATACCTTAGACAGACCATGCAGCTCTGTGACCAAACCTTAAAACTCTTATTCCCCTAAAGAGTGACCCTAGTTCAACTTAACACTACTTTCTTCTCTCCCTTGTCTCATGCACGTGGGACAAAGAAGCCATCCAATACCACCACCATCACCAGTCACTCTAGATCTATGAGACCTCATAGTAGTTACACTTGTTAGTGACACCCTCCCAACATTTCTCGTCGATGGTTTAGGGCACTTGCTAGCCCTAGTTTGTACCCATCGGTGCTTGGCTTCTTTTTATCGAGGAAGGACCCTTAGTTTGTGCCTCCTTGTGCTTATTGTGCTCCTTGTAAGATTTTTTCTAATGGAAAAATTTACCCAAGACCAATAAGCACAATGACTAGCACAAAAGACCAATAGAGTATGATGAGAATAACAATATGATATTCAATTCATTGTAATTGATTTGATTGATTACACTAGAGTTGCTTGTATATAAAGGCCTCTAAGATGTCTCTAGAATGTTTAGGAGTTAGCAATATGATAATCTCCACAACTAAGCACATGTCCACCAAGAATGGGTTATCCTCCATTAAGCACAAGAGTTAGTGCAATGATGAGAGGATAAGCCTACAAATGTGTGTCACATAAAATTATGTTGTAGACACCATGTGCTAAATTAGAGTTGCTTACTCTAGTGTTGTCAACATGACAACTCAAATGAGTACGCAAACTCCTAGGTGTCTAACCTAAGAATAATAAAATAATGCATTTATCCCAAGTAAACTTAAGTAAAGTGTAAATAATAATTATTTACACTAACACCCCCCTTAAGTGCACAATTCACCCAAGACCATGAAGTACAATGACTAGCACAAAAGACCAATAGAGTATGATAAGAATAACAATATGATATTCAATTCATTGTAATTGATTTGATTGATTACACTAGAGGTGCCTGTATATAAAGGCCTCTAAGATGCATCTAGAATGTCTAGGAGTTAGCAATATGATAAGCTCCACAACTAGGCACATGTCGACCAGGAATGGGTTATGCTCCATTAAGCACAGGAGTTAGTGTGATGATGACAGGATAAGCCTGCAAAGGTGTGTCACATAAAATTAGGTTGTAGACACCATGTGCTAAATTGAGAGTGCGAACAACTATGTTGTCATCATGACAACTCGGTTGATTATGCATACTCCAATGTTGTAGACACCATGTGCTAAATTTGAGTTGATTACTTTAGTATTTCCAACATGACAACTCAAATGAGTACACAAAATCCTAGGTGTCTAACCTAAGAAATAATAAAGTAATGCATTTATCCTAAGTATACTTAAGTAAAGTTTAAATAATAATTATTTACACTAACACCCCCCTTTAAGTGCAACTTAGGGGAATCCACTTAAACTCACAAAAGCTCTGATGAAATGTATAGTGGGTCTTGGCTACTTGGCCATGTTAGGTACCCAAGTACAATGCAATGCTAAAATGCATGAAATCTCTCTACAAATGGAGAAAGAGGGAAAACCTCATGGGAAAAACCCTCCACCAAAAAGAGAGAAAAGTACAAAAAAGAAAGATGAATGAATGGATGGAGTAATAAAGACCCCCCCCACCCCATGATGACATACATCTTGCATATACAATAGAGAATCCCTAAATGAAATCCCCCCCTTAGGGAAGGATCTCTAGATGATGAATGCTTGAAGACAGAAGAAAATCCAATGTCGACAAATAACGTTTCTCCCTTGAGGAAGAAGATACACCAAGTATAGGTGCACATATGCTTCCCACTATGGATAGGAAGATGGAAGAGGGATCCAGATGTAGTATGCAGTGGATTTTTCCTTTGAAGTCTTCTCAGATGTCGACATGTCATTGATGAATGTAGATGCCACAAACCAATCTGGTGAATGCCCATAAGAAGGTGGCAACCAAGGAAGCATGCCCATGTATGATGTTGAATAAAGCTCCAAAGATGATGAAGCATCCTTATAGGAAGATGGAGGAAGAGAAGCAATGTCGCCTCCCCTCAATGATGGATGCACACCCATGATAAAAGCTCCTTGATGACTGAAGAAGCTGCAACATGAAAGTTGAATGATAGTCCTCCCTGTAGGAAGAAATGGTGCCATAGGTGTAGTAGAGAATGCTCCTCAACTGATAGGAAGAATCCTCAGAAAATATGATGTCTGAGGAAATTGGAATACAATCTCCACAGACTGATATGTCTTCTAATAAGTGAAAGATTCCTCCTTCAACTACTGTAAAGAATCCACAATCAAGTTAGTCTCGAAAGAAAGCTCAAGTGGTTGAGGGTTAGAGTGTACCCTCACAACGAGTGAAGAAGTCTTGTCAACAAAGAGAAGATTGATGTCACCAATGATGTCTCTCACATCTTCAATGTGAGACTCCACGAACAACATGGAAATGTCTGGAAGGAATTCATCCCATGCAGGTGAAGTAGGAAGACATGGTGTATCCTATTGTACTGAATCAGGAGCATCTGTGGCTGGAACTGAATTAGTAGAATCAACAGGAGCATTAGGAGGTGGGATCTCATTTAAAGTTGGAGGAACCATTACTGAAGTGACTAAAGATAGAATGTCCTCTGGAAATGGAGGGACTCGTGGATCTCCATATGCTTCCCAAAGACACATCCAAATGTCATAAGGATTCCATAACTTTTCAATGACTTTATAGAAATTAGTATTGATACTGAAATAAATGATATCCAAAAGTCCTTTAATAGGTGGTTGTTCTTCAGTGGAAGAGATTAGTTTTTTGGAACATAAATAAGGAAATACTTCCTTATTCTCTCTTCTTAGATGATCAATGAGTGAAGCACCCCATTTCTAATAGTTCCTCTTTGTCAACCTTGGTCTAAGACCACCCCAACATGGGGAACAAAAATCCATGAATTCAATGAATGTATGCACCCCCCAAAATACAGAAATAATCAATCAACCCTCCCTAATGTATGATTTGACACTTTATAGGTAGTGCATTTACAATAGCCACTTTGTCAATTTTTACCTTAGTGGACTTATGATTTTTCAATTTACGACCTCCTTGGATAGTTTAAATCTGAAACTTTACAATGTAGCTTAGAAATACAACAAATTTGAAGCAATACAATGCAAAGAAAGGACCTATTTCTGAAAGTGGTATTTCTGTCCACACAAGCCTATAATCTGATTGCAGATCTGAAAAGTAGACAAAAAATTATTCACTTTCCACAAAATGGATTTGGAGTCTAGATGAGCACGTACTAAGCATTTGAGGTTGCAAAAATGGGATTCGCGACTTGCAAAAAATTTCAGGAACAGAGGTATCAAACCTCCTGCACTAATGTGTAGATCACAAAATTCTACCCCAAAACAAAAAGAATTTCTTGCAAAAAGGAGTCTGTATGAGGGAGATATTGATGTTTGAAAATCACTTCTGTAATTATTTTTCTCGAATTGCTTCTGTCGTGCCTCTAAAAATCAAATGACTCTAGATTTCACCTTAGATGTATGATTTTGGTGAAACAAAAGTCAATTTGGGGGTGTTTTGACCTTTTGAATATGATACCAATATTTGATTAGCACCAACAAGCTCCAATCTTCACTTGCAAAAAATCTCTCCTACTAGCTTGATCGCAAAAAAAAATCAGACAAAATACACAAATCCGAAAAAATAATGCAGAGAAATTGCAGAGATTGAAATAATAAAATATGCAGAATTGAAAATTAAATTTAGAGATCTGAAATGATCATACCAATTCTGTAAATCGGGCCTTCGGGTTCTAGTTTGCAAAATTTATTTGCCTCAGATCTGACTATGGCCTATGGTAGACAAATTTATAGTCAAATTTCATTGAATTGATGCTCTAGACACAACGGTGAGGTTTGCTTTGGCTCTAGACGCTCCTAATATCTGTCGATACTCCGAATCTAAGTCGAGGTATCCTTAGAGAGGTGAAGCAAGATCGGTCTCCAATGACTATGAAATGACGCTCCTATGGCTCTGATACCATATAAGAATTTTCCTTAGGAAAAAATTTACCCAAGACCAAGAAGCACAATGACTAGCACAAAAGACCAATAAAGTATGATCAAAATAACAATATGATATTCAATTCATTGTAATTGATTTGATTGATTACACTAAAGGTGCCTATATATAAAGGCCTCTAAGATGCATCTAGAATGTCTAGGAGTTAGCAATATGATAAGCTCCACAACTAAGCACATGTCCACCAAGAATGGGTTATCCTCCATTAAGCACAAGAGTTAGTGTGATGATGAGAGGATAAGCCTGCAAAGGTGTGTCACATAAAATTACGTTGTAGACACTATGTGCTAAATTGAGAGTGTGAACAACTATGTTGTCATCATGACAACTCAGTTGATTATGCATACTCTAGTTTTGTAGACACCATGTGCTAATTAGAGTTGCTTACTCCAGTGTTGTCAACATGACAACTCAAATGAGTACGCAAACTCCTAGGTGTCTAACCTAAGAAATAATAAAATAATGTATTTATAAACTTAAGTAAAGTGTAAATGATAATTATTTACACTAACACTCCTTACTTCTTCTTGTAGTTCTTGTTTTTCCCGTTTGCTTTCTTTCCTTGGCACCGTTTGTTGTTCTTGTTGCTAGCGGTCTTTTATCTTGTATGTTTTTCAATCTCATAGACCCTTGTGGTCTCTTGTTGGACATTAATAAATTTATCTTATATTATCTTATCTTAGCACCCAAGCCTTCTCCTCTCTCTATGTCCCTTTCCTACGAGACTTGAGGAAAAAGTGTCCAATAAGTTGTAAGAAAGAGTTGGCTATTGTACTTAAAATGTCTTCTTTTTGTCGAGAGAATGTTATTATTAAAATTTGTGGTTCAAAATCTTCCCATTTATGGATGGTTGGTTTAAGTGGATCCTTTGAGGATCACAAATGACCTAGATGCTCTTTCTAGATAGGTTCTTATAGGTAGAATTTTTGTAGACCAAATCAATTGATTGACCTTGGTTTAAGAAAAATTAACCTTATAAGATTGGTCTTAGTTGCTAAGATCTATTGGAAGTTGTACACTAATAATTAAAAAACTTGGGCCAAAAATCTCTCTATCAAAAATTGAAGGGTGTGAAAAGTAAAGTTGTCAGTGTTAGCTTGGTTGGTAAGGGTTGTATAATTTGGAACAACCTTGAAAGGGATTCCAATCTAATTAAGTAAATGTTATTCAGGATTTTCTATAGAGGTTCTAAGGCCCTCTTCTAGTATAATTTCTAGGATGGCTTAACATTATTATGTCCATGTTTCCAAACTTAAAGAACCCTTGTCATAAAATCTAAGATGTTGGTTGGTCTCAGATCAAGGAATTCAAATTTTCTCAAAGGATAGGGTAGGTAGAAGATTTTAAGTGGAAAAAGTCTCACAAATGGCCGTTGGGGGGTTCTATTAAGGAGTGGGAAGTGTTATCTCAGATTTTAGTAGGTAGAGAGTTTGCTCTCTAATAAGAGATGATACCTTGGGTTGGATTGCTAACAAAGGAGTGTATTATGTTGTTTTTGTGTACGAAAAGATAGATTGACACAAATATGTGACTCATGAGGGATGAAATCCCATAGTAGAAGAATGTGTAGAATAAGTTTGCATGCCTTGAATGTAAATTCTTCCTTTCATTTATGACTCATTCATAGGTGCCTCACGTAGGAAAACTTTAAAAAATGGTGATTACAAGGCATTCTTATTTGTGTTCTTTGTGTTAATAGTAAGGAATGTTCATCCCACCTACTTTTAGTGCTCACCGTCTAAAGCCATTTGGTGTTTGTGATGTGGAGTTTGGAAGCAACCAAATATTTATGCTTCTTCCATAGTTGATCTTTTGAGTGGTTTGGGGAGGCCATTGGTTAAGGCTTCATTTCTATAGGTCAATTATAATTAATATTGGACCTTCTTGCATCATCTAATAAACTTTGTTAGAGAACTTATTTTAAAAAAGGAATGAAGTTGTGGGACCAACATGTTCAATATATGATTGCAACAAAATGTGAAGTGCATATCCCTTTGGATCCTAATGAAGTTATGGTGAAATATATATTGGACTTACTTGAGAATGATTCATGGTCTATTTTGTTGTGGAAAAAATAAGCCCCTTTAAGGGAAACACAAAGGGAGGATAAATGGACTTTGTTGCATGTTTGTATCTTTAAAATCAACAAAGATGGATCTTATAGGGGAAACCATTGAATAATAGTCCATTGGTGCAATTTGGAGAGATAACACTGGTGTGACCCTTTTTTTCCATCTATAAAAGAGTGCAAACGAATAATCTTATGAAAGCTCTTGCTATCATTTAGACTTTGCAAATAAGATGCACTCTTGGTTGTTACAAATAAACTTTTGAATATGGTTCTAGATATTGATTAATTTAATTAACATGCAATAATATGATGAGATCAATGGGAAACTAGCTTTCTCATGCTTAGCAATACTCTAAGGTTTGTTTCTCTTATCTACATACTAAGGGAATGGAATAGAGTGGTTGATTGATTGACCAAATTGGCTTCAGAACATATGGTTAGTTGAATGGTTGGTGAGTAGGAGAATCTTGATTTGGAATACTCCCAAGAATTAGATAAGTTAATTATTGTGGATATACCTAGATAATGAATTGCTCTAGTGGTCTTTTGAAGGTTTCTCCCTGTCTTTGTAGTTCTTTGGTTGGTTGGGTGCTTTAGGCCCTAAATTGGTTTATACTCTTGAATTCACTGTTGATAAGTAAATTTTTACCCAATCTTTCTTCATATCCTAAAATACTTTGCATCTTCAAAACTGACAAGTAGGAAATATTTTCCATAACAAATTATATTGCTATTAGAATTCAAATGTGTAGGTTTTTTTAGTCAAAATCATTGACCACTGCTTCACATGAGTTGTGGTTCATATGAACCCATATGTCATGAGAATGGATGGAATCTTAACACATATTGGATCTAGGTGATTCTCATAGAGGTGAAGTACCAGGACTTCTTGGGAGGTCACCCATCCCAGTGCTACTGTAGAGCTTGAGTGTGCTTAACTGCAAAATTTACTCAATGGTTAAAATCACCTTGCTTGCAACCCCATTTGAAAAACCTTCATCAAGTTTGTGTCTTATGAGCCATTCGTTAGAAATCCCCTTAAGATCATCGATTGATAAGTAGGAGATATTTTCCACAACAAGTTAAATTTTGATATTGCAATTAGGATTCAACTATGCAATTTTTTTGAGTCAAACTCATTGACCCATATTTTATGAGTAGTGGTTAACATGAACTCATCTCTCATGAGAAAAAATGGAACACTTAGTAGTCACTGGATGCAAGTGATTCTTAGAGAGGTGAAGCATTGAGACTTCCCAAGAAGTCACCCATTCTAGTACTACTCCAACATGAGCACACCTAACTATGGAGTTTCCTCCATGGTTAAACCCAATCGACTTACAACCCATTTAAAAAACCTTCACCAAGTTTTGTACCTTATGAATGAGTCATTATATTTTCTACAACAAGTTAAATTGTGATATTGCTATTAGGATTCAACTGTGTAGTTGTTTTAGTCAAACTCATTGATGCATGTTTTATGAGTAGTGGTTAACATGAACTCATCTATCATCAGAACAAATGGAACACTTAAAAATCATTGGATACATGTAATTATTAGAGAGGTGAAGTGCCAAGACTTCCCTAGAAGTGACCCATCCTAGTATTACTCCAACTTAAGCACACTTAACTATGGAGTTTACTCCATTGCTAAACCCACTCAACTTGCAACCCATTTACAATACCTTCACCAAGTGTTGTGCCTTATGAACCATTCATTAGAAATACCCTTAAGATCATCAATCGATAAGTAGGAGATATTTTCCAAAAGTTAAATTATGATATTGCTATTAGGATTGAACTATGTAGTTTTTTGAGTCAAACTCATTGACCCATGTTTTATGAGTAGTGGTCAACATAAAATAATCTCTCATGAGAACAAATCAAACACTTAACACACATTAGATATTTGTGATACTTAGAGATGTGATAAGTAGGAGATATTTTTCACAATAAGTCAAATTATAATATGGCTATCATGATTCAATCGTGTAGATTTTTGAGTCAAACTCATTTATCCATATTTCATGAGTGGTGGTTCACATGAAGCCACCTCTCATGAGAATGAATGGAACACGTAGCACTCATTAGAACTTGGCAATGCTCATAGAGGTGAATCATCAAAACTTACTACGAGATCACCCATCACAATACTGCTTGAACTTGAGTGCGCATAGTAGGTTTAACCATGATGGAAACTTTGTAGAGAAGTGTGCTCAAGCTCATCAATGAATGGTTCATAAAGAAACACTTGGTGCAGTTTCACAAATCGGGTTGCAAGGAGATTGGGTTTAACCATGGAGGAAAGTCTGTAGTTAAGCAAGTTTAAGGTGGAGTAGTACTAGGATGGCTGACCTCCCGGGAAGTCTTGAGGCTTCACATATGTGAGCATCACCTAGATCCAATGAGGGCTACATGTTTTATTCATTCTCATGGGAGATGGGTTCATGTGATCCACTACTCATGAAACATGGGTCAATGAGTTTGAGTTAAAAAACTACGTAGTTGAATCCTAATAGCAATATCATAATTTAATTTTCTATGGATTATATCTCTTACTTGTCAATTGATGAGCTTACGAGGCTTTTTGATGAATGGTTCATAAGGCACAACATTTGATGAAAGTGGTGCAAATGGGGTTGCAAACAAAGTGGATTTAAGCATAGAGGAAACTTCATAGCTAAGTGCGCTCAAGCTAAGTAGTATTGTGAAGAGTGACCTCCCACGAAGTCCCGATGCTTCACTTGGGTGAGCATCACCTAGATCCAACGAGTGCTAAGTATCCCATTCATTCTCATGAGAAATAGGTCCATCTAAACCACAAATCATGAAATATGAATCAATAAATTTGATTCAAAAAACTACATAGTTGAAATGTGATAACAATATCACAATATTTAGTAATGTATATATTTTAACTCAATCTTAGATAATAGAATAAACCACTATTATAAACAAACCTTAAAAAAAATATTAAACTTAGGTTACCTTTAACTACTTTCAAATTTAATTTAGAAATTCCTCTTTTTAAAAGTTGCAAGTAAATGTAACTAGTAGTTGTATGCTTTTGTGCTTGCAACGATAAGTCGATAGGTGCTCGATAATATAATTATTTTTTAAGATACAATCTTATGTGAATTAGATTATTAATAATTTTCAAATAAAATAAAATAATATTTACTAAAATATTTTAAATAGATTAATAAATATTATTTATTTAAATTCAATTTATCAAATATGAAAAAGAAATTATTTTTAAAAACCCCATCAAAAAATCTATTATGAAAAATGAATAAGAGAAATAAAAAATAATAAAATGAAAAAATAACAACTTCTCTAACAAATATTATATTTAACTAAATAAATTATAGAAACTAAAAAATAATATTTAAAAAAAGTCTAAACTAATAAAAAATAAATAAATTAAAAGTTAAAACCTAAATAAATTTAAAAAATAAAAAGTTAAATAAATACAGATCACAAAAATAGCTAATGTGGAGATCACAAGTAATTATTTTTTAAATAAATAGAAAAAGAAAAATAATTGTTAAAAGTGAAGATTTAAAATATAATCTTATGTGAACAAATTAGATTATTAATAATTTTCAATTTAAATAACACAATATTTACTAAAATATTTTAAATAGATTAATAAATATTATTTATTTAAATTCAATTTATCAAATTTGAAAAAAATTTATTAAAAAAACCCCATCAAAAAATCTATTATGAAAAATTAATAAGAGAAATATGAAAAAATAGCAACGTTTCTAACAAATTAGACATCACAAAATGAGCTAATTGGAGATAACAAGTAATTAGTTTTTTTAAATAAATAGAAAAAGAAAAAATAATAGTTAAAATTGGAGATACCAACTAATAAATATCAAAACAAGAGTTAAAAGTGGAGTGAGATAAAAACTGGCTGATAAATAATTAACTTAACAATTTTTTTGACTAACTGACAACTTTTCCATCAAAATTTCAATTTTCAGAAATAAAGTTCCACAAATAGCCCATCAGCTAAACTAGTAGTCACATGCTTTTGTACATGCAACGAGTGTGCTGATAAGAGATGAGATTTAAGAGAAAAATGTAGAATGAATATTAAATAATGTAAATATAAGTTATAAAAAAATAAAAATACAAAAATAAAAAAAATTGAAGATTAAAACATAGATATAAAATTTACAATATCTAGGGAATTTGAATATTGCTTAAGAAACGTGTTCAATAATTTTAAGGTTTTACAATTAAATTTAATTTATCAAATATTAAAAAAAAATCATTTAAAAAAAACCTATCAAAAAATTTATTACGAAAAATTAATAAGAGAAATACAAAAAAATAATATGAAAAATAATGACATCCTAACAAATATTCTATTGACTAAATAAATTATAGAAACTAAAAAACAATACTTAAAGAAAAAACTAAACTAATAAAAAACATTATTTAAAGTAATTTAAAAACTAAAACCTAAATCAATTTAAAAAATCAAAAGTTTAATAAACAAAGATCATAACATAATCTAATATGCAGATCACAAGTAATTATTTTTCTAAATAAATAAGAAAAGAAAAACAATAGTTAAAAGTGGATATTTAAAATATAATCTTATGTGAACAAATTAGATTATTAATAATTTTTAACTTAAATAACATAATATTTACTAAAATTTTTTAAATAGACTAATAAATATTATTTATTTAAATTAAATTTATCAAATATGAAAAAAAATTATTTTTAAAAAAGCCATCAAAAAATTTATTATGAAAAATTAATAAGAGAAATACAAAAAAATATATGTCTAACAAAAATAAATTATAAAAACTAAAAAATAATATTTAAATAAAAAAATTAAAATAATTTAAAAACTAAATTAAAAAATAAAATAAATTAAAATAATTTAAAAACTAAAATCTAAATCAATTTAAAAAATCAAAAGTTAATTGAATAGATCACAACATGAGTAAAACACAAATTTTAGAATTCATAGCGCATAGATAAAGATTCAATCATAATAGAAAGAACAATCACAACACATAGAAGTGGAGTCAAATTTATTAAGGTAGCACCTAGTTAGTTCAATTCCCCTCTTCTATTAGTCTTTAGTGTATGTGATGCACTTACTAAAAATAGTGTCAATAATTAAAAAGGACCAATAAATTATTCAATTAAGTTCTTGAAATGTTATTGAGAATTGAATTTTTAAAATTAAAATTAATGAAAAAAAGGGATAAAACCATTTGTGAAGAGGACAATAAAAAAGAATCAAATTGCATGTTATTAATGTAAGTAGGTATCTAGGATGATCTAGAGTCTAAAGATTCAAAAAGGCTACATGTAAGAAGTTGTGAGAACTTTAGAACGCTTGTTTAATTCTTTTTTTTTTTTTTTCCACTTTTGCATTCCAAAATTTTATTGGAAGGTTCTTTCTAAATGTAATCTTTGTGTTCAACATTTTACATGAGGCAATGCTTGACGAGAAATTTAGAAAATTAGGAACTTTCATGTAGTTCAAAATATTAAATGTTAAATTTAGTTTCAATATATTATATGTTTTTTAAGTGGAGGATTCTCATTGTAAAGTATATATTGTATTTTATTTTAAGTGGAGAATTCTCATTGTATAGGAAAGAAATTGTCTTCATATATAACAAAAAGTAATCTAAGTAGAGTGATAAAGAATGGAACTGATAAATTTATAGCACCTATAAATTTTATTATGAAAAAAATAGTAATAATAATGATAATAATCTAACTAGTATGAGAACCTAGATTTAAGCTTGAGTCTTAATTAATTAGTGCATCCTAATCAGAAAAAAAAACAAAGAATTCTCATTATATTATAGAAACAATAAAAAATAAATAAATAATGTAACTACTGGTGTGGAAACCAAGAGAAAAGATAAATTTAATCTGGAGTCCACCTTAATTAGAAGAAACAAAGGGTTGTCACTATTATTTTTTAAAATTTTAATAGGAGCGTGGTGTATTTCTATTTCGAAAATCTAAAAATAACATTTAACAACTAGTGGAAGGAGAAAAAAGGCGTGGGAAGGGAAGGCTAGGGACAATAACTACCAAGGGTGTGGACCATAAATGCCTACCCCTCTCCACTCTTTTTTTGCGGTTTGAATAAGAAAAAATGGGCACATTAAGGGCTAAAGGAATGACGGCTTTGGTGAAGTTGTTAGTTTTGTGTATGTATTTGTGTGCATTTGCAAAGGCCATGGGCACCCAGTACATTGTTGGAGATGAACAGAGGTGGGACTTCGATGTAGATTATACCGACTGGGCTTCCACCAAAAAATTCCACATGGGCGACACCTTGGGTAAATTTATCTTTTAACTCTTGTCCTCTTCCTTGTCAATAGTAATAGTAATAGTAATAGTAATAACAAGAGGTTTATTGAATCAACTGAAATAGTGTTCGAGTACCGAGGTGAATGGCATAACGTCTTGGAGGTTGAGAAGCGGGCATATGAATTGTGTGACACAAGTAATCCAATAGAGGAGTTTCGAGGGGGTAATAACAAGATTTCACTTACCAGCGCGGGGACAAGGTATTTCATCTGTGGAGTTCCCGCTCACAGCAATGTAGGAATGAAGTTGGAAGTCATCGTTTCACCTGGTACTCACGTCCCTAAACACAACATCACGCAAACCACTTTAGCCAGTAATTTTACTCGCACATCCATGCCTCCTTCAAGTGACACTGCACAACCACAATAGCAGCCTACCTGCGTAGGACACGTGTTACCGATTAGGAATGTGCCTGCCTCCCTCCATGTCATTCCATTCTTTTATCCTTCCATCCTCTGGCTTTTCTTTCTCCTTCCTCTTCTCCTTCTTTTCTCTCTTTTATTCTCCTCTCTTCTTCTTCTTCTCCTCCTCACACCGAAACTCTTTAGAACTCTTTCACTCCCTATTGCACCAGATTTTAAATTCTAATGTAGGAACACCCACTTTGTACTTATCTATTTTTCTTATAGTTCTTTGTATCAATTACCCTCAATAATGATATCAATCGCAGTCTCTTGCATCGAGAATAGAATGAGTAATTAAATTGACACTACCTCTCACTTTGTTCACTACTAGATTTTGTGAATCAAGTCTTCTTAAATGATAAGTGTGTTCGTATTATTTCTATTTCGATTTTGACAGAGATATTTTTTATTCTACTGTATGTGTAGCAATCTGTACATCCATAGGTCAAATCAATCCAATTTTAGTAATGTCTCGATTTACTTAAATGATTTTAATTTTAAGATACTTCATTATAATGTGTTTTCCCTATATTATATAAGTTTGCATTTTAAGTAAATATAGATTTCAATTTTTATTTTAAGAATATAATTTAATTAAAATATTTTTTTTAAGTAAGAGATAAATATATAATACTTTTATTATACTTTAAAATATTTGTTTAAAATCAATTTTCTATATGTCTTCTATAAAGTTATATAAATTAATTTATCATTTTTTATTCAACTCTAAGGTAAATTCAATATTTTTGAGTATAATTTAAATGAAAATTTTGAATAATATAAGATTATAATTTAAATATTCACTTTTAACTATTGTTTTTTTTTTCTTATTTATTTAAAAAATAATTACTTGTGATCTCCACATTAGATTATGTTATTAAATTTTTGATTTTTTAAATTGATTTAGATTTTAGTTTTTAAATTACTTTAAATTATTTTTAAAATTAGTTTAGTTTTTTCTTTAAATATTGTTTTTTGAATTTCTATAATTTATTTAGTCAATAGAATATTTGTTAGAGATGTCGTTATTTTTCATTTTTGTTTGTTTTATTTCTCTTATTAATTTTTCATAATAAAATTTTTGATGGATTTTTTTTAAATGATTTTTTTTTTCCATATTTGATAAATTGAATTTAATTGTAAAATATTGAAATTATTGAACACATTTCTTAAGCAATATTCAAATTTTTTAAATATTGTAAATTTTATATCTATGTTTTACTCTTCAACTTTTTAATGTTTGTATTTTCATTTTAAAAAAACTTATATTTAAATTATTTAATGTTCATTCTACATTTATCTCTTAAATCTCATCTCTTATCGGCGCACTCTTTGCATGTTCGAAAGCATGCGATTGCTAGTTAAATAAAGTTTTATAATATAATAATTTAATACTAGCATTCACATGCTTTTGTACATACAACGAGTGCTCCTATCGGTGCACTCGTTGCATGAACAAAAGCATGCGACTGCTAGTTAGATAAAGTTTTATAATACAATAATTTAATACTAGCAGTCACATGCTTTTGTACATCCAACGAGTGTGCCGATAGGAGATGAGATTTCAGAGAAAAGTGTAGAATGAATATTAAATAATGTAAATATAAGTTTTTAAAAAATGAAAATACAAAAATAAAAAATTTAAAGATTAAAACATAGATATAAAATTTACAATATTTAGGAAATATGAATATTGCTTAAGAAACATGTTTAATAATTTCAATAATTTACAATTAAATTAAATTAATCAAATATGAAAAAAATCATTTTGAAAAAAACTCATCAAAAAATTTATTACAAAAATTAATAAGAAAAATACAAAAAATAATAATATGAAAAATAACAACATCTCTAACAAATATTCTATTGACTGAATAAATTATAGAAACTAACAAAATAATATTTAAAGAAAAAACTAAATTAATAAAAAAAAAAAGTAATTTAAAAACTAAAACTTAAATCAATTTAAAAAATCAAAAATTTAATAAATAGAGATCACAACATAATCTAATGTGGAGATCACAAGTAATTATTATTTTTTAAAATAAAGAAAAATAAATTTAAAAGTAGATATTTAAATCATAATCTTATGTGAACAAATTAGATAATTAATAATTTTTAATTTAAATAACATAATATTTATTAAAATATTTTAAATAGATTAATAAATATTATTTATTTAAATTAAATTTATCAAACATGAAAAAAAAATCATTTAAAAAAAGTATCAAAAACTCTATTATGAAAAATTAACAAGAGAAATACAAAACAAATAATATGTCTAATAAATATTCTATTAACTAAATAAATTATAGAAACTAAAAAATAATAATTTAAGGAAAAAAAATAGTCTACAAAAAAAATTAATATCATTTAAAAACTAAAATCTAAATCAATTTTAAAAATCAAAAGTTGACTGAATAGATCACAATATGAGCTAATGTAAGATCACAACTAATAAATAGAAAAAGAAAAACAATAGGTAAAACTGAAGATAACAATTAATAACTATCAAAACAAAAGTTAAAAGTGAAGGGAGATAAAAACTAGGCGGCAAATAATTAAGAGGAATGATTTTCAATTTTTCGGCCAAACTCTTACAAATTTTCATTCAAAAATTTAATTTTTGGGACACAAATAGCTTTTTTTTTTATCAATTACATCGCTTTCTAATAATTTAAATATATGAAAATTAAATATAAAATTAGCTTGATATAGAATGGAATAATATTATCTCTACATTAGAAATTGAAATTTTTTAAGGAAACAATGGAATGGGACCCATAAAACTAAATCCGATTCCACCCAATATTTAATTAAATTCTAAATAAACTATCCTATTCCAACCACTTTTTATTATTATATAAATTCATACCCTCTTTTCAGATTATAAATGACATTTATCTGTTTAAAGACAATAAAGGCGTAACAGTTATGACGACAAATGATATCATGAGTTGGATTGATGGTGGCCGACAATCTGCGCCACCCTCTAAAAGTCAATAATTATCCTTAAGCCCAAAGAATCGAAATATGAGTAATTAAATTATCTTTCTTTTCATAGACTATTTTTTTTCCATATAAATGTCCAAATATTGTAATTAATACTTTGCATAACAGATTGTGCTTCAAGAAAGAAATTTGTCCTTACACAAGATAGCATGTTTTAGGGTTTTTTGTCCATTTTAAAGGTCAGATTTTTGAACATTAGTCTCTCTTGATTATAACAATTTTGCATACACAATATGTTTATTTTCAACTTTATCTCCATTTTGTAATTTTTTTTTTTTTTTTTGGAAATATTCATTTTTATAAAAATAAATAAATAAATATATGATTGGAGATTCAAGGATAAAAGAAAATTGATAATTTGACAATATAAGTTGTCAAATTTCAAATTACAATGAAACAAGAGTTTATTGCAAAAATACAACGGTACCAAATAAAAATAATAATTTTTTTTAATAAGAACTGTAGATTTTGGAAATTAAAATTTCATATATAGATAGGTGTCATCCCAAGCCCAAGAACCCCTTTAAAAGGATAATGCAAAACCATAGTTGCAATTTTACTCATTTAGCATTAGAAATGTAGAAATTGTTTGTTTTTATTGACCCCACAAAAAACATTTTAAATTTTTGAATGGAAAAATGAATAAACCACTAGCATATATAGGAACAACTTAAACATCACATACTAATGATTGATTCATGAACTAAAAGTGCTAAATAGTTAAAAGTTCACTTAAATTTGTTTTGCAAGCTTAAATTTTCCTTCAGTGTGTGATGTTTAAGGTTACATAGATATATAATCAATTAGGAAAATAAACATTTTAAAAAATTTTAAAATAAAAAGTAAATGAGTGTACAAATATAGTTTAATATTTTTGGAATGCACAAATTTGAGGAGAGACAAGTGAAAACATAATTCTCTAATAAATAAAACACTAAATATACAATTTACATTAGTACATTCCCTTCACTATCTTCATAAACAATGCCACGTAGCTAGTACTTATCTTAGAAATAGGTTAATTATTATTATTTGTTGTGATCATTTATTATTATTATTTATTATGTTGGAGTAGACTTGAACCCAAGCACCAGCTCTTGCCTATTTTCACTAATTAAACCATAGAATTATTATTTTATAGAATCATCGGTCTATGACCCCAAATGTATTATACAATGAACAATTAGAAAAATGGTTTTAAGATTTTAAAAATTAAATTTATTTATGTAGACTTTATTAAAACAATATGTAGTTTAAACAAATGAAAAATACTTCTTTGTAATTGTTCAACTAATTTAACTAATAACTAGCTAAACAATATTGATTACAAAATAATATAATATGCACAAATACTAACAAATATCCCTTCATTAAATATATCTAAAACTTACATTTAATTTTGTCTACAAAAATTAATATTCTCTTAAAATTAAATTAAATAACAATGTTCATTACATACTCTATAATAATTTAATTTTGTCTACTAAAATAAATATCGTTAAAATTGAATAAAATAATAGTGTTCATAAAAAACTCCATAAGATTTTCTATCCCCATTATTTTTTTAATTATTCAGTTCAATACTTAAATAAATTTTGAAAATCTAAATTGTTTATAACACTGCATTATCATGAGTTGAAAGTACGTCTGAATATAAGTTATTTAATCTCATAATATCAAGAATCAGCATCATCTCATACAACAGATCTGCTACAGTTTGAACAGTCTTAATTATAAAATCTTTTTTGACTTCAAAATAAAGTTGGTTTAAATTAGAAAATGCCGGGACTGGAAAATTCTGTTCGCTTTGAAAATGAAATATTAAGCCAGGGCAAAAATTAATAAAATGAGAGGCAATTTGTTGAATTTTTTAACATCTGACAATAACAGTGATAAGTAAGGATCACGATTGAATTCCATGATTACTTTGTCAGATCAGGGAAAAGTAGTACGCAAGTTGGGTGTTTATCCATGGCAGATCGAAAAGGCTACTGTGAAAAGAAAATAATTTTGTACCTTACAAAAAGATGCTTCGAATGTACTCAATTAGAGAGAAGATTATGTCTAATACGTTAAATGAAAGGGACGCTACAGCGAGGGAGAGCTTAAATGTGAAAACTCATAAGCATTTTCATTGAATGAGTTGGATCCTTGGTGATGCACAGACGCAGAAATGGAAGGCAACAAAGTAGTTGTGTGCGACAATGGAACTGGAGTAAGTTTTCGATTTCTCCGCCTCTCTGAATTTTTCAAATTGAAATTGACGAGTATGCAACAATTATTAAATTTTATAACAGACATTTTAAAAAATATGTTCTCACACTCAGATGGATCTTAAATTGGAAGATCAATACGAAGTTAGTTCTACAGGCTCCCAATATTAGTGACAATGTTTTTGCGTTGAGTCTATTTCTGGCCTTCTGAACATCCCATATTTTGGTTTTGATAAACATCGCTACTATGTTTGAAATAAAGAATGGCAAAATTTTATAACAGTCTATCCAAGTCAAATGGATCTTAAATTGAAACATCAATACGAAGTAAATTTTACAGGCTTCCAATATTTGTCACAAGGAAGTTTTCGTTTGTCGTCTATTTCCGGCCTTTTGAACATCTTCTATTTCGGCTATGATAAAATCGCAACTAGCTTGAAATAGAGAATGGGAAACTTTTATGATGGACAGTTTTGGATGTTCTCAAATTAGATTGGTCTTTGATATAATGTAGTGAAGTTGATATCTACCTTAACTGAAGTAGCTAGTATAAATGAAAAATTACTGTACATAAACAACAGGGATTTTTTCATTTAAATTTGTCACCGTCACAATCTTTCTCTATATAAATTTGATACAATGTAACGTATTTGATATTTACATGAAGATACCATTTTCAATAGCTAGCACCAGAGAAATTCACTATACATAAGACACCTAATTTTTTAGCCCCTAAATTACTGAATACGCGAATTTCCCGAAGTATATGCATAGTCCAGACATTTCCTCTTAGGTTTTTGACTTAATGACAAAGTTCAAAAGTAAAATTGAACACAGCTTCACTATTAGGTTTTTGACTTCAGGACAAAGTTCAAAGGTAAAATTGAACTTGTCAATCCACGTATAAAGTGAATGTGAGAAATACACGAGTTCACGTGGTAGAAGAAAAATAGGCTTTCAATGCAGACCTCATGGTATATTCATCACTCTGTTTAAGCTTTAGAAGCTTTTCCAATTAATCCTTGCTTATATAAAAGTACCATCTTTTAAAAATTTCCTTCAACTTGAAAAGGAAAGAAGGGGAACAGTAAAGTGTTGTCAGGAAACTTTTTTGTGTTCGTGTCATGAGAAAATCAATATTCCGAAGTATGAAAAGGAACTTTCAACTCTGTTACAAAATTCCATCTGTTGATCAATTGAATATAATTAAATTATAGTTTGTTAAACAGATTTTATGCAAAATTAACAACGAAAAAACACAAATAAGAGAGTAGAGTATAAATCTTAGAATACATTTCTCACACCCATTTATTATATCAAGAGTCCTGCCCAGAGGCACAATTTAGATTTGTTTCTAACTGTTTTTGAACTCAGCTAGTTACATCTAAACACACATTTTCTTTGTGCTATACTTATTAAAACAGAAATCCTAAATGTTTGGCTACTACTCCCACTTAGCTAAATATTCTTTCAAGTAACCTGCTGCACATTGAATCTTTTCTCATTGAACTCAAACGTATCTTTTCACAATATCTTTGTCAATGCATCTGCCACTATCATTTGCATTGCACAGTTTTCCATCTGCACAATATTCTTCTAAATTTATTCACAAATACAAGGATACTTTAATTCACCATTTTCAACTCTCCCGTGAAACTTTACATTCTGTCTCAACGCCATGCAATATGGGTGGAAGACTTGATGAGAATTACCCGTGTTCCCTTGCGTGCCATAGAGAGATTCCCTTATTGACTTATATAGCTATTGTGCTTCAAATTCAATTTTTTTATCTGCTCACACTTGCGTAGGCATTATTTTATGCCTTCATCTTGATGACTGAATGTCGAAACTGAACAGACACCTCTTGGTGTTCCGTTTTGGTATCTGAATGCAATCTTCTTTTAATTTTGATAAAATCTTCATTCTTTTCTGGTTTTGGTCTTCTAAATGACCTTGAAGATTATATTGGATCCCCAAGATTTACCAAACAAACAAAAATTTGTTTAAATTATATTTATGTCCAACCCTTTTTAACTGAAAAATTATCTTTGCCCATTAGCTCCATTACATGAATGAAATAGGAGTTACTAAAAATGGGCTCTTAGGAGTTATAAAAAAATTATGCATATCATAATATATATTTTTTAATTGTATTATTATATGTTAAGCGAAGGTAGATTCGAACCCAAAACCTCTCACATGAGAGGCTCGCTAGTTACCGTTGCGTTGTAGGCTTTTGCCTCTGCATACCATAATATTAATAAACAGATGATCTATCCTAAAATCCAATCAATTGTCCTCGACATCAATAAGAAATCCATGTTTTGTTGTAAGAAAACTTGTGCAGTAAAAGCTGACAAATTTAAAGTATTTTTTACCATATTACAAATATTTTAGATGTAGAAAGAATCCCATAAATTATAAATCAGTCAAACATCTGCTAAAACTCTCTTGTATTTGCTTGCGAACTGAATTTGTTCAGTTATAGAGTTGGTTGTCTTTGGCAAGGGCATCCTTGGATGATTTGGTCTATTTAATGTACACCTGAGCACTTAAAACAGAAGAAGATTATAAATTTAGAAATTTGGGATAACAATAATAGACAGCTGGGGAAAAATCTGTTTAGTAGTTTTTCCGGTTCTTTGCCTATTTGTGACGACTTTTAATTTATTGATGTTTTTGGCCAAGAAAATTTATTGACCATTATTTAATGAATGGTTCTTAACATTTTTTTTCATTCTTTCTTAAGCTGATGGCATTTACGTTTGATCTGAATTGAACTTCTCATTATCATATTTGCAGTTCGTCAAATGCGGGTTTGGAGGAGAAAACTTCCCAGCAGCAACATTTCCCTGCATTGTTGGGAAACCGATTTTACGCTATGAGGAATCACTATGTGAAGAGGAGTTGAAAGTATGTAACCAGGCAGTACAAATCTCAATGTTCAATTCCTTTTGTGATGACATGATTCAATACTTGTTTTTATTATTAGAAAGATTAAAAGCAATCGTGAATGTTGGAAGAATGTTAGATCGTTAAGAGGAACAGGATATATTATGAAACAGATTTATATTATATTGAGACAAGGTTGTAGATACGGGAATCCAGATTACAAAATAAACAGTTTAGAATAGTACAGAATAAGTCAAAAAAGCAGTCCAAAAATTGATCCTTAAATAGCTAAATTGACAAAAAAAGCTGAAATATCAATTGATCCTATTGGCTAGCAACAAACTTGAGGCATCTGAACATATTTGTGACCTCTTCAAAGTTGATAACAGATCAGATCAGGAAAATCTTCCTAGGTGTTTCAAGCCAGCTTACAGTTGATAAGCCTTAGAAGAAGGCCCAGATTGATTTGGAAACCTATAAGCAGCAATCCATTTTGCAAATCAAATTTTTCTTTGGATCAATCTAGTGCTTCAAAATTTATAGGAAAAAGAGTAGGAAGAATAGTGAGCTGGCTAACAACCCCCAGCTGAGATTTCGCAGAGGCAATTGGCATAGAGGCGAGAGGAAAAACTTGGATAACGAGGTGCCAATAATGAGGGAAATTTCCCAACAGCTGCAGATCAGGTTGGTCATATCCAAGACTAACGTAATTTTCCTCAAAGCCATTGAGTATGTTCCATTGCTCTTCAATTCTTGACCCTGAAAATGTTTCAAAGACTCATTTCTCTGCATCAGTTTTCTGATGTCTTTTGTGTTTTATCTTTTGAGTACTTCATGAAGGCCTTTAACTCCATCTCAAGTCATCTTTTCCAGAAGTTTGTCACATTGATATTTTTAGTATTCTAATTTCTCATTATTACCATCAAGTGGCTTTACAAGACCATTCTTGTGCCATTCTGGAATGCTTGGGGCCTCTTTAACTTCATCAAGCATAGTATCGGAGTCTTGCAGGCTTGCCATTTTTCACTGATTCTCTTTTATATCAATATTGATGAGAAATTTGCTTGGACGACATATTCGTGCAGATTATGGTTGCTTCACCATGCTATGATTGTTATATTTCTCATTGCTGATGACACTGTCCTCTCTCATTCTCCGAACAGCCTACAGAGATAGTTGGATTGCCCTTTCTAAGTTTTGTGATCTTTGTCAGCTTATGGTCAACCGTAGTCTAAGTGAGGCTGTGGTCTTCAACCCCAAAGATTTTCTTTCTAATTTTCATTTCTTTTGCAAAAGGGGCCCAATGGAGACCATCACATCTTATACCTATTTAGGAGTCAAGTTTGGCAGTTCTCTTTCTTTGCAGCCAAACTCTTAGTCTTGTATTTGCAAGGTAAATACTTCTCTCCATCCTGTCTGTTAATGCTATTAGGCACATTTCTAGGCTGCCCCTTTGAATACATACATACATACATACCATCCATGCATGCATACATAGAGAGAGAGAGAGAGAGAGAGAGAGAGAGAGAGAGAGAGAGAGAGAGAGTACTTTTTTATAAGCAATGGTTTAGGACATAGTCTCCGCGAGATTGTGCACCCCCTGGAGCTGCGTCTCCCAGACCTTGCGCGTGCCCAGAGAACTTCAAATTTGGGTGGAAACTTCACGTCTCAGTCTTCCAACATCTCGAAGTCCCCCATTATGTATTTTGACGTCTCCCACATGTCTTCTAAGAAAAAGCATATTAAAAAGTAATAAAAACAAAACATTTTTGTTTTTTAGTTGTTTGCAGTGTGAGTTTTGAACTATTTGACTCTATATGACACACTACTAAATGAGTAGATGACATTATTATTACAATTACTATCACTATTACTATTAGTGATTTGAATTTCAGATTTTATATTTTGATTCAATGGTTTTAAATTTTAATGTTCACACGTAAAACTTTCCATTATTCTTGTTTTCAAAGCTCTATGTCATGATATTTCTTGGAAATTATTAAATCGTATTAAAAACCAAATACTGTGTCCAAGTACCCTAGTCTCCTACTTTTGGAAAATAGTTGTACTCGTACCAATGTTTGAGACCTCCAAGTCTCCCTGTCTCCAGGTGACTACGTTTTAGGATATGGAGGCAGTGGTCTGTTTGAATGGAGAAGTCGGAAACCTCAAGTTTAATCATGCATCGAGTTGTAGCAATATTCATTACTAAATAGTACAACACAAAGGCTTTCATCCTCCCAATCTGATGTAAATCTAGTACATCATCAAATCAAATATTAACATCTTGTGTTGCAAATATGTGTAGAAGAAAGCAAACTTGGGAGAAAGTCATGTCAAGAATGGAAACTCAGAAACTTTGACAACTTACACTAGCTTAGAAAATTGGTCATGCCTCCATACTTAGAAAATTGGGAGATCTTGAGTCGGTGTATGGAGGATGAAGGGAAGGAACTCATTTACAAATTTGGATCAAGGGTAATGCCGGTGACAGCAAATGGGTATTTTGGACTACAACATAGATAATGGAAAAGGGGATGTGACAAGTCTGCCCTACTCAAATTTGCTTTCTTTCAAGCAATTGTAAGTTCAGTTCTCCATCTCCTATCTGGAATTCTCTGCAGATATTTGTATTCCCTGATTCTTCCCAAGCATCCTTCTCTATAGGCAAGTTCCTCCACTGAACTAGATAACTTTTTAAAAGCTCCATGTCCCAAATTTCTAAACCTTTGACTTGGATCAACAGCAAAGGCAGTCAATCACCCATATGCCTCCTTGTGACAGATGAATGAAAACATTCACAAACTTCCGCAAGAATGAAGGTTGCTAGATGTGTTCACCTCCATGTTTGTGTTGTTGATTCCTTGCACACTTATCTACCCATGGATTTATTCACCATGCTTATGCTGCAGAGCGCTGTTATTCACTTGAAGTCCTTGAGATCTTTTTGCGGTGCTTATAACTTCCTCAACAAGGTAGAGGTGTCCAAAACAATTTGACCTTGACTCTGGATGGTATACTTTACTCAATCCTATAACAGACAATGCTTGTGTGGCTGCAAATGGTGCAAGGTAATAGCTGAGACTGATAATGATAATAGTTCCAAAGCGGGACATAACTTTGACAATAATCTTGGTCATTTTCCTTGTGCAACCTATCTACAAAATGTTATTCCCACCTCTTTTTCTTCTACCTAGATCAAATAATTGTGAAGATGAATATGAACTTGAGCTTCTTCAATCAAGCTCGTTAACATCCTTGAAGTGTCTTTGTATTGTGTCAGAAACTTTCTTAATATGAAGGGTGCAGAAAAATCCCACCTCTTTGTCCTTGAATTGTGATTGTGGCATTCTTAAAATTACACTCATATCTCCTAAAGTATTATAATAAAAATGAGTTCCAGTCCAGAGACACTTGCCATGATGCCACAACTTGTTCCCTTTGACAACTGGCATGGATCAGATTGTTTGGGGTCAAGAAATTTGGTGTACAAATAATAGGTTGCTAGAAATTTCTCTGAGAATAGCATTGTGCAAGTTGGAGCACTTGCACTTAGTGGCCCCAATAAGTGGGCAACACTATTTATGGAAGATATTATCCATCCAAAGCATGAATTTATAGAAATGATGGATAGGATCATAGCAACATGGCTGCAAAACTGAGTTCCTATATCCTAAACCAAGACAAAAAAGGCTGGAAACTTCCCTGTACTAGCTGAGAACATTTCAGCAATGATAATGGTCCAAAGACTCCACCAAGTGACTGAAGATCTTTATCCGTTTGCAAGTATGTGGGGGCGGAGTTGGAAACATTTAGATTCGTGGACCGGTTGTTGGAAACCACCTTTATGCTGGTCCTTGGTTCATGTTTTTGGTAGTCACCACTTGTCCCATCTATGAATTCAGTGGATTTATGAGTGATAACTTCTGGTGAGGGGCTGAATCAGTAGACTGCATTAGGGATTCATAGCAGCTCTTTCAACATACAGATTGGTAGGTATGCTTCCTCACAAAGATAAAGACTATCCTTTAACAAGATAAGTACAACGTGAAACAGGAGGTGTTATAATAAAACAATCAGTTTCGTTGTGTATATATACACTTCAACACACATCCAAAGGAGGTTGACCCCACACATATGAAAAGAAGTACAACCAAAATAAGGCATGGCCTAAAATTCATTAGAAGGCTCTTATACAACTTCAGAAATTCCAACATTCCACGTAAGCTTGACTAGGGAAATAGATCATTAAAATTGTTGTGGAACACTCCCCCTTCAAAGGAGATTCTTGAAGGCCGATCAAACACCCAAGATAAGAAATCCTTTGATACATCACTCTTTTATTTACCAAGTGGTGCATTGTGCCATGGTGTAAACTGATCAATAATTCTAGAGAGTGTTAATATCAATAATTCTAGAGAGTGTTAATATCATTTTCCTTAGTAGTTAAAGCAATACACTAAGGAGAAGCATGGGGAGCACAATGACAAGCAACATAAACTTTGTGGGAAGAGAGAAGCTTATTCTTCCTATCTTCCTAACATATTCTTTGAGATGCCAAGTCAAAGGATGATAATTTACATGCTTATTGCCAAATTTTCCATAACAATTACATTTTTCCTTGAAATAACAAGATGAAACCTATTTATTCTATTTTTTTTCTTAAGTATCTTAACCTTTATGTTTTTCTCTTCCATTTTTTTTTTGTATAAGATATTTGGCCCTTGTACTTGAGATCTTTGATCATCTTATTTGCAATATTGGGCAAAGAGCATGTGGGAGTGTAATGTTCCCAATTTTAATTAATTTGGGACCCAAGTTATTAATGTTTGTATTGGTGGTTTCTGGTTGATTTAGTATATCTCGGACCCATTTTTAATTAATTGTTCCGTATGTGTTGACCGTTGGCTATCTTTGTACACCCTCGGGATGTTTATCCGAAGGGTATTTAAGCGCGACGTGTAGATTGTAGTGAGTATGCAATTTGGATTATTTCTTTGTACTGCGAATTCTAGTTGGGATTCCCTATTGTTTGCCATTTTAGAAGTGGAAGATCTTCCCTATTTGGCTCTTTCGGTTTCGATGGGATTCAACCCTCACCCTATTCCGTCTGTGTATTTCTTGATTTGATTCTGGCAAATATCGATATATTTTGTGGAGCAACTTTGTTGGTATCTCTTGTTTGTATATCTGAATTGCTTGTCAAATATTGTTGATTATCGGGAATCATATGTAACTCACTAACTGTGGCGCAGGACCTCCCTCACTCCATTCTCTGCGATTTCCTTCTCTGTCCCATACCATACAAATTTTCGTTTACTTACCGTATGGCTACCCAAGGCCTCCCATATAGCCCTATTGCTACCATATGGCCTGTCCCAGACTACCGTACGACCTGTCCCAGATTACCGTACGGCTTTACCCATCACCATACGAACATCCTTCTTGGACCGTACGGTCACCCCTTTCACCTCTTGATTCCACCGTACCTAATGCACTGACTACCTGAGGCACAGAGGAGAACTAGTTGAGGCATTGGAAAGACTACCCAAGGCACGAAGGGGAACTACTTGAGGCACTGGAAAGACTACTTGAAGCACGAAGGGAGAACTACTTGAAGCATTTGCTACTAGGAGCACACTACAAGGCTACCTAAGTAATTGCCTATGGATCGAGATCACCTACAGGCCGAGTTCACCTTAGGAACATTACAGGGAGTATGTAGGTAAGTTGCCTTTGACAAGATGTTTAGACATACTAAAACTAAGAGCTGAAAGTTCTCTTCCAAATCCAAATATTCAAGGAGCATAACCAAATTGACTTTTCTTGTTCTTTTCCAAAAATATATATAAATCAGATCGGTTTCTAAAAATTGTACCATGAAGAGGAATTAAAATAAAAAACCTAAAAAAGTAATAGCTTGATAAAAAACACCTATAAAAAAAGCTTGATAAAAAAGTCACATAAAGCTGAAATTAGGACTATAAAAGTCCCACCTAGTTGTGTTCGATTGTAGAAATTAATAGGTTTGCACCCGCAGGAACAAAGAAACTAATTCTAACAAACAAGAACAAAGTGAAAGAGGAGATGTAAATATATGCTGGTTATTATAGGCTCTTGATAACAATGTTACCAACCTCAGACTTGGTCAGGGCCAAATTAGGCTTGGACTTGGTTTCGGCGGCCGAACTCTACGAGGACTTGGCGAGAACTCGACAAATTAAAAAACTCATGAAATTCAAAGATTTTTAAGGATTTTAAGCTTTTTTCATGCATCATTTAGACAATTAACATCAAACACACAATAATTGAGATAAATAGAAGCTACTTTGCACACATATACAACTTTTCACATAATAGAAATTTGAAATATAGTGTAACTTTCAAATGTCTTTAATACGTCAATATTTATGGAATATGCAATCCATGGAATCAAAAATTCAAAACATATATCAAAAGAAAGGCTCATAGCAGCCCATGTCTTCCTACGAGTACACCTAAGATAGGTCATGGAAGCCTCTAGAACCATCCTCTCTCCCTGTGTCTGAGGTTGAATCTTAGTGACATGATCATCCTCCTAATCCTCATACTCATCCTCATCCTCATAATCCTCATCATCAGAGTTAGATCCATCACTCTCGGCCTCAGGGTCCTGCACTAAGTCTCCTCGTGCTCTAGCCTCCTCCACTGCCCTTGCCATTGCCTCTGCCTCTCGATCCACCTGATCAATCCACTCTAAGTCTTCATTGTTGAAGACAGGATCATCAACCTCTTTGTTCCACTCTGCTTGTATATCAACCTTCTCTAATACAATGAGAGATGTGTCGATGCCCAAAATCTGTTTGTGGTGGAAGTGAAGGTTGTAGTGAACAAAAACAAGATCATTCAACTTTTTTGCTACCAACAGGTTGCCCCTCTTCGAGTGTATATGCTCAAACATACTCCACTTGCGTTCGCATCCTGAAGCACTAGATGGCTGGCTCAACATACTCCAATTGCGTTACCTCTTCAAATTTGCTCTAGAAATGGAAATGTACCCCAAGTTTGAAGGAGCTTCCTCCAAATGCTTCTTTTAACTCCTCTCAATGCTTATATGCAAGTCATGAAGTGATAGAAACAATCAGCAACCAATAGATGAGAGCCAACCAATTTGCTAATCTATCTCCCAAAACCCCAATACTCTTCCCTGAACTCTTATTTCTCTATTCTTTGTGCTTGCAAGTGATAGAATGACCTTTCTGGGTCTTACTCATGCTTAACATACCAACTAAACAAAAAAATATTAAAATTTTGTTTTTTTGCCTTTTCCAAATGCTGCTTGCTGGCCAAGTTAGGCTTACAGGACTCGGCTAG
The DNA here is from genome assembly GCA_028749045.1 of Cupressus sempervirens. Classification (NCBI taxonomy): domain Eukaryota; kingdom Viridiplantae; phylum Streptophyta; class Pinopsida; order Cupressales; family Cupressaceae; genus Cupressus; species Cupressus sempervirens. Next base: position 116,559,092 of record CM053788.1, read on the forward strand.
GACTTGGCCGAGTCTGAGTCTTGAGGCAATTTACCTTGTTTTGATGCGCTTGCCTCGGGACTCGCCGAGTCTTGTAACGCTGCTTGATACTTTATAGAACTCGATTACAATAATAAAACAATGGGATTGGGTGTGTCTATATACAAATCATTACAATTTCAAAAAGGTTGAATTAAATAAGTTGCTTAGCCTAAAATTCATTTAAACATCCTTACCTAAGATTATAAACTCCAACATTTGGTGTATAGTAATTGAGGTTGTTAGTCTTTTGCAATTCAATTACATCTTTTCTATAATTTTCTAAATTGAGAAACCTGCATCATTATTTGTAAAACTTAAATTTAGCAAAGAGTTAACTACCGCTATTTTTTTACATCAATGACATAAAATCTAGAGTATATTTCCATTTTGATGCTTTTGAATGGTTTGTGTCAACTTGGAGTGCATCTATGTTTTGTGTGATTACGAAGAAAAACCACTCCTCTCTTGATAAATAGAAGTTGGGCACTTGCAAAGTAGAAATGAAAGAATGAATGAGATTGTATGAATGTCTAAAAATGACCAGAGTAAGGTGATGATTAACAACCTGAAACCTTTTATAATAGCTACAGGGAAAAAATAGTTGACAATTTGCTACTCCCTTCTTACGTGAGGCGCTTATGGTGATTATACATAGATGATAGGATCAAGCCATGTTACAAACTTGCGAAACAACAACATACAATCAAGTCCTACTAGTAGAATGCAATTTATAGATGATTGACGAAAAATTATTAACACAATTCATTAAAAGATACTTTGCAGAAGTAGGTAACTTAGTTTTTCTGCCCTTGAAAATGGTGTACTTCCTTATAATTCTCTGGTCGATTTTATAGACAAGACAGAATGACAAACAGTTGGGTCCATGCTTGCAAGGCTAACTCAACCAGTCAGATCAAACATTTCTTCAACTTTTGAATTCTTGTATCAAACAACCATCCACAACAATAATGATAAAAAGAATTATGCATGTAAATCTGTTTGAGTTCATCATATTTTCATTTTCCATTCAATACAACATTGATAGAACCTGTTTGAACATTGCTTGATAAGTTCTTTCAGATTCATTTGAAGACAGGTGCCTTGGTTATTATCTTATGCTCTCTGTGTTGTTTTAAAGGTTGCAACATAAAAGGTAAATGCTTTATAAATTATTAGTCATTATGAATTCTTTTTATGACATGTTTTGTATGAAACCAAGCATTATATATCCACAACCAAAATGCTATCATGGATATTTTGTTAGCCTAATTTGTATATAAAAAATTATTTGGAAAGTTTAACAACACTTGTCCCTGTGCAAAATCTTGCATTTCAAGCTGGCAACTGTACACATTGGTCAGGTTTATTAATTTTCTCCATTGGTTTTAAATGACTTAACTGCTAGTTTTATCCATTTGAACATCAGACTTGAGTCAGATCAGTTGCTAGCTGTCATGTATAAAACTAAGAACATGTTTTTGATATTTTTTTTGTTCTTTTCCAATTTACGTCTTCATTCAATAGGATTTTTTTCAACTTGAAACACTTGAATATATGGACATTGCAAACAATAATGTAGGGATGGCGTGAGGTATTTGAATGGTTCAAAGTAGATGATTTATGGTTTTACAATGTTCTAGGACATGGTTGTAGGTGAAGCATGTTCCAGGCTTCGAAACCAGTTGGAGGTCTCATATCCCATCAAGAATGGCATCATTCAAAATTGGGAAGGAATGAGTTGTGTGTGGGATCACATGCTATATGAAATACTGAAGGTAAACCCTCCATTCCCCATACCGAAGTAAATGATCAATGGCATACTTGAGGGACTTCTTCATTATTGAAGTGTCATATCTTTCTTTAGCCTATTTGTTTTCAGTTGTCTGTCCGATCCAAATTTGATTCTTGTGTTGGAATCTTTCTGTTTGTTATTCTTAGTTTTGAACGTTGATTCGCCAATTTCACAAATCATAGGTAAAATTCTGGTGTTTGTGTGAACAGGTTGAACCTTCAGAATGCAAGATCCTATTATCAGATCCACCTCTTAATCCAACAAGCAACAGACAAAAGATGGTAAATTGAGTACATTTGTATTTAAATTTTGGGTTTTAGGTTACTAAAGAAAAATATCACATGCATTAGTTATTGTCCTGACTTTCCTAATCCTTATACACTTAAACATGCATTTTTGACAGGTTTCTGAAAAATATTATTTTTTCTTGTGACAGGCAGAGACAATGTTTGAGAAATACAATTTTGCGGGTTTGTTTATCCAAATAAGTGCTATCTTAACACTTTATGCTCAAGGTGCCTTCAGCTTCTCAAAACTAGTGTAATTGTTTGGTTCAGGTTTGCTCATTTTTGGCATGCCTATATTTCATAAACAATCTAGAGCGATACATTTTAAATTATTTTCTACCTCATAAGGAAGAAATCATGTAGCAAAGACATCATTATATGGAAAGCTCCATAGCCTTTTGTAGAACTATGGTTAAAGAAGGTTTTTGAGATATATAAAACATTCCATTTGATTAAAATTTAAAATGGCAGATGATACTTTGTGAGGCCATTCAGCAAAACAATTAGTTCATTCACTGTAACATTTTAAAATTTGACAATTTGTTAAGTAACATATTGAATACCATAGATGCACTTCACGATCTATGTAGAAGTTATCATTTTCAATAAACAACTTGTTAGGTGAGGAATATATGTGTGTGCATGCATGCGTGTGGCAATTGAGTTATTATTGGAGATTCTAAATCAGATGACCTGAGATGAGTAATATATGAATATTTTGTCTACCCATAGAAAGTCATCAGTGACTGGATACACATTGTAGGATGAATTTTTATGCTAATGAATCTCATTTCCCAAGCATAATAGAAACATTAAAATTGCATAATTTTATCTAGTCATTGAGTAGGGTGATTGCTAAATATTGTTTTTGCTGCATTTGAAATCACAAGTCCATGAATGCAAAGGCAGCATTTTTCGCCAAGTGGTATTAAAGTACCCAATGTTCATTGTTTTTAGGCTTTTGTATCCTTAAACTAAATCTAAGTCAAGACAATATTAATAAAGTATGAACAAAATGGGATATATTGTGCAGGGCTCTTGACAGGTCTAGTTGTAGATTCGGGAGATGGAGTCACAAATATTGTGAGTGTTTCTACTATTTCAAGATCTTCTTTGTTTCACATTATCTATCTGGTGGAAGATATAACAAGTAGACCTTCAATATCGAATATTGTGCATGCAAATATAAGGATAATTGATGCAGGATTAAAGCAACATTTCTTTTCATAAAACCGTCATCAGGATCCAAGGCTCATATTTTGTGATTTTTTTCTAAAACCAAATAAAACAATGCTTAGTATATTTGTATTCTGGAAAATAGAGCAAACTCTATTCTCAATGAAACTTTTTGTTGAACTGTATTTGATGTTTAACCTTATTAGCCATGATACATCTTGTGAATGAGGAAAAGAGTAATGATTTATGAAGACACTCATAGAATTCTGAAGCCCCATTGCCAATAAATTGTTAGCAGCTAAAAATATATTGAGATGTCATGAATGACACACAAGATCAATTTGCAAACATTTCACATGATTCTGAAGAGGAAGTATGTTATGGGAGTAGAGCAAAAAGAACCTTGGCAGTTGAATCAGAGATGCTAAAGAAATTCAATTATGCAGTCCTTCTAACTTTCGTCACAAGATTCTGAGCACTAAGGCTTCGGTACTTAAATAATTTGTCTGGAATTATCCTTGCATCAAATATGTCAGAGGTGCATCTAAACCCTAATAGATTGTTAGCAGCATAATGAATACATGATGTATTTGTATAAATACTAGCATCAAGCAGGTTAAGTGGATTTTGCGGCTCAAAAGTGATATATTTAATTAATAATAATGATTTTTTTTTGTAGAGGGTATTTATAAATGCATACACTTGGTGGTACCCTTTAATTGGATATCTCATCTTGGCATTCAAATGCTGTTATTTTCTCTATATTGCTATCTGTTATTGTAGTTATTTAAGTGCAGTAAGTCTGTCTATGCTGGAGTTGTCTCATAGCTGTTCAAAATACATTGTCAGACCCATTTCATGTAATCATTCCTCGGACTGATGTCTTATAATGCATGTTCACATAGTGATAACCATTCAATAATGAAGGAAAATCATTTTCAAAAGAAGCTAGGGACACACCAACTCCGCCTCAACTCTTTTTTACCTAGTGAGAATATAAATCATAAAAACTCATTTCAAGAACAATCTCAAGTGTCATGGACCAAAGTGAAAATTGACCTTACCTCAGGAAACCATTTACAGGCATACATACAAGTATCAGTCAGTGGTTAGGCACCATGATTTTACATCACTCATTGTACATTTGTAAATCAAATCTTTTACCAACGTCTAAAGAGAATGATTCAAAATATGTAGGAAATGTTTTGGAGACTCTACTTACACCTTAGGAATCTCTAGTATTAACCACATTATAAGGCAGACACCTTTTTTATATAACCCCATGCCCTCACCATCCATATTAGACTAATAGTTTCAAGTAGGGTTAATGACTGCATAAGTAACTCAGATAACAAGGATATTTTCCAATATTCCCATGTGAAGTTCATTATCATAGGATTTTATGGCTCCATCACCTCAACATGGCCGATCTAACCTCCTTGGTACTGATAACAGCAATTATTGATACCTATCTCAGATTGCTCCAAACACTCATAATTAGAATGCAGAATCAGTGAACATCTAATATGCAGCCAGACAGCCTCACAACGGGTAATAGGCACAGAAACCCAGGGGTTTCAGTAGTCCTATAGTATGTGTAATATCTGCCACCTTCTTAGAACAATTAGCTTATAGGGCCCAGCTGAGTCTAAGGTTAAGATATGGCAGCTAAACAATGAGAAGACCTGCAAAGGTTAATAAATTCGCAGTAAAATATGAAAGCCTTCAGATCCGCAATCAAACCAGTTATCCTATCAGGTGGCCAGCCTTCCAAAGACCAACAATAGAATTGATTTTATAGTGATGCCTTAGTAATCAGATCAGATCCTGTAAATGTTAGCCACAGCCCTGCATAAAATCATGAGAAATACAATATGCTAATCTAAAAATGTGACACTATGGAAAAGCTCAAAAACAATACAATTTTGCATCAAGCTCAGATTTGCTTGAAAATAATTATCATCTCCAGCTGAATTGTTGAATACAACTGTGGTCCTCTAAGTGAAATCCCTCCAAATAGAAATTAGTGTTTTAAAAATGAAAAATTGCAGCCGAGTAATTTTGTCATTGCTTGCACTTAATTTGAAAATTCAAATCTCTCAAATGTCATATGGATATTTCAAAATGGAGCACTAGCTTTACCTTTATAGGCAATTGCAAATTTGGGTTCTCAAATAAAGTTTTTCCCTCTAAAAGACTAAAACGATTGAAATAAAAAAGTAACTTTATTTTAAACCAAATACACAGGCCAGGGAGTCCATATTGATGGCCTCAAAAAGCAATACTAATTTACCCAAATAGAGCAGCAGTTGGGCCCCAAAAAAGGCAAAGTTTTCAGTCTAGTGATGGGCATAATAATACTTGTCCATTCTAGTAGAGAGATGCAGTCCACAGCTTTGATAGTAAGGATGATACCAGACCTATAAGACAATGGTCTTGAGTTGAAGAACATCTTTAAGTTTTTTCTCAAGTTATGGAGGAGATATGGAGATTATCTTTCAAAAATTCAAAGGCTTGTTTTAATTAACTAAATTGTTGAAAATAGAGAATTATACCAATCAGTTATACCAATAAATGAATTATACCAATCGAATAGGTTTCCAGGTAGCAGTAGTATATCTACGCCTAATAATTGATAAAAAATAAGGTAACCAATAGTGGAAAATTGCCTATCCAAGTGCAGCCCTAATTGTCTTATCAACATTATATAGAGTATCAGCTCCAGTAACTAAAAAACTACTAAAAGAATCATAGAACCACGAGGGCCAGTCTTGACTCCTAACCAGTATGATAGCAACAAAAAACCCAATTTTACAATGATGTTCATCAAGGGCGTACCCACACAAAGAGATGAAGGTTATGGTACCATAGAGGGGGGCTAAAGAATATTTTTTAGCAGGAATTGCTATAAAACATTAGGAGCCTTTTTCAGGTCAGTTGTTCTTAATATTTCTGTTTCTTTTCTGGTGAGAAATTTTAGGAGGAAGTGAATAATTTTAAATAAAAAATTATAGAAACTATATGCAAATAGATGATCCATCCTCTTTTTTTTTTTCTTTTTTAAATTAGAATTTTAAAATGGTGTCATTCAAAGCTGTCAGATAGGCAAAATGTTAGTTTTAGGTTAGCTTGGACAGCTGTTCGTCCATATGTGATTAATTGACAAATAATTGTTAGAGTTACGACAAATATTTGTTAATTAATTGACTCCTTCTAGAAGCCACTAGTAACCTATTGGTTAGGTTGTTTTAATCGAGAAGCAACTAGAAACTTCTTGGTTAGGAAACAACTAGAAACTTCTTGGTTGAGTTGTCTTTATCAAGAAACAACTAGAAACCTCTTGGTTAAGTAGTATAAAAGGGCGTCAAGGGAGGCATTTAGAGAACAGTACAGAGAACAACAAGAGTTTTAAGAAGCATTTGCAATGTTAGAAAATGAGTTTGCAGTGATAGCAAATAGTCTTGCAGTGTTAGCAAGGGCACAGTGTTAGCGTTGGGGATAATAGTGGAGAATATCAGTAGGAGGAATTAGGAGGTTGTCTGAATTCTGCTAGTGAGAGGCAAGGAATTTTGTATCTCTTGATTTGCTGAAGTTAATATATTTTCCATCTGCAGAACTAGTTTTCCCTTGGTGGTCTTTCCAAGGATGATTTGTCCAAAAATATTGTGTTTTGAATTTCTTTCCGAATTTTATTGGTGAAGTTGCAGTTGTGTTATTTTTCGATATTAGCTGTGAATTTGTTTCCAGCAGTTTAATAATTGTTTACGATAGAAGATTAATAATTAGTGACTGCAACAGTGTTAATTTTCACACAAAAATCCCTATGCTGGAGGGGAAAATTTTCTACACCTGCTTAAATATGTTAGTTACATAGATGGGGTTCCTATTAAATAGAGAGAGGTCGATTTTAATCCTCTAGCTTCATTTTTTCAATTCCAAATGATGTCATCGGAGTAAAAACAGGAGCCCAAACCCATTCAATGGGACTGCATCCTAACAAACTAGAAGGCTACCCTCAAGAGAGCTGCGGCAACAATAATTTTCCCATCACTATTGTGAATAACCGCTGTATGATGACAGTCAAGTTCAAGAGCAAGTCGGTCTTTGTTGACCATGTTCTCTATTACTAGGTCAGAGAAAAGATGCTTACAAAAATTATCAATATTCTCCATAACCCAACAATCATTTCCTATACAAATCAAAATCCTGAATAAATTTATAGAGGGTGTCAAAATTCTTTTCTCATTTATTGTCTCCTTCACATTGTAGTTATGCACGAGAAGGAGACCTAAGCAATAGATTTTAAATAAATTCTGCATAGAGGTAAAGCTAGAATCATTTGACAATATTGTTTTCCTGAATAATGAGTCAATATCATGCGGCTGTGATATTGAATCTACAAAAGATATGTTGAAAAATTTCTTCTTAGTTTATTGCTAGAGATTACATGAAACATTTGAAATTTTGACATAGTTTAGTAGCAGCACAGGATGGAATATAATGTATTCTTCTTGACCAAGCTAAGGATTTGGTGATTTTTTTCCAGGTTCCTGTCATAGATGGATATTCATTTCCTCATGCGACGAGACGAGTGAACATTGCAGGGCGTCACATTACATCTTACTTGATTGAACTTCTACTTCGAAGAGGGTAGGAAAGTAGATAATGACAAAAAAAGATTGTAAAAGCATCAATAAATTCTAATTGGATTCCGGGATATGGACTTATTCATGGATATTTGTATTACAGGTATGCTTTAAATAGAACATCAGATTTTGAAACAGCAAGAGAAATTAAAGAACAACTTTGCTATATCAGGTAAGGTAAATTACAGGAACCATAATACAATTCTGATGATGAATACCTTTAATAAATTCAATATTTACAGGGTTAATGATTTATCTTTTACAAACTTGCACAAGCTATGATTTCAAAAGAGAGATTCAACTTGGATTGGAGACGACCGTATTGGTCAGGCATTATACGGTCAGTTCTTGTTTCATTCCATATGATATTCCTTTCTAGACATACTTCTTGGAGACTTTTCAGATTTTATAATTTACTTATGAAATCCATTACAGATCTATCATTTTCCAGTTTCACATGACAACAATATAATCTTTTTACCATTTCTGATGTCTTTTTGCAATTCAGCTACCAGATGGAAGAATTATCAAAGTTGGCTCAGAACGTTTTCAAGCACCTGAAGCCTTATTCAACCCAGTCAGTTATTTTCTCTTTCACGCATTTACCATTGCAGGCTTATCAATAAAATGTATCTTTTTAGTATTCCATACTTGAGTAGCTTTATGGTACTAGAGTCTAGACCATAGAACAAGATACTAGATGTAATGGGCTAATGTTAATTTAATGCTTTTGTTAAACGATATCATTGTCCTCGCTAAAAAATGGCACTGCATTTCCCCTCGACAAGAGTACCATGTGCCCTCAAGTTTATTGTGTAATTATCTCCTCCCTCTAAAACACATATAAACACTGTGAAACATACATCTACATAGAACTGCTGCCAACTATGTTGCAAGACCCTTTATGTGAACTACATATTCCCAAGATTAATCTGTGAGGCCACTTCCAATTTTCTAACATATTGTATGGTATAGTAGCCAATAATGTAGATCTGAAGACATGGAAATAAGATTTCATGACTCCAATCTGCCTTCTAATATTGTCTTACTCTTACCACATTAATGAAACAGTAATAGATCATGAGATAATTTTCAGTAAGCCAGAAATGTAAGTAAATATGACCACGGGACAGGAAAACAATCATGGCATATATTTGAATAACTGCAAATGCCATCAATGAAAAGGAAAAATAAATAGAAAGGCTCTGGGGAAGATATGAACTTATGAAGTACACATTGACACAATGAATTTTCTGTTGTCTAAAATGAGGCCAGAAAACAACAAATATCAATACAATGGCAAATGTATACCTAACTATTGGTTTTAGTACCCACATAGATTGACCTTACTGTAACTATAAGGCCATCCTGTAATAGATTCTGTAGATGAATTTTAGATTCTCAAATGAAGCATAAAATATTATTGTAATTCAACATGTTTGTGCTAATTAATACAATGAAATAGAAACAAGAGTCCTTGATCTAGTTGAGGCGATGATACTAGTACAAGTGTTGGTTGGTATTTCAAACAGCAATTTTGTAGTGGGAACATAAATTAAAATTTGTTGTGGTGATGGTTAGCTTCACATTTATATACCAAGACAATTGGTTAGTGGAATGTATTTGATATCGATGAGGCAAATTGATTTTGGGTTCCTTCCATTTTATTATACACGTATTTCTGTCAGCAATATTTTCAGTTGTTATGTAGCACAGTTCAAAAGTAAAACCATGTGACAATATCAGAGTCCCAGTGATAGAATGGATGCAACTATAGTTACTTACACCTTGGAAAAGTGTCCTAGTGAGAGTTTTCATACATGTGCATCAAAGCATCAATTGGCCATGTTCATTTGGTTGCATGAAACCACCTTCCATGTTCTCATCATTGGAAATATTTTCAGCAGATTTTTCAGGCTGTTTGAAAAAGGTGTTTCGAGAGGCTTCTTGATAGTTGCATTTGTATCTGTGCTCAATTGTCTGGTCTAGTAATTTGTTATTCATCATCATTTTGACATTTACAAAATTCTCCATCTGAGTGGGTCTTGACTTCCATTCCTCCCAACTTTTTCACCCCATCCTACATATCAATTAGTTATTTCCCTCCTTCCTGGACCATCACTGATCTGCAAACAAGGATTGATATTCCACATACCAATCATCAACATACATATTTAATGAAAATAACAAAGTGTTACATGACTACCAAATACTAAATTGAAAGGAATGTAAATGTGAACTGCAAATTAAGAAGAAAAAGGATTTACCCTAGAGAAACCCACACATCGGAAAAAGAAATCCGAGCTAAGATCCATTTAAAATCCACAACTTCCGTGGAAATTACAATCCCCATTAGCCCGATTCTCAGTGAATTCAGTCCCAAAGACCTCTAACACAACTCTTTTACACATCAAATTAGCTTAAAATGGCAAAATTTTCACTAGGAGCTGTAAAATCCTATAATTTCCAGTCAAGACTCAAATCTCTTACATTAACTCTTTGAATATTTCAAATTGATTCTCAGAATGCATTTATAATGGCATATTTATGATTTACAAGCCTGAACAGAATTCTAAAAGTCACCAAAAATCAAAAAGGAAGAAATTGGAACTCCACAAGATGCATTCTCATCACAAACCCAACCCACCTCTTTTCAGAAAGGAACATTTTAAAATCTATCACCTGTTACAAAACTACCATTTTTTGATGTTTTTTGCCCTTCTTCAAGAAGCCATAACTTTTTTATACAAAGTTGAAATGAGGTGTCATTTTTTCAAATCATTTTGTGAATATCTTGTTATGTAGTCATTTTTGTGTGTGCTCTGCGATTTTCATTCTCAATTTTGCATGTTTCCTTTATGTTACACATAGTTGAATACTCGAAGTCTAGATTGTATAGATTAAAGGTGTACAACAATTTTAGAAGGTTGTAATTTGAGAGGGTGATATCCATTGTTGGTCAACACTAGGAGATTATATCTAGTGTTTGACAGATCACTTGATTTCTAAAAGCTAATGAATATGGGAGACTTTTGAAGCCAATTGTGCAAACCAATGCTCTAGCCTTTCTGTGTTTCCTTTAAATGAAGGAATCTCAATTCTTTTTGTGGCCTCCCTCATTAAAGCATTTGTGGTAGACTTGTTTTACTATGGAAATTTTCCTCTACTTCTATGTGGGTTGTTCCCTTGCTTTTGATAACCTCCAATGAGCACAAATTCTCCATGAGAGCCTCCATTAAGAGCTCTAGAGTCTCTAGTGATAAAGATATTCTTGCAACATATATTTCTAGCTTGTAGAACCTTGCTTCTTTCTCAAGTTGTTTTGCATCTCTCCATGTATCTTAGTTCTATTTTCCAAATTTGGAACTCAATGTCTCTTTGATGAGGCAACAATTTTTTTTACTTGCTTTTCATGTGTACCTACAAAATCACTCCCCAAAGAAAGAACTATTATGGTATCACCTGGTTTCTAAACTGGGATGGATATTCCATACACTAGTCATTAACATATGGATTTAATAAAAGAAAATAAGTGGTGTATGACTACCAACTAGTAAACCCAACCAAAGGAGTGAAAATAAAACAAATCGCCATGCTCAATTAAGAAGACACAAGATTTACCCTAGAGAAACCCATGTGGTTCCAACAAAATGTGAGCTACAACTCATTTAAAATCCACAAGTTCAATAGCAAATACAATTCTAGGTCCCTTGGCCACACAACCAACCTAAAACTTAGTGATTTTAGTCCCCAAGACCTCTATCACATTTCTTTAACAATTCAAATTAGCTTGGGGTAAAATTGTTCATTAGGAACTATTTAATCCTCTTGACTTACACTCAAATCCCATTCATTAACTTCAAACCTCTCAAATCAATGCTTAGAATGCATTGACGTATTTATGTTTCACAAACCTAAATCAACATCAAACACCCACCAAAAGTTGAAAAAAAAAACTAGAATACAAAGGAACATTTTCTTGTCCTAGGAAGTGCAATCACACAGGTCCAAAAACATTCTCATGGCATTGAGCGGTGGGAGTGTTAAGGGTTCTGTGGTTGGAGATGATGGTGAAAGTGACTCTGATGGCAGTGAGTTAGACGGGGGGGGGGGCGGCCTTCTCCTTGTGTGGGTCATGTGCAATGGGGTTATGGTGATTTTGAGAGGGAGTTTGCATATTGGCGTCTCTCTTAGGTTTGTAGCGCTAGTTGAGGGGCTTTGGGTACATTGTCTATTGGTTTTGGGAGTCCCTTCATTGGGTTATGGCCCACACTGTCTAGAGTGGAGGTGATGCTCGGTGGTGGATTCTTGTTCCCCTCTCTCCTTGGTTGCATTTTGCTGCCATGGATGGTTGGTTAGGGCTTGATCCTGTTGATGGGAATTTCTAGGATCCCTTGGCTTGTTTTGTTGTGGTAGATCCAGTACTGTGATCCTTGGTGGGTCTTTTTGTGGGGTTTTACTCCATTTTTTGTATGGGTTATTTTTTGAGGAGGGGTTTTTCTCATCCTTGACTGTTGAGCTTTAGTTCTCAGGTCTTTTTTTATGAACCCCAAATCTTTTATGTGATTTTTCTTTGGTGGGCTATTATCCTTGGTTGGATTCTTCCTTGTATGGCTCTCCATGGGGAGTTGCTGACCCCTATTGAGGTGGGGTTTCACTCTATGTGTAATGGGCACCCTGGAAATGCCCAATAACTGAACCAACTACTAATAGAGATTTTAACGTCTTTGCATAGATTTAAACCACATAACATGAACATAAACAAGGAATTCATGCAAACGGAAAAATTGGACTACTGCTGAAATATTATTAGTTCTCAAACTAATAAAATTAAGTACATAGTAATGAATTCCAAAGGCCAAACCTCAAGGGAATGACGTCTAGAATGTCACAAGAGAGGATGGATGTCCTCTAATGCCAAGAATAGAACTGTAGATCCAAGTTCCTATCAAATGCAATTCACCATCATCCGATGCTAAACAATGAAGCTTCCACCTCTATTTATACTTTCCCTACACCCTTCTAGAAGGAAATCAAATATTAATTGATTGCAAGTACTAGAAGCTTCCCCCTTCCAATAATTAATGCACTCTCTAGAAACTCCTCCCTTGCAATACAAAAATTAAATGTGCTTCTAGAAAATTAAATTACTAGAGGCTTCCCCCTTTCCAATAATTAATACACACTCTAGAAGCTTCTCCCTTGTAATACAATAATTAATTAAATTAATTAAATACAAAGTCACCTTTTAATTTTAATTTATTTAATGACTTTATAGGAAATTAATTTAATTTCCTCTTATGCTCCACTTAGCCTTTGGAGAACGTGAAGGCTAAGAACTCCACTTAGTTGCTAAAAAGATGAGGACATTACAGTCTGCCCTCTTTGAAATTGCTTGTCCTCAAGCAATCTCAGTCCTGTTTTCTGTAGCACTTGCTCACTCTCCCAAGTGGCATCTTCCTCTGGCAGATATCTCCATTTGACTAAATATTCTTTAATCAACCTATTTCATAGAGTCCTTTCCCTAGTATCCAGAATAGCCTCAGGAATCAATACAAGCTTTCCCTCCTCATCTAATGGTGGCAATTTTGCAGAAGACACAACTCTTTGACCGATGGCTTTCTTAAGCCTTGACACATGAAACACATTATCCACCTGACTGCCCTCTGGAAGCTCAATCTCGTAAGCAACCTCACCCACCTTGCGAATCACTCTGTAGGGGCCATAAAACCTAGGCTTCAACTTCTCTGCTTCGCTCTTCTTGAGTGATGATTGTCTGTATGGTTGTAGCCTCAGGTAAACCATATCCCCAACCTCGAAGCTGTGCTCTATCCGGTGCTGGTTAGCATACAATTTCTACTGATTTTGGGCTTGCTATATATTCTCCTTGAGCACCCTCAAATAATCCTGACTATACTGCAAGAAGTGCGTTGCTTTGGGCACTCTAATATCCCCCAAAACCAGATCCATGAAACTAGGTGCTTCATAACCGTACAGTGCCATGAATGGAGTCATCTTGATGGACATATGATAAGTGGTGTTATAATAGTACTCTCCCATATGTAGCCATTTGACCCAAGCCCTCTATTGTGTGGTCACATAGTTCCTCAGATATCCTTCCACCTATTTATTCACAATCTCTGTCTGCCCATCTGTCTGTGGATGATAACTAGTGCTGGGTGTAAGATCCGTATCACACAACCTAAACAATTCTTTCCAAAAAGCACTCATAAATTTACTATTTCGATCATTGACAATAAAACTAGGTAGCCTATGTAACCTGAATATCTCTCTAAAGAAAAGATTGGCCACCTGTGCTATTGTGTCAGTAGATGGAATAGCAAAGAAGTGAGCAAACTTCATCAGCCGGTCAACAATCACATAGATGCAATCTTTCCCCTGTACTCGTGGTAACCCGGTGATGAAGTCCATAGAAATACTTTCCCATTTCCTATCCGGAATGGGCAAAGGTTGTAACAACCCTGCAGGATATGTGTGTTCTCCCTTATTCTGCTGATAAACTACACACTCGCTGACATACTTCTGAACATCATCTTTGACCCCTTTCCATGTGAACCGCTCATAGATCTTCCTATAGGTCTTAAAGATCCCTGGGTGTCCAGCTATAGGTGCATCGTGAAATGCCTTCAACATTACTTTCCTAAACTATTATGAAGGAATCAAATATATCCTACCCTGGAACTTAATCAATTCATCCATCACCACGTAACGATCATCATGTATGGTGCCTGCAATTACTCCAGAAGCCCAAGTGTCCCTCGCATACTCTTCTGTGATCTTATTTCTCCAATCTCCTGTAATCTCAGCTAGAGCACAAATATGAGGTTTCCTAGATAAAGCATCTGCCACCACATTCTTCTTACCTTTGAAAAACTCAATGTCAAAGTCAGGCCTGTAACTTCGTAATCCACTTCTGTTGTCTATCATTCAAGTCACGCTAGCTCATGAAGTATTTGATGCTGTTGTGATCAGTTTTGATAACAAACTTTCCCCCAACTAGGTAGGGCTGAAACTTAGCCAATGCATGCATAACAGCCAACATCTCCCGATCATAGATGGAATAGCTCCTCTCCACTCCACGGAGCTTCTTGCTCTCAAAAACAATGGGATGCTTTTCCTGTATCAAGACTGCCCCAATCCCATCTCTTGACGCATCACAATGAAGCTCAATTGGCTTTGTGAAATCTAGTAGAGCTAGTACTGGAAATGATGACATCACCTTCTTGAAATGATCGAAGCTTCTTTGAGCTGAACCTGTCCATGCGAAGACCCCTTTCCTTGTAAGGTCTGTCAAGGGTGCAGTGATTTGTGAAAATCCCTTAACAAATCTTTTGTAAAACCCGCAAAGACCAAGGAATCCCTTAAGCTGTGTAAGATTCATAGGCGTAGGCCAATCAACAATAGCCCTAATCTTTTCAGGATCTACCCAAACTCCATTTGCGTTGATGATATGCCCAAGGAATAGTAGCTCAGTCATCCCAAACTCGCACTTAGATTCCTTGGCATTTAATGACTCTTTCTCCAAAGTGGACAACACCATCTCAAGATGTTGTAAATGCTCCTCCCAAGTCTTACTGAAGACTTAAATGTCATCAAAGAAAATCAAGACAAATCTCCTAAGCTGCTCCCTAAATACTTGATTCATGCAACTCTGGAACGTAGCAGGGGCATTGGTTAGCCCAAATGGCATAACCAAAAACTCGAAGTGGCCATAGTGACACCGAAAAGTTGTCTTCTCAATGTCCTCCCTCATCTTGATTTGATGATACCCTGACTGTAAATCTATCTTCGTAAAAAAGCATGCACCATGCAATTCATCAATTAGCTCATCTATCCGTGGGATGGGATATTTGTTCTTAATGGTCTTCTTATTTATTGCCCTGTAACCGATGCACATGCGCATCGTCCCATCCTTCTTCTTTACCAACACTACCACTGAAGCAAAGGGGCTCTTACTAGGCTTAATATGCCCTATTTCCAACAACTCCTTAATTGCCTTCTCTATCTCATCCTTATGTTTCTTAGGATGACGAGAGGGAGTAATCGTAACTGGTTTGGCTCCCTCCTCGAGCTCAATAACATGCTCTATCCCCCTGTCAGGAGGAACCCCATGCGGAATCTTGCCAAATACCTTAGTGTGCCTGTCAAGCATCTCCTGGATATCTGGTGGATGACTCTTCACCTATGGCTCTTGTGAAGTTGGCATAGTGAAACATTCAGCTGCCCACTCTATTTTATTATGCCGAAAAAGTCTCTGCATTCTCCTCAGGGAAACTACTCTGCAACTCCCATCTAAAAGTCCTCTAAGTACAATAGTTCTTCCCTCATGCTGAAACGTCATCTCCAATTTTGCTAGGTTAAGTGTGAACTCTACTAGCGAGGCCATCCATGTCATACCGAGGATGACATCATAGTCTCCCATGTCTACTACATAGAACTCATCCTCCAACTCATAGCCATCTCCAAACCTGATGTGAAGATTAGATATCTTCCGAGTGCATAATAGTTTGTCACCATTAGCTACCATGATTCTAAACCCAGAGTGCTCCTCAATCTGTAGACCTCTCTTGGCTACCCATTGTGCATCTGTAAAATTATGTGTAGCCCCAGTGTCAATGAGTGAGATCACTTTCTGCCCTTGGATAGTACCTTTGACCTTAAATGTGATTGCCTTCTGAGCCCTTGTTAATCGTGCTAATGACTTCTCATCCTTAGGAATGTTGCTCTCCTTTGTAGTACTATCCTCATCTGAATCAAAGTGTTGATCCTCCCTCTCTGACTATGACTCCTCTGCTGAGAAATACTCCATTTGATTTGCCTTAGCCTTGAGAGGACACTTATGAGATAAATCCCAAGGCTCTCTACAATGAAAACATAACTTCTTCCTTCTTAAATCATTCAAGGTGTCATTATCCAACTTATCTCTTTTTGGCTAAGCATCCTTGTGAAAAGTTTTTTTGTCCTTCTCCTTGTCCTTTTTCATATAAGAATCCCTGTGCTGAAATCTGCTCCTAAATGAAGAAGGTGCTAAGTCACGAGCATTTTTAGTGGCCTCCTACAACGTAGCTGGGTCATGCCCCTTGACCCAACCTCACAAGGGTTCTGAGAGTCCATCCATAAACAACACTATAACCTTCTCTCTAAAATATCTATGACCAACATAGCTAACCTCTGAAACTCATTGATATACATCTCAACTGATCCCCACTGCTTGAGTTGTGCCAACTCCTTAAACTGTAATTCGGGATCTTTGGTATCAAATCTCTCTATGAGCTTCTTAGTGAACTCCTCGTAAGATGTGATCTGATTATGTCCCAAGGTTATCTTGCCATGGTGCCACCACTCATGTGCCAGTTCATCCAAGTGAATAGCTGCATACTTTATATCCTCCTCCTCAGGCATAGGATTCAACTGCAAGTATGTATCCATCTTCTGCACCCAAGCTCGTGTGGTCATCTTCCCTGAAGCATCATAATAAGGTAAAGAAAGCTTCCCAACTTTCTTTCTCAACTCAAGGTTTTGACTTCTTCCTCCTAATCTAGGCATGTGTCTCATCCTCAAGTCCATGTAATCTCTGAGAGAAATGTCCACCTGAAACTCCGGTCCACTGGCCTCCCAATCCCTCCTGAACTAATCCTGTAACTCCGTAATCTGAGGTTCATTAACCGGTTGAACTGGATCTCTGGGTGTGAAGGTGGGTAGAAGAGGTCTCGAGCTGGCTGTTCGAGTGGGGCGTGCAACATGTCTAAAGTTATCAGCCTCATTCCCATTGTTGTCATGTCCATTATTACCATTAATGTCGCCTCAGCCTCCATTATCATTGCCCCTATTATTGTTGTTTCCATTGTTGGCATCACCTGGATTAAATATCGATGCCCATTTGTCTAGCCATAAGCTGCAACATCATATTACGCTGCCCCTCCTCTAATGTACCCAATAACCTGAACATTACATTTTCCTGATCTAGACCGCTATTCCTACCTCCATCTAATCCTGTATTCCTATCATCTCGGTCACCCATACTGCTATCTTGTTCAAAGAATATCTCCTCTGTGTCTGTATGACTAGATTGTATGTCCCTCTACACGGATGAACTACCCTGTTCGTTCTACAAGTCTAAACTCCTATTTTGTCTTGCTCTGGTATTGCGGAAATGATAAAGCCCTTCTCGCATGCTCAAACATAAATGCTTAAGATCTCCACAGAATGGCAGGACTTATAGCTCTGATACCACTGTAATGGGCACCCTGGAAATGCCCAATAACTAAACCAACTACTAATAGAGATTTTAACGTCTTTGCATAGATTTAAACCACATAACATGAACATAAACAAGGAATTCATGCAAACGGAAAAATTGGACTACTGTTGAAATATTATTAGTTCTCAAACTAATAAAATTAAATACATAGCAATGAATTCCAAAGGCCAAACCTCAAGAGAATGACGTCTAGAATGTCACAAGAGAGGATGGATGTCCTCTAATGCCAAGAACAGAATTGTAGATCCAAGTTCCTATCAAATGCAATTCACCATCATCCGATGCTAAACAATGAAGCTTCCACCTCTATTTTTACTTTCCCTACACCCTTCTCTCTTATGCTCCACTTAGCCTTCGGAAAACGTGAAGGCTAAGAACTCCACTTAGTTGCTAAAAGGATGGGGACATTACACTATGGCTCAGTGTTAGTCAGAGATCTTGATGCTCCTTTCCTCCTCTTGCCTGCTTCCTATTGAGATGGCATGTTTCTAGATCTTTAAGGAGTTTTGTTGCTATCAACGATCTTTCCTGTCTCCTGGTCATTCAATGGCAAGTTATATCTGGTCAGGGATTTCTTCTCTGATTTTCCTTGCCTCTGTTGTCTGCATAGAGGTCGGTTTCTCTCATATGGTGTTGGGAAGGAGTTATTGTGCAGAGGTGGACCTTAGTTGGAGGTCCCTGAAGGTTCAGGTCAAGGGTTCTTGGTCTAAACCCTTTTATCTCATTTGGGCCTGCCGTTTGGTAAAGTATATTTTACAGCTGGTTATAATGGAGGTTTTAGGAGTCTTGTCAGAATCCACTATGCATTTTTGCAGGAAGATGATGTTTTTATTATGGATCGGTTGGTTTGAGGTTCTATGCTTAATCCCTTCTTGCTGCTGGTTCTGGTTGCCATGACTTTACCCAAGTTCAGAGTTTCTGCTGGTTTTTGGAAGCTTATTCTTTTGAGCAGATTTTACACAGTGAAGGGCTTCAGTCCTGATCTCAATGTTGTGGTTAAGGGTACCAGTCAAAACCCTTGTCGTGCGCTTAGGTGTTTCTATCATTTTTGTGATAATGAACCCATTTTCTGTTGTCATTCTTGGGAGGTTGCGCTGGCTTGGGGATCCTGTCAAAACCCCATTTTGGTTTCAGGTACCATGATAAAATCCCAGTTCAGTTTGAGTATGTTTTTTTTCGAAAGGAAATTCTCCTTTCCTTTGTTTGTTAGCTTTTTCTGCTCCTGACCAGGTGGATGCTGCTAGTTTTCAAGGGCCCAATCTGGTGGAAGGTTGTTTTTGGTTTAGTTCACAAGCAGGTTTTGGGATGTTCCAGTCCCTTTTCTTGGAGAGAGTTCAGTTCTCTTTTCATATGTTCTGTTGGACTCTCATGGTTTGTATTGATGATTTAGGGAGCCATGCTAAAACACTAAGGATTGATTTAAGCACCACTTGTGGTTCTCGGTGATCATGTTTTGGAAGGCATTCTCTTAACAGTTTTTTTTTTTTTTTTTTTTCAGATTAGAAGGGTGATCATTCAAGAAATCAGTCCCTTGAAAACATCTTAATATATAATTGATGACCAAAGGCAGACTTCTAAAATGGCACTTTGATGTTGGAAGTCATGTACCAAACCTACACTCTTTTGACTTATCCAATTTGAATTTCTTTAACAAGTAGATCATGTTATTGTGGACATGCCTCCATCATCAGCATAATTGGCCCTTCTTCACTTTTCAGATTCAAGTTTTTCTTACTGTTTTTCCAAATGAGAAGGTGAAGAAACTATATTCAAGTGCCAAGACCTCAATGAGAAATGTTTTTCTTTGTTCGTCTCTTCATTTGTCTCAGTTTTCTGATGAGTACCTTCAACTTTTTATTCGACAAATGAGATTATTTTAGCATTGTCTTTGTAGCACTGTATATTTTATCCACTATCTTGCTATCATAGCTCAACAATCTAAATAAAGGTTCAAATTCTTGCAAATCTTTCCATTTTGAAAATGATCTGCAGGAGACTAATATTCCCATCATTAGCATCAACTCAGAGAGCTACAAAGAAGGCTTGGCCCTAAAACCTTTCTGATCAGTCTACCTGATCTAAATGAGATTGAACAAACTTCATACTACATTGTCTCAAAAAATCCTACTTACCATTCACACTGAATGTTTTCCCACTTATATGTTTATTGATTCTGAAGTTGAGACTTGAGCTAAGCATCTTGCGGAGTTGCCTGTGGGTTTTCTACTATTTGATGACTTACACTTTCTTCTGCAGTTTGCAGTGAGATAGTATTTCAAAACTTAGACTGTGTAAACGTAATTTTTTTAAAACTGTTACACTATTTAGCAACAAAACTTGCAAGTACAATCCAAATTACCAGGAAAATGAAGGCTGTGTTCTATCACAACTACCCATTCTGATGCTTACTCCAGATATAACTTTTTTTTTAAATACTTGAAACCTGTATTACAAAAATAACGTTTGGAAAATTCCCATGCAATATTCATCAGGCACTAATGAAACATAATCATTAATGTACATAGTAAACAACTGGGTAACAACTCTCTATTTGCTTAGAGGGTAGAGTAACAAAACACTTAAATACGATGGAAAGAGTCTAGAGATGAACGGAACAACAGAGTAGGAAAATTTACAATTAATGTGGTGCTTACATCAGTTTCGTATTTGTGTTCTGTGTTATTTGTAGGAGCTAGTAGACATTGAGGGAGATGGATTGGCTGACTTGGTGTTTCAGTGCATCCAGAGTATGGAAATTGATAACCGTTTGATGGTAAGTAGTTCAACTTCATATATCTTTTTAGTGATTACATACTTTATATTCTAATATTCCTTGAAATTCCTCTTCCATTGCATGCAGTTAACTTGCTATTAGCATGCTAATAAATATAGTGATATAATGAAGTTCTAAGGAGCTCTATTAAATGTTTCAGAAGGTTCTAAAGAGCTCTATTTAGTCAGCATTCATTCTGTTGCCTAGAATCTATTTTATTCAAATTGCTATAGGATGTGGGGAAAATCAGCTGTGAAATTTACCAGGCAGAAAGCTGCTAAAAAATGACATTGAACCAGTTTCACGTTCTTTCTCAATCAAACTCTGAGAGACTTTTTTGGAGAATATGCAAAAATAGATTAGCAATTTGATTCTGATATCAAAATTGTAAGATCCATTACTAGTTGCTCCTATAAGGAATTGCATACTGCAAATAAAAGGATTTTGTTAAGCCTAATTGAGTCTTTCTGTTATCACAATTACATGTTCTTCTGGACCTCAATCTCTTTATAAGAGTAGTTACTGCCTAAAAGAAATCTTTCCTTTGAACTTTCAAATAACCATACCATCATTCCTTGCCCATTCCTTTTGTTTTTTAGTGATTCTCATTAACATTAATGTTGTTCTCTCTATTTCTTATTGACCTATTTGGCATATAGCAGTACTCTCCCAGTTTTTAATTCTGAAGGGGCTTGCCATATTAGCTTAGAATGAAATTCATATTTGTGCCACATTTGGACAATACATGTAATCTGCATATGGTGGACACCTTTTATTATCCATCTGATTTTTGTGTAAGTACAGGAATGAGGTGCATGTAGAACAAGCATAAAAAAAGATAATTGATAATGACATCAAATCTTAGTTGGGTATAGTCTTCAATTTATTTTGTATAAAACATGAGGAGAAAATATTGTGCAACTGTAAATGAGAATGCTTCTTTATTTGCAAAAGGAAAACTATAATAAAATTTTTGACACACTTGCAGTTATATCAGCACATTGTTCTCAATGGTGGCAGTACAATGTATCCAGGACTACCAAGCAGGTTTAAATTCTGAACTCTTGTTCAAGTTTTTTTCTCAAGCAGCACACCACTATCTGCACCTCCTAGTTTGTTCCATAATTTTGTTTCTGAAACGTGTTGCTATTCAGTTCAATACAGATGTCTCGAGTCCTTGACAAATTCATTTTGTGGTCTTATTAGCAACCTCACTTTCCGACTCCTTTTATTATGATCAGCAAAACAAAATGCCTTATAGAATGTTGAATAAGAGTTGGAAAAGAAGCAGAGAACACAGACTGCAAAAAAATATAGAAATGACAAAATGAAGTCACCTGACCTTTTCGTATTTACTTCCATCCATGTTTTGTTGGCCATTTAGTTTTTTGCAAAACCTCACGATTCTCTACAAACTTTTGGTTCGATAAAATCATCTTGTCTTGGTTGTGAATTGTAGAAATAACTAGAAGCAGAGAACCTGCTGCTCATAAGATCTGTCCAAAGAACACTGACTACAAAGAATATAGAAATGACAAAATGAAGTCATCTGACCTCTTCGCATTAACTTCCATCCATGTTTCGTTGACCATTTAGATTTTTGAAAAAACTCACAATTCTCTACAAACTTTTCATTCGATAAAATCATCTTTTCTTGGTGGCGAATGGCAGAAATAACTTGTATCATCAAAACCTTTCTGTACTATAATGTATAGAAAGAAGTTTACGGGATAGCTTATTCTTTATTCAAATTTGTAATTTCGCTATTTTAAAATACATTGATTCAAGGGTTAGGATATATTTACCAAATTGTATGGCCATATTTTGTGATGGTAAGTCCCCTGCCAAAATCGTCATCATTGAAATTTACACTGTTTAATGCTTCCTTCAGATTGTTACAATAACATCCGATATGTCTATAAAGCAAGCCTTGGCTGAAAGTCGAGTAAATTGTAATCTCTTTTTATGTTAATTAACTCCAAGATGACATATGCAGTCTTCCATGAGTGCCAAGTGTTCCATTCATTCTCATGAGAGATGGGTTCTTTTGAACCACTCCTCATGAAGCCTAGGTCAAATTTGACTGAAAAACTGCACAGTTGAAACCTGGTAGCAATATCACAATATTTTGTCACTCTTCTTTTAAAAAGCAGTCATCATTATATGCCATACAAATCAAATCCAATATTAGAGAGTTTGTTTGTCATGCTGCACCTGCTTTTATCCCTACATTTCAGAAATATTTTTTCTGAATACAGGATTTTGATTGAAAATTTGAATGTATGCACGGAAACCTAGGAACTCCATGCACAGAGCCTTTTATTCTCAGGAAATGTTATTCTCAGGAAATGCTCTCTTAGGTTTCTTTAATTGACAGTAGTTTATTCTTGTTTAAAAAAGCCTTCTTGTGATATGGATTGAATTAGTATTTTCATTGTGAGTCACTATTAGAAATTGGTTTCTAAGATATTGTGCCTGCTTGGGAATCAAAAGGTTTTAATACTGGTTATTTTTGTTGCTTTGCCTTGTCAACAGACTGGAAGATGAGGTTCGATTACGCTATCTGAATAATGTTCTGAAAGGAAACAAACAAGGGCTTAAGGTTGTTTCTAGTTTTCTCATTAATCGAATGAGTTTTTTCTGTATGCACTTATTGCATGTTCTCACTATTGCCCTCATAAGATATTTTTCCTGTTAAGATTTATCAAGTTACAGTAAGTCTGCACTGATTTACTACCTTTTTTCCTTTTAAATAGAAACTTCGATTAAGAATTGAAGATCCTCCAAGGCGTAAATATATGGTTTACTCAGGAGGTTCTGTGTTAGCTGGGATTATGAAGGTAAGATACACAATCGTTATTTTTAAGATTCTTGATTTAACAGGTGAATGGTTGAATAACTATCATCAATGATAACATGTGCCTTACTTTCAGGATGAGCCTCAGTTTTGGATATCCAGACAAGAATATGAGGAGGAAGGTTTCAGGTGCCTCCAGAAATGTGGGCAGTCATGACAGTACTGAAAACAGGCTATAATATCACAAGTCATACATTTGATGAACAGAGGGTCATATGTAGTTTTTCCAAGGAAATTACATTCTGCGATTTTTTCACTGCGGATTGCCAGGATTTTACAGCAAATGATGCCTTCCAGTACTAAAACAATGATTTCTTTCAAGCCACTTGGCAAATTGTAGAATTCAGACAATCTATGTGTGCATGTTTGATCTCACATTCATTATTACTCCACAAAAGGTCACATTGAATATCGAAAAGTTTTTAAGAGAATTAATGTTTCCAGTGACAAGGGCAGACTTTTTTTCCTTCTTATTATTGACAGTAGCTAATCATATAGTGTCGGATGCTCATGAGGGATGTTCTTTTGAATCTCATTTCATGTGAATGAGAAACTCATAAGTGAATCTAAATAATTTCCTTTGACTTTCAGAAGTGATGGCAGAAGACATTCATCTAATAAAAAATGCTTTACGTTTGGATTCTTAAGCTAGATTAATGTTAAAATGATACAGTTAAATTATCTCTACTAGCTCGCAGAGATGGTTGCATTTGTTTTTCACTGTGACTCTCCCCTCATCCCTTGCCACAAGATTTTTTGGGTTTTTGCCCTGAAATGCCTCTTTAGGAGATCCTAGAGTTTAGAAATGTCCAAATGTCCCAAGATGACTCTAGATGTTTATTATGTCCTTGGACCATCCCAGTAATCTCTAAACGTCCCCATAAATTTGGCTGAAAAGATAATGAAATTTAAATAATATTGAATAAAATAAAGGTAATGGGAATCCTCTTGGGACCCCACACCCTTAATCAAACCCTAAGCCCTCCTTATAACTAAACCAATTGCCCATTTGTAACTCACCATTATCACAATCAATTTAATTTTGCACATTTAGTTGAAAAGAGAAGGAATGACCACTAATTTCGAGGATTTTCATTGTTGTCTATGAGATCACTCATTGCTAGACAAGCCATAATCACCATAGCTGGAAATAGGAACCTTGTTCTATTAGTATTTTTCTTTTCATTTCTGGTTTCGATAAAGATCTTGCCCAATCCTTTTTCCTACTTTACTTTTAGCTAGCTTAGTTCGCAAAGAACTGAATATCATTGAAGCAAGTCTCAAGGTTTTCGTAAGAATGCAAGTGCTATAGAAAATCATTTTAAGTAGCCTTTAGTCATTGTCAAAGTTTATTGAATGGCTATTCAGACGCACAAAACTGGTCATTTTTGACAAAAAGAGTCAAAGAAATTCAAGGAGGGGAGATCATTGGTTGTATCATATCTGCAAATTAATTTCCATAGGAATTATAATAAGGTTGGTCACCATTTATGAGTGAGCATAGATTTAGGGCTTGTGGAAACATAAAAGAAGGCTCAATTACCTAGGTTGGTCCAAGCGGGTGAATCAAAGACTAGAGGTGTTCTTTAGAATCTAAAGTGAATCAAGCCAATATCAAACTAATGAAAATGGCATTGAAAATCCATCATGATATACAAAATTGGATTTCCATACAGACCTGTGCAATGGTACTATTCTGTGTGAAATATAGCTGCGTCGTAGAGAACGTGGGCAGGGTACCACTCTCTTTGGCAAACAATATTTCGAGCGTGAAAATTATCAGTGGGAGTATGAGACAACAAGGTACAAGTTCCTTCATTATCATTGATGTGTGGAATTATAGTAGACATCTGCCACTCGTTGCTACTATTTATTCACATGTTTAGTTGACTCATATTTTGTTATGATTGTTTCAAGAAGTGTAAAGATGCAAACTAACGAATTTCATTTTTTTAAGGAGACCTGGAAAATATTGTGGCTTCAAATAGTGTGGAGATTGTCATCGCTGCACTGTTCCTTCACATGACAAAAGCACAGCTGCAGACTGTGAACGTAGGTTCTTGTACTGAAGAACCCGTGTAATAGCGTCGATGTATTTTGGTATCCAAATGAAAATGAAGGAAAATCCATTGGCGAATTTCTCGTGGATTTGCTTTTGAATCGATTCTCATTTTTTCTGTAAGGTATAGGGTTTATGTTTTTCAAGTTTTGTAAGTTTGACGAGCATACTTGATTCTCATTTTCTATTTAGGTAAGGTTTAGGGTTTATGTTTTTAAACTTATGTAAGTTTGACGAGCATCAGAACAAGTGCAATGATTGTTTATAGTTTTCCTTTTGGGCATTATTGAAGATTGAAGGGATGAATGAAGGAATGCTTTTAGTTTTTCATTGGATATTATTGAAGATTGAATGGATGAATGAAGGGAGATTTTCAATGATGAAACAAGACTAAGGTGAAAGTAATCTCTCTCGATCAATTTTCTTTTGTTGTCAATTTTAATGAAGTAATTTGTTATTCTACTTAGAGATTCAACATTTTGGGTATTCATATTTGCAGATTAGATATCACCAAAAGTTGTACAATTCATGGAAAATAATGTCATTCTATTTCTATTGATCGTGCCATGCAAATAAGACAAACCTTGTCTTCTCATTCCTCTTTGGGTATTTTCCACCTCACTCTTTCACATGTAAGATGGTGTGAGCTTGTTTTTAATTGAGCAATTAACATTTGTGCTTTCTATTTTATATATGTCTCCATGTAATGCTTTTGCAATTGATCACATTTGGGATTAAAATGTTCAATGTAATATTCTCTTTTTCTTCCAAGATCCTTTGATTTAAAATATCATTTTTTTCTTTCTCTCTTATTTACTTTTTGATTTTAGAGTTAATATTAAGGCATTCATGTATATTAATTCTCCATTTATCTAGCCACTTGATATTTAGTTTCATCTAGGTGTTTTTCTTCTATCTAACCTTTCATTTGTCAAAAGTTTGGGCCAACAATGATCTTCCATTTCCTATATTCTCTTCAAATAGCCTAACAATCCAATCATTGCAGTCGCTTAAATCAAGAAGGCCTCAACTTTTGGTAATATGACTTTGTATAGGATTGTGGTCTTAATCTTGAAAATACTTGTGATAAGATATCTTTGTAGACTTTTTGTTTGCTTCTATCTTGTTATTGAGGTGTCGTTGCCCCAAACCTCACAACAATATAGAACCATAGGGATAATAAGTAACCCAACAAACATCTTAGTTTCCCAATCCAATAACTTAGTAGATTTGCATCTATTTTGAAGCATGTATAATCATTCGCATTGCCCTTGTATTGTAGACAAAAGAAGTAGATATCAAATCACCAATTCATTTAAGGTGTCTGATAAATTCTTTTTTTCTTTTTCTTTTTCTTTAATTGGACATGTCGAGGTAGATCTACAAGGGTTTGAAATTTGGAGTTGGTTGTCAAATCCAAGAGGCACTCATAGTTTTTTTATCATTTTATGTCAAAACAAAGATTGTCATCACATCTAGAAGATCTAAACATATGGACCAATTGTCAACTTTGGAGAAAATTATCATTTGGAGCAAAAAATAAAATGTAAGTCAAGCCATACAAACAACCTACATAATGGTACAATTTAAAAATTCTTTAATTTTTTTCATCGTAATTAAATTACTATTTTTATATTAAAAAACCTAATTTTAAAAAAAAATAAAATAAAATAAAAAATATTTATCTGTTGTTTAGGCTTTGTGTAACATTGTAAGTACAAAAAGGATGACTTTATAAGTGTGAGTCCCACCATTAGAGGTCATGGCCCCTCTAATGGTTTGTTGACCCCTATTAGGGTCCTAATCACATACGAGGGCTCAAGCTTCTCTTCTTTAGAGTGTGGGGTGTGGCCCAACATGGCCCTTAATTCATCTATATTTATGAATTTATTTTGTTACAAAAATAGAAAATATATGAATATATATATTTTTAAAATATTTAGTAGTAGAAAATTTAGCAAAATAATCAGAGTTGGCTCTTTTTCCAGTTTAATAGTGTTTTCAAATTCCACCTAGAGGTTTTCAACTAGCTGGTAGAGTTTTTCAAAGTTGGTAGCAATTTACAAAACTTCGTGATGACATAATGCTAATAGCAACATATGCATTTGAACCACTCTCTAATGTAGTTTCCATTTTGATAGTCAATTTTGAAGGTTCGTAACTCAAGCTCACAATCTCTAATTTAAAAGCTATTTTTTATTTGGGACAAAATTATGTTCTCTTTATATTGGTGTCAATGTTCTTAAGTTTGGTTTTGAATTTTTCTTAAATGGTAGGCTCTCACAAATGTTCTAAGTTCTCATTTGAAAAATTTATGGGGATCTTTGTTAGATCGGCGGTTTTCGTTGCACCAAAAGGTCGACTTGTTAATGCCTGATACAACCACTAGATTGATAGAAGACATAAGAGGTTGTTATACTATGTCACAAATCTTGAAGGGGAACACTCGTAGAATTTTTCAAAGTTGGTAGCAATTTACAAAACTTCGTGATGACATAATGCTAATAGAAACATATGCATTTGAACCACTCTCTAATGTAGTTTCCATTTTGATAGTCAATTTTGAAGGTTCATAACTCAGGTTCACAATCTCTAATTTAAAAGCTATTTTTTATTTGGGACAAAATTATGTTCTCTCCATATTGGTGTCGATGTTCTTAAGTTTGGCTTTTGATTTTTTGTTAAATGGTAGGCTCTTACAAGTGTTTCTGAGTTCTCATTTGAAAAATTTATGGGGGTCTTTGTTAGAGTGGTCGTTTTCATTGCACCAAAAGGTCGACTTGTTAATGCCTGATGCAACCACTAGATTGATAGAAGACATAAGAGGTTGTTTTATTATGTCACAAATCTTGAAGGGGGACACTAGTGGTTAGTCCAATAACCACACCCCCCCCCCCCCCCCTCTCAACATTACCCGAAAGGATCCGAACCTGTGACCAAGCTCTGATACCACTTATTAGAGTTGTGGTTGTTGTTTCTCCAAAAGATCAACATATTAGTGCTCGATACAACCACTAGACTTATTGAAGACACAGGAAGTTGTTAAACCATGTCATGAATCTTGAACGAGAATGTTGGTGGGTAGTCCAACACTCTCATCTTATTCTTACAGTAGCAATTTTGGATTCTTTTTATAAAAAAAAATTGTGCTCTGTAATGGTATGATCAAATTAATCTTTTTAAAAATATATATGTTTTTCATTTATGTGGTTGAATTTGATTTTTGATGTACTAAGATCAAGACCACTTAGTTATTTTTGGTAAGTGTTATCATAAAAGTTCTAAGTGTCAAATCATATTTTCTTAGAAAATTATTCCTAGACTAGACTTGGGGATTAATCTAGTGGTTGATTCATATGTATTAATCTCAAAATTTATCATTTGAGGAGGCATCATGGATTTTTCTCTTCATCCTTCTATGGTAATCTAGGATAAGGATAATTATGAGTCTTGGCAAAAAGGTATCTTAATAGATCTTAGGCCACTTCAAATTTCACCTTATTTTTATGGATAATTACTTAAAATGGACAAGTTTTGAAGAAACCAATTTGGGGTAATAGGAATGACCAAACTATGAGATTGATGGAACACTTAATGTTAGTATTCTAAAAATATGTCAAAATTTGAGTTTTGACAAACACTTTGGATCAAGATTTGTGAAATCTTTAGATACCCTCATATCTCTCCATCTCAAATGGCATGCTGCAAATTGTCTCAATCTACTTGATGATACAATTAATATACCCTTCAATGATGAAACTTATAGGACATTAAATATAATGAATAACTTGATTATTTAGATGACAAAGAGAAGTTTATTTTCTTTCTCCTCCTATTAATACTATATCTACATCTGTGTTACCTATGATGACACTTTTATTGCTACAATAATGGCTACATTTTAGTATACTTAGTGTCTTCCAAATATAGCTAATTTGGGATGAGAACTTGATAGATATTTAAGGTTAGAGGACACTATTGATGGTATTCATACCTCTTTGATGTTACTTTTAATAAAGTTATGTTGTTCACTTCAAATATTGTAGGAGACAATTCTGGTAATAATTTTTCTTCTCAGCCACCTTATCATTTATTACAATTTTACTATAGTGTGGAGACCCCTAGGCAACATTTGAAGGAGACAATTATTTTTGGCTTGTGGTCTACATCAAACTTACTACAAGATTCTAGATTATCATCTTCATTAACGTGGCATGAAACACCTCACGTGGTGATATTTCCCAACATCAACATGGAAACACTTGATCAAAGTTCAAAAATGTGTCTTTCATTTTCTTCCAAAATATAATCTTTCTTGCAACTATACTCGGCTTTGTTTCTTCCCAGGAGAGGAATGTTCTTTGTAGGCATTGACTAAATATATATATTTTAAACATCTAGCATTATTCCAAGATGTTACACATTGGGGAGAGGCTACATGATCTCTCATATTTGGTCTTATTGGGGGGTGGGGATGTGGGACGAGGGGACTTTTTCTACATATAAGGTTTTATTCTTCTCATCTCCTTTAACAACTTTTTTCTTTTATTCTCTCTTTTGGAGAGGAGATTTCTTCCACTTGGTTTTATTATCTTCTCCATTTGTGAGAAATTGTATGTGTACATAAATATGTAAATGGCTTATTATCTAGGACAGGTCTTTGATCTGTTAACATTCTCACTTAAGGGGGATTTTGGCTTGAAAGAGTTGATTTACTTAGATAGTTGTCACTTAGGTCATATTCACACTTTTTAGTTATGTTTACTCGGTGTACACAAAGAATACAACTTTTTGTCTCATATCATAAGATCAAACACTTTTTATAATCTCAATAAATATTATGGCTCGCATTGGATTAGATAATCAAGTAGTTTTCCTTGTAATATCGATCCATCATCATTGTATATATGCATTTTTAATAGGAGTACAATTCATTCTTTCCATATCAATATTCTCATTTCATTGCACTTTCTATTAGGCACTTAGGCCTTTGGTGTCTACCTTCATATCTAGAACTCATATAATGTCAAGTTTATGATGATATTTAAAAGCCAAATAATCATAGTGATAACACTAAAAACTCCCCGATACTTGGCATTGTCAAAGAGAAAAAGGGCATTCTACTTATTGTTCTACCCACAAAGTGGGATCAAAACTAGGGTTAAAATTTTAATCAAATATGGCCTTGTGCTCATCAAGATCATTATCCCACTTAGAGTTTGTGTATCTAGTTATTTCTAAACCTATGCTTGTTACATAGTTAATCCCATGAATGTGAGTGCCTTAAATGCAGTGTAGAATGTGTTTTTCCACCTCCTAATGAATCTTATAAGGCTTTCTTATGAAGTTTAAAATGATCCCAATTGTAAATAGAATATTAAGGTGAGTATCAATCATGTAGATAATGATACCAATAATTTGATGATACAAAGTGGCATCTCCAAGTAGATTCAAACACTTTGTCACAAGTTTGACTCCATATAGAAAGGTAGTTATTACAAGCTTAAAATAAGCCTTGCAAAATGAGTCAAATGATAAAGAGCATGCTTGGGCTAGGTAAGAGAGAGATCCCATAAGAGGTCTTAATAATCTCAAACTTAAAAAAAGATTACTTAGGACCCAAGGAAATCATGGAAAATCTATTATTCAAAGAATCTTGACTTTAGCAATAAGGGGTGAGGTTCTTCTTGTGATAATAAAATTATCAAGAGTGAAAGCCAAGAAAATGAAATTTTCCTATCTCAATATGTATACATTTGCATTTAAGTGGAATATAAAGAACTCAATTGAAAGAAGAAATGAGACCATATTTGCATACTAAATCCATGGGACCTAACTAAGTCCATATAGAGATTCCTTTGAACTACATAGAAATGAAGAATCCTTAACAAATGCTTATGGTTGTTCCATATAAACCACCATTAATAAATATGTCATTCATATTCATTTGACATACAACCAAACCATGGATTGTAGTAATAGTAAGATTCATTGTAATGGAGTTGATCTTGGTGACAAGAGAAAATGTCTCAATGAAGTTAACACCATGAACATGCAAGAAATTATTGGCTACAAGCTATCATTGAACTTTCTAATTTATCCATATCCTACAAATTTAGTTTGATAAATCCACTCATATTTTTCTTTCAAGCCATACAATAACTAATACTCTTATTGTAATTCCCAATAGAAGTATAATTATTTCAATTAGAATCCATATAAGACTATATTTCTTTTGAAAATCCCAATCGAGAAAATAAATTGATAGCTTGTTCTTCAAGATCTACTATATTAATCACCATTTTAATGATCAACCTCTCCCATAACCATTTTCTTCCTAGAATGTGGAGCAAGCTCCCATATGTTGTTTGTATCAAAGATTTTTACCCCTTCTCCATGGTTGACTTGATCTTATAAATCCTTGATGCTTTCTAGAATGACTATGGACGTGATGTTGTTCAAATTTCAGTATGGAAAATATCTTGATATTGTGATTGATTTATCCTTGTGTCTAAATGATCCATTAAAAGAATCCCTAATATGGTGTAGAAGTGGAATGGGATAGAAGAGAAAAGTCTCAGGCCTTTAATTATGGCAAGGAAAATGGGGAGAAGAATCCTTGTGACAAACTATGTAAGTAGAAGCTAGATGGAAGCATTTTAATTCATTCTCATTTGCTTTATGGAGGAAGGAAGAATGTGAGAGGATGACATGGGATAGGTTTACTTGAAAAATACATTGCACTTAATGAAGTGGCCATGTGTCTCAAGCTCTAATTGTTGATCTCCTTTGACACCATCGAGGTATCCAAAAAGGATGTGAGGTCATAGATGAAGTTCAAAGACCCTATGATTCTATAGAGGAATGTGTACCCATGCAGGTCAATAAAATACTGAAAAACTCCACACAACATGTTTCTTACCACAATATAGTTCGAAGGAAGTGATGGCCTTAAATGGCTCATGCAAACTTTTGTTTTGGTTGTAAGAAATAGGGTTGGTAGCTTTAGCCCAATATTTGAGTTCAAGGGAGTATGTGTGCATCATGTATCCAATCATCTCTTTACTTAATCTAATTTCTTCTCAACTATGTCATTTTATTGAGGTGTATAGATTATTGTGTTAATTCACATACTCTTTGGCATTATCGATACAAGGAACACTAATGTACTCTATAGGTTCTTTGGGGTCTCCATCCTTGTATAGCCTTCTACGTGGAGCATTTTATTGACATCCAATATGGCATCAATGTTCGTCCCTACTAATCTTTTCATCGATGGCCCCATGCCCTACATATCTAGTTGGTCACTTTCAGAGTGGGTTCTCACCGGCTCCGTATTCAAACAGATCATCAGACCAGCAGAGTTGAGAGGATTTGTTAGTGTTGTGAAATGGATGCGGTTGAGAATGAGATAAACTTTATATTCTATTATCCCATACATTATGAGATTAGAGGGAGGTTTCATTACTTATTCAAAGAGTGTAGGTCCTTGTCCTCCTTTTTCAGGTGTGATGACCAATGGTGCCTTTCTCTTTTTCTACAGGAGGCTCTCTATCTTTAGGATTTCACCCTTAAGGAGTTGTCTACCCCTAGGTCTACATCTCTCCATCCACTTATCACTTCCTTCTTCACTTTGGTTACCTCTCCTAGAGGAACCAAGCGATCTCGGTGCCCATCCATAGATACTCACACCAGATTGAGGAGACCACACAAAGACCACTTGCACCACCAACAACACTGTACCTCCTCTACCTAGCGTTGGGCTCAAATTTCTCTGCACACAATTAACTATCCTTTTGTTTTGAGCTACTTTTCCATGGTTGCAAACTACTAGTTTTGCGGTTTTGTAACTCCCCTTTTGTTATTATTCCTCTTTCTTTTCTTCTTGTTCTACTTCTTTCTGTTTTATTTTGTCGTAATCAGATACTGTTTGGTGGTCTAACTGCCTTCTGGCCCTTGTTTGTATTCTTAGTCCCTTAAACCCATTTCTAGTCTCCTATTGGACATTAATAAATTATCTTATCTTAGCACAACCCTTAAACTTCTGAAATTGATTACATTTCCTTTCTTATAAAGAAAACATACTCATGTATATTTATAAAAGTCATTAATGAAGGTACACTAATTGTCATCTTTACCAAAAGATGAGTATGGAAAGGGATCTACCAAGCCACCATGAAATAACTCAAGAAAATTTTAAATCTCTCTAAGTCTTGCCTTTTTCAAGCCTATCCCTGGGCTACTTTTCCAAGGCCTCGCCATAACAAACACCATTCAATGAATCAATTAAATTTCTTTTTTGGCTATTTCTTGTGCATTAAGGTGCTAGAGATATAAATTCTTAATATGGCCAAACTAATCATATTATTTCTTTGTTGTAGAATTTGAATGGGTGATAAATGTTATGGTGAGACCCTTATGTGCAACATGAAAGAAAGAATAAAGATGAGAAGGGTTGGTCTTTCCTATAATGGTAAAATCATCATCTTCTATATTCTTGATTACAACAAGCTCTATAGTAAATTTTACATTTACGAAATTCTAGAGATGGGAAATTTAGTGGATAGAGAGAAGGTAAGTTGACAAGTTCAGCACATAGAGAACATTCATCAATGTATCGATGTCAATATTAATTGATTGACTAAATACCATCCATTTGAGAGTCATCCGTGATGAGAATATGAGGAACAACATAAGGTTTGTATGATAGGATTCCTTTATTTGGAAGAGAAAAAAGATGTAAAAAGAGTAGCTATTTTTCCTTTCCTAGATTTGAAAGGAGTGGACAATTTCACAACAAATGTGGCCAAATAGAAAATAATTCAAGAAGATGCTACAACTCATTTTTTTATTTTCTATGATATCATGCTTATTGTGACAAATCTTATTAAAGTGTCTATAAGTAATCATTTCCACCTTCTAGAAATTCCAATTGGATGTATACCATTTGGAATCTAGATTTTAAATAAAATGTTGATTTAGTTATCCTTTGCGTGGCATCTTCCTCATCCTATTATGTCTCTTATCAAATTGGCTTGATTTCTTGTCATTTCAATTGGTCATCCAACAAATCATGAGATTGTGATGGATTCAAGATATGTCGTCAAAATTATCTTTCTATGCTCATGCATCGACATTGCTAAGAAGGATGTGTATCGTCTTAAAATTTTAACACTTATAGTTTGATGCTCTAGACTTTATTAGACCCCATTTTGGTGATTTCAAGGTTTGAATGTCCATTATGCTTGATTACAAGAACCTTTATGTATTCCCCTTGCTTCTTTTCACCATACCCAACATCCCCATAGATTTTGGACCCATTCTACATGGGACAAGTTGCCAATGACAATTTGTCCCTAGGGATTTGGGTCATATTTGACCCAGGGCCCGATGATAGGGCATTCTTTTGGGGTTTTTTATTCACAAATGGCCTCGAACAAATTTGATATCTCCTCTCATCTTCAACAACATGAAATCATAATCAATTATATCTCTCAAGCAATTAAGTTGTGTGATTGAGAATTTAGATTCAAGACTTGAAGGCAAGCATCGAATTCAAGATCTCCAAGTATCCACTTCTTCAAGGTCCATAAAATCCAAGATAATATTCTCAAATTGATGCAATTCTTTCTCTCATGATGGCCAAGTAGAAGAATTCTTAATCAATCAAGAAGATTCATTCGTCCATCCTTCTCTCTTTTTCTTCTTCTTTACATGTGGCTATCAAGTATATCTACTTTTAAGATATAGGAGTGTCAATGATAAATCCATACATTTGTGAAAATATCCTCGATTCTACATATTATTCCAAGGTCAACTCTTTGGATTCCTAGAAACATTAAAAAATCTTCATGGATTTGAGTGATCGCTATATATGTTCATGAAGCTTTTGTATAAGGTGAATCAAAAATTTACCTTTCTACATTGCTTTCCTTTATGAATTTTCCTTCATCTTTCAAGGTTGATTCCTAAAAGGGGATTTAAAAAAGGAAAACCCCTTTCCACAACCTTTTCCCCATCTTGTGTGTGTGCAAAAATAGGTTACAAAGTTGTGATTTCAAATCTGGACAATACAGGTGTAGTTATAGGTTTTAGGAGACCTTTGTCAAAAATGATTTGGAAGAAGTCACAATTGGCAACTTGTCCCCTAAAAGTCAACTTATTCTGAAAAATTCAACATGTTCCTACCATTTTTCAGTGTAACTTTCTAAATAGAAAAGTATAGGCCCCTATTTTCTAGATCTGTAGATAAATTTATTAATGATACTCTAACAATTGGGAAATTCAAATTGAAATCTCCATATTATTCATTTAATTTTTAGATGCACTTATAATCCCTTATTTTCCCCTTTGTGCTTATTATACTTTATCATATCACACATCTAATAAGGAATTTAAAACCCCCATTGATCATAGATCTTGCATTGGCACGCTTCCTTCTTTTGGTTGTGCTAATTAGATTTGCGT
Organism: Cupressus sempervirens; assembly: GCA_028749045.1. Taxonomy (NCBI): domain Eukaryota; kingdom Viridiplantae; phylum Streptophyta; class Pinopsida; order Cupressales; family Cupressaceae; genus Cupressus; species Cupressus sempervirens. The sequence continues at coordinate 116,595,452 of CM053788.1, forward strand.
AAAGGTGGGTTTGTATTTAAATGTATAGACTAGTTTGGGAGGTAATCTACACCTTATAATTGTCTCATGTTTTTGTTTATACATTTTGGTGAGCATGGATCCTCTTACACACTTTTCATTTTGTACTTAGATCCTCTTTGCATGATCTTCTTTGTATGCATTACATATCTCCTACTTAGATATAGATCTACTTTGCATGTTTTACATTGAAAGTTTAAATTTGTTAGTTATATGTGCTTATCATGGGGATCTTATTATTTCATATCTCTTTAAAATTGGATTTCCTTTCTTTTATTACAAGTTTTATTACTTTGAGTCCTAATTATTGTATTCTCGTTAGAAGAATTTGTAGGCTTATGGGTTACTTTGATCTCAAGCCTTCATTCTTTCCTACTAATATTGATGAGACCAACATGCAAATTAGTGACATCAATCTTGTCATGTAGAAAAAAATATTCTCATTCTTCACATGATGAATATTAGGTTTTAATAGTTCCTCCTATGCAAGTCTGAAAACTCTTTAATGACTTTGAAAAATTTGAATAATGGTTAGGACAAGAAAATTCTAATCCTGAGATCATTTTCATCGTAGAAGGCTTAATGAAGCTAATTCATTATAATGAACATGGTCTTAACATCATGCATAGTATTTCTTAACATCATGTGTAGTATCTTTTAAATCTTGTGTAGTTCTATCATCTCATTTATAGTTCAATTCTAAACATGTATTATAGATTTTATTCAATATGTAGGTCTTCTTCCACCTACTACTAGCGTTGAAACCTCCATGGACCTAGTTTTTCTACTTATGCTCCATCTATCATATCAACTTGAATTCAAAATCTCAATCCTACACATTTGAGTATTCCCTATCCTATTGCTCCTTCTACTCCTTCAAGTGTGCCATGTGTTTCATTACCTTTATCAATGGTCACTTACAATAGTGCATCCTTTTCACATTCAATTGTTTCTTTAATTTCTAACAATGGTCAAACAATTCCAACATATCCCCTCCTATCCTACTATCTATTGATTCTACCATTAATAGCTTCGCTCAAACCATATCTTCCTTGCAACAAAAAATTGCTTCAATGACTCAATCCAAGTTTAGCATCCCTAGTTGTAAGATTTCTAGTTTTTTTCCTTTGGATATCATTCATTTTTTTATACCAAAATACATGGAGATTCCTCATCTTAAGACTTATAATGGTAAGGGTGATCCTTCAACACATGTCAAAAAATTCAAGCCTTGTGTAGTAATTTCTCTCATGACCATAGGCTCACAAAAAAGTTATTTTATAGAACCTTTCAAGACTAAACCTTGCAATGGTATTATTTTTTATTAAGTAAACCAAGTTTTAATGAGTACCTAAAACCTAGCAGTATACAAAAGAAACCGACATTAAGTCCGAAGCATGAAGCAAATCAACATAGAAACAACAAGCCACAAAAGGCTAGGAGAACAAGACAAAATAGAACATAGCCTCTGGAAGAGAAAGCAAGCCTAGCTAACGAAAAACCAAAGGAAAATCAGAAAAGCCAAGGAAACCAATCAGGGCATCGTATTTTTGACCAACTCGGTAGCCTTGAGCTCCAACATTTCCATTGTCTCAGTTGCTTCACTTATTAATGATGTGTCATCAGGAGAGTCATCCCTATCCCTCTTCTTCTTGTTCGATCTCATGTTATTCCTTGAGCTCTCATCAAGTGGGTTGACATCATCTTTTGTTTCCCTACTGTCCTCATTTTCCATGTCATCTTTGACCCCTGTGCTAACCTCCATCGTAGTTTGTAGTTGTTTGATCTTATCATTTAAGACTTCGATATTATTGAAACTCTGGTTAGCAGTGTCATAGAGAGAGCTCTCCATTCTTTATATTATTTTTTCCACCTCAGTAACACTGTTATCTAGTTTGTTGATTATGTCAATCCTATCATCCCCTTCCTTTCTAGACCTTGAAGCCTGTTCTTTATCTCCTCATTTTCATGAAAAATCCACTTGATAGACCGAAAGTTATCCACCATGTTATTTTGGGCATTATTGAGGAGATTCATCTCCACCTCCCTGGCATTATCAATGAGAATCACCATGGCCAAATCAATAAGTTCCTCTAGATGAATTATGCCATCATTGGCCTCCAAGACCTTGGGCTAGATAGTTTCTCTCACAATGCCCATTTTCGCAGTCCGAGTTTCAAAGTTTCTCTAGGCCATTTTCCTTCCCTTAAAATTGAAAGTACATATGGTTTTTTCCATGCCATAATCCTCATTTCTCTCCTCCTAGGCATGGAGGGGGGTTTCCTGTCCCTTACCAGAGTCCTAATATGCATTCATTTTGTTTCCCCTTCTCCTCTTGGCTGAGATTTCCACCTTCCTACAAATAGGGACCTTGCTAGTAACTTCCTCTTTCACATTATTCTCCTCTTCCATGTCCATACCCTCATCCTCCTCGTTATAGTCCTCAAAAAAATTAACCTCAGACTTAATAATTTTACCTGCAAAGCCTTTCCCAGCCTTGATTATATTCTTTTTAGGTTCACTTTTCTTCTTGTTTTTTCCCAAATCTTTTATAATCTTGGCGACCTCCTCTTCATCATCTGAATGAAGCCCAACACTATCCTTAGTGTCAGATGGGAGATAGGAGCTTTCCATGTCCTCCAAGGATTCCACTTTTTGCATTATGGATCTGCCATAGGTTTGAGTCTTAAAGTGCTCATAAATTAGTAACAACAAGCCCTCATGGAAAGTTGGGTTAGCATAAGATTTCTTTTTGTATCCCATGATATTCTTGTTAACAGAGAAGAAGAGATAGTAGGGGATGGATTTCTTAGTGTCATACCTAAAGTGGTTAAGGATGAAAAAGTGATGGGTATGGACTCTATCATACCTTGTGTCTAGTGTAATATAAGAGATGATTACCCTAAGAATGAACCTCCAAATTTTTTTAATTGAAGTTGGTTCATAGTATGCTCCCATCTTCTCACCAAATCTTTCAATTCCTTAGCATTCTTGGAAAAATATTTGACAACATTGAGGGAAACCTTCTTATCCCTAAAGAATTTGATGCCCTTGGAAGGGGAGTCAATGACCTCTTCTATGTCACGTTCATTAACCTAGAAATCAATACCATCAATTTTTACTTTCCCTTCTCTCCAAGATGTGACCATAAGTTTAGTCACCTTCAGGTTCCAACCATGCAATTTCTCAATGTAATTTGAAATGCAACCTTCCCACAACCTCTCCCAGACCTTTGACCTTTTCCATTTCGTCGCTTCATCCTTTGGCTCTCTACGATGCCTTTCTCCCACCATAGTGTTGATAAGAGTTGGGATGGTTCTCTGCAAACTCTGAAAGAGGAGAACAAACCTTTGATATTTCACACCAAAACTAAGCTTGCTTTTGTCCTCGGCAATACAAGAGCATTTGCGATTATAAAACACCTAAAAAGTGTGCCAAAAAGCCAGCGAATTAAGTTTCCTTGTGGTTGACTCGTGCTTAGCTTTTATTGAGTGATATGTGCAACTGACAACATTACCTTTCATCATTACTTTTTATACTACCCATCCTTCATTGGATTCTTTCCTTCTCAATCATGCTTTAAACTGTCACCAGGAACCCATCGCCATTAATCCACCTAGTTGATGTGTCCCTTTTGACCGCCTCGTTAGCCATCTAGTCAGCTACTAAATTTGCCTCTCTAAATTCATGCGACACATAGACCCTCTCAAAAGTAAGCAGGATCTGTCTAGTTTCTTCCACCATATTCTCAATAGTCCAAGAAGGAGAAGGTGTACCTTTGAGGCACGTTATGATGTTATTAGAATCCCCCTCAAGCCAAAGGCATCTAACACCAATTTCTTTAGCCATCTTAGTAATGCGAAGGACAACACAAGTCTCAACATAGTGGTTAGTTTGGTACCCCAGAGGGAAGGTGACAACCACTATGCCATAGCCAAAGAAATTTCTAATCACCCCACCACACCCAACTTCTCTCGGATTACCTTTTGCCACCCCATCGAGATTCTCTTTATGCCACCCATTTGGGGGCAACAACCATTGGTAATTATTTTCTTCTTTTCTATGCATCATCACCTCTTCTATTCTCTTGTAAATGGGTTAGATCCTTTGCAAAAAAGGTAATTTTCCATAAGGGCATTAAGAATTTTACCCAACACAATCTTGGTAGGAAGGCTGACATCCTTGAAGATATGATTATTGCATTATTTCGATATTTCCCAACCAAAGCGAGGGAGAGCTCATTTTCTGATGGAGTAAAGACTAGTTCCCTTCCAAGAATTGTCCCATTGCCTAAAGAAGTCAGTAGTTGAGGCTGTGGCACACCAGTCCAAACCGTAGCCTTATCTGAAACTAAACCACACCTCTCTTGTAAAAGTGCAATGAATGAACAAGTGATCTACTGAGTCTGCCTGGTTTTTCATTTGTAAGGAATATAGAGTCCCCTTTGTGGAGATTACCAAGAGTAAGAACCCCATTTTGGAGGAACAACTAAAAGAAGATGTTGATTTTAGGAATAAAGCTAGGGTACTAGGAATTCACCCATAATGGTTTGGAATCTTGCTTCATCAGAGCTTGGTACCCAAAAGCTATCGAGTAATTGCCACTAGAAGTATTTTCCCACACTAACTTGTGATGGTCATTGTTCAAAATCACAGAGTGGAGGATTGTCATCAGAGGTTTGAGATCCTCAAAGATAGAAGAAAGGTCTCTCCGCTCTTGGCCTAATCTATAGTCACCGACTTTAATGCCAAATCTTTGAATGCAAATATTAGCCCATCTATCAAAAGCAAGAAAATTGAGGAGAGGTCCCTGGAACAGCCAATTGTCCTGCCAGAAAAGAATGTCATTACCATTTCCCACTCTCCACTTTGCATTTCTTTTGGTAGTATCTCTGGCTTTGAGCATGTCATTCCAAATATTGGATCCATTAGGAATGGTTTCTTCATTGAACAAGTATTGAATAGAAGGTCTCCGAAAATATTTGTCCTCCATGATATCTCTCCAATCCCCCTTGCTAGAAAAGATTCTCCAAATATGTTTAGCTTGAAGTGCTTTATTAAAAGGTCTCAATTTTCTGATACCCAAACCTCCATAGTGTTTGGGGAGGCACACATTGTCCCAAGCAATGCGAGGAAATCTCTTGTGATCTTTTGAACTAGACTATAGAAAGTTCCTATGGATCTTCTCCATTAGGTCTGCAAACTTGTTGGGAATCCAAACGAGGCACAACCCATAGGTTGGAAGATTTTGAAGGGTGGATTTGACCAACTGAATTTTACTTGCTTGACTTAGGGTGATACCTTCCAACTAGCCAATTTCTTGTTAAACCTATCAATAAAACTGATCCAAAAAGAATTAGGGGGTTTGAGGCCCATAGGGAGACCTAAATAAGTAAAGGAAAGGCTACCTATGCCACAATCTAGGATATCGACAATCTTCCTCTGTCCCATAGCTGAAGTGTTGATGAAGAAGATAGAGCTCTTGTTCTAATTGATTAGTTGCCCCAATCCCCTCGTGTAAGAGCTCAAAATCTTTTTGACCACCCTAGCTTCCCCAATCAAAGCTTCACCCCCCATAATGGTGTCATCCATGAATTATTTATGAGAGAAGACCAGGGGACTAGAAGAAGTTTTGATTCCTTTCAATGCCCCTGAAATTCTGTTAGCTGAAATCATCCTTCCCAAGCACTCTACCAGAATGATAAAGAGAATGGGCGATAGGGAGTCCCCCTGCCTTAAACACCTTGAGGGTTTGAAAAATTTTGAAGGAGAACCATTGATCAAGATAGCCAAAGAGGAAGTAGAAATCAACTGATCGATAAGCTTGCAAACCTTAGAATAAAACCCAAAGGCTCTAAGAACCTAGATGAGAAAAGACCAGTCAACCTGATCATAAGCCTTTGGCAAGTCGAGCTTGAGGAGAAAACCTTATCTCTTGCCTTCTTCCAAAGAGTGGATGACTTCATGAACAATCATGATAGAATCTAGGATTTGCCTCCCCAAAACAAAGCCAGACTGTTGAGGAGTAATAATAATAGGGAGGATCTTGATAATCCTATTAGCTAGGACTTTAGAAAAAATCTTGTAGAAAGAGTTGCAGAGGCTGATAGGTCTAAAAGATCCATAGAATCTACCCCAAAACTTTAGGGATAAGCACTAAGAATGTAGCATTAACCTCCTTGAGTAGACTTTGAGCTTCGAAAAACTCTTAGATCGCTTTGATAAAATTCCATTGAACCACTTACCTAAATAATTGGAAGAAGAAAGTGGGGAAACCATCTGGACCTGAGGATTCGTCTGCAAGGAGGGAGAACACTACCTACTCAATTTCCAAAGGGGAAGAAATTGCCTCAATCATAGAGTTGTGCTCTAGTAGGATCAAAGTTGGGATATTAGAGATAATTTCCTGTTGATTATCTTCCAAAAGATTAAGGTCTCTAGTTAAATGATTAGAGAAGAAAGAGATGGCCTCAACCGCTATATCTTTTTCTTCCTCCAAGACAACAACCCCCTATTTGATTTTTCTAATTATACTATGGACTTTATGTTTCAAAGTAGAGATATGGAAGAATATAGTGTTTTGGTCCCCCTCTTTTAACTAGACAACTCTCAATCTCTATTTCTAGTAAGCTTCCTCTTGACCAATAATATTGTGAAGCTCAAAAAAAATAACTTTTTGCTCCTCCAATCCCTCCTCTAAGATCTTAGCTTTTGATTGGAATATGTTACCAAAATTTGACTTATTCCACTTCTTGATTTTTTTTTTGATATGTTTCAACTTCTTGGCCACCTTGAACATAGCAGTGCCATCTATGTGAATATTCCACCACTCTAAGATACGAAGAGAGATATCTGGGTGGGAAGTCCACATTCTTTCGAATCTAAAGAAGAAGTTACGTTTGATGGCAAGGGGGTCAATAGTGAGAGAAATAGGAGAGTGATATGAACCAGTTTGTGCCAATAATGACAAATTGCAGATGTTTTTTATTAAGGAAAATAGGTTTTGAAGGGTACCTAAAACCCTTTTACAAATTTTAAAAAATTCAATGAAGTCCAACTCAAACTAAATTATAGACCATAGATGAAACAGTTCACCAACCAAAACAAGGTAACTAGGGTGGTAACACATATAACATAGTACAACTTAACCACAAAAATAGGTTTTGACTGGGCACCTAAAACCCCATGGTTAAAAAAGGATATACAATAAGTCCCTAACCATGTAAAACTACAACAGACAACAGACCAAAAAAGCTAGGAGAGCCAAAACAAGACCGGGGCTCAAGATTTCCCTTTCGGTCCCATCTTTTAAGAATGTAATGCCATATCAAAAGTTGGAGTGGAGGGCTTGACCTTTTTTCCTTTTATAGTTTTCCATCCATCCTCCACCAAACCAGCAGCCTTCTTCCATGCAAAGTCAACAACACCACAACCATCCCCCAAAACCCCCATAGCTCGAGGAGGACTCTAGACTGCAACATAAACAGTAGCAACATCTAGAGATGGAGCCATAAGAGGGGCAACAATCGAATCACAAGTGACAAAATTCAAAGGAGTGAGAACAGAAGAGGTCACCACCACAGAATCCAAACAAGAGAGAATAGGAGAGGTCACCACCATTGAGGCAACATTTGAACCGTCATCAGTAATCCAATCTGCCACCAAAGTATCCTGAGACGAGCCACAATCCCCAACAAGGGGGGCTTTCTAAACCATGTAGTGATCGTCTGAAATCCCCTTCCACCAAGAGGGAGACTTCTTCGGTCTATATTTTTGAGAGGAGCATCGAGCAGCAAGATGGCTAGTCTTGTGGCATTTCCTACAACAGAAGGGGATACCCTTGTAATCAAGCATCTGAATCCAAGAGCCAAGATGGGAAACCAGCTTAATCTTTTGAGGGAGTCCCTTGGAGATGTCAATCTCCATAAGAATGCAAGCATACATTGTCTGAAACACATTGGATGATGTTGTATCAACCAACAATAAATCCTCGAGGGCCTCCCCCACTGCCTCCAGGAATGAATCCAACCATAGGTGAGGGGGAGATTCGACAACCTAACCCACAATGGGATTTTATTGAAGGATTCTATCAATGGGTCAAAATCCTTATACCAAGGTTTGGCCATCAAGGGGAACTTCTCCCCCCATGAGAAACCACAATGAAAGATGGCATTTCTATCATTAGTAGTAGCAAATTTCACAATAAAAAAACCCCTTGCCATAGGGTAAATCTGGGCTATTTTCGAAATGAGGGGCTCGCAAACTCGGGTGATCCAGGTGTGCAGATCTAACAAAGAGGGCCAGAAACCCTTAAAATGAAAGATAGTAGTGGTGGAAGAGAAGTCATCCACATAAGGGGAGATCTCATCAATAATATCAGACTTTAAATCAATCATAATTGGGTGAGCGACAGGCACAGCATCGCGAAGTCTCGAACGCATATCTTGGCCGCCAAAGCCACCACCAATGTCGACCTCATAAGCTGCAACATTAGCATAAGAGATAGTTGACCTGCCTATAGGACCACAAGGCGGAGAAGCCTTCCCAGTAGGAACAAATGCAAAGGGGCCACCAAAACCAAACCTAAGGCAAGGGCGAGAGAGGACCAGATTTGAAACCCATCTAGGGCATCAAAGAAGATAGAATCTAGAGTAGTAGGAGCAAAAATTGGAGATTTTGAGAACGTAGCTACCCCTATGCCCAAGGAAGAGGCCCACACAAATGTCAGAGTAGTGGTGGAAGAAAACATGGGTGCAGGCACAACATATAGAGTCACAGATGGAGACGTGGATGCGGGTGGCATTCGTTCTCCCTTAAGGTAGAGATTGTTGACAAATTGTAGATGTTGGAATTCATCCAATCTAATGATATGAGAGCCCTATCCAACCACACTTGGATGCAATCTCTGTTGACTCTTCTATTAGACTAGGTGAAGAAGCCTCCTTGAAGTTCAACATCTAGCAAAGCAAAATCATTGATGAAGTCAGAAAGGTCCTATCTACTATCTAGATTTGAGGCCAAACCACCCTATTTCTCATCACCCCTTAGGGGGCTATTAAAGTCCCCCATTATGATACAATTTTCCACTTGGAATCTAGTTAAAATATTTCTAATATTTACCTTATAGTTCCTCCTACCAATCTTAGAATAAGGAGCATAGACATTCAAAAGATACCAGCTCACATAATTTTTGATATTAAGAGCTTGAATGAGTAGAATATTACCTTCACCATATAAGACTTGGGGCTTGAAAATGTTAGAGTTGCAAAGGGTAAGAAGACCCTTTGAGGCCCCATCTAAGTTTGTGGCAAACTGCTCCAAACTATTAGTGAAAGAGATTCTCTCCACAGACCCCTTTTTCATTTTGGTTTCTTGAATAAGCGTAAAATCTAGTCTATAAACCCTAATCATATTTCTAATCACCTCTTGTTTGTGGGATCCATTTAGCCCACTTATATTCTAGGATATGACCTTCATCTCGTCTTTGCGAACCATGCCTCTTGAATGGTCTTTTGACTACCATCCGCTAGATTCCTTCCAGCTTCCTCTTTCCTATTATGGTTGTGGTTGTTCCTTCCAAGGGTTTTGCTCCAACATCAGCTTTTTCTCTACTCCTGGTAGCAACTGGGGAGACTAGAGAAGGGTCTCTACTTTTCTTTTTCTTTTTAACCATAGTTCACTCCACTTGTCACTCATCCACACAACTTGCAAAGAGAGCCTCCATTCTTGTTAATTGACTTGGTGATGAGGATCTAACGATTTCTAGCACTCTTGAAACCTTTCCAGGGGAAGTGATCGCCAGGTTGAGGTTGATAATAGATTCCCTGGGGGAGGGTCTACTCATTTGAGTAGCATCCCTATGCCCATCAAGAGCTTGGGAGTCGAGAACTTGTGAAATTGCTTCATCTTCTATATGAGCGGAGACAACAACCCCTACCTCCTTGAAGAAAAGATCCACCTCATCTATAGCCATTTTTTGGGTTGGCAAAGTGCCAATGGCAAAATCATATCAGCTTCCATGATTCCTCCAAATTATACCCCTAGAGCCACTTTGGTAACTAATGGCTTAGCTCCCACTAAATCCTCTTGACTTTTCTTTGTCCCTCCTTCATGGTTCACTATTTTCTTTTGTCTCTGTACTTTTTCTCCCTCTTTTGTATTCTTGTTTAGGTATGAGGAAATGCCATTGGTCTTGTTCTTACTCAAGGACTTCTTCCTAGCTTTTTCCTCCAGAAATCTAGGGCACTTCTTAGCCACATGCCCTGCTTTCTTGCAATGGAAACATGCAAATGGGACACTTACAAAGTCTAGTTTCTAAATATGCTTACCCAATTTGGAGTGATGATACACTACCTCCGACATATCTCTATCCTCACTAACTCCATTACATATCTGAGCATAGGTTAATCGACTTCTGGACATCATTATGGGGTCAATGGAAAGAAGCTACCCGAAAGATTTTGCTATGCCATCAAAATCATCTTCATACCAAAACTCCATAAGAAGTTTAGGAAGGTGAACCCATATAGGAGCTTGAACAAAGAAAGAGTCGTTAAGATCCATCTTTGAGGTCCATTTCTGTAGAGCAAGGGTGGATCGACCAAAGGACAAAGACCCAACATAGAGGATCCTTGTGAGATCTTCAAGGCAAGAGAACTCAAAGGAGAGGAAACCCTTGGCCATAGTCACAATCTCAATATTACCTTTCAGGTCCCATTTTTCCTAGCATAGGCCGGCACAATATCAATATTCAACCTAGGACCAATGAACTCCCCAAACGGAGAAGAGGCCATAGTAGCAATATTATGGCCTACTAGCTCATCAAGAATCTCAATAGAATATTGCCCCTTTTCCTTATCTAAGATATCCTTCATTTCTGGGAAGGAAGACTTACCTATAGATTTGATACTAAAGAGAGGAGAACACCGACCAATCGATATTGCACTGAGGACATTCCGAGTAGATTGCAGGCCTCACATAGTCTGTCCAAAACTCAATGCATCCTTCCTAGGAACCTTCCTTGGCTCTCGTGGGCCCCCATTCCCAAAGATTGGCTTATTCCCTTGGTCTTCATCCTCCTGGCAGGCCCCAGATCTGATCTTTGCACCATCCTGGATTGACCCACCTAAAGCTGAATTCAAATTCTCAATCTTGCCACTTCCTGCTCCTACTCTCACTCCCTCTCCGTGCACCATTTCTTTCTTGCAATGGTATTGTTTTTTGTCTCCTTGTTTCATTTATTCTTTCCAAAAGCTTGCTAATGCTTTCATTTAACAATTTCAAAACAATATTGGTCCTATAATCTCTTTGACAAATTTAATGCATTGTAGTTAAGGTGTTAGAGAGAAAATTTAATTGGTAGATTTGCATGTGCTAGTTTCTTATTTTGTGTCTGATATTGATGTTAAATGAATTTTAATTTCTAACTACAAAAAAATATTAGAGACAAGATTTTTCTTTATGAATTATCTTCTTTTAGTTAATTATGTGTAGTGCTTCATGATTATTGGCTTCAAGTAAGTTAGTTTGAAAGAACTACTCCATTGTTTATCATTGATAAGAGCGATGTTGACTCCAATAATATTAACAAAGTTTAGAAACCAAAACCTTCAATTGAGTCAATAATTCATCCAACAATGTTGATGAACAGGTGGTTGCAGCATCGAAAGGTGTGACTCTTTTGTCATCTAACTTTATATTTGCTTGTAATTCTACTCATCTTTCTAAATCTTTGCATAGTTTGATGTAAAAGTTAGTAAATACTAATGTTTTCTCTCTTCCTCTTATCAAACTAACTATGAAATATAAATCTTTCATCGTCAACCTTGCCATGATACTAAAAAAAAATTCCATTTGAAAACTATTACTAAAACCTTATTGATTCTAATTCTATATTTATTGAAAGTATCAATGAACAAGGAAACATATTTGTAGCACCTCCTAATCAAAACTTACAAACCTATATCAATCCTTTGGCATCTCATTCAAACAATACTATTAGCTCTACCCAACCTTCATCTTCCTCTAACACTCGATTGAATAGCTATAATGATTAAACTCATGAATCCAATATTGTTGTCAATGTCATTGATCAAGTAAAATCCAACCCTCAAATTGAACCTTGCATTACCTTTCACCCTATTCAGACAATTAAATCACCTGACAGCCCTTTGTATAGTTTGCAAAGCTTAATGGCCTTCATTCTCATGGTGTCCTAGTTGATCCTACTTAGATGGTGAATGTGATAATTGAAGAACATATCTTTTCTAAAAATTTCAATACTTTTTATGTTAAATTTGATGTTACAATCAAAAATTGTAATGGTTTCCTTTATCCTTCTTTGCATTGCCTATTGAAGTTGGCAATAAAGATTTAGATGTTACCTTCCCTATGATTCCAAATTCCAACCAATTTCAAGAAAAACTTGGTCTTCTGTGGCTTATCTCCATGAAATTTGTGACATCTCCTATTCATAAATATGTAAAATTTCCTCATGATGGAGAAATTATAATTGACTATAGTCTCTATCATCCCTTTGTGCCTCAAGGGTCTATTAACCATAATTTATTTTTGGCTTCTAGCCTCCAACCCAAAATCATCTCAATAATCTATTTTGCTCATATCAATAATACAAAGTCCAAAAGATTTGTGAACTTAATTACCAAACCCAAGGATGTTTTGTCTCCTTATCCTAGACTTGGACTTCTTCCTACACCTCCTATATGTAGTTTTTCCCCACCTCTTATATCTTATACACATTTTACTAATGTTAACTCTCAACCTGATGTGATTCCTCTATTTCTTCCTCAAAAATAAAAGAGCCCAATGTATAAACAAACCCAATTTCAAGCAAAACCAAACATAACCATCATGCTCATGATCATGGTCATTAATGCCATGCTAGTATGATAATAATAGATAAGTCGTCTATTATTAGTTAATGGTTATCTATTGTAACTATCTAATTAAGCTTTAATTTGTTTTCATTTTTTGCTTTCTCTAGAATAGAATGTTTCCATTCTTTACGATTGTTTCCTAAGGAAACATCGTCTCATTCTTTTTTATAAATTGATTGTCTGGTCTCTATTAATAACAAGCAAATATTTTCCAATTACTTTGTAATATGGTGTCAAAGCCTATTTCTTAATTTTTAAAAAAAAATATAATTTCTTTTTTGAAATTATCAGAGCCAATTTTTGAAATTATTTTGTAATCCTTGCTTCCTAAATCTCAAAAACCCTGTGATTTCAAACTAGGTTTTGTCTGAGGGTTTTGGAAAATCACAGATTTTTTCTGGCAAAATTGCAGCTTTGTTTTTGGAGATTTGTGGCCCAATCAGGGTTGATTTGACTGCGAATTACGATTTTTCCTTAGTCACGCGAATTCATTACTGGTATCATTTTTTTCTTAGCTGAAGTCCTCTGCAAATTGCATATGGAAGGAACTCGCAGATATTTCTTGGTCTAGTTTCTTGGTTATCATTTTCAAACGGCTTTGCAAAATGCCTGGTGGTTAAAACTCTACAATCTCTGCCATTTGTGGAGTTAAAACTCCAATCTTTAGTGCTGTCTCTGCCTCTAGTCGAGCTCTGAAACAAAAATCAACCATTTTTTTGCAAATTCGACCTTCCAAGTCGCAAACTAGGATTTTGCTTGAAACCCTAAATTTTGGGTCCGAAATTTTTTTTTTGATTTCAAATTCTTGGTGGGTTTTTTGAGAGCTCAGCTAGGTTGTCATTCATTTTTCTGTGCCTTGGTTTTTGTAACTCAATTTTTGAGTTAGCATATCTAGAAAATGACAACATATTCCTTCTAGGTTTTTCAAGCTCTCTTTTGGGTCACTCTCCAATTTTTATGGGTCTTCTATTTTTTTCCTTGAAGAACGTGCCTTCACAGACTTTCATAGTTTTTCATTAAAAAATGTGCTATGGCATCTTTGACAAACATTCTGCTCGAGCATAACTCCAAATTCAATGGTCAAAATTATGGCACCTAAAAGTAGCGGATCGTCGCAATTTTTATATATCGAAACACTAATCAACTTGTTCTAGGTGTTATGAAGCGTCTGACTTCTTCGGGTCCTGATCAAGATACATGGGATCTGAATAATCAAGATGTAGAGATGATTCTCAAATTATCTATGGCTAATGATTAGCTTTCTCATATTCCATCTAGCAAGACAACTATTGAGATCTGGACACATTTCAAAGGTCTTCATGAGACTTCTAATAAAAGCAGAGCCTTCTTTCTAAAAAACACTTTGTTTTGTATTGTCATGGATGAGCACACCTTGCTCTAGGAACACCTAAATCAAATTTAGGAAATATGTGATTAGTTACTTGCCATCGGTCGCAAGATGGAGGAAGAGGATATTGTGGTTATCACTCTTTGGAGTTTACCAAAATCCTATAAACATTTTATCAAGACTCTCAACATCACATCTTCTAGTGTTGATTTGAAGTTCATTGATCTCTACACATTGTTGCTTCAGTAAGATCGGTGGAAACAACAGTTTGGTAGCAGCTCTAGTTCCACCTCCACAGAGCAAGCCTTTGTTGCAAAATCCTTTCAATGGGATAAGGGAAAGTTTCAACAAACATCTTGGTAGAAGTCTTCTGCTCCAACATCAAATGGTTCTAGAAAGAAGAACATTCAATGCAACTATTGCCACAAATTTGGACACGTGAAGGTTGAATGTTAGAAACATTTAGCTACACAGTCTAAGCAATCAGGTTCGTAGCCCAAAGCAAACAGTGCAGTGCACACTGAGCAGGAAAAATCTGCCTTTTATGCCTTCATGGCTAAAAGACCTGCAAATCATGTGAAGTCGTTTTCCTGGTACATTGATTCAGGTGCCTCTCATCATTTCACTCAACATAGAGGTTGGTTTACTAACTACCAGCCTTATTTAGACTCTGTTATTTTTGGTGGTGGAGAAGAGTACATGGTTGTTAATAAAGGCAACATTTAGATTTAGTTCATTTGGAGGAATCTCATATTCCTTGATATGTACTATGTTCTAGGGATGGAACTAAATCTACTCTCAGTTAGTCAGTTGATGTGACATTCTCCACACTTGGTAGTCACCTTCAGTTCACATCAGTGCACCATCACTGATTGGGCGATTAAGTCTATTGTTGCAGTGGGTCTTGAGGATCATGGTCTTTTCAGACTTACTAGTGATTCTTAGGACTTAGCTATGGTTGCTCGATGATCTTCTGTCAGCACACTTTGGCATCAACAATATGGGCACTTAAATGTGCATTATCTCCCACAACTTGCTCGAGATGAGCTTGTTCTTGGATTGCCAGAGATTCAAACTCAACACCTTGGAGTTTGTGATGCATGTCAAGTTGGGAAGCAACATCACACACCTTTCACCAGTGGCATTTCATGGCGAGGTTCTTAGGTACTTCAGCTTGTTCATGTTGATATTTGCAGTCCTATGGCCACTCCTTCTGTTCTTGAGTCCAGGTATTTTTAGTTGTTTATTAATGATTTAAGTAGAGAAATGTGGGTGCATTTCGTTAAAAAGAAATCAGATGCATTTCCTGTATTTTAGAAGTTTAAACCTTTAGTTGAAAAAGAGTTTGGGAAATCTATTATTACTCTTAGATCAGACAATGGGGGGAATTTTGTTATAATGCTTTCTCCAGCTTCTTGGATACACATGGCATCAAACACCAATTAACCACACCCCACATACCATAATATAATAGTGTAGTTGAATGTCAAAACAAGACAATCACCGAGATGGCTCAATCTATGCTCAAACACAAACATGTTGCAAAGTAGTTTTGGGCAAAAGCAGTTAACATTGTAGTTTGCTTGTTGAACCGATCACCCATAGTGGTAGTCAAAGGTAAAACTCCGAAAGAGGCCTAGTCAAGTCACAAGCCCAGAATCAGCCATCTGAAGGTTTTTGGCTCCCTTGCTTTTGTGTGGATCTTTGATGCATCATGCACCAAGTTGGATGCCAAGAGTCAGAAACTCATGCTTGTTGGATATAGCAGTCTTCACAAAGCCTACCACCTAATTGATGTTGAGACATCTCGTCTCATCTACAGTCCAGATGTAGTCTTTGATGAGTAGCGGGGACCATTTATACCTGTTTCTCTTGTTCTTGATCCAACAAGCTAGTCTATGATGGCTCATGATTTGGGAGTTTGGCTTCCATTAGGTCCACCTGATGGGAGGGCTCTAGTAGCTCTTGCAGCTCCACTTATACTAGTGATACCTTTTCAGACACCTTTGGCTTCTGCTACAAGATCATGTCACTTTGTAGATGCTTCACCTGAGTTTGATCCAAATTCTTCTGATGAGGATCTTGTTGATCAAGCATCTCCTAGGACTAATGTTGGTCATTCTCCTATCCGACCTAAGTGGTGGGCCAAGGAACTTGTTGATCTTCATGATGATGAGCTCATTGATGGGAGAACTACTTGGAAAAAGAGAAAACCTACAGATTCTGTTAACTTTGATCTCATGGCCAACATTCATAGTGTGTTTGAACCTCAAACATATTTCGAGGCTAAAGGAATTCCAGAGTGGGAACAGGCCATGACATCTAAACACTAGAGTCTGTTGAAGAACAACACCTAGGTCTTTTCTAATCTTCCACTAGGGAAGAAACTCATTGGCTGCAAATGGGTCTACAAAATAAAATACAAATCAGATGGTACTTTGGATAAGTACAAAGCTCATTTAGTGGCAAAGGGCTTTTCTCAACGTTAGGGCATTGATTATGAGGAGACCTTTGCTCCCACAGCAAAGATGAGTACCATGGCAGTATAGTTTGGTTCGAAGGTCCATCAGATGAATGTCAAGAGTGCTTTTCTGAATGGTGATCTCCATGAAGAGGTCTACATGGTGCAGCCTCCTGGTTTCAAAGTTGCTAGTAAAGACCATCAGGTTCTCAGATTGGTAAAAGTTCTTTATGGCTTGAAGCAGACCTCTCGGGCATGGTACATAAAGATTGATAAGTACCTTAGTGATCAAGGCTTCAAGAGGAGTTCTTCAGACTCAAATTTGTACATCAAGACTATTGACAATGACATCATCCTTCTAGTCATTTATGTGGATGATTTGATCATCACTGACAGTTCAACATCTTTGATTTAGGGAATCAAACAGAATTTATGCCAGTCTTTTGATATGACTGACCTTGGGCTCATGCATTATTGCCTAGGTGTTGAAGTTTGGCAATAGTCTTCTGGTATATTCATCTCTCAGTCCAAATATGCCAGGGCCATGTTAGACAAATTTTGAATGCAGGATCGCAAACCTGCATCTACACCTATGGAGAAAGGTCTCAAGTTATCAGCAAAGTCTGATTCTCCTTCCATTGATGATACTACATACAGGTAACTAGTAGGCAACCTCATCTACCTCTCTGCTACTAGGCTTAATATCAGCTTCGCAGTCAACTATATTTCATGCTTTATGAAAACTCCTAAGGCTGATTAGATGGCAGTAAAGCATGTGCTTCGTTATGTGAAGGGAACTCCAGATTATGGACTTTTGTACTCTCAAAGTTCTAATCCTAAACTCAGTGGGTTCACAGATTTAGGTTGGCCAGGCTCTATTGATGATAAAAAGTCAACATCTGGATATGTGTTCAGTTTGGGATCTAGTGTAGTCACATGGACCAGCAAGAAGCAACAGGTAGTTTCTCTCTCCTCTACAGAGGTCAAATACATAGGGACTATTAAGGTAGGATTTGAAGTTTTTTGGCTTCATTGGATGCTTAGGGATATACAGATGTCACCTACAGGACCGACTACTTTGTTTGTTGATAACAAAGGCATTATCAAATTAGCACGAAATCCAGTCTTCCATGAACAAACCAAGCATGTGGATGTTCACTGCCATTACATATGACAACTGGTTGAAGACGGGACTATAGAGTTGCAGTATGTTCCTACCATAGATAAGACTGCAGACATTCTCACCAAGCCTCTTCGTCCTGATAAGTTTATGAAATTCAGAGGACAACTTGGTGTGATAGATAGATTAACCATTAAGGGAGGTGTTGGTGTAAATACGTATTTACTATTTACACTTGCTTAAGTTTACTTAGGTTAATGCATTATTTTATTATATTATTTTATTTTATTTTGTGAGACACAAGTTTGCGCAACTTTATGAGTTGTCATGTTGACAACATAGAAGTACACAACTCTATTTCAGCACATGGTGTCTACAACACTAGAGTTTGCATCATTCACTGAGTTGTCATGTAGACAACACAATTATTCACACTCCCTTTTTAGCACATGTTGTCTACAACATAAATTTGTGTGTTACACCTTTGTAGGTTTATCCTCTTATCATCGCACTTACTTTCGTGCTTAATGGAGGATAACCCATATCTAGTGGACATGTGCCTAGTTGTATGACATATCATGTAGTTGATTCTTAGGCATTCTAGATGCATCTCATAGGCCTTTATATATAGCCACTCCTAGTGTACTTTCATGCATATTGAATCGAATACATATCGATATTCTAATCATACTCTTTCTGTTCTACAGTTGTGCTTGTATTTGAGTTTTTAGTTCTTGGGTGAATTTTGCCCTAAGGCAAATTCTTAAATGGTATTAGAGCTTGGAGAATCTCTCTTCACATAGTTGTTCAAGACCATTGTTACTTTAGCACCTCAACCCAGATCCAGAGTACTGCAGAAATTGGGAGTGTCTAGAGCCAGAACGGACATCGCCATTGCGCCTGGAACATCGATTCGGTGAAGATCAGCTATAAATTTGGCTACCTTAGACCAAAGTCAATTGTGGCACAATTTTTTTTTGCAAATTGGCACTCGGAGGCCCCGATTTGCAACACGGGTATGATATTTTAGATCTGTAATTTCATTCAATTCAGATCTATTAATCTCTACAATTATTTCAAATTTTTTTTTTCAAAAAAAAATAAGCCCAGTCAGGCTAGCAGAGAAAAAAAAATTATAGAACTAGGCAGTGACACCCTGACTCTACAATTAGACGACATATTCCATTTGGTACGACATAACCTAGCTAAATTCCTCCCACACCGGTCGAGCAGTCCACACATCTAGTGGCACTGGCTTGTTTATTTTCTTTGTGTAGTGGGTTCCTTTTAAAACACTCATTGGAGTATTTTCCCATGCATGTAGGACAATTAAAATAGCCCCACCCACCATGGTTTTCATTTTGCGGCAACTGTTTTTCTTTTTCCAACCATGAACCTTTTTCGGCTCCCACTGATCTGCATTCCGCCCGCAAAATGACGTTTGACCCGCTGTCAGACTGTAAAAGGAACTCCGGCGTGGTTTTGCAAACTCCGGACCACAGTTATAATTCTGGTGACCAATTTCAAAATCTGACAACCACTAACTATGATTCTCGCCAGTAGTCGAATACCTTTTTTCGATGTTTGTAGTTCACTCGCCACCCCTACTACTACCTTTTCCAGTGGAGTTCAAGCCCCTTACCAGCCCACTCCTCATGACACAGGGACACTTCTTTCATGCACTAGTGACTCAGCTCCTTCTGCCACGTGTCCTCTTATCACGCAGTCTACATGCCCAGTCAACAAACACCTAGGCATCTATGACATGTTAGCATCTCCAATGTGGACTGTACCCTTACCACGTCATCTAACACGTCCAATTTCTGTACACTGAGTCAACAATCCGTACTGTCACGTCACCCGGGAGGTTGTTTTTTCGCTAATGTCAGCCAGACATGGTGCTAAATTTAACAGTCGTTTGACCATCATTGCCAAGGATTTTATAACTACTGCAATGATTGTTTAACCATCAAATTTATGCACGCAATTCTCTGCCCAGACCCCTCTTCATATGCAATTTTGATTTGGCAACTTGACTTTGAGAGCCCATAACTAGGTCATCTGGACTCCAAATCAGGTGCAATTTTTTTTTGAAATTGGGTAGAATTTCATGAAATTTTTAGTGGTGTTCTTTTTTGGTTTTGGTGCATGGATTTTTCAGAAATTGTATTTTTTTGGCAACTGTACCTATTCAATCCTACATTTTGCAACTTCAAACGCTCTGTATGGGCTCATCTAGACACGAAAACAGGTTCCTTTTTTTAAAAAGTGTTTTATTTTTTGTCTACTTTCCAAATCTATAGTCAAATTCTAGGGTTGTACGAACATAAATCTCACTTTCAAAACTTGGACTTTTTCTGCATTGTAATGCTTTGATTACTTTTCAAAATTGTTGTACATTTGAGCTACAATGCTTAGTGATAGATTTGGGCCTCAAAAGGCAGTTGTAAAAAGAAAAATCAGAAGTTCATTTTGTTCATTTTGACAAGTGGCCTATTGTACACGCACTACATATAAAGTGTCAAAATCATCTTTTTTGGGGTTCTTTTGATTGAATGAAAGGCAGGGGGGGTGGTGTACTGTGTTTTTGTGTCTCTCTTTTGTGTTCCTTTAATTTTCTGCATCATGGGTTCACCGAAATGTCCACTTCTAACTTCACGTAATTATTCTACATGGAAAGATATTGTATGGAGTAGATTAATGGCAAAAGGTCTAAATCTTTATGTTGATGGTACAATTCCAAAACCTATTGATGCTAAAGAACTCATTGATTGGAAAATTATAGACAATCGGGCTTTAGGAATTATCAGGAGTTGTGTACATAGAGATCTCTTCTTCCACATTGCAAATTTCATGGAATCCAAACCTACATGGGACAAACTTGAATCATTGTATGGTAAGGTGGATGATGAAAAGGGATTTTAGATTGAGGATGATCTACTTCTCTTGGATCCAAAGAACTTTGACACAATTCAACATTACATCAACAAAGCCAATGAGTATAGGGCACTTCTTAAAGATTGTGGAAATCCCATGAAGGATGACAAGTTGATTCATCACACCCTGAAGAGGCTACCTTCAGAGTATGCTTCCTTTGTTTCGAGTTATAATACTCACAAGTTGACCATGGGAAGTGCTTTCCAGAAGCCCACATTTGATGCATTTGCAAAGCTGTTGATTGTTGAAAAATCTCATTTGATAGATTTGGGACTTCTCACGACATCAAAGATCAAAGCATTGGTGGCTAGTGATGAGCACCAATCAAGTCAAGGAGGGAAAAGCTCTAGCAACAACAGGAAGAATCAGTGGAAGCAAAAATCACAATCTGAGACACAACAATCCTTCTCACAGCAAGGCAATTCTTCTTCCAACAAGAATGGAAGTAATGAAAAGGACAAACTTTTTTGTGCATATTGCAAAAAGCTGAATCATGATGAGCATCACTGCAAGACTAAGAGAATCGATGAGTTGGAAAACCTAGGTACTTCCAAGGATTCAACTCCAACCTCTTCAAAGGGAAAAGGGCAAGCACTTATGGAAAATACAAGTTCTTCTTCGGAATGGATACTTGACTCATGTGCCTCCTATTACATGGGTTCTTTAAAGGGAGACTTTTCTTCATTGAAGCAGTCATAGGTACCACACATCTTCGTGGGAGATAATACCAAAATGGAAGTTGAAGAGAAAAGACATGTGGAAATGGAAGATGGGGAATTCAAAGACATTCTCTACATTCCAAACCTTAGCTCCAATCTCCTCTCAGTTTACCAAATCACTCACCTTGGAGATGGACACAGTTGAGTTCCTTCTAGATTCAGTGATGGTGCGAAGTCTAAAAGATGATTCATTGGTTGCAGTGGGGAAAGTCAATCATGACAAGAGGCTTTATTCCTTCTCCCACTTTGTGCCTAAGTCTCCTTCTCAAGCCTTGTTGACTCACTCTACTTCACGAACCATTTGTGCCTAATGTGCTACCATTTGTAAATGTGCCTTTATTTTGTCCAATTGGGGATGATTCAAAATGGTAGCTACCTATTCTTTTTGCTCTCTATTGCAACCCAAAAAGCCTATTCTCTATAATATTTGTGTGTTATTATTCCATTATGCTTGTAGTTCTACTATCTTTGGGGAATGATGACAATTCATTTTGATATAATATATCATGTATTATTATATGATCATACAAAACCCAGAGTTAGTAGACCCCTTTCAAGGTCTTTTGTTGGGTGTGTATTCCCTTGTTTTGTCTTTTCTTAGGGGCATCTCATACTAAAAATGTTTCGTGTGGGTGTTTGTATGCTTCGTTAAATTCATTGCTCTCGTCAAATTGCAATCTCTTTACAGTGGGGACATACACTCCACTTGGTGTTTCACATTTCAAATTCATCTTGTGGATGACCAAGAGGGCAATACTTCCTTTATGTTTATCCTTTTCATGTGGTGGTGATTCTTTTTATCCATGAGACAATGCTTTCCTTAGGCCTTATCTTCTTGATCCCTATGGAGACAATGTTTTCCTTAGTACTAATTGTTCCTTTGTTGGATCCCTTAATGGAGATAATGTTTTCCTTAAGGAATGATCCTATTTGATGGGTTGACTAGCATAAAACAACTTACTAGACCTTCAATACCATATTTTGCAACACTTTTTTATTTCGTCCATAGTAATAGAATGTCTTACCAAGCTACTAATCACACTCCTCTTTTCTTCTTCCTTTCTATTTTGAGTGATGTCTCTTTTAACTTGACTTTGAATTCAACAAGGGCTTAGGTTGGGGTCCTATGGAGGGGGCCTTCCTTAAAAATAGTGCAAGTGATTAGTGAGACCTTTTAAGAATATTTTAAGGTGAACAATCACATGAAGTTGAAGTTAGTTGTCCATTGGATGTTAAGAGTGAAAATTTTTAGATTTTAATTTATGGTGTCATTGATTTATTACTATCATAATTAAAATTTCAAAATAATGAACTAATCATTGACATGTGGCTAAAATATCCCTATGCCTCCCATGGGACCCCTGCATGTTTGTTTGTTTCCTTGAAATTAATGCAATCATCCTTATTTAATTCAATCTACTTTGTCATGAGCATGATTTTTTCTTGCTCTGTATGCATTTAATCTACTTTACCGTGGTTAGACTCCTAAAGTGGGGCTAAATGTATTGTCCTAAAAGGTTAGCACCCATAATTGGATGTTCCAAGACCTATTAGACCCTCATTTTGGTGATTTTGAGACCTAGATATTTCTTCCCCCACTTTTTCACCATCCCCAACATCCCTACAAAGCCACCAAAAGAGACTAGTCCTAAGGTTTGGCATGAGGCTTGATGACAGGGTTTTCTAGTGCAAACTATCTCATACAATAATGTTGCATAATTGAATATTTCATTTCAAGATTTGAAGGCAACATCCAATTCAAGTTCTCCAAGTCTCAACTTCGTCAAGGTCCATCCAGTCAAATAAAATATTCTCCAATTGATGCAATTTTCTCTCCCATGGTGGCCAAGTAAAGGAATTCTCAATCAAGCCAAAAGATTCATTCATCTATCCTTCTCTCTTCTCTCCTCTTCACATGTGGTTATCAAGCCATATCTACATCCAAACTCTAGGAGTAGCAATTATAGGTCCATGCATTTGTATAAGCATCCTTGATTTTGCTCTCATTCTTAGATTCAAAGCAACATTCAAGTATCTTCATAGATTTAAATGATTAGTACATCTATTCACAAAGCTTTCATACAAGGTGAATCAACCATTTACCATTTGACATTATTTTCCTTTATGCAATTTCCTTCATATTTCAAGATTGATTCCTAAATAGGGTCTTGACCAAGGAAAACCCCTTTCCACAACCTTCTTTTTTTCAATGTAAGAGAAGGATTATAGTTATTTTCAAGTCTTCTTACAACAATGGAATTCATTTTATAAAGTTCCATATTCTCCATCTCATTTCTAGGTGCACCTATTATCCCTTCTTTTCTAGTACTTTGTGTTTATCATATCACATATTTATCATGGAATTCAAAACCAACATTGAGCACAAATCTTGCATTGCCACCCATCCTACTTCTTTTGCTAATCAAATTTGCTCAAAGGTACATTACTATTCTAATGTATGCATTCATTTGGGAGGTAACCTAGACCTTACCATTGCCTCCCATTTTATACAAAATGTAAAGAAGGCATAGTGTATGTGGCATCCATAATCAAACATTGAGTATACAAGAGAGATAAAAGTTCTATATTCAAAACAGAAGTTCAAGTTCCATATTTAAGGGTAAACTAGTTGAATGTTATATTTTTTATTAATATAACATGAATTATATTGGGTAAACTAGTTGAATGTTATATTTTTTATTAATACATCATGAATTATATTGTGTTTTAAGATTACTACATTTTACAATGAAATCTTACATGTTATCAAAGACTTTTAGATTAAGCCTCCTCTATCCAATATCAATTTGAGAACATTGAACTTAATCAATCTTTTAGATTAAGCCTCCTCTATCCAATATCAATTTGAGAACATTGAACTTAATCAATTTTACCACCTGAAGATTTTAAATTTTCCCTAGATTTATGTGGATTTGTCATTCTATCCTAATTATAAATGAAAAGATTGAGAATTATGCAAGATATGCTGCAAAGCTTCTTATTTGTAAGACATTTTGATCGTATTCAAGAATGTCTTATAATGTTCAACAGTAGCCAGAATTATCTTAAACATTATATCACTCTGTATTCCTTCCACAGAAGTACAATCGCGGCGCCAAGGAATGTTTAGTCACCAGCCATTAAAAAAACCCCAACATCGTTTGACTGGACTCATGCGTATATCAATTAAATCGAGGGCAAGAGTTACAAATACACGAAATATCCAAATATCAAATCGATCCACTAAAAAAGACATTGACTGCACTTACCAACCAGTAAATCAAGAGCAGGATCTACCAGATCTCAATGCAATAAAATGAAGGAAAAAAAAGAGCAACTTCAACACAAAATTTCCGAGCAAATATCGAGTCCGGCCGATTTAGAAACAACGGGCCTCAATAACTTCGCTCGTTTTTCTGTAGGCGACGTACAGCGCTGAATATGCTATGTTTCTTTAGAAGCATACCAGTGACTCTAATTTATCGCCATTCAAATAGACATTCAGAATTAAAAAGAAGGAGAAGAAAACCTTACAAAAATGTACCGTCGTGGATAAGAACACACTAAATAATCTCGAATACCTGACTGCAGAGCTTGAACTTGAATCTTATCTGCTCTGCGGGCAAACCCCTTTTTATAGAAGTACCAAACCCTAAGAAACGAAACCCTAAATCGTTGAACCGATCAGATTTTTGCTTTTTAGTTTCGGTATGTGTTATCTTCTGTTTTGCTCTATGTGTTTCTTTTTCTAGTTTTTTATGTTGATACATGAGGTTAATTAAAATTGGTCTAATAAGTGATATCGTTAGGCTCTGTGTCAATAGTTTGTCTAAAATATTTTACTTAGAATTGGTCAAATAAGTGATATGGTTAGGCTTTGTTTCAATAGTCGGTCTAAAATATTTTACTTAGAATTGGTCAAATAGGTGTATTGTTAGGCTTTGTATTTTTATGGGTAAAAGGCTGAAGCTATTTGATTATATATAAAAAGAAGAAAAGCTGCAGTCTTGCCCGAGACTTTCGTCCTATATGATTTTACAAATTAAAAGGGGTGTACCCTAGTTTACATAAAATTTAACTAAGCTAAAAATAAATGACAGCTAAGGTCTTATAATTGACTATAAGTCTAGTCTTTCCTTCTTTGTGGCTAGTTCCAAGATGATATTGAATAAATCTTGAGTTCAAAAAAAATAATAAAGGAAAGTAATGTATGGCATTTGTATTTCAAGGTCTTTAGAGGTATGATATTAATTCCCTGCTTCCTACATGCTGCCATAAACTTCAAGCTTATTTAAATCGTTAGTAGGGTTAGGATATGTAAGATATATAATTTGTATCCATTTTGTAACTAATTAATCTCTATAATTTTGAAGTTTGCAATTAACAAATTTTGGTGTCTTTATAGCATAAAATGCAATCTTTATTCCTTTCCAGATTTCTAGTTGTTATTAGTCGTCATTGTAGAATTTCGACTATTGATGTGATAATTGTTTTGGCTCATTTATGGCTACCTACATTATACAAGAGTTGAAGTTGCTCAGATGTAATATTATTTTCCAAGTGATATCTTATCAGGAATAAATTGATACTAATCCAAAGGTTGATGCCTAATTTAGAAAAAGGAATGAAGTGTCTGCATTGAGTCCATTCATATGAGGGGTAATAACTTGAACGGAATGATTTAATCTATCACTACTCTTATATTATTCTTAATAGTATGTCGATCAAAAAGAAAATATGAAAGTCGTGTTGTTCCTTAATTTGTCATAGGGTCCTTCTTCTCATTAAGAATTATTGAAGCTTTACTATTGATAGAGGGGGATAACTTTTAGAACAGGAGTCTGATATGGATTGAAGAATAGTACCTAGGCTAGATTATGAGAGTTTACTGTGAGCTTCCAAAGTTCATGGTTGTTAAGGATGTAGATGTCAATCAAAGGATGCCTTGATCAAAATTTGTGATCCATATTTAAACATTTTGCTAAATATTGCAATACTTCATAAATATCTAAGGAAGAAACACATATTGATCCAAATTACCCATTATGCTACAATA
This sequence comes from Cupressus sempervirens, assembly GCA_028749045.1. Classification (NCBI taxonomy): domain Eukaryota; kingdom Viridiplantae; phylum Streptophyta; class Pinopsida; order Cupressales; family Cupressaceae; genus Cupressus; species Cupressus sempervirens. The sequence goes on from CM053788.1 coordinate 116,622,006, forward strand.
CCTTATATTTCAAGTATCATTTCATTTATATTAATTGTTGTCTACATGTTGAGTGAACAAAATGCCATATTATGCCAAGCCGAGAGAAAGCTAAGCTAAGAAAAGGAGATTTGTACAATACTATGTGCTGAAATGCAAAAGGTCAAGTATAAACCAAGGGAATTGATGAAATAGGAAAGAGACCTTACTAAAGAAAACTAGAGCCCTACAAACAAGCTAAAACAAAGCATATTAGGAATAGGAGGAAGAGAACGAAACCAAGGGTAGAACCAGGCCCTGTCGATACCATTTACCTAGATAGTATAGCAGGGAAATAGAAATAAGGGATGAAGCAAAATTAAAATTTCAGAGATAGTAGACTAGCCTCACCTTAGGTGGCTAGCTCCTCGGTCTTCAAAAAAACCATGATGTGGTCATCAAGTTCATCAATTTCCACTTGTTGGCAGCCTGGAGCTAGAATAAATGTCATTTTTTCCCAGCTGGACTTGTTGAAGTTTGGCAAGGTGAAGTCCAATCTGTTCAAGTTTGAGAAGTCCGCCCTTGGTTCAATGAAGGCATCAAAGATGCAAAGATAATTTAGGATCCAAGCTAAACTTCAGTCTCGATAATGCCTCTCCATCAAAGAAGGAAGTCTATGCTTGCTTTCATCTTTGGTCATACAAAATAGAAAAGACCTTGATCTCTAATACAAAAAATAGGGTGCCTAGGCACAATAGCGTAATCGAAGCTACCAGGAGGGAGGAACAAATAATCTACAGGTTAGGGGATTCTAAGATTTCGATCAATGCTCATTACAGCTTGCTCTAAGCCTTCAAGCCAAGTAGGGTCAAAAAGTTTGACAGAGGCGGATGATATCCCAATGAGAAATTTGAGCATGAACCAAGCAAGAGACAAAGGAGCCTAAAATGTTGTCGTTAGTGTGCCATGTAAAATCATAATTGAAGGACTGCTCTTTAAGGACCTTGATAATGGATACTCTAGTCATGTCGTTGACGAGGTTAAGCAATTGATTCCAGTGCTCCAGCTTCACAAAACCCCTAAAAGGCATTGTTCGTACTTCGCATGCATAGAATAGGGTAATAACAGTCTCCGTTTTAAGCAATGTTAAATTTGATGCTACATGAGAATGAGGCATTCTCTTTTGCCCGTGGCTATACAGCCACGAAAATGCACTTCCTTTACATTGCTTTTTCTGACTTCTCAAAAAAAAATTGAAGCCCTCTCCTTCGTAAGGAAGTGCATTTTCGTGGCTGTATAGACGTTGCCTTCTCTTTTGCCTTAAATTTACACTGGAAATGTCTAGAATCCTCTAGAAGTTGATGATATCGACAAACGATAGAAAGAGAATCATCATTACGAGTGAAGATTTTTGAAAATCAATAAGTACCCAAGGTGATGATTAACTAAGTGCTTCAAGTCAGAACTGAATCATAAAGAAGGGTGATACATATGCTTAAAAAGGTCTAAAACTATATTAAGGAGAATGAAGTCAAGAAGGGTTAAATAATGAGGGGTAAAAGACAAGAATCATTTTATAGGGAGGCTAAGATAGAATAGAGATAGGGGAAGAAGAGATATATTTAAAGAAGAAAATAATTTTAATAGGGATAGGCGCAAATAGGGAAAAACTTAGTCAACTATAGTGATGTATATTCCTGTCACGCCATTGTTGACCATTAAGTCAGCTTCACAATTACCCTTTTGATAAATACGTTGGAGCTTGATTTCTTTAAACAAATCCAATAAGGGTAAGAAAATTTCAAGTTTAGAATTGATCTACCAGTTTGGAGTGGACCTCTTTCTTAGCACATTGATAACGATTTGTGAGTCACCTTCGATGATTAACTTCCTTAAGTTTCATTCTAGAATAAGCTTCAGTCCTTCTTTAAGGGCTTCTAATTCTACTATATTATTAATTGATTTACCAATAGGTTTTGACCTTTTTACTATCTACTTTCCTGTGTCTACATGTAAGATACATCATATCCTTGCTTTTCCGTGGTTTCATTTCGATGCTTTGTCTAAGTTGAGTTTTGTCCATCCTGTAGGAGGGGGTCCCTATTTACAGTCCTTACAGTCTTGGAGATTTTACTAAGAATATTGTAGTGGAGGGATGATAAGGTTTGTCCAATTTTGCTCATTTCTGCGTCCCAATCTGAGAAGGATCCTTCTTCTTGTGTTGATTTTCTTATATAGCTATTTATAACTTCTTTTATATTTACTTCGACTTTGTTGAGAAGTGGGGGGATATCCATTTCTATATTATTGAAAATTCTTTGATTTCTTTCCTTCCAAAATTCCCATAATAGTATAGATGGAGTAATGTTCCATAATTTACTATATACATTTTTTTATTGGTAGTGGGTCAACTTCTAAGATGTAGATCAATATTTTTGTGAAGCGAGGTGGAACAGTTCAGTTTCTTCTTGAGCCATTCCCAACATTGTGAAGAGTAGGGGCATTGATATAGAAAATGTTGGGAGTCTTCTTATTGGGCTTTGCATAGGATGCATCTATAGGGCCCTTCAAAACCTAATTTGGTAAATCTATCGACGGTGAGAATCTTATTCTAAATAGCGGCCCATAAGAAAAAAAAGCCTACTTTTGGAAGGCAAGATGGATCCCAAAATAGGTTGAGGGGAATATATATATATATATATATATATATATATATATATATATAATTGGTAAGGTTTAGGATCTCATATCCTAACTTGACTCTCTAGGTTTGATCCTTAGAGGGCCCCCAAATTAACCTATCACGTCTATCCTTGAAGGAAGATGACCTTAGGTTAAGAAAGTTTGTGAATTCTTCTTTTTCTGCTCAAGATAATCTAGTATTCTCTAAGGATCTCCATTTGCATATAATTTCTTCATTTAAGGTTGAGATGCATGTATAGTTGGCTACCTTAGTCCCCCAAAGTTAAGAGAGAGTGTTTTTTATATTGAGTGACAAATGATAGCTATCTTGGAAGGGGATACCGTCCCAAGAGTCTTCTCCAAAACATGACCTCTTCTCCTTTTCTGATATCCCATGTTAAATTATTACTAATGAGAGATCAAAAACTTAGCATGAATGTCCATGTGCTCAAACCTTATGAGGGGTCTTTGACTCAGAAAAGTAAGAATGGATCTACTCCTAAATATTTATGGTAAAGGATCTTTGCCCATTTACTATCCTCCTAATACATACACCATATGAGCTCGGCTTGAAAGGCTTTATTTTGGCAACTTAGCTTTTTGAAGCCTAAGTCCCCTTTTTCTTTGGGTCTACATAGTTATCCCATTTTATTAAGGCTAGTTTCTTGTTGTCATATGTGTTGCTCCAAGACAATTTTTTAAGTTTTCTTTCGAGTTTTCTATTAACTCCTATAGGAAGGGGTAGACATAAAATTTGGTATGAGGGTATAGTAGAAAGAACTACCTTGATTTTTGTGGCTCTTCTTGCTTTGGTTACCCTTTGTATAATCTAAGATAATTCTTTTAAAATTTTGGGCTTCTACCTCAGCGTTGGTGCCAGGTAGGATAGTGGCGTCTACAAATTGTTGATGGGCAATATTAGGAATGTTTTCTATCACCTTTATACCTAAAATATTCCCCTCTTCCTGAGATTTTCTAATGGATCTTCCAATGGCTTCCATCATAATAATGAACAAGGAGGAGATGGGATCCCCTTGTCTTATGCCTCTTGAAATAGTAAAGAAGCCTTATGAGGTGTCGTTAATTAGAACTAAGATCTTAGGATTAGAAATACAATTATAATGAGATTTACCCATTGGTATGAAAATCTGAATGCTTCTAAGGACTTAAATAAGAATCTCCAATCTACCATATTGTAAGCTTTTTGTATGTCTAATTTCAAGAGCATCCATGCTTATTTATCACTAAGAGTTGGATAATTTATTTCTTGAACGATGATAATGCCATCTAGGATAGATTTGTCAGGAACAAAGCTTGTTTGTTCTTCTGATACGAGTTTGGGAACTACTTCTTAAAGTCTAAGAGCTAGAGCTTTCGATAGGATTTTGTAAATGGTATTACATAAGGCTATATGCCTAAATTGGTTGGGTTCATCAACATCCATTTTTTTAAAAATGAGAGTAAGGAAGGTATGGTTAATTTATGTTAATAATGTGGGTACCTGTATTTCTTGTTGCTTCTACTACTTTCCATAGGTCTTCTCCTATTATATCCCAACATTTTTGAAAAAAAGAATGCTTGAAAACCATCTAGGTTAGAGAACTTGTCCAGATTCATTTTAAATAGAGTTATTTTGACTTCATCTAATGTTAAGGGTTTGTTTTACATTTTTTGTCTTCATCTATAATGATTTTGGGTATGTTTCTAAGCATTTTTATTGTGATGTCCACTTAGAATGATCATAATTTTTTTATTAAGGAAAACAGGTTTTAATTGGACCCTAAAACCCTACAATAGTAAAAGATAAACATAGATCAAGTTCTTAAAGTATCATCAGCATAAAAGCCACTGATGGAAACAATAGCCTCCCACAATAAAACAAGACAAAAAATAAATAAACAAGGAGTCAAAGAAGAAAAAAAAAAGGATAGGCCCAAAATGCCAGGAGAAAGGCTTAGGCGATTTCTCTAATGATATCCACAACTTGAATCTCTAGCTCAATCATTCTTCCAACTGCCTCTTTTAGGTCTAAAAGATCTTTCTCAGGTTTCTGGATGTCCTTTTTCTTTGTGTTGGATCGAGTTCTCTTTCTCAAACCATCCTTCAGAGTCTTATCTATCCCACTATTGGGAGATTGGTCATCCTTCTTACTAGCCCTGTGTTCTTCAAGTTTTTTTATGATCACCTTTATGTTTTCATTTGATTCTTTTAGAATCTTATAGCTTTTCTCAGTAATTCTCTATAGAGTGCCTTCCATAGTCTAAAATCTACTCCTCACTTCCTCCACTTTGTTATCCATTTCCTTTTCCTCCTCTATTTTCCTGTTCTGCATGCTGCAATTATCTGTTTCCAATCTATCCACTATGTATTTGAGCTCCTAGATTTCATGGAAAGTCCATTTAGCAGTTTGATAACTATCAATAATACTATTTTTAGCATTATTAAGCACATCCATATGAGGGTTTTCCTTTATGATGTCACTCGAAATAACAGGGGCAGGGTCAATAAACTCCTCCATTTGAATTTTGCCCTCCTTATTCTCCTTAACCAAATTTTTGATCATCTCTCTCTTGAGCCCCATCCTCGCAAAAATATTATCAAAATTTCTCCAAACCATTTTCCTATCTTTGCCCAAAATCTTAGAATGGTCATAATTATTAAGGATGTTTTTGTGTAATTCACCAAAGTTTTTGAGATTCTGTTGGGTTTTTCTTCAATGGTTCCTTGAGTGTTTTTTAATTTTGGAAAATTTTTTGATGTCACAATTTTTTAAGGTACTATTATGAAAAAATTGGTGTTTCGATCTCATTCTGATAACCAAGTTTCTCTAGATTTTTGTCTCGAGAATACTTATTCTTTTGCTAGTATGTTTTCATGTTTTCCTAAAAGTTCTTTCTCTTTTAGATATTTTTTTGTTATCCATGCCATTTCTATTGATTTCTTCATTGAGTATTTTAAGTTATTATTTGTTATCTAATTTCTCTTTGCATATGTTGTCAAAATGTGTATTGTTCCATTTTAGAATATTCTCTTTAAGCCTTTTAAGTTTTGACACAAAAAAAAAACATTTTGGATGGACCTTTAATGTTGCTTCATTCCACCATTTTTTTATGTTTACCATGAAAATTGTTATATAATAACCACATTTTTTCACATTTAAAGGGATTTCTAGAGGGCTTTTCAAGGGAAAGGAATTCTAACCTAATTGGATAATGATCTTATCCATCAAATGGAAGAATTTGAGTTTGAAAGGCTAGGTCAAGTGTGCTAAGGTCACCTTTGAATAATAATATGTCAAGTCTTTTAGCTATGTTGCAAAATCATGCTCTTATATTGTTCCATGTGAACATTTCTTTGTTGGTGTGAATGTCCATAAGATTATTAGTTTCCAACTATTGCCCAAAATTGGTAGTTGTTTTTTAGATAAATTTGGAGCCTCCTATTTTTTCTTCTAGGATGATAATTGCATTGAAGTCTCCTTCTAGTATGAAATTCCCTGCTTGTATTCCCTCCATCCATACTATTTTTTATCCGTGGTATTTGTGGGTCCATACACATTTATTAGGATTGCTTGGATATTATGTCTGAAACTTTTGATTTTGCCTCTCATCTAGTTCCTATTTGAAGTGATTTTTTTGTATGCAATTTTCCTAGGATTCCAAAGGATCCCAAGTCCTCTAGATGCACCGAATAATTCAAAAAATTCTGATTTCCAATTTTGTTCCTTCTTCTTTATTTAGTTTGGTTTCTTGAATTAAGATTAATTCTCATTCAAATAGGGTGAGGTTGTGCTTTTTGATAGAGGTGTTGAGACCCCTAGCATTCCATGAGGTGATTATCATTGTTTTGTGGGAAGCACTTCCCCTTCCCATTATCCAGGATCTCATTTATCTTTTTTTTTTAATTTTTAGCTTGCCCTATTGCATTTCTTAGTTCTAGTAGTGATTTTTTCCCCTCTTCAGTTTCTTTTTGCCATAGATTGGAGTTTTGATACCATGTTGATTCATTGATAAACCTAGACTATTTATGTTCTCATTAATATTTGTCTTTATTAAGTGAGGTTATTCTTCTCTTGTTTCTTCTTCTTATTCTACCAGTTTTTGTAGAATGTGTTCTTCCAATTCTAATTCAAAGGCTTCTAATATGGTGTCTTATGGTTGGATGTTCAAATTTTCTTCATATTCTGGTTCTTGCTCTAAAGCTTCTAAGATTTCAAATTCTTCCCAATTTTGGTTATTTTCTAATTCATTTCCTTCTTCTGGCATGGTTGCTTTCATTTCTTGCATTTTTTTTTTTTGTTGAATTAATCTTTCTTAGTAAAGATTCAACTTCTATTGGGATATTAATGTTATCCTTATGTTCATTGTTGTCCTTTTTTTGTGTTTTGCCCATCTTTAAGTCTTCAAAGGGATTTTTTCCATTTTCTAGAACTTGCCAAAATTTTAGTGATCATTTCTTAGAATTTTTTTCTATGGTGATGTTACTCCATTGCTCTATTTTAGTTGGGAGAATATTTAAGGATGGATAATCTTTGCTATGTTCTATAGATTGATCTGGTAACTGAGCTTTTCCATCATAATCCTTACTCTCGAGTCCCAGGTTTCGACCTTCAATTCCACCTTTCTTGGTTTTTAGATTTTTACTTCTGTTGTATTTTTTCATGACTTTTGTTGGTAAATATTGCTCAATGTTAGTATTGATGTTTCTGTGTAGGCTTTCAATAACTCTTTCTATGAGCCCATCGAGTTGTTCTGGTGCATAGGAATCACTTTTTTCTTGATTTTCCTTAAGTATAAAGATTTTTTGTTAGGAATTTCTTCTGCCACTCTACCTTGAAGAAGTACCATGTGCTCCTTGTTTCCAAGAGATATTTGATCATGTATGTCATTTTGGGCTAGAAGAAGGTCATGCAAAAATTTATGATTGTTTTTTAAACTAGACTCTAAATCAAGAATGAAGTTCTTGTTGGTCTGACATAGAGAACATTGTTTAAAAGTGTTTAATGAATTTGTAAGTCTCTGGTTATGCTTTTTTAATTCCCTTTCTATCCATATCTCTATTTTTTCTTGAATTAGCATGCTGATGTGATTCTATTTTTCTGTTAGCAGCTCTTTGGAGGCATTGGATGCTCCTATCCATGTCTTGGTGATTCTATCCTTAAACTTAAATTCCTTAACTGAATGTGAACCAAGAGTGTTCTTTAGAACTTTCTTTATATATGTTGTCCTTTTTATGTAGTCCAAAATCCTAGTAGATTGAAGGTTCTTGATCTTCTTAATTTTGTCCTTGTGCCTATTAAAGGTGAGTTTGTATATAGATTTGTATGTAATGATCTTTTTGTTTATAGGTTCCCAAGATCCATATTCTATATTAATGAGGAAGCTTACTTAGTTGGATGGGGTGGATTCATATTCTGTACCTATAAGTTACCCCAATTTTGATCCAATTTTATATAGTATTTGACGATGAAATAGTTCAGGTGGGATGTTTTTATAGTCAAATCAAGATGGGATTATGCTTTTATCTAGATTGTGTTCGTTGAAATTAGGTTTCCAAACTAGAAATTTAATAGAGTGTCATTTGAAGTGTATGTATGGTATTGAGATTATCTCATTTCTAATTGTTGAATTTTGACAATGTAAATACAGTTTAAAACTAGGATGGATACAGATACTTACATGTTCATGTCAAAGATCCCTTAACCATCTAATGAGATCCTGACATGTGTCATTAGGCCTATTCCATAATGTGAAAGCACCTAGTTCTTGGAATTCTCTCCATCTATCTTCTATATCTTTATTGCTAATGATTAAGACATCTTTGAATTCGGTTTGCTTTGGTTTAGGTAGGTGTTTAATTTAGTAGCAAAAAGGATTCTACGGAGGAGGGCTAGTATAATTACTGACTGGTTTTATATAGTGGAGTTTCTTGTGAAGAGGGATATACACTTGAGAACATTTGGATAGCAGGATAGGTTTAGAAGGAGTGTGAGATAATAGGGAGGGTTTTTTAGAGCCAATGGGAATGATTCGGTAGGGTATGTTTGATCAATAGTGGATGATTAGGGTTTAATTGGGTGTAAGACATACCTAGGGTTTGAGGAAAATTTGGAGAGAGTCAGTTTCTTGGTTGGTTTAGAAGCTCAATGATCAACAGTAATGTGAAATGATTCTGAATGATTCTTGTTTATCGATTTTCCTAGATTTTTATAATTTTGTACCTATATCCAACCTTTCTCTAGTTTCCTAAAGTCATTAGGCATTAAGGTTTCCATTCTAATAGCATTTCAATCTTTGATGATGCAAGCTTCAACCAAAGAGTCAAAAGGAGATTTGATTTTTTTTTTGAATGGCACTCTTATTCTACTTGCCAATCCTGTCATCCCTTTCATTGGATGATTTAGGGTTTATGCTTTTGGGAGGTTTGGCAGCTTATTGATCCGTTCATATATGGATTAAAGGTTCGAGCAAATTGATCCTAAGCCTCGGGTCTATTGTGGGATTCGTATTGCCATTCTCTAGCTCCTTGAGTGTTATCTATTGAAGAGCTTCAAATTTTTTTGAAGTTAACAAAGGGGAGGATCATGCACATTTAATTTTCTGAAAATATTGTTCCTTCTTTTTCACTTTTTTTGTTTTTCGGTGCTGAGCCATTTTCACATATGAGGTATGAGACTTTGCATACAACATCCAAAATTATTAAGAAAATATCAATAGGTTTTGTTTCTAATAGTCTATCTAAAATATTTTATTAGTATAGATGAAATCTCTTGATGTTGAAGTAGTTGATAAGTGATACAATATTAGAATAATTTAAATAGTTCATTAAATTGGATCAGTTGAAAGATTTCAACATATCAATTCGATAATAGATAAAGGTTACATAGTCTATAAATAAACTAAAGATTTCCAAGTATAAATATTGTTTACTCCCTTGTAGTAATTAACAAAATAGGGATCAAAGAGGACAAAAAAAGGTATAAGTGATCACACCGAGTATCATACTAAGTACCAGTTACATCTCAAAGGATTAACCAAAAAGAGCATTATATTATAGCTTTAGACATCAAACACCCAACCATCATTGGAAAATTTTGTAGTGTTGTTTAAAGCTAAAGGTATATGATAATAAGGGGCTTGACTCTTACATAACCATGGTTTGAGAGTGTCAGAGAGTAGAAATTGTAGGTTATCAACGATGCATAAACAATGTAATAAATGTGAACTAAGAAAAGAAATGAGTAAAAAGGCTAGAAGACCTCTAATGGAAATGTCACTCTCCTACTGTAAGTGAAGAGGAGTAAGAGTTTGAAGAATAATTCTTCCTACACCATCGGACAATCATTTAGGTGATGTTATCCTCGAGAACCCAATGAAAGAAACTTTGTTAGGACAATTGTCAATAAAGCAATCAAAGTGTTGAGAAAATTTCACAGTGGCAGAGGAAAAGGTTAGAGAGGGTTGCAACTATAGTAGTAGGGGCATCACCAAAAGTTTTATTAGGAGCATAACCTAGATTTTACAAAGAAAAAAAATTGAGTCTGCCAAGCAGTAAGGGCATCACTCAGATTTTCAGGAGTTACATTTTCATCTTCATCTTGTGAGGAGTCCTTAGAGGAAAAATTAGAGACAAAATTAGAAGCAAGAACAATCATCAAATGATCCTCATTTTCATCCTTGCACCAAGTGATGGCACTTCTCAACACATAAGTGAGTTGTCTGAAGCCATATGCTCAATAGAGAAGCAACGCCAACAATGGAAGGGAAGGCATGTGGAATCTAGCACTTTGAATCCATGGCCTCTCCCTAAACATGAGCAACACATCCCTCAAAAGTAGTGTGGAGATATCCATATCCACCAAATGTGGGGGGAAAGTGGATTTGTCCATTGTGGTTGTACATTCATTCACCTTAAGGAAACAACCAACAAGTTTTCAATGGCCTCAAAGCAAGAAATCTCCCAAAAATAGAGTGGAAGATTGGGAAGGTGAACCCACACTGAGTACACATTGAGTGGTTCAATAAGAGGGTTGAAATAGATTGTCCAAGTTTTGGTAGAAAGAGAGTGATTCCCCCAAACCCACAAATTTCTAACACTAAATCTTGATCTTTGTAAGAAGAAAAAAAAAACAATAAAAAAACCTTTGTACAAGGGAAAAGCTCAATGATACTAGAAACTAAGGGTTTTCAAGAACTAGTTATCTGATCATGCAAATGTAAGAGAGAGGGCCAAACACTAGTGAATCTGCAATGCAACCCATAAAGTTAGTAGAAATTTATATTTTTGACCATATCTAGGTCACACGCCACCATAGAGAAGGTCTCAACATAGACAATTGGTCAATTTTTCACCTTTGATAGCAGATTTGGCAGCATGGGCATAGGTCCATCCAATGGTAGCAACACGTTTCATGGGGGAACCCCAATCTTGACAATCCTAGGGGTAGAGACCCCTTTTCCTCTAGTACCAAGAGCAGTGGTGTTGGCCTCCAACGCAAGCCCAAAAGAAATAGATGAAGCATTCTTTTACTTACCACAAATAGAATGAGTAGAAAGGATCTTCAAGCCTATGGGAAACACTAGAAAACAACAGCTCAAGGACACAACAAGGAGAAGCACTCCCTGAAGCACCTATGAAAGAAGGAGCACCCAGAAACAAAACAACATTCACTATTCCATAATTAGTTGTAATAGCCTCTTTTGGTACTTAAGCACTAGCCTCAGCCCTAGAACTAGATGTGGGAGAGCCATTGGGCAGGTGGGAGACTTCTAAGCAGGAGGCATTTTGAAAAGACTTTTCCTTTTTATGTGCCTATATGTTAATTCTTTGGAACAATACATAAACTTTGTAGTGTTATAAAAGTACACAATTTAAATATCTAACAAAGTTGGTAGTCCATTTTAATTTTATATAATTGATGGTTAAATAAATTCTTCCTTTCAAACTTTACTTTTAGATTTATGGGTAGAGAAATAAATTTAGCAATAAAATTTTCTTTGAGAAGTAATTTAGGTATAATAAATAAAAATTAAAAAATGTTATAATTTTGGATATAAAAGTAACAATATATTTTTGTATTATTTATGTGAAAAAAGGTGTAAGGAAACTTGCAGTCAACTTTATGATAATTTTTGCATAACCCATAATGTGAAATAAATAAAGAAGTACCTAGAGTCAACATGCAAGAGAATATACAACAAACCCACACAAATGTGACATGAGATATATCCTCGGAAAAACCCTCAAGAGGGAAAAAAAAATCCCGACCTTCAAAAGCATCCATCATTCATGTTTTGTTTAGCAAATCAACATTGCATTACAACAACGAAAGCCTTTGAAGCCCCAACCATAAATAAGCACTTCATGTGAACAAGTATGAATCCACACATCCCATGTCATGCTTCCAACACTCACAAATGTTAACTTGACTAACATTAACAACTACCCTTTTGGTTTCTTTTTATAAAAATAAGCTCCCACAAAACCACGAAGTGGTATTACATAAACCATATGCTAAAACCATGTACTACCAAACCACGTAATCCCACATTTAGGGTACTTTATTCAATTTTTCCTCTAATATTACACAATTACATCAAATAATATTACAATGTCATGATATAACTCATCAAACGGTCTCAATAATATTCTATAAGAATCTCTACATGTTGCATGTCCACCTAGGTGCTCCTAGATATAACATTTACATAATGAAATATTATAAAAAATTATTACAATGCAAGTGTACAACACACCATTTTTTCAGCATTCTCCCAATTGTTATATGCTTTGCATAAGGTTCAAGAAGCAACATAAATGAATTAAAAAAAAATTTGTCTCGCATATATACCATCATAAATCAAAATGCTCCATGTGCTTCATCGAGATACCTGCAACAAAAACAAGGTTACTACTATCTCATACATGAATGGTCCCACCTCCTATTATATCACTCTTGTAGACATACATAGAAGTCATCCAAAAAGAGAGCCACACTACCTATTGCATATGAATATTAAATCATGTAACAACTAGTATGGCCAAAATATTAACACTAGTCAAAAGGTGAACACTTGTATCAACAGTTATCAAATACATAGATGAAGTAACACTCATAATAAGTGCTAATCCATCCAACTATCCATACCCCCAATGTATCATATCAAGTGAATCAAACAACATCAACATATTCAACTTGTGACATGCAATGACAAGCATCAAGTGCAATATATGTCACATACACACCAAGAATGAGAGAAGTTAAAGAATGGATGTTGTCAAGGAGTAATTATGCTTGAGATTTTACAACCAAATCAAAAAAAAAATTATAAGAGCTTGGACAAAAAGATAGAGGAGATAAAATGAGAGAATGTGTGAAGTTGAAAAAGAAAAGAAAGAAAATTGTAAAAATAATCAATTAAGTTTAGGAAAACATAGAAGTACAAAATAAACATTAGAAATTAAAAGGAATGAAAAATATTTATAATGATAAAATGTCAAAATCATGAGTATTAGGTTTATTTCACAAGCATATAAGACAAAAAAATAGAATTATAAAAGAAAGGAGTACAAGGTCATGAAAAGAGAGTGAAAATGGAGATAATCTTAAATAAGATAATGATAGAAGCAAATAATTAAGTTATTTTTCTTTTTAAAGGATTGTTGCAAATGTACTAAGCACTACCATTGTATCCATTATTTGTTTTCCAAAATGGCAGCGACCTCTTATTTAAATTGAGATTAAGCCATAAAGAGATATGTCCCATAGAATGAGACATGTCTATTCGTTGATTAGATAATTAATATAATAAATATTTAATCATTATTATATCATTATTATATATAGGTTTATCTGACAAAAACTACCAAACATCAACACTCCCTCTTAGCTAGGGAGGATAAACACACATATTACCACAAAGTAAAATTAAGTTACCAATATTAAGGATATCTTTGATCAGAAGATATCCATCATTTTGATATCATGAGTATTGGTCTCCCAAAATATCAACCTATGATATTCACCAAATACTCAATAAGGTTTGATATCATATCTGATATCATAAGTATTGGTCTCCCAAAATACATGGTATTCACCAATTACTCAAAAATGTTTGATATCACATCTGATTTCATGAGTATTAGACTCCTAAAATATCAATGATATTCACCAAATACTATCAATCTCCCTTTTTTTGCAAGAACATACTTGGAGAAAAAAATCAAGGCATATAGCTCGTATAGTATGTATTGAACTAAGAAGATACAAGGGAGACTAATGTAATACTCAAGGGTAATAAATAGTTTTGCATAATAAGATCATTCCAATATAGATAAAATATATATCTACTTTGTATTTAATCATTTTATCATATTTGAATATTTATTAAATATTATCTCTTTGTATTTACAAATATTTCAAAATAATATGTGTGTGTATTACTGCCCATATTAATAATTGTATATCGCATAATATTCTATTAAACATGAAAGGGAATAATCTTAAAATAATCATACCTTATCCTTACCTTTAATGGGTCAATGCTCGATACCCCAATGCCCTTATCTATTCTTTTATGATTTTTCAGTAAATAATGGGCAGTTTAAATGGCTCTTGTACCATATCCTCACAAAAATATTCCTCGTCTCTTTCTGCTTACTCAATGTCTTCTGCATAGGTTGCATCCAACACTTGCAAATGATTTGATATGCAATATAAAGTGTATGGTTTCTTAAACTCCCAAGGTTCTTCACGCAGCTTCAGAATATACCATTCACTACAAGAACCATGATGCTTAAGAAAATAAAATAAAATTCATTATATTTTATTCTAATATGTAGGACAAAAACAAGAGGAGCCACTACACTAAGAAGACTTTTTCTAATTTGCTCATATATGGAGTCGACTCCTTCAAAAGTGTCTTCATATTTGAAGATGGTCACCTCTTCCTTTATCGACTTGTTGTGTAATTTAATCATTGATTGGACACCTTTTGTGTTGATTGGGGTTGGATTTTTCCTATGGATGATAAGCTATGTTCTAGCTATCTGTATAAACACTTTGATTTTATTTCTTGACTATTCTATTCATTAGAATTATGGTGTTGTGCATTGCTTTCATCCATCATTTCTCTTTTACACATATAATCCTCTATTCTCATAATTTTGTCATTGTCAATAGATGTCCATAACTGCAATACATAATCCTTGACTTACGTTTTCCTTTTTATTGTTCCTCAGTTCTTATAATCTTCCAAATTTCCTCCTTATTATTGTCGATAGTTATCTATCACTTCTATATTCGATCTGATAGTATATGTTTGGAAAGATTCAGAGATCAATAGTTTCTCATGGCAGTGATGAGATTATTTAACTAGATAATCCTCCACATTCAAATATTGGTGCAGTAGTCATGAGGGACGGGCATTTGGTGAGAACAAAACCAATGGCAACCTCTTGTAAGGATGTCTTCCTACAATGCCCCCCTAGGGAACCCAAGAGAAATTAACCTATAATGTCACTAAGTTTGTTAAACTTTTGTTTTTTAAGATTAAAACAAACAAGAGATAACATAGTGGAAGCAATAACTCATATACATGCTTAAGCAATATAATAATAGTTACATCTCTCAAGGGTTTGATAACATTGAATCACACACATAAGTTTTATTAAGATGGACATAGAATAACCATAGGTACAAATTCACATGAAAGAATATACAAGTACATAAAATACCACATGGCATAACCAGAATGCATACTAATCATCTACACATGTCATAGGGTATGAAATGCTAAAAGAATATACATCATGATAAGATACAACATCCCATAGGATCTCTACATATATCGTAATATGACCATAGAACATAATCACAAGATAAGAACAATAGAACAACTACACAAGGTACATCCAGCATCGGATCCATCTGTTGGATCTCAATGGTATAAGAAACACTTCCACCCGACCTCATGGAACCTAAATAACCCACTACCATCGTGCTGAAGAGATAATCTCAAGTCCCAAATGGGCAACAATCCAAAAGTCATAACAAGAATCTAGGTCGAGGAATCATGATCTAGCAATCTCTCTCAAAGGTACCAAGTACACAAGTAACATCTAATCCCAGAGACAACAAAGACACTAGGAAAGCTAATATACATGTGGAAAAGTGTCATCACACGAGTCAACTATAAGGTTACCCTGGCAGTCTCCCTAGACTCCAACCCCCTAGTGACTCAATGGGGCATCAATATCATTTCTTACAAACAAGGCATACTAATGAGGAAAGGTCACACCCAAGCATCCTCTCTACTCTCATCCTAGCCGGTACTATCACTCGAGGCATGGGCAAGGTAATACAGTAACTCTTGTTAATTCATTTTAACCCCATTAATGAAATGTTATCACTTATTAATACAATTTACAATAGGTTACCCAGGCAGCCTCTTTAGGGCTCCAGCCTCCATTGCAAGCCACTTCCCAGCATACACATAGATAGCCTACCCTAAGCTTTAAAAAAATATCTTATAAAGTCACAATATTCACCTCATTCCTATACAAGAAATTGGGAAGCACCAATAGATAACTAATCAAAACCTCATAGGTTACACCAAGAAAATCACAATACATGAGCTTACAAAAAAAAGTCGATCTCATCACAGAAACACCTGAATATAGCACATTGGTTGGGAATGAAATAATCGTGACAAAACAACATCACATAGCAACATCCTAAAATCATCACTTCCCAAGCCTCTAGTAAACAATCCTATTTGGCTGAACTACTAGGTTTCCCCATTTTAAAAAAAAACCATCACAAGATAAAACGTGACATTTTGGCATAAATTTAAAACAAGTGTACTTAGTATTTTTTTTAATATAATTTTGTAAAAAATGATTTGCATCAAATTCAAGTTTTCATTTCATAGTTGGATAAAGGTTATCAATCAGGCAATATTATCATGTTATTAATTTAAATAACCTTAAATAAGGATGATTGAATTAGTAATATATATGTATATTATTAGATTAAATATTAATATCAAATTTCATTTCCAATATATTAATTTGACTTCTATTTAAGTCTAATAATAATACTTACTTTTCCTTTAATTCATAATCCAACTAGAGATAACTCAAACTTGAAATTATAATTATAATTAAACAATTTACAATTTTTCTCATAATATTTAAATATTCATAACTAGATGATTATATAATTAACTCAATTATAACTCTTCTTAAAATATAGCTACGTCACAAATATATATTTATTAACTTATAACTCCACTTGCATTAATAAATATATAACAAGTTATAAACCACTCAGAGTATTTTTAAAGAATTAATATTAAAAACCCACTTCTAAAAAAATAGGTAGTATTTTTTTTTTTTTAAATAAATTTAATAATTTTTTTAATTTCCAAAATTAATAATTAATCATAAAAAGGGGTTTCCTTAAAAATAAATTTGAAAATTATATTATATTTTTATAAAATAAAAATAAATATGCAATTAGTATTTTTACATGCCTTTGATCTCTCAAATCATGCAACCATAATATACTTAGTTTTCTATTTTTAATATATTTGTTTTCACATGCATGTATAAGTTTAGCTACAACATGCTTTCCTCTCAATTAATCTTTTGTTTTTCTAATAAAATTTGTCATTAAATTATTTTAGATATAAAAATAATATTTATCTTTATTTAGAAAATTCTTGATAATCACATGACAAATTTAAAGTTCAAACCCTAACTATTCAATTTGTTGTTTTCTTCCAATGTTCTATAATTGAATTTTCCCTATATTAGAAAGGGTTTTAGAAGAATACAACCATAATAATTTTCTAAAATTTTCTACATTCTTCCTTAGTCACGTTTTCTTGATTAATAAGTTTTCCTTTTCAAAATCTACAATATAATTCTTTATCCATAAATAAGTATAATAAATTAATAAGCATTATGCAAGGACCTAGGAACATACGAAGTAGACATATCTTTCAATAAAATTCTACAATGGATTTTCAAACCTTACCTCAAAACAACAACTAAAATCTGAGACAACCTATGAATGCATGCAAATCCAAACCCTTCAAAACTTTCAACAATTGTTTTGCTCAAATTCCAAATTTTGTTCCCCAAACCTATTTGTGTAGGAATAAGCTTGAATCTCTTAATAAAGAGTTTAACTCTACCTAGGGTTTCTGATTTTTGAACATGCAAAGGTCTCTCCTTAAAATAAACTTTTATTATTTTAATGTATTTAATTCTCTTTTACATATTTTTTGCCTTTAATTAGAATAAAGTTTATATAAATTATTCCCACTTTATTTTTTAATAAGAAAGACATTTTTAGAAAATGTATGTATTAATTTAACTAATAATAGTATTTTAAATCCATTATTTAAATGTAACTTCTAAATTTATTATTATTAAATATAATTACACCAAATTTAGTCTTTTAATTAAATATTTAAATTTATTTCTTCCATTTAATTAATTTCTCAATTAATTAAATATAATAAATAAATAAAATTTATAAAAAAATTATTTAATTAAATCATTTAATAATCTTTTTGGTTGATTTAATTATACTTGAAAATCACAACATACCCACAAACTCAATAAGATAAAACTCAACTAAAAAGACAAAGTATGAATCAAACTCAAAGTTTAAAATCTTGAATTCATGTCACTTTGACAAATTCGGAAAGGTGAAGAACTCATGTTGTTGTCCTTTGTTCTAGGACAATTAGACTTAGGTTTAAGATTTGGACTTGAGAATTATCTCCCCTCTTTTACCATTGAGATATTGCAATATAGTATGCTCATCATGGCAATTCAAGGAAGTCAGACAGTCTGATGCCTGTAATCTGCATAAAAGTCGAACATGTACATATGCATATATTTCAAAACTAAATAGGTAATGAAAGGGAGTGGTACATCATGTAGATCCTGATTAGCATGTGAATACAACTCCCTCCCTCAACCACATCAAATAAAACATACATGTACACCATACACATGCAAATATGGGGTAAGTAACCATAAAACCATATATAAATCACCCATATAATTGTCATCATGAAAGCAATTAAATTCACTATATGAAGTATGCAAAACATGATCATCAAAATAATAATCATGAACACACCAAATATCTGAGTATAAAGTAGCTCATCAAATATATAATCCAAACATGTAAAATAGTATCAACCAAACCAAGTAACCAAGAACCACTAAATCAAATCACATAACCATGAAAATAATCCTAAAAGAATTCAACAATATAATAAAAAGTAGACTAGGGGTAGGCACTACACTTCCCTCATGCTCATAAGATGATGACAACATTCAAACTGCAAATATTTAAGAAGGATGGTAACATGTTCAAGAGTGACAAATTTCAACATTAGTTGTGCACAAGTCGATCTTCTTTAGCATAGAAACCCTCTTGTGTTTGTTCAAATATTTTTTGGTTGTGTTAGAGGGATGATTGTTCTAATAAACATTAACTTGGACTCTGGTGTGTTACAATAATTTGCATTATTTTATTATTTTCCCATTTAGTTCTTTCCTCAATTTTATTCATTCTAATAATGATTGTTATTTCATAGTAATTCATTCCTTATCCCCTTTCTCATATGGATGTTGAAGGAGAATTTCACTCCAAATCCAGTTTGCTAATATACTGCTCACTTGCATTCGATGCTTTGATTTCACACTCTAGTATTATACTATTCCATTATTTTATGCCTTTCACCACTTCCACTTCCGATCATTTTTATTTTTCCTCCATTTGCAACATGTGCTCTAATACCATGTTGGTTTCTGAGGATCATTGCAAATGTATTAACTATTGTCATTGTATCTGGTATGTGTTTTCCAAATGGCAGTGACCTCTTATTTAAATTGAGAATAAGTCATGAATGTGACATGTCTATTCATTCATTAGATAATTAATATAATAAACATTTAATCATGTGTGTGTGTGTGTTACTTTCTCTCATATAACTATAAACTTATATATATATATATATATATATATATATATATATATATATATAGGTTTATTCGATAGAAGCTAAGAAACATCAACATTATTTAGATTTATGATATTTCTATAGTCATTATATTATTTAGAAATATTTTCAAATGTGTAATAAAAAATTTCATTGTTCTTCCTTCTTCTTTTTAGTGATAGATAACAAAATGTGATCTAAAATGTTAGTTCTAAATATCTTACTGTAATTACAACCTTAAACAATAAGTAAATTACCGAATCGAATAAAAATATCATATATAGTGTAATATAAATTATGATAATAAGATTAAAAACTACAAAATACTATATGAAAAATTGGAAAGAATTAGGTTTAAGGAACAAGTACATAACAAAAAAGATATGTTTAGGAAAGCAATAGAATAAAAGATCATGGAAACAAAATCAAAAGGAGATATTAGAAATTACAGGCAACTCAAAGAAAAATAAAAAGGTGAAGGTGAATAATTAAGTTAAATAAAATAATAAGTATCAAATGAATGTAAAAAAACTAAGGGGGATGGTTAAGATTTTCTAAATTTAGAAGAAATAATGGCATTTTATCTACTCCTCATTCTATTAAGAAAGATAAGATTTAATTTTGCCTCCAACTTTGTGAATCTAATTTCGATGATGCATCTTGAGGTAATCTTAGCAATGCAAATATGCAATTTTTAACTAGAAATAAGAGTAGTAATTAATGTTTTCTATGATGTATAGCCAATAAAAAAAATGGTGATAGGCATGGCTATGGTAACTTCTAAAGGAGTGCAAAATTTAATGATTGCAAACTTTATGTTGGTTATCAACACATTAAAGAATTGTTTTTGCTTAATTAGTTAATCGAATAATTGTAGAGTGTGTTTGAATATTGTAATGGTCCCTAACACAATCCTATTTAATCTTATCTCAAATTTCCAATTAGTCTTTAGAACATGTTTGTTTAATTCTAATATAGTTCCAACTCTTTATTATCATCACATATAGAAATAATAAATGACTTAAAATTTATACTTAAGTTTTAATTCTTCCTTCATCTCCTAACCAACAACCCTAAGCCTAATGGTAGAATTATTGTTGCTCAATTACAGAAACATTATACTTGAGGCTCCCTCATGAACACAACCTGTTTTGGGAATCTTTGCCTCAACATGACTGGATCACTCCTTCCCCTATGCAAACTCTCTATCCTCTTAGTTGTGTTAATGAGTGAGTAAAGAATTGACTTAGTAAATGTCGTTATCTTTGTACATATTGTTATCTTTATACAACACATTTCTATGTTAAATATAGTATTTCTTAGATAAGTAACCGAGTTTGTAATGCATTTAGCAAGTAACATGTTTAATTTTCTTCTCTTTACTTCTCTCTTGAATTCATCTCTAGGGAGAGCGTAGATTTACTTGTCGTAGGGTGCTCGACATCCCTAGTTATAACAAGAGATGCACAAATAGACTACAAATACAAATAATCTACAATTCTTATGATCTATTTATCAAATCTATAAAATAATTTTTATTTCTATTTATAAGAATCATTAAGTATAATATTCATCATATGTTTGTTGTCATACATATTATACAAATATATATAATATATCCTAAATAGAAATAATTAATAGTAAAAATAAACATTAAATTATACAATTTCATATTCATTATTAGAGAAATTATTTTATATAAGACTTACATTCTTATTCACAATTTTTTTTAGAAATATCAATAAATAAAATGAAGTTACTATTTCTATTTTTATGTCTTAATAGTGGCTTCACTTTTTCCCTATTTTCATGCCTTGAATGCAGCTATTATTATTATTTCAAATTTAATTCTCTAACTCCACATAAGAAAATTAAATTTTTCTTTAAATTTTACTATTTATGATGTCTTGGTTTTTAATTCTTAAATCTTTTTCTCCCATTAACATTGGTATCTATATTTTAATATCAACCCTCTAATATTTTCCCCCTCCCATATTAATATCATGTTGATGTCCTCTTCCACATGAGTGGTGACTTTAGACATTAACGTCATGACCAATTGTAATTTTGATAATAATATTGTATAGGTATTTTATTTTGACTTAATTCAATATATATTGAGAAGATTATTATTGATATTAACTATATATTTGACTATTGATTGACTGTTGAGTAATAAGTCACAATAGTATAATTATTAGTATTGTTGATGTCTTATGTATTATTGATTAATATTTTTAATTAATTATACTTATCAATTTCTAATATTAATTTGTTCATTTGATCAACTTGTGTATTAATATATTTCTTATATCTCATTTTATTATATTGATTAGTATAATCACCAATAATATTATTTATATAAATATAAACATGTATAAGTATATTTGTATATAAGTTTGTGATATATATCTATATATTATTATAATTTTTATTTATTATTCTGTATTGTAATTTTATATTTATATATTCTTAATATATAATTGTTATTCATGTATTATAAGGAAAGATGATATTAGTTTGTATCCTATAGTCATTATCTATTATCTATCATTATTAGGGCTCATGACAAGTTCGTCCTTCCTCAAATTGCTTGCCCTCAAGCAATTTCTATTCCTCGCACGATATCTTATAACTTAGACATTATTTTAAAATCATTAGTTTTGATTATTTTTAAAGCAATTCATATAACTTGATCATTATAGTCTAGATTATGAAAATAATGATCATACTTCATAAAATGCTCATGTCCCCAACTCGAAGGTTGTTAATAATCACATTACAATGCAAACAACTTAATTAATATTAAGTAATAATAAAGTCTTATAATTCCTTTGGTGATTAGCATGTGTTTTAACCCTTGATTCCTTACTTTTCTCCTATACTCATCCTAAGGAGAGCATGGATTTACTTATTGTACAGGGAACTTGACACCAGTATAAGCTTTGATTTTACTCTACCTCTCCCTACGTAACACCATCTATCAACTCCAAGGAGTTTAGTAAGTGAATAAGAGAATTGGCTAAAACATCCTAATCCCTTTTGTATTAAAGGTTCTATGCATTCATATAAACACAATTCTCTTTGTATAGTGATTTAGACTTGATACGCAAACATTTATTTAAGTTGATATTACTAATAGTGATTCTAAATATTAAGTACTAGATGGATATTTCTTGGTCATTTTTATCCCATTTCCATAATGAAAGGTAGAAAGACTGTGCTTAGGTAGAAACAGGCTCCAAGAGGCTCCCTCATAAACAAAGCCTGTTTTGGGAATTTTCTCCTCAGTATGCTTGAATTAATCTACCTTTCACAAACTCCCTCTTCATTAGAAATATGGAAAACTCAAGTTGAATCCTTAAACAATTTATTGAGATATGTGAAGACACAAAGTAGACACATTAATGCATGAAGACACTAAGCATACACCACAATAAACATATTTCTAGATTCATTTTTATTTCATTCAAATATTTCTTTATTTATTCTCTTACCCTACAGGATGGCAAGATCATGCTCTGATACCGCTATAATGATCGATAACAGGGTCTTATTTAATTTTATCTCAAATTCCCAATTAGGGTTTAGATCATGTTTATTTCATTCTAATAGAGTTCCAACTCTTTATTATCATCACATATAGAAATAATAATTAACTTATAATGTATCCTTAAGTCTTAACTCTTCCTTCATCTCCTAGCCAACAACCCTAAGTTGAATGGTAGAATTATTGTTGCTCGATTATGGAAATAGTCTACTTGAAGCTCCCTCATGAACACAACCCATTTTGAGAATCTTTGCCTCAAAATGACTAGATTACTCCCTCCCTTGTGCAAACTCCCTATCTGCTTGGTTGTGTTAATAAGTGGGTAAAGAATTGACTTAGTACATATTGTTATCTTTATACAACACAATTCTATGTTAAATATAGTATTTCTTCGATAAGTAACTGATTTTGTAATGTATATAGCAAGTAACATGTTCAATTTTCTACTCTTTACTTCTCTCTTAAGTTCATCTCTAGGGAGAATGTGGATTTACTTGTCGTAGGGTGCTCGACACCCATAGCTATAATAAGAGATTCGACACCCATAGCTATAACAAGAGATAAGCAAATAGACCACAAATATATTTTTATTCTTTAAATTACAAATATAAATAATCTACAATTCTTATGATCTATTTATCAAATCTATAAAATAATTTTTATTTCTAATTATAAGAATTGTTAATTATAATATTCATCATATATTATTGTCATACATATTATACAAATATATATAATATCTCCTAAATAGAAATAATTAATAGTAAAAAGAAATATCAAATTATACAATTTTATATTCATTATATAACAAGTACCACATAGTGGCATGTATTATTGGTTAAAGTAATTAGAAATTAGAATTTAAAAAATAAATTTAATACTTTTATTACAATATTATATCTCAATAATATTTTTTTACTAAAAAAATTAAATTAATTTAAATCTATTAAATTGTTAATTATAATATGCATCGTCATACATATTATACAAGTATGTATAATATCTCCTAAATAGAAATAATTAATAGTTAAAAGAAATATTAAATTATACAATTTCATATTCGTTATATAACAAGTGCCACATAGTGGTGTGTATTTTTCGTTAAAGTAATTAGAAATTAGAATTTAAAACATAAATTTAGTACTTTTGTTACAATATTATATCTCAATAATATTTTTTACTAAAAAAATTAAATTAGTTTAAATCTATTAAACTATTAATTATAATATTCACCATATTTTTAGTGTCATACATATTATACAAATATATAGAATATCTCCTAAATAAAAATAATTAATAGTAAAAAGAAACATTAAATTATACAATTTCATATTCATTATATAACATTGTTGTTAAAGTAATTAGAAACTAAATTTTAAAAAATAAATTTAGTACTTTTGTTACAATATTATATCTTAATAATATGTTTTAATAAATATATATATATATATTAAATAGACGAGTCACAAAAATTGAAAATTTGAAAATAAATTCTATATCATAAAATAAAAATGCCACTACTCACATGTGCTTATCATTATAGTTTAGTAATAGAATTATATTAGCAAAAGTAGAAATAAGAATCTAATTTTTTGAATTTTAATTCAAATAAATTTTATATTATAATTCAAATAATTTATATGTCACGAGACATTAAATATTAAATATTTTAATTTTAACTTTAAAGATTAAATTAAAAGAAGATTTACCAAATATGGTTATGACATTGTTTGAAATTTGATATTAAATTTAAATGTTAGTTCACCCCTAAAAAATTAATAATAGTAAATTTATTATTACCAATTTAACTCCCAAAATTCTAAAATATGCTTTAGCATTATTGATTATAATTATAATTTTATAGTTGTATATTTTAAAAGATTAATTGTAATCCTATATTTACATACTTTTACATTCATCAAATCTATACAATACATTAAATAATTTTTAGTAGCAAATAAAAATCTAAACTAATGTTCACAACAAAAATCTCGCCAAAAGAAAAGCAAGATGGAGGAAGCCTCTCAGAAAAGGAGTCCTATAACACCAATTGAAATGAACCAATCAAATTTGAGAGATATAATTTTATATTTTGTAAAATTTGTAAATAAATAGTAAAACTTTATAATTATTTCAATGACAAAAAATAGTATTTTTTAATCAGTGGAAACCGATTCATAATAGCACAATGTGAATGCAATAGTATATTGTGTGTGACAAATACAAGAAGTGTCATGTAGTATAATGTCCCCATCTTTTTAGCAATTCAATGGAGTTCTTAGCCTTTACGTTCTCCAAAGGCTAAGTGGAGAAATAAGAAATTGATTAAATTAATTTCTTATAAAGTAATTAAATAAATTAAAATTAAAAGGTGACTTTATATTTAATTAATTTAATTCATTATTGTATTGCAAGGAGAAGCTTCTAGATAGTGCATTAATTATTTGAAGGGGGGAGCCTCTAGTAATTTAATTTTCTAGAAGCACAATTAATTATTTTATTGCTAGGGAGGAGTTTCTAGAGAGTGCATTAATTATTGGAAGGAGGAAGCTTCTAGTAAATGCAATTAATTAATATTTTATTTTCTTGTAGAAGGGTGAAGGAAAAGTATAAATAGAGGTGGGAGCTTCATTATTTAGCATCGGATTATTGTGAAGGACATTTGATAAGAACTTGGATGTGTGAGTTACATATTTGTTCTTGGCATTAGAGGACGTCTATCCTCTCTTGTGACATTCTAGGCATCATTTCCTTGGGGTTTGGCTTTTGGAATTCATTGCTATGTATTTGATTTTATTAGTTTGAGAACTAATATTATTTTAGTAGTGGTTCAATCTTCAGTTTGCATAAATTTTGTCTTGTTCATATTATATGGTTTCAAAATCTATGCAAAAACATTAGAATCTTTATCAGCAATTGGTTCAGTTTTTGAGCATTTTTAGGGTGCCCATTACAATGGTATCAAAGCCCATTACAGTGGTATCAAAGCTTTCTTGCAAAGTTTTTGACGAAATGTCAAACAATTGAAGTTTAAAAGATTTTGGTGCTCTAGGGTGTCCATTACAATGGTATCAAAGCTTTCTAACAAAGTGTTTGACGAAATGTCAAACAACTAAAGTATAAAAGATTTTGGTGTTTGAAGAAGTTATAACTTGTTGGGGTTATTCCAATGGTATCAAAGCCTAGTTAGAGTGGTATCAGAGCCCATTACATTACAATGGTATCCGAGCTATAAGTCATGACATCCTGTGGAAGTCTTATAGGGAATTTGGAACAGTCAAATAGAGGGAAAAGTGTTTGAAAAAATGCTTAGGCATTTACTAGGTATATTAGAGGCGGGGCAACGTTTGCAACAGGAGCAGAATAGGCAAATGGATATGATGTTGCAACTTATGGCTAGATAGATGGGCATCAATATTGATTATTTGTATGTTGCTCCAATGCAAAAGATAGTTGATTCCTCAAGTGGGATCGAGACACATATAGAGCCACCCAGCTATTATGTTGGTGATGTGTGTGTTCCAACAGAGTCAGTAGATGTGGGTTTACGCTCTAGTATTATTGATTCGCAATCTGGCATTGAGTCATGTGCAGAGTCAAGAGTCCACATATGAGGCTTTGTCAGAGGGTGGTGATCTAACAATAGTGGGATTAGGAGAATGTGAGGATACTATCATATCAACAGCCACTTCTGTGTTAGTTGAATCATCCAATGAGGAGTTTAGCAGTATGCAAGCAATTGTTAATGTGTGTTCTAATGATGGCGCACATGTTGATGATTATGAGTTTTCATCAACTACGGATTTGGTTTGATTTTTTGTTGTAGCAGTTAGTGATGTTTCTATGTCCATATATTTTGATGTGGCTACACCTATTGTTGATATAGTTGGCATGAGTGCATATGGTTTGCCTGTAGCTACATCTTTTTCAATGCATGTTGGTGATGATTAGGATTCCAGTCCAATATATATATTATGTGGGTGGATATAGGGAAGATGAGTTTTCATGGATCTTCAACGAAGTTGCCTTCTGGTGACATTTTGACTTCTACATCATTAGCACAAGTTTTGGGTGCTAAGATGCAAGACATGTGGTTGGTCCTGATGAAGCTAGTTTGCAGTTGGTTTAATGTCCACAAGGATGTCACATACTACTCCATTTGGGATCTAGGTGGAGATTGGAGTTTATTGTGTTGCTGGATTGCTTGAGGACAAGCAATTTCAAGGAGGGTGGACTGTAATGTCCCCATCTTTTTAGCAATTCAGTAGAGTTCTTAGCCTTTACGTTCTCCAAAGGCTAAGTGGAGAAATAAGAAATTGATTAAATTAATTTCTTATAAAGTCATTAAATAAATTAAAATTAAAAGGTGACTTTATATTTAATTTATTTAATTAATTATTATATTACAAGGAGAAGCTCACAATGCATTAACTATTGGAAAGGGGGATGTCTCTAGTAATTTAATTTTCTAGAAGCACAATTAATTATTGTATTGCTAAGGAGAAGTTTCTAGAGAGTACATAATTATTGGAAGGGGGAAGCTTCTAGTAAATGCAATTATTTAATATTTTATTTCCTTCTAGAAGGGCGAAGGAAAAGTATAAATAGAGGTGGGAGCTTCATTGTTTAGCATCGGATTATTGTGAATTACATTTGATAAGAGCCTGGAGGTGTGAGTTAGAGATTTGTTCTTGGCATTAGAGGACGTCTATCCTCTCTTGTGACATTCTAGATGTCATTCCCTTGGGGTTTGGCCTTTGGAATTCATTTCTATGTATTTAATTTTATCAGTTTGAGATCTAATATTATTTTAGCAATGGTTCAATCTTCAGTTTGCATAAATTCCTACTTGTTCATGTTATGTGGTTTTAAATCTATGCAAAGACATTAAAATCTCTTTCAGCAGTTGGTTCAGTTCTTGGGCATTTCCAGGGTGTCCATTACACGTAGTGGCGTGTACTTGCCTTATAGTTAATTGTATTTGTATAGATCTTATAGAATATATATATATATATATATATAACAAATTTAATATAATATAATTAAAATATTTTCTTACTAAATAATTATATTATTTGTAGCATTATACCAAAAAAATTGTGAAAAGTGACCGTGAGTTTATGATTAATAAAATATAATTATAAATAAATAGAATAGAATAGATGTAAAAATCACCATTGAATATGTAGTTAAAAAATTATTGTGAAAAGTGAAAATGAATTTATAATTAATAAATTTTCAAATATAATAATTAATAAATAAAATAGTTTTTTAAAAAATTATAATTTCATTGTCATATTGCTAGTTGTAAATATATTTTACTTTGCTAATTTTATATATATTCACCTTCATGCTTCATGCATCTTGCATCTTGTGAAAACATTCTCGTATGTGAAGAATACCTCCTAAGTGCAATTTATGCACTCTTTGGATGGAATTAATCTTTACAAGGTAGACTATGCTATCACATTTATTAACATTTCAAAACCTTATATTAATATTTGATTTTGAGAAAAAGACAATTTGTTCTATATCTTAAACTAAAACTTATGCAACTATTAAACAATTGCCACATAACTTCTTTTTTACCATTGATCTAATTGAGAATATTGCAATATGGAGAACCTCCGAAAAAGGGGTTCCTATAACACAAAACCATTTCATCCAATCATAAAATTTGTAGAAAATATAAAATTAATAAAAGATTAATTAAACTTTAGAAATATTTTAATTGTTCAAAAATCATTATTATGAATGGTGGATAATCGTTAAATTGATTCATTAATTGTGCATAGTGAATGCAATAGTGCTAGCCTGCGGCAAGAATAAGAGAAATTATTTCATATAAGACTATTTCATTCTTATTCATTAAAAAATCTTAGAAATATCTACAAATAGATAAAGTAAATAAAATGAAGTTACTTACATTTATTTATTTTCTATTTTTATGCCTTGAATAGTGGTTTCACTTTCTCCCTATATTCAAGATGCAACAAAGCTCTACACGCCTTTGACAAAAAAATTAAAAATCGAAAACATCATGAATTTGTCTAAAGTTCTCAACATTTGATCTTCATCATCTACTTATAGTGGAAAACAACAAAAAAATTGAAAAAATATCATTTTATTTTCCTGAATTTGGAAAAAAAAAAAAAAAAATGACTTCTCTTTTTTTTTTTTTTGTCTTTAGTGTGTTTTATCTGGAGATTACCCAGCGCCTTATTTTCATGCCTTGAATGGTGGCTTCACTTCTTCCCTATTTTCATGCCTTGAATAGAGATTATTCTCATTGTATTTGTCATACACTAATACTATTGTGATCACTTGTTCTTAACGTATGGTTTTTTTTTTTTTTCTATTTCAACTAGTTAAATATAAGTGTTTTTGTGTTAGTTTTTACTTCTAAGTTTTTCTAATGTTGATATGCCAAATTTTTAAGTTTAAAAATCATTAAAATTATTTTATGTTAAATTGATTCGTGCATATATTTTAGGTCGTATAGGAGTAGACTTATAGGAAGCACTATCCCTATCCTACCACGATATTTTAGGATACACACACACATATGAAATAGATTAAACATATTAAATAATTTCTAATAATTAATAAATTAAAATAAAACTAAGTTATAATAGTGACTTCATAAATTAGAAATACTAATTAAATAATATGCAATTTTATCATTACAATAAAATCAATTCTTCTCTTATAACTATTTTCTTTTACAAGTCTATAATTATTAAATTGTTATTTTAACTACTCTACTTAATTAAACTATACAACAAATACAAACCACTAAGTGACACTTGTTTCAAATTTAATTCTATAACTCCACATAAGAACGTTTTCTTTTATTTTTCTATATATGATGTCTTAGTTTTTTATGCTTATATCTTTTTCTCCCATTAACATTGGTATCTATATTTTAATTTATGCCCTCTAATATTTTTTCCCCTCCCATATTAATATCATGCTTGTGTCCTTTTCCACATGAGTCATGACTTTAGATGTTAACATCATGACCAATTGTAATTTTGATAATAATATTGTATAGGTATTTTATTTTGATTAATTCAATATATATATATATATATATATATATATATATATATATATATATATATATATATATATATATATATATATATATATATTGAAAAGGTTATTATTGATATTAATTATATATTTGACTACTGATTAATTATTGATTAATAGGTCATAATAGTATTATTATTAATATTGATGATGTCTTGTGTATTTTGATTAAGATTTTTAATTAATTATACTTATCAATTTCTAATATTAATTTGTCATTT
Organism: Cupressus sempervirens; assembly: GCA_028749045.1. NCBI lineage: Eukaryota > Viridiplantae > Streptophyta > Pinopsida > Cupressales > Cupressaceae > Cupressus > Cupressus sempervirens. Next base: position 116,652,539 of record CM053788.1, read on the forward strand.
GATCAACTTATGTATTAATATATTAACATATTTTTATATCTCATTTATTATATTGATTAATATAATCACCAATAATATTATTTATATAAGTGTAAACATGTATGAGAATATTTGTATAAGTTTTTGATGTGTGTGTGTGTGTAATTTTTATTTTTATTTATTATTTTGTATTGTAATTTTATATTTATATATTCTTAATAAATTATATTTAATCATGTATTATAAGGATGATATATGTTTGTATCCTATAGCCACTATCTATTATCTATCATTATTAGGGCTCATGAAAAATATTTTAACCTCTAGTAGAGGCTAACACTGAGTAGAAGGTGTATGAGAGAGGTGTAACTAAAACTTAGGTTAGGTAGAGGACAAGCATGTGTGAGGTTTGTTTCAAGTAGATACTTGTAGAGAGACATGAGAGTCTTTGAGGAATTGCCAGTTAAGAAGAAGACATGTGCAAAAGATATGATGAGACTGGTCATGAGGAGACTTGTGAGAATTTCATTTTGGAAACAATATTGGGAAGAAGGTGAAAATAGAAAGCTCTTTCGAGAATTGAAAATAACCCAAAGGATCCAAGTCAAACTACACATGTTATAAACCAATACAAAGAGATTGAAATAAATAGAGAAGATTGGAAGAAAGACTTGAGAAGAAGATTTCTATTTGACTTTTGAAAGAGGAATAAGGTGGACATAGGGAGTCCTAAATTTGATGTGAGGATTGAGAATGATTCTTTGTTAAAAGAAGAGAAGAGAATGACATAACAATTTATTGAAAATGATATGATAGATAGAGAGAGGAAAGAGATGTAAATGGGAGAAAATATACCTCATGGTTGTGTTGACATTATTTTAACACAGGAAACAAAGAAGTTAGTGTTGTGTGTCACATGGATGGCATTAAAGAAGAAAAAATAAATTATGTTAGGAGATGAAGAAAGAAGTGATTTCTAAGGGGATGGATATGGAGGATGTAATAATGTTGGGTCATTTGGAAGACATAGAGATATTGAAAGAAATAATGCAACAAAGTGCATGGGAAGAAATGAAAATTGCTATGCATACAAACTTGTATGAGGATGGGTTAAGGCTAGTTCTCAAAGTAGATGAAGATAAATTCTAAGTGGAGGAGGATGGGTTAAGGCTAATTCTCAAAGTAGACGAAGATAAAAGCTACATATAACTTTAAGAAACACCCTTCCAAAAAGGATATATAATCCTATTGAATCTGTCATTTTTTTTGGAAAAAAATATCAATTTCTAGCGGCAATTTTTTTTTTCAAATAATAGTTTTATTGGCAAATGTTTACATCAAAACAATTTAATATAACATCTTGGAATTTTTTTTAAAAAAAATCATTGCTAAATTGAATTCTTTTATTTGAAAAAATAAAATTCTTATAACAAAGTGGTGTTTTTGAAGGTGGAAATCATTATTAATAAATTTAAGCAATAGACACCGAAATATTTAGTTACTACAATTAATTTAAAATATAATCAATTAACCCTTTTTGTATCTTGTGAGATAAAATTTGATCATAATTTATAATGTTCATGGGCCCTAATTGTTTCTACGATATTAATTTCTATTAAGATTGTTAGAGTAAATAATTAATTAATTATTAATTATTTATTCTATTAACTTAAGCTTACTTAGGTTAATGCATTTATTTAATATTTAGTATTTAATGCATGTAGTGATGAGTTGTTGACAACACAGGAGTTTTTCCCTTCTAGCATGTTCCACCTTTTTGTGGAAGAGTGCTTGGTTGTCAACCTTATTTTCTACCACTTTCCAGCTTGTTCTACAAGCTTCCTGATTGTAATCACAACTCACAACGCATTCTCATTGTAAATACAATTTCATTGTTTTGCAATATTTTCTCTCTCATGTCCATTTAGGGTTTTTCCAAGCTCCACCTCTTCCTTCTTAGTTTCCCTTTGACAGGTTATTTTGCATGTAGGTGATCTTGGCAACTGCAGAGTTGGATTTCATCAACTCCTACAAAGATTAGCTATTCAAAACAAATTTTAATTCCCATGAGCATTACAAATTGTATGTATTTTTTACCTCATAGAATACAATGGGATTATTAGATAACATTTTTAATTAGTATTGTTAGTTTAAGATTGGTGATATATGTTTAATGTAACTAATAATTATGATATATTATTTATAGATTAATTTATATTTTTACAATAACTCTAATTTAGTACGTTGACACATTATCAAGTTAAAAAAATTAATTTTAAAAAAAAAGATTTGGGATTTAAATAATATTAAAATAAAATTATTTATTGTGATTGGATATCTAAAAAGTTGAATTGTTAGCCAAATTGAAACTCCGTAATTTCAACTATTAGTCAATTGAAATGTATTAGCTACTAAAAATATTATTGATGAAAGTTATAGGTTGGTTCACGATGGATCAAATTCCCCAAGAAAAAAAATAAGAGAAGATGGATGATGTTTTAGAGGAAGGAGAGATCGAACAATGGAAAAGGCAATTTTTTAAGCAAAAAAAAAAATTGGTAAGAAGCAAATTTGAAAAGTGTAAAGTAGTTGTTCCTGCTAAATGTTTGAAGGAATAGAAGAAATGTTGTACAATAATAAAAAAAATTAGAGGATTTCTTCAATCTAAGATTATTCAATCACTCAACTCCATTTGTTATTTAGTTTGATGCAATTTTCGATCAAAATGAGTGACATTGTTAACACCTCATGATTGATTTGGTTTTGATTTTCAACAAAATGAACTATAGTTAGTTAATGAGACAACAAAATAACACCAATTTATTTTCTATACAAATAATTAAAACAAGCTCTAATATTTCCAAAAATGGTGGAGATTAAATTTAATGATAAAAGACTGACAATTGAAGCCTCATATAATATGAAGGGAATCAACCTCATTTCTTGAGCTTCAACTTACGAGGGATTGAATCAACTACCAAAACACAAAGGAAAAGCCCACAAAGATGGGCCAAACTCAACTAGGGTGAGAGTTCTTTCCATGCCTTCTGAAAACTATCTAGGCGATGTGATCCTTAGGTTCCCCAACAAAGGAGACATTGTTAGTGTAGCTAAAAACACAACGAATAGAGTGTTGAAAAATCTTAGTGTCATCAATAGACTCGTGATGCAAGCCCATGGAAGAATAGGGATTAGAAGTGCCCATCTGGCCTGAGGAAAAAGCACCAGTAGAGTTGGGGGCTATAATAACTTATAAGGGATACAGTAGGAGGAAGGCTTGGAACAACAACAAAAGCTTGTCCACAATCGACAACAGAGGCCTGGACATGACCAACAACATGTGCCTCAAGAAGATTTTTTGTAGGGGTAATGTCTTTGTCAATAGTTTAAAAACCTTTAAAGGAGGACTCTGAGAGGGAGTCATCGACTCAAACATTGAAATGGTCATAACTAACATCCTTCCACCAAGAAGAAACACCTTTGTAGCGTTGGACGTCACAATCTGAAGCCATGTGACCTAGAGACCCTCATAATCCAATGCTTGTGTCCACGAACAATCCCCAACCATGTACACCACGTCACCAGGGAGTGGCTAAGACACATCTAAGTCAACCAAAATATGAGTGAAATTAGTATGGCCCAAGGTTGGCATAACTTCATCTACCTTCAAGAACTTCCCAAGAGAGTTCCTAACAACCTCATAGAAAGACATCTCCCAAAAATGAAGTGGGAGATTAAGGAGGTGAACCCATACTGAATGCACATTAAGTGGTTCAGTAAGAGGGTTGAAAGTTGAAAGTTTGGACGAAAGGAAATGATTCTGCCAAACCCACATATTTCTCACAATTAGATCTCAAACTTGAAAAGAAGAGAAAGAAGCAATAGAGAAACTCGTAGCACTAGCGCAAAGCTTAAAATCACCAAGGGAAACAATTTTCCAACAATTTGTTACCCAAAAATGTAGATCCCAGAGGGAGGGATAAAGACCCACAAATCTACCCACTAGCCCACATTGTTGGTACAAGTCAACATTCTCCACCACTTCCAAGAAAAAAACCACCATAAGTGAGGCTTTGGCATAGGATATGGGATGAGATTTCTCTTTTGGAGGGCCAATAGAAGTAGAATTAGCAATGTGAGTGTAACCCTTGTCACAAGACATGACATATTTTAGGAGGGTAGGCTCTCATTTCATAGCTTTAAGCCCACAAACACCAACACCAACCACCGAATTACCAGCCACAATAAGGGGGGCAAAAGAAAAACCCCCAATACTGATTAAAACCTCCAAAATATTAAGGTCAACAACAAATGGCATAGCAATAGAAGCAAGATCAATGGGGAAGAACATTGAGAGCCAATTGAAGGAGCAACAAATAAATACAAAGAAATCCTTACAAATTTGTATGCAATAGTTGAACATGCGTCTACCCTAGGCAAGGAGCAAACCAAACACACAAGCACCTTGACCTTTGTAGAGCTCTTGGAAAACATTGGCTTCACGAAGCGATTAGGCAATGCCAAGGAAACCCTTATGTCAGACGCAACAACAACAATAGACATCATTTGTTAATTTGAAAAGCATTATGTTATTATTACACACTAAATTTTGTTCATTGATATGTTCTTAACTCAATTTTGATGTAAGTTATTATATGAGCTTTGTGCAAGTGTAGTATGCCTATGATTATTTGATGGTGAATTTTGGTAGAGTAGTTGGTCAATTTATGTATGTGGTGTTTGTGATTTCTTTGAATGATTGAGTGTGACATGGATCACAAAGGGAACACTTAATATAAGGAACATGTTTATTGAGTGTGACATTGATTACAAAGGGAATGATTGATTGTTGGTTAACAATCTGTCTTCCTTAGCTTTTTGGTTTATACCTTGACTCTCAAACTGCTCAATGGCTTATGGAGGACAAAGAAGTTAACAACAAAAGGGTCAATGTAGTAATCTATCAAGGACCCCTGAATTGAAAGGTCAACTCTCTTTTGAATGCAAGATATGAAATGAATTTTCTTTTCGGGTTTTGGGAGTATGCTTCTAACGAGAGAGAAGAAGAGGCAAAAACCAAGTTGCTCAACACTTTAAACAACCTAGGCAATTGAAAGGGGGACTAACTCACAACATGCACTTTACTCTAACCTAAATGCAATGAAAGGAAACATGCATAACTAACTAAGACAGCGAGAAGAAAGGAAGAGATGGCGAAAAAGGTAATTCCCAGATTACTCTATTAGCTAATGTTTTGGCAATACCCAGATTGTCTATTTCTCATCTACTCCAGACACCAATTTCTGGATTCCTTATGCAACAAACTATACTAAACACACAAACTACGGTGTACAAAAAAGAGAACAAGTGAGATTCTTATGTTGAAGAAAGTAAAACATACAATCTGTTGAATGAAGAAAGCAAAACCAAGTTCATTTGCATTCATTCAATTCTCAACATTAGCACATTCATTCTATACACTATACTTAAACTAAATGAACAACAAAACTAGAAATAGGCTCAAAGTCACACGCAGTAGTCCCAGCTATAGGGGTTCTCCCAATAGTATTTTGTAGATCTTATTAACTTTTAAAAAGTTACATTTATAGGCCTTCTCAAAATGGTCGGTTAGACTGGATGATTGCTTCGCAGAGCATCTCTGAACAAAATAAACTAAAATAGGACAAGTTTGAATCATTACCTGTTATAGAGACTAACAAGCTGCCATGAATGGCTACAAAAAGAAAGAGAAGGGGGAGAATGACAAATGTTTGGAAGAGTATTAGGACATCATGTCTTCTTAGGAGTAATTGATTTGTCTCTATAAGCTTTCATGGCTTCAGTTACTTTGTCTAGTTCTTCAACATTTGGAATAATGATGTTGTCAACTCGAACCATCCAATAGTCATGCATCTCTTTTAGTTCATCTATTTTGGCCACCCTTGACTGGAACTTCTCTAATTCTCTCCTTATGATCACATCCGCTACTGAGAGTTCCTAGATCTTGGACACTTGGAAGTTGAGTGAGTCAACTACTTCATTGACAAATGCCAAGAACTTTGATTTTATTCTCTCAATATCCATGAGCTTGCCATTAGTGGACACAAAGGTCTGTGTGTGCAATATATTAAAGTATTAAAACAACTTCTCAATGACCTTCTACACCAGGTCATGTATGTCCTTCAGCTCATTTTATGACCTCAGAGAGCTTTCTATAACAAATTCCAAGGATTGCTTCTAGTGAAACAATGACTCCTTGCCCGTCTTCAGAATCTCGTGAGCAATGGCCACATTTTTCCTCATGTCAATTACTTCTTGTAGAAGGGTCGATTTCTCTGTCAACTTGTCTACTGCCTTTTGTATGGTTGTCTGATGATTTGAAGTTGCTTCTCTAAGCTTGTGAGCATCCAATATTAGGCTTCCCAACTTTTCAACTAATGGAGGACCTTGAGCCTTCATCTGATCTACCCATGCTTGACCAACCTGTCTGAATTGTCTTTCCTATTGCAGCTTTAGAAGTAGATTTTTGTTCTCCTCTACATTCAAGTCAAATTGACTCGACAAAGTGCTCCCAAGTGCATACCTTATGTATTCCACCAATTCTTTTTTCAAGGTCTTCATTATTTCCTTTTCTACTCTAAGCTCTTCTAGCTTATCTTTGATTTTCTCATTGGTAGACTTCTACATGTTCACCATAGAATCATGAACTGGGATGCCAAGATCTACCATTTCGATCTGGAAATCATCCTTTGAGAGCTCATGAAATCTGCCTTCTTTATGTGGCTCAACGATCTCTACTAGCATATGGCTAGGTGTTGAATCTATAGCCAGTGTAGTAATCATTTTCTGCTTCTTTGTCTTCTTGGATGGCTAAGAGGAGGTGACTTCTATGATCAAGTCCTTCGATGGAGTTGCTTCTTCATATCTCCTCTTCTTCTTGTCAATGGTCTTTTCGAGCCATAACTTTATAGAGAGCACATTGATAGAGGACTGTAAGGTAGTGGGATCAAACAGCTTCCTTGGAATCAAGGGAGTCGGCTTGCTTTGAGAAGCAACAGGTAAGGCAGTGACCTTAGTTACCAAAAGGGCTAAGGTGTCCCCTTGCTAAGATGCATCTTGTTCCTAGCCATCCATGGGGTTGGTGTCACCATCCAAATTGATGACTTGGACAGTGGAAGATGGCTTGGCCACTAATTTTTCTTGTTCTTTCCTCTTATCATTGTCATCCTCCTTCTCTCCAACTTTCCTTATGTTTGGAAGAGAGCTAGCTCCACAAGTAGGAGTGATTGGCACATTCTTCTCTAGAGGTTGGTCACCACCTTGACCAATGGATTGTGATGGTCCTACAGATGTTGTTGTAGTAGTTGTAGTGGTTATTGTTGCGGTTGACTAGGCAGCTCCAACTAATACTCCACTGGTATAACCAATACTCCCAGTCCTTTTCTTCCTCGCTCGGGTCTACTCCACCCATTTTTCTTTTTGTTTGATTATCCCTTGCATAAGAACCTCCATAGTGTTAATTACTAGACCTGTAGGTGGGGTAGACAAAATTGGGGTGCCTTTGATCTTCTCGTAGGATGTGGGGTGCATGTAGGCTCCATCATCTGCAAGGTCAGAAGCATCAACAAAATTGTTATACTATTTAATCTCGTTAATGGTTAACTGCGACCAAAACTTCTCCCAAGTTTGGTACTCATTGAGACACCCAACCAAAAGTCTTCAATATCTGAACATGCCTGTAGGCATATCCAAACTTCAAGTGATCCCTTACAAAGTTAACTGGATCATATTGAGGCTTGAGTACCTCATAGTCTAACAATTTAATTTTTCTCTTAAAGCTTTTCAACAAATTTCAAGCATTTGATCTGGAAGCACATGAATACAAGCCAACCACTATAGGGAAGGGAATACCAACTATCTTCTTGACATTAGAACACGGTGTTCACTTCAAGGAACTGTAAACATAATTGGACTAGAACCACCTTGTCTTCTAGATATCTTGGCAACCTCTTAGGAAATTCATTGTAAGCTCCTATTCATAAATAGGAGAAGCTCAAAAAATGGATGAATGAGCATCCAAATTGGCTTATGGCTGGAATTGCCTCTAGTGAAAATCTCCTTTTAGGGCACCCTTGCAATTCTCGGCATAGCCTCATTGTGAAGGCATCATTAACAACCACATACTTCTCATAGCTTCTTTGTAGCTGCAGATGTGGGTAAAATTCATATACTTTGGTATACTCATCATAGTTCGGGATGCTAGGGATGTCAGGCCACAAGTGATGAGTTTCTAAGGCATAGATCAAATATGAGGACATGTAAAAATGCTTGAATCCTCCAGTCGAATTCAACCACAAGGCGAGATCATCACAGATGATCTATGCCCAATCGATTTGCATATCCTCAACACATATAGATTGTACGAGGAAGAAATGGTGCTTGATGAACTCCAAGATCTCCTCTTTTCCTTTTAGTCTGAGGAGGAGTGTGAGGATATCTACTATTTCTCTTTTCATATTTGTGCCAAAAAGGGTCTTTGAAAATTTGCTCTTCTTTGAGCAAGCAGTCTAGAACCATGTCCTCTGCATATCTTCTCGTATGAGAGTCCTCTTCTCATTGAACATGGACATGAAAGAGTTGAAATCAACATCACAATACTGCTCCTTCACGGGAATGCCAAATGCAGACTACATTAGTTCCTTGTTGATTGAGATAAGAATAGATTGGTCAGGAAACAAAATTTGCTTTGTTTTCGAGTTGTACCTCTTGATGCATTCCTTCACTAGCTCAAGTGCATGAACTACCATTGGAAAATTGGTTGCCTCGACCAATCCACTCTCTTTAAGCTTTTGAGTGATTGGGCGAATGGGTTGAGAATTGAGTCTTCTATGAAGATCACCCAAATCATAGAATTTGAAAGATGTGTCTATTAGCTCATTTAACTCACTCTCCAGCCAATTAACTTATCATAACCGGCTGCTCTGATTGCCATTCGCTATGATTGCACATGATACAACTCTCGATAAATAGTCATTTTAACATACTTGAAGAAACCAATTGCAAGAAATTTCGATGAAATAGGTATAGGAATTAGAATGTTGGCACCACACGAACAATATTAAGTTTGACCAACGATTATAACTGCAGGATTTGCATTTAAGTCCATGATTAGCAACTATTTAAACTTTTTGTTTGTTTGCATGTAAAATATTAAATTCCCGAAAGCTTTGTTACTTTACTTATAGTAAAGTGATATGACTAAAAATACTTAACAACAAAAATGCTTTAGCCTTATGGGAAGTGCATTACTTCGCCTCAGAATCCGCAATGCAAATATACTTGATAATGTTAACACATGAGAGAGAGAGAGAGAGAGAGAGAGAGAGAGAGAGAGAGAGAGAGAGAGAGAGAGAGAGAGAGAGAGAGAGAGAGAGAGAGAGAAGAGAGAGAGAGAGAGAGAGAGAGAGAGAGAGAGAGAGAGAGAGAGAGAGAGAGAGAGAAACTTAGCTTTTTCACAAATCCATTTTCCTTCTATTCGAGATCGCAACATGGGACGCAATCCTTAGATGGCTTGCACACTTCATTCTTTCATTTTCAACCTAAAGCTTTTAACACTGCATCTCCTTTATATTGGGGTCTCATTTCCATCACTAACTTTTCTGGAAGGATATTTGCATTTGAGAGTAACTTGACTTTCTATTCTCAAAGCCTCTAGAGAAGTGACCTTTTTCATTTCCTTGAGATAGAAAACCCCTTTCACAGCACCAATTCTCAGACTAGAGCACAGCTAACATCACTTCATTATTTCACCTTAATCTGATGGCCTCGAAGCTAGATCTCAAGCATGCCTTACTAATTATGAGCCCTAAATGATTCATTCAACATCGTGTTCACATTATTTGATCATTGGGACTGAGATTTGCTCAAGTTTATATAGCTTCGGAAGTAGAATAAAACAACTTCGCTTCCATGAGTATGCAACAAAAAACCCATAGACCTGTGTTCCCTCGCAACACTTGATTTTACCTCCACAAATTTGAATAGAATTCATTTTGGCTTCGATCCACGGCTTGGTAAGCCTTTCCAACATAACATAATCATATTCACAGCTTCTTAACCATTGTCACAGCTTCATCCTTCGGATATGCAAATCGATATAGTTCGTTCAAGGGGAAAATCGGCTCGAAAGCTCAGAATCCATGGGACATGGAATGTTAGGGCAAGATAGTAGAAAATGAAATGCAACAGAACTTACTTCTCATCAAGAGGATTCCAGAACACACCCCAACCATGCCTAGATCACCTAGAACCCACGCACACCGAAAAAATAGGAAACCCACTTAGATGGTGGATAAGGTAATGCAAGGGGGACCCGAAAAATAAAGAAAGGAAAGCACTCGGGAAAGATGAGAAGTAAGTTACCGAAAAGATACTTAGACATCACCCTTGGACACACACTCACTTTCATACCAACGACTTCAAGTTTTACAAGGGTAGAACCAAAACTTGGCAACATTGATATAAGGGAATTGTTAAATAAATAGAATCTTCTAGATAATAATAATCTTGTATCCCTCATATATTGCAGGGCCTTGTTTACTCTTAGTGAAATTAAGGTTGTCTTTTAGGTTGCATTTATATTTCTATTATGTTATTATCCCAACTACTTAATCTATGAAACCAATAGAAGATCAAATGTGAAAAATATAAAATGAAATATATGAGGGATTTTTATCATCATTAAGGGTTAAACTATGCCAAGCAATCATTAGTTTATTATCTTATTATCACCTAGCAATCAAACAATGCCAAGGAAACCCTAAAATCAAGCACAACAACAACAAGAGACATCATTTGTTAATTTGAAAGCATTACATTATTATTGCACACCAAATGTTGTCCATTGACATGTTCCTAACTCAATTATGATGTAAGATATTATATGAGCTATGTGCAAGTGTAGTATGCCTATGCTTATTTGATGGTGGTTCTTGGTAGGGTAGTTGGTCAATTTATGTATGTAGTGTTTGTAATTTCTTTGAATGATTGAGTGTGACATGGATCACAACGGGAACACTTAATATAAGAGACATGTTGATTAAGTGTGACATTGATTACAAAGGGAATAATTGGCATAAGGGAACTATTAAATAAGTAGAATCTTCTAGATACTAATAATAATCTTTTATCCCTTATTTATTGTAGGGCCTTGTTTACTCTTAATGAGATTAAGGTTGTTCTTAGGTTGCATTTTATATTTCTATTATGTTATTATTCCAACCCGAGATCAAATATGAGAAATTGAAATATAAGGATTTGTACATCAATGAGGGTAAAACTAATATGTTGGACGACTTAGCAAACAATCAAGGTTTTCAACATAAAATCTTCAATCTTCTCATCTTTAAATAAAACATAAAATTGATTTGTTGCTGAAGTATCTAAATATCTAGATCAAATCTCTCCATACTTATTGCACCCTAAAATATTGTGCTTCTCAAATCTCAATTGTCTCAACTCTACGAAAGGCATAAATTATCTTAGGTTGTATTTTATATTTCTATTATGTTATTGTCCCAACTACTTAATCTATGAAACCAATAGAAAATCAAATGTTTAAAATTGAAAGGGAAAAATAAGAGGGATTTTTATCATCACTGAGGGTAAAACTAATCTATTTGTTGACTCAACAAAGAATCAAGGTTTCCAACTTAGAAAACTACTAAGTAATCATTGTTTTCTCTAAGATGTTAACTTCCTATTTATCACGATGATGAATTCTCTTATTTTCTCAATCTTTTGATCTTTAAACAAATAATATAATTGATCTATTGCTAAAATATTTAAATATTGAGATCAAATCATCCTAGACCTATTGCACTTTTAAATACTGTACTTCTCAATCTCAATTGTCTCAAATCTACAAAAGGTACAAATTATTTCCTTCCATTCTAAGTCTCTTTCATCTCCATGTTTCATGTTGAACTTATGTGACTTAGTTTTCATGTAGGATATAAACAATTTTCCTCTCCACTCAATCTTTGCTCCTATATGGGCCTTTAAGGCCGTCATTCATACAACTAAATCTTAGAATATAATATTCTCTCTCTAACCTTTTTCCCTCATAGTTGTGTGAGATTTTTATATGCCAATTGGCTGTCATTGTTATTTTTTGGGCATGCATTCAAGTCATATTCCATTGATTGCTTTGTTTCGTCCATTTCTTCTTTCTCTTTTTTAGATTTCATCTCATGAAAACCTTAGTACAATTGTTCACATTTTTCAAAAATTCTAGGACATAATCAAATAGTTTTTGCCTTAATAAGAAAATTATCTCACAAGGATCTAACATTTGTGTTATGAATTCACTTGTGATCAAACAAAATTGAATCATCTCTATTTGTATTTAACTTCCACACCATAATACACCACCAACGCTTCACAACATAATGCACAATATTGTAATAGCCCAAATAAAACTCATATATCAACTTCCCTACTTATATATTGATATTTACATCTATCTCAAGATAGTCATCCTATGATACCTTTTCATGAAGAGCTCCAAAATAAGTCAAAATTGATGCCCCTTTGCAAAAGTACTTCGAAGACATCTAAATGGTTCTTTTCACCCAAGTGTACCTAAGAAGTATTAGATTTAGTTAACAACTAGATGCATCGAGGAAATAAAGGTGAGTAAATAGTGATTAAGAAAACATTTACAGTAGTATCCTATCTAAGAAGCTCAAGATTCTTTTTTAAGGAAGAGGAAATCCCATGAACATTTTATTTTGCTACAAGATTATTTGGAATCTTCTCTTGAAAAATACAATCCTATCTAAGAAGCTCAAGATTTTTTTTAAGGAAGAGGAAATACCATGAACATTGTATTCTACTACAAGATTATTTGGAATCTTCTCTTGAAAAATACAAGCTCTTATATTTTGAGATTGTATATTTGAACGAGTGAAAATGAAGTAGGACTAAAAATTGTCCTACAAACTACCTTTCAAATATCTAATTTCAATTTTTGCCAAAAGTATAATCTTGGAAGAAATTTTTTTTTTAACTTAGTTTTTTATGCAAAGCATGAAAAACAAAGATATTGTATCCATTAAACCAGCCTTAAATTTTATAAGTTAACTTTTAACCTTAATTACACTACAAAATTTTCAGGGCCCAAAGTTTTCAAATTTCCTAAAAATCTCTAAGCAACTTCAACCCTATTTTTAAAAGAAACCTTTTTATGAGAGGCCCTTCCATGAGACTCACCCTTGATTACAACAATTTTATATGCATATTATCTAATAAATTGTGATATTACAGGGAAAGGCGTAGTTTTCCCCGAACTTTAAGATGGCCACTACAATTCAAGAGTGTGTAGTAGTTGAGTTGTCATTTATTGGTTAAAAAAATTATTGAGATTTTAAGGGCAAGTGAAAAAGAAAAAGAAAATGATTGGCAACTCTGTAATCTCAAAGAGAGAGATACAGAACAAACTATAGTTTCTTTTTAGTTCCTAAAACATCCTAACTATTATATAGTTGCGGTATCTTTACTTTGGCGAAGGCATTCCTTCAATGTTTTTAATTGAGTTTCATATTTACAAAGTTTGTAATAAATACAAACTCAGTAACACAAATTTTCACAAGAAAAAATATATATATCAACCCCGAACTATTGAATGATATGCAAGGACTTCTACTCGAAATAATTAAAGCAGCTTCAGCCCTATTTTTTAGCCCCTTACCATGGGACCCAGACCTTAATTTCTCTAATTTCATATGCATAGCATCTAATAGATGGTTGTGTTGAGTACAATAAAACAGAGATAGCACTTGTTCACTGGGCAAAGGCTTAGCTTTCCCCCAACTTTAAGATGGCCACTACAATTCAAGAGTGTTTGGTAGTTGAGTTTTCATTTATTGGTGTTTTACAAATTATCGATTGAGATTTCAGGGGCAAGTGAGAAAGCACAAAAACTAGTTGGGAAGCAACTCATACAGAAATCTCAAAGAGGAAGGTACAAAAGCACTTTAGTTTCTTGTTAGTTCCTTCCTATGACATCCTACCCGTTACGTAGTTGCAGTATCTCACTTTGGAAAAAGCACTCCTTCAATGTTTTAATTGAGTTGCATACTAGAGAAGTTTGTAATAAATACAAACTCAGTGATACAATTTTTTCATGCAATATATATATTTATATATATATCAACCCCAAACTATTGAAAGCTATTTAAGTCTTTTCCTCAAAACAATTCATTGCACATGGCTTCTTGAAGCAACCTGTGATATGTAGGCAAAGTTTGAATCAAATCCCAAAGGGAGATTTTGGCTGGAGTAGCATGAAGCTGCACAAAAAGTTAAACAAAGTAATGGTTCACTGTCCCAACAATCTGTATCAAAATGTTTCTTGTATCGTGCACTTAAAATTTTAGGAGGTTTTCCCGTACCAAGCGTTTTAACATACCGTGTCCCAAAACAGTGAATCTTCTATACATGAACTAACATATGAGTCTGACTAGAACACAAATGGAATGTTTATAAAATTGTGTTTCACAATAACAGGAAGGCATTACAAAGTTGGGTCCAAATATTTATATACAACCTCTGATAGGGTATAGAAATAATACAGGTTTCATTAGTTTATAGTGTAGAAATTTAGCGATTCTACTTTAAAGAAGCAATTACATTTGCAATATTTTGCATTTAGTATGTGAAGTTAGCCCCAACAGCGACGTGTCAACAGGAATAATTGTCCACAGTCTAAATGGAGAATAGAGCTAATAGCCCTATAAATATGCAAATAATATTTGTACCTGTTGATTAAAAGTTTATGTTCAATGCAACTTCATTTTCTAGTGCACACCCAGTGTTGGCCAATAATATCAATTGCATTTAGCAAATATATCGTACATCCAAAATTTTCAATTAGATAAAAAACAAGCAATGCCTTTATTTAACCAAGTACTCTAAGCCTCCATTTCTTTCTGCTTAATCAAAACAATAAATATACCACATAACAAGAAATGATTTAACGTCTTCATAAATGAACTTGTCCTAAAACCATAGGTTTCTGAAAACAATTGTTTTCATGCTAATGTATTCATCAGCTAAGAAAATTCAGATATCAGAAAATATTTACCATCTCACAGAGTAATTGATTCAACTGTTGTAGATTATTATACCAACTAGGGTAATCATTTCAACAAATCACTCCTATTCCTCACTGCAATGTCTCTGGTTTATTAATGTGAATACTGCATATTACAATAGCTTAACTTCTCTCTTGCACCAAACCACTTGACAACAAGTGGAGATAAAACTCCCTGTTTGTACATACAGGAGGAGACCCTCTGTTATTTCCTTTGGGCCAGCTACAGCAGGAGAGATGAATTGCCCGTGAAAGTCTCTCAAATGACCAAGAAAACTCAAAGGCAGTGCAGTCCTGTCAACTTAATTTCAACATTCATCAGAATATAACTACAGATCTAACCTCTAATTCATCTGGACCAGATTCCGAAAAGAATCGATCTGGTCTCACAGGAAAAGAAGAATCATATACTGTTGTGTACATAAATTAAATCTTAATCATTTGAGCCAAAACATTTCAGTGCTGAGGAATTACTTCCATCTACATGTCAAACCAACCAAGCAAAATGAGGAAAAAATCATGCTTCCAACATACTACTTTTTATGGTAAAGGTTGTTGTAAGCCTTTCCATTCTGTTCTGCAGGTAAATTAATGACCACGGTGCCATAAAAAGCACAAACATCCATCAGGTTGATCAATAGGGACCATTCCTTTACCTTTATGTATATCTATATTCTCTAACAATTGAACTACCTCATCCATCTCTGGTCTCTTATCAGGATTTGCATCCCAGCATTTTTTCATGACATTTGATAGAGAGCTGGGGCAGCACCGTGGAATTTCGGGCCTTAGATTCTGAAATAAAGAAGCATGAAATTAAATTAACCAGTCAACAACACCAACATGCTAAATTGCAAAAGAAATCCAAGTAGTGAGCATCACAATATTTAATTTACCTGTCTAACAACTGCAGATGTCATCTCTGCAAAACTGAGATCAGCATAAGGCATGTCACAGCAGTAGACCTCCCATAGACAGATCCCAAAGCTGTAGACATCACATTTCCTGTTGTATGGCTTCCCATCCAGAACCTGTACCAGATCAACAGAGAATCAAAACATAGGCTACTGTAAATAATGTAGCGGAGAACTTATCGAAATCCCATTGTCACTTGAAAATTTAAAAATTCACTGAATACACACTATTTCCATACAACAATACAGAACCAAGATGGAGATCAATTATCCTACAGGTTGATTGATTCCGAGGAAGTGTTAAAAGAGAAATGGACAATTCCAGCTGGTCAAGATATAAAACAGAAGTCAACATATACCATCCAATAATGATCTGTAGTATCTTGCAAGGTGTGTTACAAATTATAGCAAGACAGAAGAAGAAAAATAATGGAAAGTGAACCGAAAAAATCTACAAATGGACATAGAACCAATGGGACAAGGATCTACAACACAGAGACTGGTGATAAAAGAAGCTAATTTTATAATGAAGTTCATCATAATACTGTAACTGGAAGCAGAATGTACATCCTAGAGAAAAATGAATAAGAAACAGGGAAAACCTTCTATGAACTAAGGAATATATTTATTAGAATCTAGTAAAGAGAAAACTCCTCAATACACACCTTGCTCCAAAAACCGTATGAAACCTAATCTCTTGCTAGATATTCCAGCCATATTGCAGGAGCTCTAGACCTTAACAAATTTCATTAATAAAAAAAAGAGCATAAAGAATCGTAAATGCTAAAAATTCAATCAATAGAATCACTACGAAGGCTCTTACATGAAAATTCAAAATAGCATAAGACATGGACAAGACAGGCACAAGCATATGTTATGAAAATTACATAAACATTTGCATATTACATGAAGACCTTTGGGGTACAAAACAGCCAATACATACTCAAGAATCTAAACAAACAGGCAAAAATAATAAAAGTAGAAAACTCAGTGCCAGAGCAAGATTGTTCATCATGTTTACCAAACATAAAATAGCAACTAGCAAATATTAGAATGAACAATCAGCAAACATACATACACAAGAATATAAACAAACGGACAAACATTTAAAAAATCAGTGCCAGAGCAAGACTGCTCATCATGTTCACCAATCATAGTAAATCAATTCACAAATATTAGAATGTTACACCAATCGGTAAATATGCTAGGGAACTGAAGAACTCTTACAAGCTCAATTCTCTCAGGAAATAATACATCATGAGAAATATTTAAAGGAGACAGAGCAATGAAGAGAGAGAAAAAAAAGACCAATATAATATACAAATGGAAGACATCAAAAAATTGACCATTTGGGTCCCGCGGGTTTAAGAATCCCATAGGTTTCGTACCAAACCTGAAGGAGAAAAATGTTTCTTCAAAAAAAGGATATATGTGATTTAACTTGAAACCGAACTTTTACAGAACTATTTCAAGGTTTACTGAGCAATCTTAAGTTCTTATCCTAACATGTTGATGATCATAAAAGATTATCTCCTCAATGAATATTTTTAACCATGAACCATGCAAGTCTAATTTGGCAAAGTTATAAAATGTGGGTAGATCTTGTTTTTGCCAATTCTGGTAATATGGCCAACTATTGAATTTCCACCTATTCTGCTAATATCACCAACTATTAAACAAACATGTAGAAAGTAGAGTATGTACACATTGATACAAATCCTATGAATTGGATTTCATAATTAAGTTGGAGAATCTTAACCCAGCCTTTGTTAAGAAATAGCACCAATTGAAATGGGAATATCTAAATCAATAACTAGCTCATTCTATCGAAATAAAAAAATTCAGCTCTAAAGTAAACGCCTATTTTAAAATGGCTGAGCTGTTCAGATTTATTTGTAGCAAATAGCTAAAGTTGCTCTTGCTTCTAAAATTAGAATTAGTCTTTCGCAAATCAGACTCTTTCCTACTAAAAAAAGCATTATTCCTTAGAAGATTAAAATCTCTCTTCTTGACAATTGGGCAATACATATGTTTCTGGTTCCCAATGTCCACTCTTTATCTCCATGGTATAATGTTTCAGCACATGTACTTAGCAAATAACTTGAATAAATATGTTCCGGAGCTTCAGTTCTTACCAAATAGAAACATTATACGGTAGCAATAGATTTTTTACACATGAAATATACAGCCCCAAAAAATTGGTTAGAGAAAGTATGACAAAAAGATCGAAGAAAAACCGATCACAGAACAGAAGAGATACTGTAGGAACCAATATAGCCTAAAGGCAAAATGCTCAAAATAGACGAATTCCCCCGCAATTGGGCTACATAAACAGTAATCTTCAATGAAGGAACGACTTCAGAAATCCCTGCTATGAGGGCCCAAACGGAACACAATGTAGCTCTCTCTCTCTCTCTCATATATATATATAAATGATGTGATAGAAAAGTCAAATATTGATCCCATCTTATCTAAACATAATTTATGTGTACCACAATTTGACTACTCAAAAACCCTATATGCATACCATCATATGTTTTGAAACATGAGCATTACAATGAAAAAATATTAGCAGAGGCCTATTTGATGTGATAGAAAAATATTAGTTCCATCTTATCTAAACGTACTTCGTGTGTAACACAGTTTTCACTACTAAATAACCCTATATACATACCATCAAATGCTTAACCTAAACACGAAAAATGAACATATAAAGCCAATATCACTTACAAAGGAATAGAGGTCCCAGTGTCCCATGGAAAATGTTTAGAATGTGAGAAGTACATATCGAAAGGAATTATGAACCATATTAATTATATCCTGCCAGAATTTACACAGATCCTATTGAGCTTGCTGAACTTTTTCTGCTTATCAATTTTTACCTTTGCCCCTCTCCAATACTAATCCAGATTTCTGAGCTTGATGACAAAGCAGGGAACCAGTGGAACATCGAAAGAAACTGAAGAAAAGCTTGCAAAGCAAGTAATAAAAGAAATAGAAAACTTACAGGATCTAGAGAGGAAATTATCTGGAAATGATAATGTGGACCTTCATATTGGTGTTAAAACTTGAAAGTGTCAAAAATTAGCTTGGTCCAATGTGCCGATTTATGTAATGAACAATGGAGACTCATTTTCCCATGTTAGACAAGACAGGTAACCACCAAATAGGAAATGCAAGATTAGACGTCACATAGTTTGGGAGGAACAAACAACACCACAAACCAGAGTAATATCCAAAGAAATTGGTGGAACAGCTGCAAGCATGGAAGAGCAGCTTAGTTTGTCTAGATAAACAAAGATGATGAAATGGACTTAAACATGGTGCCAAATGTGTGATTGAACTAGGCTAATATGCCAAATTTTGTAATTAGTGATGAAAGCTCCTTTCTCCATGCACACAAGAAGTGTGACAGCCAGATGTGAGATGTTAAGTTAGACAGCATGCAGTATAAGAAGTCTATGTAGTTCAAAAGAATCCTCCAGTGAATGTTGATTCCAGCTGTAATCTAAAATTTACCATTTTCATTAAAAACCAGTATTCCATGTTTGGTTTGTGGCTCATTGTACAGAAATGGGGTTAGTGATAGAAGATTTCACCATAGATTCTAAGCTTCAAATGCTTTGTTTTTTATACTAGTTCAAATTATAACATAGGTAGAATGATTAAATACTATGGTGGTCAATTAAGGGCTACTTCAGCAAAGACCTAGCCTCCTTCCATATAAACAAAACAGTTGGGTTGTGAAAGATTTGAGATAAAAAAGTTATCAAAGTTTCTAGAGTCCCATTCAAAAACTTGATAGTTAAAATAGGAAGCTACAAGATTACTTCAAAAATTTCCTGTAGCAAATTTTCTACCAATTCAATGGTCAATCAATCAAAATCATGAAAGCATGCCAGCAGTGCAATGAAACTATCAATTTTGATATTACCATCAACAGGAAGGTGCACATAAAGATTGTACATGAGTAGAAATAGCACATTATGATATGCAATGTATGTGGAAGATTCATAAAGTTAAGCGTGATTTCTGTGGTCCAATTCTAAATTGGTTTCAGATGTAACATGACAAACCCAATCAACGTCCAAATAAAATTGAACAAGCTTACAAACATGAAGATCTAATTCCCAATACTACCTTGAATGATCTGATGGATATTTGAATGAGGCCCATAGACTAACACCAAAATGCTGAGTGAATCATCCACATTTGGATAAGATACATTTAAACTGTTTTGGTCTCGTACTTCCCCCTTCAATACAATCCCAGTATCAAGAAAACCAAATATGCTTAATAGTAACATGTTTGAGCATCATAGCATGTCTAGATCGTTTACCTGAATAGATAAGGAACAATATAAATGACTGTATACTAGAAGTGAAGCAGTAGATGCTAGAGAAAAATGACCAGTTATGCAAAAAGATTACATACAAACAATGGATATATTGTCCAACATGCAAATATACTCATTTGATGCATGGATACTGGAATGACAAGGCAATCAAGAAAGAATTGCTTAAGCAATTTTGTTTGGGCCATTCACAGGTGCAAAAGGAGAAAACCAAAATAACAGCTTAATGAATAAAACATGGTGGTATAACCCAATTAATACAAAACAATGTCCTAAGATTCTGGCTGAGAAATCAAATGGTGGTCTTAAATGAATTCTAGATCATCCAAATGCCTTATTGAGGCAGATTTTTCAATAAATGATGGATATCAACCCATCAGATATGTTTTTACTTTCCAGCTCACAATCCTTCTTTATCAATAAACTGGCATGATCCCACATGATTCTGGGCCTGAAATTGACCGATAGCCATCAATTCCCACATTTTGAACCAAAAACGGACATCATTTCAGCATAACACAAGAGAGCAAAATGTGGGAGTCTATGTCCATATGTGAAAGTTAAGTCCATTTTATGTGGATCTGGGATTTTTAAGTTCTCTTTCAGTCTTTTGATTTGGATCTTGCTGCTTATCCCAAACCCCACTCCTCGCAGATGGATCTTTTAAAGAGTGATAAGTATGAAATATCAGCCAGGAATATGATTTTCAATTTGTGATATGTTGTGCCACAGGTGATTTTCTTGCATTGGTTAGGACTGCAGATGAGCACCTCAATATATGCTTGTGACTTTCATCAATCGCATAAATGGTAATATGATTAAGACTGAAGAAAATTGAACAAATTGTATTAAGGGTAATATGGTATACAAAGGAAAATACTTGCATCAATCTGAAGCAGAATGTGTGCTCTTGGTGTCTTTTACTCTTCTATGCTGGTAATGGTGAACTTTGAAATTCAGAGGTGAGGGCAAGTGGTTCCCTTACATTCTTTAGGTGTTATTTTAGTCCTTTAATGAGGCCTCTTTCAGCCTCTCTGTCTTCTACAAATTTTGGTCTCCGTCCAAATTTCTCATATAGAGCACATCTTCTTACTAGGACTGTTTCATTTCTTAAGGTGCCTCCTTGAGTATCGTACTTACGCCTTCCTTCCTATTCATACCTTCCAACAAGCAATGAGGATGATAGAAGATCAAAACATAATTTCCCATTGAGACAACTGGTAGAGATATATTCCAGGCCCTTCTTTCTCATGGATATCAAATATGCCACAAGATCTTCAACTCATATGTACACCCTCAAGAACCTTTTTCCATTAAGCTTCCCATACTCTCCATGAGCTGCTTTCACTCCTTTAGTTCTTAATGCTTACCAATGAATTTGCGCCTTCATTATGCAAAACTTCTCATACAATTCTGGATTTGAAGTACAATGGTCAACCATCTTTTCACTGCACTCTCCTATGGAGAATCTTGCTCATGTGTATTTTTGCATCTACATGATAGTGAATGAAACAGAAAATCATATTACATGTGTTTTTTAAGAAAACTTGATTGCTCTTGATGAGTGGATTTGATTCCTCACTTATTCAAGACCTCTTTACTTGCATTTGCCATTACATCTTACTATGAATGTTACTTCAGAGTAATATTGACTTCAAGGGCCTCATCATCTTGCAACTTTGCAATAAACATGTCACGCCATCTTTCTCCTCTTCAATATAGAGTTGACTGTTTTGATTGTACCAAAATCAGTGCACATCTTACAAGCCCATCCTTGCAAGCTATTAAAATACTCTCCCCAAGAATCCAAGCATGAGATTATAATCATTACTAGCTTGTCACGGTGAAGAAAATGCATTTGCAGCAATGTCCCCTTCCTCAATTCTTTCTTGGTGAGCCTCAATGCTTCTTGTGCCATTGACAATTGACCTACAGTTATAGTCTCTATGTCTTCCCCACTTGGTCTTATAGATGGCACAACTTTCTTCAATCGCCTCTATACTTGCCTGTGTTAAGTTGAGAATGAAATTTCAACGCTTTGCATCCTAATGCCTGCACATCTTGCAATGACTGATAATTCTTGCATATACTCTAAGAATATATCTTTTCCAATTCTTGATAAATGATTCCTCTCTTGTAGTCTTCCCTACCTCACCCACCGTGATAGTTTGAAAAGTGGTCTACAAGTTGCAATATATATAAAAGTTCAGGTTCTATAATGATGAATTGTTTCTTCCAATACATAGATTGACACAAAAGATTGCTTTTCCAACAAAATGCACAGTAATAAAGATCCCAACAATTGTATGCTTATGGCAAATTCTTAGTACTGGAAAAAAACAATGAAAGACGTGTCTTTTGCATGCCTCCTTTGGCTGGGCTTGTTTTTCCATCTTGCTTGGACATCCGAGCAATTAAGCATACAAATTTTTATTTTGGTCTCCTTTGCATAATACGAATAGAGTGACAACATGCCAGCTTCTCCTCCATAAGTCCACTACTCCTGTTTTTGGAATGATGTCCACTAATTGGTGATGACCTTGAGCCTTGACAAAGACAATTTTGCTGATGCTTTCACCATCTTTGGTCATTGTTTGCTGCAGGGTTCACTTGAACTCCTCTTTGAAAAATACTCTTAGATTGTATTTAGAGCACTCCCTTACCTCCATACTGTCAGCAACCAATCCCTAGGCCTCCAGATGGTGGTCTTCCTCACCTCTATGGGATTGATCATCCCTTTCCATCTTTGCCATTATAGCTTATCTTCCTCAGCAGCTTGAGCCACTATAGTCCAATTAACTCAGATTTTATTTCACCTGATCTAGTCAAGATCCAAGATATTTTTGTCCATCCAATGACCTGAGAAATTAATCGTATTTGGGTATCATAAAGAACTCAAATGTTTGTGACTTTCAAACAAACAGTAGACCTAAATTTTTCATGAACAAACATCAATAAGTATTGATACACATTTTCCTCCATTATTAATGAGATAAAAATAAGTTTTCTGATATTATTATGTACAAAATGGCATTTCTTCTTGGCCCTTCAGAAGAATTCTTCAAATTTGTCTCTGTATTGTTTACCGGTAAATTATAAAAACACCCTTCACAAGCTGTACCTGACTTTGTATCAGTTTTTTCAAACCTTAACCATTTTTGTCTTAAACATCAAGGGTAGACTCCGATGAAATGCATCAACAAGTCTTAAGCACTCGAACTCATTTATGTTGCCATGCTTTGCAGTCAGATCACTTTTTACTTGTACTTGTATTACTTGCATTAAGATTGTTTATTGCTCCATCCAAAAGCTCTGCAGCCATAAATTTCTACTATCCCACAATATACTTGATTGCGTCTTTGTTCTAGTAATTCTACTAATTTTCACCAGCAATTCACTAAAAGAGATTTTTCCTTTAACCCAGAGGCATATAGCATATTGGTGATAGTTTTTACTTTGCCTTTGTTCAGCTTCATGGATACCTATCTTGAACCTTCTTTGTTATGAGAACAATGGCTCCTCCTAAAAAACTTACTCAGATCCCACTTTTCTTTTTGAGATTTTTAAAAGCCACCTTAGTTGCCTTTAAAATATCCCTTGAATCACTACACTGAAAAATATTAGAAGCCACCTTAGTTGCCTTTTAACTATTCCTTGAATCACTATACTGACAAATCTTTACATGGCTCCAGTGAAGATAATCAAGTGCTACATTTCCCTTGTAAGAACTTTATTTTCTTTAGGTTTGCACTTGAAAAAGAAGACATGTTAACTTGAACTTGAAACTTGAAAAGGAAAGCATGTTCACTTGAACTTGAATCTTCTTTTGTTTTCTGTAGTTTTTATTCTTGGAATATAGTCTAGTTGAGTTCCCAAACTCTAATTCATCATTTATACCAGCCACTTCAAACTATTTAGTAGTGAAAATCTATCTTGGGAGTAACTCAGCAAAGAAAACGAGATTTTTTTAAGTTATTTAAGGAGAATTTATGTTGACATAAGGTTAAGGAGAATTCAGAGGGGAAGGGGGGCGATAGAGAGAGAACCTAATATTTTGACCAAAAATTTGTGGAAAAACCCAATTGAATTCAATCATCCATCACCATTATCAGGTCAAAACACATTTGACCATGTCCATCAAAAAAATGCGCTTTATAGATAAAAGAAATGACCTGCATCTAGAGTCAGATTTATTGTAACTAACTTGCAAGTTCTGCCTCTACAATATATAATATATGTAATTCTCTTTACATGATGATAATCATTCCACTGATACCCAAAGCTCCGTTGTTTCACTTTATAAGTCTTCCTGCTTTCTTGTCTTCCAATTCTTTTAAATTACCTTGGAAAAGTTACCAGTCTTTTATTGTCAATATATCTTGATATTGTATCACCACAAAATATCTTTTCCACCTAGATTATAAGAAAAACATGAACTATTTATGCCTTCCATGACACTCAATACATTTATAAATGCTAAACAAAGGCAGACTGTTAACACAACTTCCAACAGCAACAATGAGTCCTACACAGTCTCAATCCCTGCAGAATGTTTTTGAATTTTAGTTTGGACAGTGGTAGCTACCTTGATAAAATGTCTTTCTATTGGACACTAATTGGCAGAAGGTACCTTATTTATGGCCTTATTACCAAACAATTATTTTTTAGTTTATCCCATTTTCATTGATTTTTGCAATACCTGATGCCAATTACAAATAATGATAGTACGGTTCAAAATTTGAAACCTACAAAATGTTTTGTGGGAGAAAGTTATGGCATAAGAGCAAACACGGAGATTAAGTGTGTTCTTTTACAAGATGGAATAGTAAACAAATTCTACACTATTTGTATTAAAAAAACTCAAAAGCATTGTTGTAGGGGCATTTAGGACATTTAAATCAAACCTATCAAACCAGCAGTTCTTTATATTATTTTCCCTGGTTATTCATATGACCATTTATTTTTAGAAACAATGTGAAAAAATCCTTCAAGAAGAGTTGAACCCTCAACCTCTCTTCCAGAAAGAAATACAAAACAAATTATCTTATTTATATTATTATCCCTGGTTATTCATACGACCATCAATTTTAAGAAACAAATGTGAAAAAATCCTTCAAGAGTAGTTGAACCCTCAACCTCTCTTCCAGAAAGAAATACAAAACAAATTATCTTATTTATATTATTATCCCTGGTTATTCATATGACCATCAATTTTAAGAAACAAATATGAAAAATCCTTCAAGAAGAGTTGAACCCTCGACGTCTCTTCCAGAAGTAAGTAGAAAACAGATTAACTGATGTATATTGTGTAGACTAGCAGTACTAATCAGTTTTTTTTAACTATTTGATTTCAAAAGAGAATTAAACAGTTAAGGTTTTGAAAAAGAAAAACAAATTAAGGAGTATATCAGAACATAATCCAGAATTTATTTTTACCAATACCTAAACTGTGTATGATTTTTGTTCCAGATTGAACCCATAGATCTTATGCCAGACATCCTTTTGCCTCACATTTGCATATTTCAATATCTTTCAACACTGCAACTATTATGATGTCTCTCTGTACAGCTTCCCCTCAGTGTCTCTGTAACATTTTCAGCATATCCTATGTTGCCCTGCAACCTCTCTTCAGCAGCTCTAGTAAAAATAAAGGATCTGCTCCTCTTCAACACCTTGCAGAAGGTTTCCTACAAGTTTTGCCCTTAGCAAAATTCTAATTTATCAGCATAGCCTAGTTTCAAATCTGCTTTGCTACCATGCGAGCGCTATAAAAAGTTAAATATGCAAGCATCCACAAATCAACAACAAAACAGCGAGACAGATCCAAATAACATGGATGACTATGAAGACACAAGTGCCATCAATACAAAGACACAAATTTGCTTTGGTACCACACGGGCACCATAAAAACATAAATATTCTGATTTATCATCATACCCTAGCTTCAAATTTGCTTTATTAGCATTTGTGCACTTTAAAAACATAAACATGCACAAATCAACAACAAAACAGTGAGATGGATCTGAAAAACATGGATGATTATGTAGTTGTTAGCATCATCAATACATGGCCACAGAAGCAAACTTGATAATCATGACAAGAAAACAGCCATGCATCATTAAGGTGGTCTCTAGCTGCACATCACAGACCAATGCACCATAACAGATAATATCTCCCAACAAAAATAGATGCAAACTCATGTAAACTTAAGTGCTAATAGTTGTATTTAGGTTGAATATTAAATTTGGCATGAATATCAAAGTACAAAATGTTCAGCATCATGTATATAAGAGTCAAAAAATTCATGGATTATAAATAGGAACTCATCTACAAAATGAAAAGAGAGATTAATCAAAGGTAAAGTTTATTTTGACCTTTTTCAAAGTCTTTTCATATATTTCCAAGCTTTCTAATTCTTTTCAAGATCATTCTGATTTTTTTTTAAGTGTTAATCAATTTTATAAGTTCTAGGGTTGCATTTTTTTATTTACCATAACCAGGTATTACATTTACAACCTTTGTACTTTCCATGTAACAAGAATCCAAAGTCATCAGATTGTCTTGTTTTGGTCAACACATTGGCAAAAATGTGGTCTAGGTCTTGGTTCTGAACCAAGATAGTTAAGGGTTCATTGAGAATTCAGCTTAGGCACCCAAGATACCATGGTGCCCAAGAAAAACGCTAGGTAAACCTAAGCTGGGCATAGATAGACCTACAAGACCCACCCAAATTCTTGTGAATTTCAACTTTAAAACAATAAAACACAAATATTTTCATTTACCTAACTTTCACTCTAGGGTGCTTCATTTTACTCCTTTCGCCTAAGTCACTCAAACTACAATCGTTTTACAAATATATGTAAGTGAAATACTATTTTACCCTGGACATTAATCTTCTGTTCTTGAAGGTTGTTGGTCGTTTCCTCTAAGTGAAGGGTTTGCAAAAAAAAGAATTTGTTACAAGAAAGATGGGACTGAACATACAAGATATATAAATCAAAAGTAAGTTATGTGATTTTCGAAGTTTTATATTTCTTTTTAATGATGTTTTTTATATTTTGTGTACATAATATACGAGTTGATTGTTTTTGCTTTGTGATATTGCTATCAAGATTTAACTATGCAGTTTTTCGAGTCAAACTCAATGACCCATGTTTCATGAGTAGTGTTTCAACATGAATCCATCTCTCATTAGAATAAATGGAACACTTAGCACTCACTGGATCTAGGTGATGCTCACGGAGGTGAAGCACCGAGACTTCCCGAGAGGTCACCCATCCCAATACTACTCTAGCTTGATGTGATGTCCCCTTTTTCTAAGACATTATAATTCAATGTTGCGAGCTCACTTCGCCTAGGTTTCAAGGGGTGAGAAGGTTCTTTACGGGGTTCAGTTCGAGATTTGGCCTAGACATTTCCAATTTCAGACCCATCAAAGTAGTTTTGGCAGGTTGTCTGGATGCTTACTATTTTTAGTAAGTAAACTGAGCTCGATATTTTTGATACGTCAATGTTGGTTTGGAAGCATCTCGCCAAGAGCTTTCCAACGAGCTATTGCACGTGCTTATCCGAGTTCGTTTGGTTAGTTATTTTAATGACAGACGATTATATGGTTTACTGGCTAAGTGACTTTTAAAGTTCATTTAACTTGTCACTTTATTTTAAAAAGGTACTATGTTCACTTAAATGACTAAAGGACAAAAAAGTGCTTTATCCCACATTGCTTAGAAGAGCGTGCATCACATTGGGAAAAGTGATAAAGGTACAACAAGCCCCATTTGGGATGATATGAAGATATAATATTTAAAACAAATATTAATATGGGAACTGGAAACAGTTGTTGGTTATCTCTTCGAGGACGCAAACCCTTGAAGAAGCTTTTGAAGGTTGGACGTAAACCTAGCATTGTTACAGGTTTTCTCTACATTTGCCAATTTGATTGTAATTTATGTTTATAAGATTGGGTTATTTGGATTATTGCATGTTATTGTATTGCTGTTATATAATACAGTAACGTCCTTGGCGGATATCTGAGTTAACTCCTGGTTTATATATGTACTTTCTGAATATTGGGGGAATAAAACAAGCTTTTCTGAGTTTTTCTTGTATGTAATTCTGCTGGTTAGAAATCGATTAAAGTTTTAAAATTTATATGGAATATTGGTTTTCTGCTCGGTTTTAAATCTGCACTTTAATATCAAGGGTTTTTTAGAAAAATATTTGGAAGGGGATAGTACACTTGAGCGCACATAACTACAAAGTTTCCTCCATGGTTAAACTTAAACCCACTCTGCTTGCAACCCCATTTGCAAAACCTTCACCAAGTGTTGTGCCTTATGAACCATTCATTAGAAAGCCCCATAAGTGTTTTTCCTTTGTTTTTCCTTTGTTTTTTCTTAGAAAAATATTAATGTAGAATGGCAAGAAGTTATAGTTTGGTTAACCCAACACCAGATGAGTCATTCAAAATGGACGCAGCATCACCTCTTTGGCAACATACTTTTACAATTGTGCAACCTATTGGAGGTGGGGGATTTTGTTGGCATCATAACCTATTCAGAAACAAATATAAGAGCTCACATAATTTAGTGAGAGCTCACTTATGCACCACTAGACTAGGAATAATAATTCACTCAAGACTGAATAACAAACGAATTTCCAAAGGAACGACTTATGACATAAGTCAAATTAAATGAGGTTGCCATGTAACAATGCAAAGGAAAGATAACATCCTTTATCTAAGACAGGATCACACAAGTCTCCTAATGGATTTACAATATCGGCTCACCCACATTATTTCATGCCACCTCATCTTCCTAGGAATCCTTCCCCCTTAATCTCCTATAATAAACGCACAATTGGAAAGGTCTTTTAAAATGAGTTTAGGAAGTATTCAAATCACTACTCATTGCATTTATAGAAATGGGCTTCCTTTCAACCTTGTCAAATCACCATTAGATGAAAATGAGGACAATGATTGTTAACAGACTTGTTGATTACATCAGAGTTAGGTATGAAAAGGTGTGCACTACCTGTCTACCATCGAAAACACTTCCACAAAGCCATCATTGACATCAATGAATGACATGTCACCCAAAACAAGAGTGTCCATCATTTTTTAATAGATGGCAGGATACCAAAAATAGGTTGCTGATTAATGAATCATGAGTGATTGGTTTACTGGTTTGTTCTTCCATTAGCGTGTTCAATGATATTACTTAAGGGTAGCCAATAGATAAGATCATCCCTAGACCACCTAGGATCCAAATCATTGATATCAAAGCCAAGCTCTTTCTTGGTGCATATTCAAACACACAAACAACAATAGGAGGGTTGCACACTCAATTCATTGAGAATTCATATAAAAATTAAAAACAAAGTAAAATGATCGATGAATGTGCAGCTAAGGGCCCAGTGAACATTCAAAGAATAACTCGAGTTGGAAATGCAATGCCATGAACTCTTGGGTAGTTCCACAACTTTTGTCATCTTGGACCAACACAAGACCTTGAACAGCATGATCCCAAGCAACACCTAAACCCTTTCAGAATTTTAGTGAATCTAAATATACCTTCATTTGAAGGCAAAATTGATGGCACAATGTTGGACCCTTAGATTTAAAGCACACTTCTACATCAACAACTTCACTAATGCCAAGAAGATTTCCTTTGCAACAGTAAAAATGTCCATCTCACTGTCCCATTAATGGTAAACACTCAACAAATAATGTTACCAAGATCACCAATCTATAAGAGCTTGGGATGCCTCTATCAAAGTTCCACAGGACGAATTCTATCCTCATAACATTAAAAGGCTACAGTGATGAGAACCATTTGAAAACCTACATGAGAACATTCCAAAGTGGATTGTCCCCTTACATCCATAGTGAAATTGAGTTCATCACTTTGGTGCTTTGGGTAGGGTAAAAAGTTGCAATAAGGTGATATATGGTTGGTAGAACCATCACACTAGCCCCCGTAGTGATGTAAAATGCTGGACAAATCCCAAGCAAGCTATGTTACCCCAAGTTTCTGGGACGAAGGGATGGGGAAACAAATTTCTGGGACGGATTTTATTTTCTCGGAGCAGGGGATGGCAGAGGATGGCAGAGGGAACAGCTATATATAAAATAGAGAAAATTTTAAATATATAGGGAAATTTTTAATACTTATTTAAAATATGAATAAGACCTTAACCTATAATGTTTGTGCTAAATAATTTTACTATAGAGTTCACATGAAAGTGGAAATCAAGCAAATTATCAAGCCTGAAACATTAATTTTACAGGGCAGCCAAGGGAAAGATTCCCAAAACTTTCTGAGTTTCCAGGACATGCAAGAAACGGGGACGGGTCAAATTTTGCCAGAAACGTGTCCCCAGGTAACACAGCAAGCAAGTTAAGGAGATTGACCAAGAAAAATAGTGTGTTACCACTAGCACCCCAATAACTGAAAGTCTATATGTATGTATGTATGTGGGAAAGGAAGTGTCTCTTCCACATTAAGTGCTTGATCAACAACCAACCCATTCACATCATCATTTAGAATGTCATTCAAAAGAATGTCGTCGCACATGATGCAATAAGACACCCAAGTCTTTCTACTACACACGCAAACCCCTACTCTCCAAGATGGTTGCAGAAAGGAAAAGAAAAGTACGCTAAGTCAACAATACACTTTCAAGTATGCAAGACAAATTCATTTGTCACATCATATCTTTGGAATTCTACGACATCATACTCAGAAGACCATAGGTGAATGATTGAGATGATGTTTACCATTCGAAACCACAAGAGTGGGCAATATACATCAGCACTGAAAAATTCATCTCTACAAAATGTTAGCACAATATACACCTGAGTTCATGCTTCTCATGGTCACCCAGAGGCAGTTGTATAATAACACCAAGACTATCACAACAACAATAGCTTGGAAAGATACTACAGCAATATGGAGACATATTAAAAAAAACAACGGTCTTCCAACTCCGTGCAATACAACATTAAATCAGTTCGGTTCCCAAATTACCTCTACCTAAGAGTCCTCTATACTACAAATCTATTTAGTGGAATGAAGAAGCCTAGCGGCAAATCTAAGAGCTACTCAATCAAAGGCAATGTCCAAACTCTCTCTTCTCTTTGCAACAACCTGATAGTCATTAATGATTAAACCTAAAAAGGATCAAATGGCACCTAAAAATCAAATATCTGCACTGAATGAGACACCCAAGTCTTCCTACTGCACACCCAAACCCCTACTCTCTAAGATGCAGAAAAGAAAAGACATTCAGCTGAGTGAATAATGTGCATTTAAGTATTCAACACACAATGCCAACTGTCAGTTCATACCTTTATAATTTGATGACATTATACTTGGAAGACCATATCTAAATGATAGAGATGGTGTTTACCATTAAAAACCACGACAGTGGGCAATATACATCAGCACTCAAAAATTCAACCTCCACTATTCGACATCACAGGGCACATTAACTTTGCTATCTGCAGTATTAATACAATATACACCTAAGTTCATGCTTCCCATGGTCACTTAGAGGCACTTGTATATGCAAGCACATGAGTGCTAGCAATTTGTATGATGACACCAACAGTATCTTAAGGGCAAAAGCTTGGCAAGGCACTGCAGCAATATAGAGACATCTTTAAAGACCACAAGGGTCTTCCAACATTCACATAAAATCAATTTGATTCCCAAACAACCTCTCCCTACGAGTCCTCTATACTAAAACTCTGTTTGGTAGAATAATGAAGCTTGGTGCCGAATCCAAGAGCCAATCAAGGCAATATCCATCCTATTTCTTCTCTATGCTACAGCCTGGTAGTCATTGAATGGTAAACCGAGGAAGGATGCAATGGCATCTAAACATCAACTGTCTACTCTCAATATGATCACACCAAAAAATAGTTTCCTTTGGCTTCAACAACCTTCTAGACCAGCCCCACAATGCAAAATACTTCACCGAGATCAAAACATTATTAGATTATCGTCAAGTACTAGTTCAAACTGAAGATATTTGGAAGACAACTTCAAAACCTAGACGGGTCATATAAATGGATGGTTATACAATTCAGCTTGACCAATGGGCTAGCAACATTCATGTACCTAATGAATGTTGTCTACAGCCCTTCACTAACTTCTTTGTCATCATCTATTTGGATGACATCCTTATCTTCAACAAGACTTAGGAGGAGCATGTCAGTCATGTCTCAAACGTACTAGATACCCTACAACCAAACAAACTACAAGCCAACCCCAACAAATGCACTTTTTATTGGACTATTGTTAGTATCCTAGGTTCTTGCTATATTTAGTTTGTTATTTTAGAATCTTAGTTAATGGTCATTCAGTTTCTACTTTTCAGATATCTTAATTAGTTTATTTTTACTCATTTATATTTATATGAATTTGTTTTTTTGGTTTATGTAAAAGTTTTTGGAAAGTATATATATTTAGGTATTTGGCTAATTACTTAATACAATCATTCAATTTTTTAGAGTTTTGTGGTATCATGGCAGGCGATAAGGCATTAAATCTTTTGTGCACTTCTACCCAGATATAATTTCCACAAAAATTCCTTGGAGAATTTACGTATAGAAGTTATGATGCAGGAGCATCTTGCATGGAAAAATTATTGGCAAAAAAAAATTGAAAAAAAAAAAAAAATTTGGAGGAGAGAGAAAGTGACGAAAATTAGAGGAGAAATAATAAATAAATAAAAAGGGAAAAAGAAGAAAAAGAAAAAAGGAGGAATTTCTATTTTCGAGGTGCATAGGTGGCATAAAATAAAAAAATGAGAAATTAGTTGTCATTCCATTAATCAAGGTGTGTAGGTGGCATCTTAGAAGCTTGTGGAAAGTTTCTTAAATCTTGCATTTAATATTTGTTGTGATCCATAAAGGAAATGAATTTTCTAATTGGGCCACATGGTGGTGCCTAGTTGTAATTCTAGAAGGTTATGGAAGTTGTAGAAGGTTGTGGAGGAATTCTAGAAGGTTGTGGATAAGTCATGCATGGGGTGGTAAGTGCCTATTTAAGCAAGGCATATGAGCATTTCTAAATCAAGCTCAAGGAGAAGCTCGAGGAGTAGAAGGTTGAGAAGGAGAAGCTCGAGGAGTAGAAGCGTGAGAAATAAAAGCTTGAGAAGTAGACGCTAGAAGGTGTGAAGACTTCAAGATGTGAAAGCTCTAAAGGTGTAGCTCTTAAAGTAGAAATTCTTGGTGAAGCTCTTGGTGTGAAGACTCTTATTTGGGATTTCTCTTATGTTGAAGAATTTGTAAACTTCTTTTTGAAGAAGTCATAACTATGATATCATCTTGTGGGTGTTGTAAGGATCTTCAAGTATAATATAATTGCTTGTGAAGCATTTTTTTTATTTCTCTTGGTCTCCATATTGTTGCACTCTTGATTGCGAGTGGGTAAGGGTGGTGTGGCCCTCTATCAAGTGGTATCAGAGCGGGAGTTCCTGAGTGTACAAGCAAATCGCCGAAGTGTGAGGCAGTTTGTACCAGGACCTTGGTTGGGTGAAGTTTATTAGAGTGGGAGTTCCTGAGCGTGTAAACAGATCGCCAAAGCTGAGGCAGTTTGCACCAAGACCTTGGGAGGACATGCAGATTGATCAATGGATGCAGAGATGGAATACTAGACTTGTTGAGGCATGATTGTGGCGAGCTGGTGGATTGCAAATCCGTTGTCCTAGACTTGTGATGTGGTTCCTAATTGTTCGTGCAAGGTGGCAGGTTGCGATATGATGTGCAAACAATTCGAGGTTGTCACAAGGAGCGTGGGAAGGATTTGTTGCAAAGGGTTTACGAAGATCTTGGGAGATGGCTCCAAGAGGATTGGACCCTAGGATGATTGCAAAAATCCATGATATAGTGGAGAGGAATTTTTCTAAGATGATTTCTCGGTTGGATGCTAGATTGGCTGATCAAGCTAAGAAGGTCAAGGTGGACGGGGATGGTTTTGCTGATCAGTTTGTGGAGCCTGATGCAGAACCTGCAGAGCAACTAGAGGTTGTTGCTAAAGATATTCCTAATGTTGTTGATGCTGGGACAGATGTTGGTTTTCATGATCAATTGGTTGAGTCTAACATGGATATTGTGGAGCACTCAGTTGTAGATGATCTAGTTGATGTTGGTGGTGACTTGTATGTTGCAGAGCACTTGGTCGTGGATGATCCAGTTGTTGTTGGAGGTGAGTTATGTATTGCAAAGCATCTTGTTGTGAGCAATGAGGTTGCCGGTGTTGAGAGTTTGGCATGTGTTGATGGAGATCTACATGTGGCTGTTGATGTGGGGTTTGTTGCTATGGGTGTGAATTCACTAGTTGCTGATGTGGATGAGAGTTTTCTGTTGAAGCATTATGTTCAGTTTGTTCCTGGGAATGAGCATGTTGATTGGATGGTTAAGATGCTGGTGTGGAGGATTTGCATGGTGGTTTTGTTGTCCCTATTGAGGTGGAAGCCTTTGGTGAAGATGAAGATGGTGGTAGATCTTTCTTTTGGTGTCAAAGTGTGGGACACACTTTTGTATCTACTGGGGGAGTCTGATGCAGGAGCATCTTGCATAGAAAAATTATTGGCAAAAAAAAAATTGAAAAAAAAAAAAAAAAATTGGAAAAAAAAAACTGGAGAGAGAAAGTGACGAAAATTAGAGGAGAAATAATAAATAAATAAAAAGGGAAAAAGGAGAAAAAGAAAAAGGGAGGAATTTCTATTTTCGAGGTGCATAGGTGGCATAAAATAAAAAAATTAGAAATTAGTTGTCATTCCATTAATCAAGGTGTGTAGGTGGCATCTTAGAAGCTTGTGGAAAGTTTCTTAAATCTTGCATTTAATATTTGTTGTGATCCATAAAGGAAATGTAATTTTCTAATTGGGCCACATGGTGGTGCTTAGTTGTAATTCTAGAAGGTTATGGAAGTTGTAGAAGGTTGTGGAGGAATTCTAGAAGGTTGTGGATAAGTCATGCATGGGGTGGTAAGTGCCTATTTAAGCAAGACATATGAGCATTTCTAAATCAAGCTCGAGGAGAAGCTCGAGGAGTAGAAGCTTGAGAAGGAGAAGCTCGAGGAGTAGAAGCGTGAGAAGTAGAAGCTTGAGAAGTAGAAGCTAGAAGGTGTGAAAGCTCTAAAGGTGCAGCTCTTAAAGTAGAAATTCTTGGTGAAGCTCTTGGTGTGAAGACTCTTATTTGGGATTTCTCTTATGTTGAAGAATTTGTAAACTTCTTTTTGAAGAAGTCATAACTATGATATCATCTTGTGGGTGTTGTAAGGATCTTCAAGTATAATAAAATTGCTTGTGAAGCATTTTTTTTATTTCTCTTGGTCTCCATATTGTTGCACTCTTGATTGCGAGTGGGTAAGGGTGGTGTGGCCCTCTATCAAGTTATGTGAAAGTTCTGTGGAGCAATCTTCTAGATGATTTTTTCAGTTATAACCTATATCATCCAAATCAATTGCAGCGCCTAATATATCCTGAACATTGTTTGTGCACAAACAAAGATTATATCGCACAAAGACAGGGTCATTGAGGCATTTCTAAGCTAACTCATTCCTCTTCTTCATGTGGATGGCCTCGAACAAGCGCTAATTGCACTTACAATTAAATGAAATAAAAATCATCACTCCTTGGCACAAAATTGCTGCAAATGACTTCATTGAAGTTGGGAGGCCATTTTTTCACTAGACAAGCAAAATAAATCAGTCAAAATGAAACTGGAATGAGTTTTTTGATTTTCATCCCAAGCATTGTATTCTTCTCCTGCTGAGTTTTTGGAGAGAGAGAAAAACCACCAGAAACTTGGCGAGTTTTTAGCAAAAATTCGGCAAGTGAAGTCTGTGAGTTTTAGGAAAATATGCTTACCATGCAAAAAAATTGCAAAGTAAGACCATTACTTTGACCACATAGGATCTGGATAAACTGCAATAGTTCTTGTTCATTGTCTTGGAAAAACATTTGTTTCCCTGCTATTCCTTCTTTTTGTTTTATCAGAAGGTTTCCAGCAATGAGTCAGCCCTTCTCATCCTTTTGTACTCCCCCTATACTTTCGTTGGTCATTAATACCTGAAATTTGTGTACAGAGCTAACTATTAGGCCAATGATACAAGCTTTGGCACCTGTGACTCAGCTTGGTAATCAGTGGGTTTCCCTAGACTCACCAAGCATGATAGCTATGATGCAACATGTTCTAAGAAGGAACAATCCAGAATAATGGAAAACACAAAACTAAACCTCGCGGTATCAATAGTAAAAACTTGTAACACTTCATAAAAAAGTGACAAACCTTCTGGAAAACATATGAGCACCAAGACGGGTCAATTTCAGGAGCAGAATGAGTGCTACACTTCACTAGAGATTTAATCTTCCAGACTCACACAGACAAAAGATATTTATCATAAGACAATATATTTGTTATTTATTCCTTACTTGCAAAATCCTAACAAACAACCTGGATACATACATTGACCAGAAGTTCAGTTGATGGTCCCACACCTTAAAAGGTAGGTTGTCGGACCCACAAACAGAAACAGTGTTATGCCCAGTTACATAACTAAAGGCTGTCGAGGCCTATTACCCGATACAGTCATTATTATTGGAATGGTAAATAATGAAGGTCGAAACTAATAAGTAATGGTAATTTCTAAAAAATAAAGGTGTATTCGGTCTGGACATTCTTTCATGTTTTGAAGTGGTTTTATTACAAAATCATTTTTTAGTTTACAATATATTTAACTCGAAAAAGGAATAATAGCTTAAAAGGTAATCAAAAAAATGCATAGGAAACTACAAGTAAAAGTCATATAATAAAATATAAAAATGTATCCAGATTATAAACCTAAGCATATTTATACCATATAATTGCTCCATTTTTATCTAATAATTCTTCTGCGAAACTCAAAAAAAATCTGCATGATTTGCATGTGTTACTATTATATATTATTTTATATTTTTGGGGAAATAAACCAAACAATTTGGAAAGAGTACATTTGGAGGCTTAATGTTTGAACTGTTGTAGTGGAGTTTCCGCATGTGTATTTTTCTATTTAGGTACATATAATATGTAACAAACAGCTAATAATTGAAAAAGTAAAGAATTATATAGTTGAAGAAAGACAAAGGATGCACTGGTAAGAGAAAAGTTGACACATGGAAGCTTTAAAGTTTAAAGAATAAAGTTATATTTAGTATTGATCTTCACATATTATATCTAGGCCATTAGGACTCAAAAATACAGCAAGCTATGGTAGCAAAAAATAGAATGGACAGATAATGACTTAAGTTTGCTAAGCTAGAGTGAGATCCTAGAGTTGTTTGAATGTAACTAATTCACCAATAGCAACAGGAAAAAAAAAACCATCAAAGATATACTTTTGAACATGATCATTCCTGTAGAAACAGAAATCCCAAAAAAGCATCAAATTCAGCTTCTAGAAGATTCAAAAGTTCGTAATGTACCTCTGGTGCCATGTAACCAAGAGTTCCTGTCTCACCAGTCATGTCCTTGGGATTCTGGGCCTCAACACGTGCAACTCCAAAGTCTGCTATCTTAAGAGTCCGACTTTTGTCCAGCAGCATGTTTTCTGTTTTAACATCTCTATGGACTATCTTTTGTGAATGAAGATAGCTTAACCTGAAACGGATGAGAAGTATAAAGCTAAACTTATAATACATAACAACTGTATAAATTGTAATATTGTCAAGCTTGATGATAACAATTAAAGGACGAAATGCTACTTTGGATGCATATTAAAAGGCATTACACACTTAATCAAATTATGTTTAGTTAGTTCTACACACATTCATTTCAACAACTACAATTGTGTCTATGAATAATATGAAAGAAACTCACCCTCTCGAAAGGTCCAATGCTAACTGGATCACAACATTATAAGCAAGTTTTTTTCTCCGGTTTTTGATGAGGTAATTCTTCAGTGTTCCTCCAGCGAGATACTCTACAACAACACAACAAGCATTGGATGGGCCCTCAAGACCACCTTCAGTATCATTTGAACCATGCATAAGGTCTGAAGAACCCATTGAAGCACCTATAAACTGTAATAGAAATCAAACAGAAAGCTTAGAGAATATAAACACTGGTACAGCTAGGTTGAATCCAAGAGCCTACAGTTTATACGTGAGATGAATCTAACATATAAAAGAGAATTCAGTACCACAAAAAGTAATGCACTCAGAAACTGTGTAAAGCAGAACTGTAGTGAATACTCTTAACAAGAAAAAATACATTAAATTTCATAAATAAGCATTTTTACCATATTTTGTTATCCAAATGTGATGACCTCATTGGTAAAAGATTACCAAGGCAAAACCATGGAACTAAATCCAAATGCAAGAGAATTGGCCAACACTGGGCACATACCGTTGTCACATTTGGATGGTCTAGTTTATGCCATACGGCTACTTCTTGTCGAAATGCAGTCCTCATTGCAGCTACCTCAGCTGCTGTTTTGGTTTGCTCTTCTCCCCAGTCAAGCAGTTTTACTGGATGGTGAAAGAAAGAACTGAGTTTAATGGTAAATATATCTTAATGGTATATATATTTTTGTCCTACAGCCTTATCCAACAAGCAAGCGATCCACAACTACAATATTGCCATAATGGTTACACACACATATATACACACACAGCATTCCAATCAAATTCTGCAAGAAGAAATTTGCCTCAAAAACAAGTAAAATATAAATGCAGATACACAAAGCCACAATTGTACTTTGACGTCTGGAAAAATGTACATGATAAATATCTCTGACAAAGTCGGCATTCAGAACATTGGAATGCTACCTTATGACTGAAACCAAAATCGTGAAGGAAGCAACCTGAAAAATCCTGGCCAGTTTACTAAGATATATCATGTTATACTATAATACTACAAAGGTGAAAGAGTCTTTCTATCCTAGGCTTTAAATAAAAAGAAAGATCTAGCAAACAAGTACAATCCTACAATTGCTACCCTGATGTCAATATATAGTGATTGTTCATAGCCAGATTGGAACAAAACAGTATATTAATGGATTTCAGTATGCAATCAATTAAGCTTCAGAAGATAACAGTGGGCAAATTTCCTATTCTCAAGCACCAGCCTAAACTGTTGTGAACCATTCTGGCTAACAGTTTAAGGAGTGAAGAGATGTTGAAGCTAAGACCCACATACAACCATTGTCAACTAGTACCCCATTATAAAAGATAATCTGCCTTAATCACCAATAATTGCTGGGAATACTACATAAATATTGGTCTATGCACCCAACTACAAAATGAAAAGGAATCAGCACCGGTGTACAATATCGGTAATGAAGTGCTCTATAAAATGATTAAAAATATGCATTTAATACCGATATTGTGAGCAAACTCTTTCCAATATTGCAGAAATCCACAAACTAATGCCTCCTAAAGTTTGGCATGCATCCTGAGTATAAAATACACTTGCTATAGATCAAATTCAGCACCCAGAAATGGTAAAGGGATGATGCCATTTTTTCAGCATTATGTTTACCATACCTAATGCCAAACCCTCTTACAGGGTGCAAAGAGAGGAAGGCCAGAGAGCTTTTAATGTTTGCAGAGCTGAGGTGATTCCCCTTACAATTTGGTCAAATCTGCAGGCAACCGGGATTACCTGAACTCCAACAACCACTTGTATCCCGTGTAGGACATTTTCTCCACAACGATGTTTGGAACTGATAAGTATGGATTAGCATTTATGCACCTAGCCTCACCAGCTTTAAAAAAAAAATGGGCATCATGAAAAACATCAATTGAGCACTAAACTACTGGAGAAAAGCTGCTAGGAGCATTACTGCTGAAGCAAACAAGTAAGACAAATGTGTTACTATTGTATCAAAGGAGTTTTCTGAATGGTGAGGGCTCGTCCTTTTCCCATTGTTGACAAGAATTCAAATAATATTGTAATATGTGGATATGATCGTCAAAGGACAGGCATTAGAGACGAAACTATTATATACAAGGATCATATTCAAAGCAAGCATACTTAAATAAAACTCAACATGCAATGGATTTGAACCATTGCCTCACTGTGGAAAATGAAAAAGATCCTAAGAATTGGAAAAAAAAGAAAATAACTGCTCAATATTTAGATCACAAAAAGCAATAGAAGCTAAAATGCCAGGACACCGTACCTGCAACATCCTTGCCATCAAAAACGCCTCTGTAAACAGCACCAAAAGTGCCTTGGGCTATTTTTCCTTTCAGTACTAACTTCTTGAGGTCAATTTCCCATTCCTCCTTTGGTCGTTTAGATTCTTTTTCCATAGTCCATACCCTACTCAAGTGTTTCTCCAGCTGGGCATCCAGATTCTTTAGATCAATCTGGTCTGCTCTGAAAAACCCTTCCTTCTTCTTGGAGCTTTCACCACCCTTGTGAAGATCTTTCACTCCATTAGCCATATTATTCTCATCCGGTTTCCCATTTCCTAACACTTCATCTGTCTTCAATTCAGAATCGTTCTCCATTGTTTACCCTGTTGGAGATCGTCTGGGATTTTAACGAAAGGAGAGCTCAGTGTGCGTCTCCAGTAGCCAGGCTTTAAATCTGCCAATTTGACATACGACCTGCGTCTGTTTGAACCCTGATCCTCTACAGCTCAGGATCGACAAAAGCAAAACAAAACCTGAATCCAGCTGCTAGGACTGTCCAGAACGGACTGCAGGACACAAGTGACTGTGTGAGTAAAAGCTGCTAGATGTAAAAAGTCATGGAAGGCTGCCACCTATAATAGTACACCCACAATGTCGGATGGCAACCCACCACACATTGTTACAATTCCCCCCAAATTCCGAAACGTAGTTCAATTGGGTACTGCAAAAACACAATTGGGCAACGGATGGACGAAAATTCTCAATTAAGGGACAAAGGTACATAGAAAAAGCTTACCTTTTACAGGTCTTGGGATCAAATCCCCTACCATCAGATTGGCTGGAACCTCAATTCGAATGGATTCATAGTATTTGGTTGAAGGAGATACATCCAAGCGTATACAGATGGATCACGAGGGACTTGTCTCCCCACTGCACTCATTGAGTCAAAATCCAACAAGGCTTCCAACTGACAGGAAACGATTTAATATTATTATCAACATTGTTGTTATGGAAGAGGCCAGTGAAGATCCCAAGGGCAGAAGAAAGTAACAGATAAGGAGATCATCGGGATGGAGATTCGGAGAGTGTGGACGGATCACGCCGAGGAAATTTTAGCTTGGAGAAAAAGGTAAAGAGAAGATATTTGATTATTGCCTAAAATCTTTGAAAACTACCATCAATTATTCACTCGTTAGGGTGACACTATTTAAGGACAGAAGTCTTCTATATTTATCTTCTTGGTTCCTTTTTCTTAATTATGTTTGTT
Source organism: Cupressus sempervirens (assembly GCA_028749045.1). Taxonomy (NCBI): domain Eukaryota; kingdom Viridiplantae; phylum Streptophyta; class Pinopsida; order Cupressales; family Cupressaceae; genus Cupressus; species Cupressus sempervirens. The sequence continues at coordinate 116,694,340 of CM053788.1, forward strand.
GGTTGGTTGGCAAGTGTGTTTTCAATCGTCTTAAAATGTTGATTACTAAAGATTTAGTTGTTTAAAGGTAAAATTTATAATTTTGTATAAATTTGTCAAATCTAAAAATATATGATTATTAAAAAGGTAAAAGGGCATGAGATGTAGAGTTATATATTTTTTAATGTGTCTATAATTAATTTGAATGAATTCAAATCAAAAAAATTGTATAAATAGATTTGTTTGATATGTAAAACAAATTCAATTTTGTTTTTTGTTTTTACATGCAAATTACGTTAAAAAAACCAATGAAATAAATTCTATTTTTTAATTTCAAAATAAATATTTGTTCATTTTAAAATTATAAAAATTATTAATGAAAGGATAAATGGTTATGCTCTTTACAAATCTTGCAAATTCAATGGCTATACCATTTTCTACTTTTAGGGTAAAAGGGAAAAAATTATTTTTTAAGAAGACAAATATGCAAATTGTATTTGCATCCATCATGAAATGCTTTCACTCTCTTGGCAAATGAAAAGCTTGGGCATTATATATGGAAAAAAATCCCCATCATGACTACTCCAAGCGACAAAAAGCCCTGATATCTATGGCTCCATGGAAAAGGCAAAAATGGATGGAGGAGCCATCAAACCCTAGCTCCAAACAAGAGAATATCAATAGAATCAGAAATTTTATTAATGTGAGATGGCACAAAGGTGAAGCTTGAAGGAAGAAAAAGAACCTAATTGGTGATAGATGGAAAATGTGGATTATTTCCATCTCTAGTGAACCACCTAAATTTGTGTTGGGAGCTAATATGATCCCATCAAGGTGTGGTGTTGTTTTTAACCCTGAGTCCCCTTTAGTCAAGTGATAACCCCATGAACTACAGGCTCAATCAAGGCCTTCACAACACGATTAGTGAAGTCCAAGATTCAAGCTATCAAAAAGCTTCCATTCAAATGCTTGGACACATTGATTGCTCTCATTCATAGAGGATTTCCCCCTTCCATTGTGGATGAAATGCAAACATTAATCCTTGATAACATCTATTCAGAAGGCCTTTGAGAATACTCTAAGAGCAATGGCCTTTTCACAAAATGGTGCAGCCTGGAAAACTCTATGGATCGTATTGATAAATGGTTCGATGATTCTTTTGGGAGCCAGCTAAGTCTTTGTATCCTTGAACACGACTTCTTGTTTGGTGTTAAATTTAATAGATTTGTCAATGTTGTAACTTGTAATAGAACTTCTTCTTTTTTTGTGTATTTCAAGTTACCTTCTCAATACGTATATATATGATATTAAGAGACATGTCTCCATACGGACATGTCTCTTTAACTCTCATTAGTTATCAATAACATTTTCTTATTATATTGATTTGAATGTAGTGATAACTTATATATATATATACACCCACACACATACACACTTAGCTATCAATAATGCTAATGTTAATGCTCCATGACAATAATCGTAAATAATAGATATCAAAAGTTTGAGATTGAGAGGTTATTCAAACATTTGATTTCGTCGATTGGAATCATCCGATCGACACTACAATCATTAACACTCCCTCTTAGCTAGGGAGGATAACCAACACAATTAGATATTGCCTCAATATAATATCAAGCATGGCATTTTTAAGACTATCTTTGATCAAAAGATAATCACCATTTTAATGTCATCTTGTGATATCAAGAGTAATGGCATCTGAATATCAAGTCACCTGATATTAATCAATCACCCCAAGTAATGGCCTCAAAATATTAAGTCACGTGATATTAATCGAGTACTCAAATGTTCATAAGGCACGTGCACATGTATCCTTAGTAATACTTACCATAGGAACATTAGATTCGTGGTATGTTTAAGGAAATTATTCCACCATACAAGATATAATCTATCATGGTCTACTTAGACATCATAAGGTATCCATCATGATAGAAGATTAAGCTATTGTAAGATCATCGCCTTCCGATAGCTTTAACAAATATAAGTAATAATCATTTAGAATTTATCACTTCCTAATGATGTACATAGTGGGGCCATTAAAATCATGACATCAAAATTTTATATGAATTCACCATGGATACTCTCATGTGTTATTTTCATGACATCCAACATGAACATTTCTAAAGGGTGGAACAAAGGCTTTCACCTTTTCACATGGAAGGATGCATTATAGTACATCTCCAGGAGTAACTGATGTTGAGTCTCGCTCTCAATAAGGACTCTAGTTAATAACTCCAAACTTGTCTTAAATAATGTATAAACTTTGTTGAGTGGATATTTTGCAACCGATTGTTTGTTAAAATCCAATCATAAAATAGGTAGACTAGCCACAGCATATGAGACAGAGTCTCCCTTCTCACCATTCCTTGGATCAACTCAAGGTAAGTAAGAAGTTGAGAAATTTTGAAAGGGTATTACCAATATTCTTTCCTCTTAACTTTTAGGAAAGAATCCACTTACCCGCAAAGCAAGTAATGGGCAAGACGAAATCTGTAACTACACTTCTATCTAAAAGTTGGAAATGATGATACCGATAAACCAACATTGACTCAGAGGGTAGTTGAAATCATATCAATTTGGCTCTAAGTTTGGTTTTAATCTCTTCTATAAGAATAACCTTTATTATTGGGGCTCAAAGACTTCCAGAAGTAAAGAATTCTAACTATTTTTGTGAATTAAGAAGGTAATACAAGCTATAGATAAAACTCTTAGTCTATGTATCGCCACAATCACTCCCACTCAAAGCTTTGAATCAAAATTGTTTCTTAACTTTTTATGCTTAACTATTGAACACACAATAATAACATGAATCAAAGACAATACGAGGTGCAACATTTTTTTGTGTGATTAACATTAACATCAATAGATATAACATTATAATCAATAAGATCTTGGATAATATTCTTAGTATCATATTGATACAATTAGATAAGAGCATAAATATAAAATCAAGATTGTGGTGGATATACATGTGTTATAATTGATAAAATATGCCAATTGTGATGTATTACCACCAATATATGTATGATTCTTCATATAAATTCTTAGAGATTACAAAGGCTAGTGAACTAATTCCTCCATATGTTTACTATCTTTCCATATTATATGTGTTTAGTGAACAAATGGGTGTACTTTAATAGGATGTAGGTCTCCACTTGTTTGTGACTAAACATTCAAATATGTGTGTAGGGAAAAGGAGAATCTACAAGTATGATCCCTTCTTGAATCTAGATTAGATTAACAAGGCCCAAATGAAGAAATGGATGCCAATGTTGAACTTGAATTGTGGAAAGGAATGCAATACAAGGAAATACTTTTTATCTTGTGTGTGATAATGTGTATGCAATGTTGAATTAATTAACTGGGCAATATAAATCTAGATGTCAAACACATACAATTAGACCAATTAAGATACAAAATTATGCTGAAAATATGAATTGAAATGAAAGATAGAAGATTTGCCTTGAAATATGTAGAGGAAAGTGTAGTTTTACTTTGAAAAGTGTAGATTCAGATGTATAACTAAAAATCTGACTGTAGATCTTTGAATAGAACGAGAAACCAAGAAACTACTTTTTTGATTGTGGCTTAGAGAATAGGGCAACTTGGAGGAAATATTCGAGACACTTGTCCACGAATTTACTATCTTCCCAAGGCACCATAACTAGTTCAACCCAAATTCATCAAAAAGCTTGCGACGAGTTATTTCCAAATTTGCAACCACAAATTCACAATGTTGCTCTTACAAACAATAAATTCAATTTTTTGTTTTTGGGTGGATGAGGGCTTGCCTTGGTCAACCCATGGATCGAGGAATCAACCTTGAATTGAAATTTTAAATGTATGTAAAGGAAACAAAATGAATGTAAGTATTCACCTTGCTGTAAAAACCCTTGTCAATATGAAATTTTCCTAGTTGTGTGTTGTAGACGTTGAAGTTGGTATGTAAAATGTAGGATATCTCTACAAATTACAATGCATATACCATAGACACATCATGGATCCTTGAATGTAAATATGCATTGATGAAGAAGATGTTCAATGACTCAATGTAGTTCTCCTCTGTTGATGGCCAATATTATGCTAGATCTTGAAGAGGAAATGCTCACAAAGGATCCTTCAATTCTTAAAGAAACTTGCTTGCTTTAATGCTTTAATGCCTTGAGCTCTTGAATTACTTGATGTCTTGTGAAACTATAAGTTTAAAAATGAAGCTCCCAAGCCTCCTTATATAATAGTTTTTGGACAGGATAATAATACAGGCCAACTGGGAAGCATGGAATTAATATTTGAAACCCCAAGACATTTTGAGCCCCGTGGCTCACAATCACTGAGAATGAGGCTAACCTAGGTTGACCTTTTCTCAGAGAAGAGTAAGAGCCTCCAAAAGTCTCATAGGGAGTGCAAATAGATTCAGAAAAGGTGAAAGAAAATAGGAGAAAGAGCACATTAAGCACAAATCCATCCATGTTCCAAGAAGCCACTATGGGACAGGTGCTAAGAGGTCTTAAAAGATGGGTGGTTCCATTTTAAGATGGTACAGTAGTAAAGATAAATTTTATAAAAGTAAATGACGGTTATCAAATGAAACTAGTAGAGATGAACAATTATTTCAAAAAAATCAAAAGTAATGAGTTTCTAGGTATCTTTTTGTAAAACTGACTCGCAACACTTATTGTAACCAAAGGCTTTAAAATGAATTTTATTGGTGTAAAAGAGACAAAAAATAATAACCAAATAGGCTTTTTTATTTTCAAAACAAATGTATTTCAGAAAGGTAATTTATGGTGTAGTTATAAAGTTAGATACTAGGAATTTATCCTAGGAAACTTACAAATACATGGCAAATGGCAATGGAAAAAATGACTCTTACAAAGGGAAATCTGCAAAAAATTTGAGAGAATCTTGTAATAAATTTTGATTTTGCATTATATATAGTAGTGCTTTTGAGATTGTATAAACTCAAAAAGATAACAAAGAAGTATTTTTTCTTGTGTTCTAAATGTTTGTGTGTTACCATTGCTAATTTATCATACTTAAGTTGGTAACTTTTCTCAATGTATAAGATATTGATATCCTTGTAGTTGGTGTATGAAAGACAATCAAACTTTTGTACCTTAGTTTAAATGTGATGAAGTAGGATATCTCTCTATACATCTGGATTTTTTAATCTTATTTTATAATAATTGCATGGATAAACATATTTGTTAATAATTCCCTCTAAAATTGTTAACCATTTTGGAATCCTATTTAGTCTTTGTATGTCTTCCCATAGGTTTTATGTTTCTCTTTCTATTTTAGTTTAATGTTTTCTCATTTTTGTGCTTTTGGTTAGAAGTACACAAAAACCCAAATAACCATATAATATAAGGGAGATTCTCCTCTTAAATGTAGAAGATGGTTGTGATAAATCATTACTTGTTCTTAATCTCCCCAATCATTGGCATAACTGTCGTTACTCATAGGACAAACATGGTCAATTTTGAATAAATAATTGTAGTGAGAAGTTTGTTTACCAATAGATTTTTGTTGACTTTGTTGGGGATCAACAAATGATGGTGCATATATTTAAAGTTACCTACCATTGAATGAAGCTTGGTGACTTTAATTAAAAGATTGAAATATTGTACATGGCAATATGGTTTGGTACAAAGGAAAAGTGGAAAGTGAGAGTGATAACGATGAGGAATATATTTATCAAAAGAATAAATTTCTCGATGAAACCATACAAGTTTAATTATTGAAGAGATTTTATGGTGGCATTCAACTCTCTTCACATAAGATTCATCCTTTGTTATTCTAAATTTTGAAAAGGATTGAGCAGATAGATGGGGGAAATAATATTTTCTTTGATCATGATCAAGAATCTTGTCAAGGAAGGAGAAGTTGTGTATGCAATGATGAAGAAGATTTTGGATCAACACAAAGAAATAATATGAATGTGTCTTTTGCAGCTCTTCCTCAACAAAATTAGATTCTTGATGGTCTAGAGTAAGCCAACTTCTTTAAGAGTTTCTACAATGGCTTGAATCTTGCTCCAAAAAAGATTCATCCTTCTTTGATACAAACTTTTACAAATATTGAAGAAAATGATTGAGGAAATAAGTAGTTACTTTCAAACTGGCATTCCCTCAAATTTTCAATAAACAACAATGATGATGTTCCTTCTACTACACTTTCTAGTCAAAGAAATCAAGATCTAGATGATCCCAAACAAGTTGAGTTCTTGAAGAGCTTTTACTATAATATTCATCTTGATCCTTACAAAGTGCACCCTTGTTTTCTTAAAAATCTATAGGATATTGAAGAGTAAGATGAGAAAATGAATTATTTTATGAATGATGAGCACATTCTTGACGAAGTGTCTTGCATTCCAAGTTTGAAAGAGATATGACATAGTCTCCATGCATCAACATAGAGGAATGGGTATCTATTAATAAATATGCATGTCAAGAGTAAGATCTAAAAGAAGTTAGAAATGTTGGAAAATATGATTACATTAAAACTTATGATTGTTGTAGTAGTTTTTGTTGTAAATAAGAAGTCTTTCATTCGCTTGAGAATGAGTAACTACAAGAAGAGGTATCAAATGTTTTTGATACTTGCATGCAACCTCAACTTGAAAGTAATGACAAAGAATTAATTTTAGAGGATGAGTATCACGTGACTTTTATTCCAATTTGGTTTCTTAATGCTCTTGCTGATGATTTTTTATGGGGAAAGATCCTTCACACACTAGTCCCTCTCTCTTATAGGACTCTAGAAGGCCTTATCTAAGCCTTCTTAGGGTTCACTCTATGACCCCCTACTAGGAGAATGCTTATATCAATTCCCCTTCCTTTCCAAGGATCTCCCTACCAAATTACTCCTTGGAAACTAACTCAATAACTTGAGACTCTAACTTCTCATTCCACTCACCAAAGACTTTTGCATGGCCATGTCAGGGTCTAAGGCTTCTTCCTTGGTCAATTTTATCAAGTTAGGTATGTTCTTGATTAATTTTTTCATTATCATTCTACCAATCCCATCATACACTCTTTATAGGGCTAGTAGCCTTTGTGCCCAATTAGGTCTACTTATTGGCTTCTTCTATCATAACTTCCAAAAGTCCTTATTAATGCCCCAAAAAAACTATGGCTCTAGATACCCTTTTGGGAGAGCCTTGAGATTTTATAACTTTCAAGTCTTCAATTCATCTATACACTTGATTTCCCAAAATATCCATATTTTTAAGGGTTTCAAGGGTTTGTGAATAGTCTGCCCTTGCAAGTGATCAAACAACATTCAAATGGTCTCAACTTCCAACCAAATCCTAAATCAAGGACCTTAATTCAATTCTCTACACATTCCCACTCTTTATTTGCACAAACCAATCCATTCATCCATTCATTTTCCTTCAAGCACCTAGTCGGGTACAAAAAACTCACCTAGGGCACGATCTTTAAGATAGAAAACCAACTCAAACTAACCCCAAAATATATATTTACAATGCATTTATAGTTCTCTACTTGATTCTATGTTTCCATGGTTATTCAACCATTGGAATTGAAGTAAGAGCCATTTCTTGCTAAACTACCTTGTAGAGGACAATGAATAGGTCATGAATTTTTTTTACCAAACACCTATCAAAGCTAACAAAACTTTAAGATTAAATGGAATATTGAGAAAATATAAATAAAATTCTCTTTGACCATGAAAAAAATATTTCCAAAACAATCCATTGTCATGTGGACCTTGGAATTGCAATTGGACTTAGAACAAAAACTTGGCTATAATTGATTGCTTCAAACAATAAGACCATACAATCTGACCTCCAAACCCTCACACAGATTTGAAATGACTTTATATAGCTCCGGTGCACATGTGGAAACCATTGATACAACCCTCCAACCAATTTTAGGAAAGTTTCTCTTGTTTTGACAATGTTTTCATGACATCTTTGGAAAGTTGCAATGCTAGTATAACAACTTTGCAAAGTTTTCACGAGCAACTTTTACACCTTTTGCATTCCAATGCACTCTACACTCAAATTCATTTCCAATGAGCCAAATTTGGTTCAAATCAAGTATTGAACATCTTTTAACATCTTTTCACTTATTTTAGAGTCAAAGTCAATGTTTGACCACCTTTGACCTATCTAGACAACTTGTGCAATTACAAACTTACATTGACAACTCATTGAGAAACCCTATGCCAATCACCCATTGAACTTCTAAACCCAAACACACACCCTTGGGACTAGGAACCATCCCTTATTCACTTGTGGTTTGGCTAGGACCACTACAAGCCAAAGTTTCACTAGAGTTTGACCAAGTCTTTAGCTGCTCCTACACCAATTTTCTTCATGGATAAGATATTCTTACCCAACCACCACTAATCACTGTAGAAGAAAGTTTTGTTGATGAATAGAGTCTTTTATAGTTATTGGAGAGTCTAGTACTTCTATGATCGATGAAGAAATAATCTTAAGTAAAACCTTGTAGATATTGAATGTCTTTACATTCAAGAATATTGATAAATTTTCAATGAATGATACAATTGACATAGGAGTAAAACATCATCTCCATGAGAAAGAAGGTGAAACATCAAGCAATATTTTCTATGATTACATGCAAACAAAAAATGAAGCTTTTAAAATTAATTAATAAACCAAGATGATGCAAGTATAAATGAACAATTAAAAATTGCTATAGTTTCCATGAAAGCTAAATATCAAATTCAATCTAAAGAAGATGAAACATCCATTTTTCACTCTTCTTCATGTATGCAACCTAAATATGAAGTGTTTAAGTGCATCAGTGGATGATATAATGAAGAAGGATTGAGGAAGAAGATAATTTGGTGATAGTCACTCTTTAGGTTAATTTTAGAGAAGTATATAGCACCCCGAAGGCAATCCATTAAGTCCTTTATTCCAAGAATATGAAATCTATATCTAATAGTAATCCTATTTATTACCCTAGAATCAATACACATTCTCCACTTACCTCCTACCTTTGGCGCTAATACAACCAAGACTACACATGGTTTAATGCTCTTCTTAATTAGACCTTGATGTAATAGTTCTTGAACTTGTATTGCTATCTCCTTGTTTTTTATCAAGTGTCATTTTGTATGTAGCTTTATTAGGCAATGATGCCCTTGGTATGAAGTCTGTCTAATGGCGTATTGATCTTTGAGGTGGTAATATAGCTAGGGTCCCATCACATATGTTGTCTTTGAACCCTTCTAGTAGTTGCTTCACTTCAACAAGTATAGATGGTTGTTTTAGAGTGTCTTCATCCTTAAGTTTCACCACAATAACAAACCCCATTCCTTCATCATGCTTTACTTCATTGAGTAACTCTTTCCCACTCATTAACAACGCATTAGATTCTATGTTTTTATTCAATTCTTCATCAACTATGGACCAAATCTTGAATGTGACTCCATTCTTCTTGAAAATGTGCATTTCTTCTTACCTTAGTGGACTACATCTATGTCATATTTCCATGGTCTGGACAACAACAAGTGGCAAGCATTCATAAGCACTACATCACAGAGTATCTTATCTTGATACTCTCCTATAACAAACTCAACCCATACATGTTCATTCACAAGCACATTTTGCCCTTTGTTCAACCAAGTAACTCTATATGGATGAGTATGAGGTATCTTGACAAGTTTAAGCTTATGTACTCCTTCCTTTAAGATGATGTTATCAGTGGATCCTAAATCTATGATCACCTTATACACTTTTCCAATTATTTTTAATTTAATTATAAACAATGTTCTTCATTACTTGGGTTCCCCCTTGCTTGGTTCTTTGATCAACACCCTCCTACACATGAGGTTCTCTCCACTCTCTGAATCAAGACTCACCTCAAGATACTTACTACGGCTCACTTCTTCTTGCACATAGGAAATTTTTTTATCCCCTTTTGACAATGAGGCCTTATTGGGACATCTATAAGAAGGATGACCCAAGTGCCCATAGTTATAACATTGCATTCTTCCACCAAGTTATAGAAACCTCTTCCTCTATTGTAGTTAGCTCTTCCACTTATATCACTGCTCTATTTAGTGAGTTTGGAGTCTCCTTAATTCTTTGTTTCATTACCTTTGCCACCATATCCACACCTATGAGTGCCTCTTGAATCTCCCCCTCTACCTCTGCCTCTTGAGTGTGTATCCTACCTCTTCTTACTGTTCTCTTCCACCTTAAGGGCCAACTAAAAGCATTTGTGGAAAGTAGTAGGGGTCCATAAACTGATCTCCTCCTGGATGCTCCATCTTAGTCCTCCCAATTATCTTGCCACCTCAATACTCTCATCTTCTTGAGCTTTAGATCTCAAACATAGTTTTTGAAACTCTTTAGTATAAGAGGCAACATCCATATCTTTTTGTTTCAAACTTTGTCTTTTCTTGTGCAATTGAATCTCATAATCTTCAGGTAGATAATTCTCTTTGACTTTAGCCACCATAGCTTTCCAGTTAGCTATAGGATTCTCCCCTTCTCTTCCCCTCTTTTCTTGGAGGAATTTCCACCAAATTATGGTTGGTGCCCTCAATCTTGATTTAGAAACTTTTACTTTTTGAGACTTTGTGATTCCCTCAAACTCAAAATGGTTTTCAATTCCCTCTATCCATTTCATTACCAACTATGTATCCATCTTTCCAGTAGACAAGGGTATATCCCTTAAGAGATTTTCCACCCAAGGCTTTGATGGCCTCAAGGAAGGATTCTTCTTGCAATGGAGGATTAGGTTCAAGAATTATTTCTTCTTTTTTGATTGATGGAAGTATAAAAATGATAACAATATACTAAGGTTGGGGGGGTAGTGGGTTGAATTAGAATCTTAAACACTTTTACTTTTCAACAATTCATTCACACATTCACCAGTTATTTTATGCATGTAAAACTTGCAAGAGTAAACTTGTAGTATGTAAACCTAATCTATCACATGCATGAAAATAAACACATAACACAATATTTGTTACCCAAAAACCCTTCAAGGTGAAGGTAAAATTGGGGTGGGGATTACACCCACAAATCTTCACTATTGCAGTAATAAAGTTGACCTATTAGGGTTACAATGTTTGATCATAATACATAATCTACCCTATGAGGGGTCTACCCTGTTAAAAGCTTTTGAGACTGTTAAGTATCACCTTGTTAGAGGATTTAACAATTACAATAAAGTAATGACTCTTTTAGGATATTTACAAAGATTTGTTAAGACCACTTTGTTAAGAGATTTACCTTGATTCAAGTTGACTAGAACTGATTTAGTACCTGATTCTCAGTATGCTTTGTAAGATGATTTCAAGTCTCCTCTTTGCAAATTGATCCTCTCTCTAATTTGATAAATATGTTCTTCTCCTTCACTGCACTGATTAGGTCACTTTCTCTACTATGCAATAACAAAATACTTCCACTAACTTCAGACATGATCTTAATCCATCACTTCACTATTTGCATATCTCATTCTATTATTTTCTCTTTTCTCACACTCTTCATATTATCTAGGTTAATATCTTCTCCATTTAAAGAGTTTCGTAAAGATTTTTCTAGATGCTTCCTTCTTTTGCCTCTTCATCTAAGTCATTGATCACAAAACATAGGGATTTGTGATCCATTTCATAAATGCATAAAACTCTATGTAATAACCCCTAAAAATATTAAATGTTCCCTCCACGTCATTGTGAAAATGGTTTACTTCAAAGTTTGTATCATTACTAACTTTTATGTAAATTTTGCATTGCTCAACACTTATGGTCTCTGATACTTAGCATTGTTGTTGATGCTTGTTTTGTACTTTCTCAGTGCTTACTATATAAGTCAACACTTATATGCTTGAACTACTCGATAAGTGTTGAACTTGACTTGTATAGAATATTTGACATCTACATACTTTCTCGACTCCTATATAGCTCGGTACATACATACTTATGTACATGACTTGGCCTATATAGAGTAGTTTGGTCACAGTGATGACTGTCTAACTTTGCCCAGTAAATGACTAAGTGTTTGACACTAATAGACAACAATAGTTAGAGATAAAACCAATCTCCCCCTTTGACATTAGTGGAAAAACCACTTTGTCGTGATTACATCATTACAAATACAATATGATATGAGTACTCCCCCTTAGTCTTATGACTCAGTACAATGTAAAACTTCAAAATTGTGACTCATGTTGAATGAACAATGAATAAGTAATGTATAAATACACATGACTCTAAATAGTTTGATATCTCTATTTCATACCCTATTTACTTGCTTAACTCTGAACTTTATTGTCCATTTATATGTCAACTCCTCCTTAATTACTTTTTCTACATGACAGACATTCCCCCTTGTTTTTGACATGTATTTTATGGTTGTTGGGGTTGAATGGGTGGAAGAAAACCATGTATATCAATGAATGTCTGATGAACTTGAGTGATCATAGAAAATGCATGGTCCCATGTGGTTCTTGCTGCCTCTAAAGTGTGATTTTGTAACTATAACCAAGTTGCTAAGTCAATTAAGTTATCAACCACTGAAAGATTGTGATCCTCTTTGATAACATCCTGGGTTGATTGCATTTCCCTTTGCATGACCTCCAAATGAGGTATCAACATAGCCTAAATAGAGATCAATTTGGATCTCATGTTGCTATCAACTGCTTGAAGCTCAACCAATATGCTTTGAGCATTCAATAACTTATTGTAGTGTTCTATATTGGAATCTTCTCACTATGAAATAATATTGTTGGATCTCTGCACCTTTGCATCTCAGCGTGAATCTCTTGAATTTGTACCTGAATGTCATTTATAAATTTGGGACATATCTGACAAATTGTTGTACAAATGTTGTACTCTCTATAGAAGTTTTGTCATGTTCTGTGCGCGCTCTTGTAACTAAACTTTCTACTCAAAAATTGGTATGGAAACTTTATCCACAACCTTATTCTCAAATTTTCTTGTTGACCAATCAACGAGTTTCTCATTGGATTCTATATCACCAGCATTTACTTGTTCAACAATATTTACAAGTTGGATAATAACTAGGGCCTTGCCATCAAAATTTTGAATATCAAAAGCGTCAACAAAAATGTTTTGAACATCATATAATACCTGCTTTTGTTTGTGCTCTCTTCTTAGCTCTTCTTTCTTTTTCTTCTTCACCAAAATCTCTTGTAACAAAATTGTGTACTCCAACGTAAGATTTTCCAAGTCTAATTGTGGTATTTCAATCACTTCATCCAGATTAACTTCAATGTTTGGTGAGGTGTCAATTGTTGATTTACCTTTGCTTGGTAAAGAAGTATTTATGCTCAACAGTGCTTTGGGAGTTGGTGATGGGATTTCACCACTCATTCATTTTGGTGCATTGGTGCTTGAGACAAAAATGGTTGCACTCATCTCAACTCTACTCACCTTTTTATTTACATCAATGTGAGGTGTTGACACAATTTGACTAATTACACTTGTGTCCTTCATCTTTGGTTCTGTCTCTTTAACTATGAGCCCTAATTGCTCAACTTCTAAAGTGTCAGGGGTGTCAACATGTACTAGGGACATGTTGCCTTGCAGACTTGGCACAACTAAAATTTCTCCACTACTGTAATCATCTTCAATGGTCACCATCTTAGTTTCTTTCTCTGTATCTGTTGCTTTGGTGGACAACCAAAAAATGTTTTTCCAAAGTTTCATCTTGTTGTGTTACAACTTCCATTTTATTTTGTACTACAAAAAAAATTCTATACTCAGGAACAAATTTTCTCCTGTATCTCTCCAAAAATGTTTCCCTTTGGTCTTTAGACAGATCAAGCATAACTCTGACTAAAGTGTCAATTCTTATCTTTTTCTCTTCTTCTTCTACCTATTGCCACCTTCTTTCAAGTTTATCATACAAATTCGTCAATATTTTCTTCTCAATTTCACTTGGAGATAACTTATGATTTGCAATCATATCTATCATAGCCTCCTCAACTTTGGTTTGTCAATATTATCCAATGTATCATATTTTACAAATATAAAATTGGATAATCTTGAAGATCTTCTAAGATCTATACATACCTCATCAATAGACTTTGTTCACACTACGGGTGGTCCTTTGACCAATTTCCTTCTTTTTTGTTTAGATGCATTAGGCTCAATTTTCTCTACTACTCTTTATTTTGCAACCTACTCAAAATTAGTAGCTACCCTAGTCCTTGGCTTAGTAGGTGGAGAAGGAGAGAGGGGTGTCACCACTCACTTGTTTTCAGTTCTTTTAGCCTTCTTGATAGGTGGAGTGACAACAACTGGGGCTTTACCCTTGTCTTTTATTATTCTTCTTCCTTGTCTTCACCACTACTACCCTTTTCTTCATCTTCTCCAAGGCCTTGAGTAATCTACAATGGTTCCTTGCCCTTGCCTAGGGTGCCTAGTTCTGCTTATAGGTCTTCAATCATTCTTTTTTGTTTCTTCTCCTTAGAAGCCATCTTGATATTCATAGTTATTATGGCCTTAGCTTCCTCATATTTTCTAAAAGATTCAGCCTTAGTGTCTATTTCTTCTTTCAATAATGCAACTATGTTTGCATTTACTAAGTCATTGTCAATTTCATAATCAAAACCTTGTAACCAAGCCTTGCTCATCTTTAGTGCCTACACACATGTATTATTTGTATCTACATGAAAACATATATCATTATAATACCTAGTTACCAATTCTTCATGTATTCTCATCCTCGTCTTCATTCTTCTCTTGAATTACTCAAACTAAGTATCCATGTCATTCTTAAAATTTGTTCCTGATTGAGTAATGTATTCACTTTTTTTCCTTGTTACAGGCTTGTTTTATACTCAAACAATGTTTCCAATAACTGGAATATATTTCTATCTATAAAAGAAAATATGTATAATGAGGGGTCCAAACTTATACATTGAATTCTTTACTTTCCCAATAGATGCAATATTTTGTGTCAATTGCAGTTTCTAAAGGGATCAGCAAGGTCATATTCATGACCTTTAATCACTATTTTCCATGCTTGATCCACTGCCATACACGACACATTGTTTAGCCTACTCGACTGGTAGAATTTGTGAGCTATAACCCTCATTGGAAATTTGATTAATAGATTATAAATATTTGTAATGGACAAGCCTCATCCATTCCACTCAGCACCTTGGTTTTCCTCAATTTCCTCTCGACTCAGGGATTGCATGGGTTTCTTCTTGTCTAGGGTTGGATAGCTTGTAACCTTGTGGATTATTTTCTTCATGATCTCTATGGGTCCATTTTGTAACCAAAACTTCATATCATGGATCTTGCTTAGAATAATTTTGATCCATTCATTCTTGAAATTCCTTGGGAACTCTAGGGCACGAGTTAACACTTTCCTTTTAACAACGTTGAATTCATCCTTGAAGATTCCTTCATTACATAAATTTTCATATGCTTATCTTATTTCATAATCTCCTACTTCTATGATCTTACATATATAATAGCTCCTTATATCATGAATCATAATAACTTTGGGTGGTATCAAGGATAACACACCCATTGAATCTCCTTTTATTTCAATTTTTGGAAAAACACGAAACCTTTGTGGAGGACAAGCATCATTCTTCACTAATTGAATTGTACTAACCTCTCGATTCATTCCAGCAGTGGATGAAGTTGTCATCTTCTCTTTGCTAAGGTTTGAAAACTTTTCTTTCCTCTAAATTACTCTACACAACTCAAATCTTTACTTGATTAATCTTCTCATCTCAGATTTGCTCCAAATCGATCTTGAATCTCTTTGCTAATCGCCAAATTGCCAAATTTTCTCTATGCTCTTGAAATCTGTATGCAAGGTGTGAAATAATGTCTTAAAATTTTGATATATACCTTCTTTTGATCAATTTAGGGTCTCCATTACTATTGTTTACTTAGGTAGGTTTAAGCCAATTGTTTCGATTGACATTAATGCCTTCGAACTAGGTATTTACTATATAGTTTGGTCTCTTCCATCTCACTCAACCTATACACGAATTTACTTCTAAAGTACTCAGTCCATGTTGCAATTCTCAGTCAACATAGACAATTTTATTAGTGTTTGACACTGACTGTATAAATAGTTATGTTGCACTAATTCTTTCACAAATCTGTTCTCATGCATCTTTACTTATGAAAATATGAACTTTGGCACATTTCATGTTAGGAACTGATGTATGATATATCAATTAAGTATACAGCTCTAGACATACCTCTTTTTCTTAGTTTGAGATGACATGATCACCTTCTCCATTGGATTGAGTGACCTCAACTTCATTTGCTCCACTTTTTCCATCTTCTGCTTTCTTTTTCCATGTTTGATTCATCTCCTTCTTTAATTGATCAATGTCCAATTTACATTTACCTTTCTCTCTTATACGATTTGCTAATGGTACTTGAGTCTTGCAATTCTTACTTAAATGTCCAAACTTGTGACACTTGGAACATGCATTGTTAAGTGCATCCTTTGATTTTTCCAATAAGGTTTTGTTTGTGATTTACATTCATATGCTCTATGCCCATACTTTTGAAAGTTATAGCAATGTCCTTCAAAATCTAGGTGTGGCAGGTGCATTCCTAATTCTTGACCTACACTCATGTATTTTATATCCTTGTTTCTTGCAGTAAAAACAACAGGTAGTAAATTTGAGTTTAGGATTTTGCATACTGTGTTTACTTTGGAAAAAATTTTGCAGTATGACCAAGTTTTCCACAGTGATAGCATGTTGGATTTCTCTTTGATTTTGCATTTCTTAGTTCTCCATTCCTGGATAATTCTCCTTGCTCGGTGCATGAGTGTCCTAAGCCATTAATACTGCTAGATGGCTTCATAAGTTCTTCAAAGAATTTTATTGCTTCTTTTGGTTTTTTGAATATTTCCATAAGTTTTTTCCCAGTTTTCAGTTCATTCTTCATCATGTCCTTCTATGATCTGAGATTGGCTATTTCCACATCCTTTTGATTTAATTCCTGATTTGCAAGCATCGGTTTATTCATCATGTCCAATTGAGTATTTGTGAGCTTTTGCACATCTAATATCCTTTCTTCAAGTCTGGTAATCATTACCCTTTTGTCTTCCTCAGTCATAGCCTTGTCTTCTTTAACTTTCTTCTTTTTCTCAGTCACTTCACATAAGCTTACTGATTGGATTTCATGTTCCCTTTTCAGTCCTCTTATTTCTTCATTCAATAGTTTTTCTTTTTGAAAGTAGATCTGCAGATGCTTTGTCATTTAGATTAATTGGTTCAAACAGTCCTTTAGTCTCAACTTCTTCATAAGAAAATTGTTTATCCTAGATTGCCAATTCCTTTCTTATTTTTAGGGATTTCTTTAGATCTTGTCTTGCTTTCTCAAGTTTCTACAATATAAGTTGGATGTAATCACCCAATTGTAAATAACCTTGTCCAGTTTACAAGCCTCCATCTCCAAGATCTAATCTCTAAGTGATTAAGCTTCTCCAAGAGAACCAAAAGCTTCAATACCAATTGTTGATTGATGGAAGTATAAATAGGATAACAAGATACTAAGAGGGTGGGGGGGTGTAACTCAAAATCTTAAACACTTTTACTTTTCAAAAATTCATTCACACATTCACTAGTTGTATTATGCATGTAAAATTGTAAGAGTAAACTTGTTGCAATATGTAAATATAATCTATCACGTGAATGAAAATAAACATGTAACAAAAATTTATTACCCAAAAACCCTCTAATGTGAAGGTAAAACTGGGGTGGGGATGACACCCACAAATATTCACTACTGTAGTAATAAAATTAACTTGGTAGGGTTACAATGTTTGACCATACTATATGACCTACCCTATGAGGGGTCTGCCCTGTTGAAAGATTTTGAGACTATTAGGCCTCACCTTGTTAGAGGATTTAACAATTATTATAAAGTGAGGACTCTGTTAGGATAGTTATAAAGATCTATTAAGACCACTTTGTTAAGAGATTTACCCTAATTCAAGTTGATTAGAACTGATTTGGTACATGACTCTCGGTATGCTCTATAAGTTGATTTCGAGTCTCCTCTTTAGAAACTAATCCTCTCTCTAATCCAATAAAGCTTTCCTTCCCCTTCACTACACTAATTAGGTCACTTGCTCTGCTATGCAATAAAAAAATACTTACATTGACTTCTGATCTAATCTTAATCCATCACTTCACTATTTGCATATCTTATTTGATTCTTTGCTCTTTTATCACACTCTTCATATCATCTAGGTTAAGATCTTCTCTACTTAAAGAGTTTTATAAAGAGTTTTCTAGATGCTTCCTTCTTTTTCCTCTTTGTCTAAGTTGTTGATCACAAAACATAGGGATCTATGATCCACATCATAAACGCGTAAAACTCTCTGTAACAACTTGTACAAATATTAAATTTTCCTTTCATGTCCACTTGAAAATGGTTTCCCTCAATTTTTTTATCATTTCTAACTTATATTTAAACTCTACATTGCTCAATACTTATTGTCTCTAATAATCGACATTGTTGGCAATGCTCAGTCACTACTGTGCTCAATGCCTTCTATGTAACTCAACACTTATATGCTTGAACTGCACGGTAAGTGTTGAACTTGGATTGTATAGAAATACTCAATGTCTACATACTTGCTCAACTCCTATAGAGCTCAGTACATACATACTTATATACATGACTTAGCCTATATAAAGTAGCTCAATCACAGTGATGACCGTCTAACTTTGCCTAGTAAATGATTAAGTGTCTGACACTAAAAGGAAACAATAGTTAGAGATAACAACATTCTTCATCCACTTCCTTTCCCTTGACTCACCATCTTCCAATTTCTCTTTCACCTTGTTAGTTGCTTCTACAACTTCATCAAGTTTAGTCTTCATAGACTCTAGGGCTTCCTCTAGGAGTCTATTATTCTCTCTATTTTCTGTCACTTTTCTATATAGTTCTACTTTTGTCACCGTGGTGGGTTCTCCCACTACCTCACTCTGAAAGTCTGACATATACAATTACCTATCCCAAATCTTCCATTGCCCTGATACCAATTTGATGGGCGAAGATCCTTCACACACTAGTCCCTTTCTCTTCTATGACTTCACAAGGCATTATCTTACCCTTATTTGGGTTCACTCTATGACCCCTTACTAGTATAATGTCCATCTCAATTCCCCTTCCTTTCTAAGGATCTCCCTACTAACTTACTCCTTGGAAACTAACTCCACAAGTTGAGACTCTAACTTCTCATTCCACTCACCAAAGACTTTGTCATGGCCATGTCAGGCTGTACAACTTCTTCCTTGGTCAATTTAATCAAGAAAGGTGTGTTCTTGATTAAGGTTTTCAATATTCTTCTACCGATCCCATCACACCCTCTTTATGGGGCTAGTAGCCTTTGTGCCCAATTAGGTCTTTTAATTGCCTTTTTCTACAATAACTTCAAAAAATCCTTAATAAGGCCCCGAAAAAACTATGACTCTAGATACCTTTTTAGGAGAGCCTTGAGATTTTCTAGGTTTCAAGTCTTCAATTCATTTGTACACATGATTTTCCAAAATATCCATATTTTCAAGGGTTTGTGAATAGTTTGCATTTGCAATTGATCAAATGGCATTTAAGTGGTCTCAACTTCCAACCAAATCCTGAATCAGGGACCTTATTTCAAGTCTCTTAAAATTTTCACTCTTGATTGGCACAAAGAAATACATTCATACTTTCATTAAACCTCTGCAACTCCTTTAAGCACCTAGCTGGGTACAACAAACTCGCTTAGGGCTTAATCTTAAAAATAGAAAACCAACTCAAATTGACCCCAAAACACATTTTTACAATGTATGTGTAGCTCTATACTTGATTTCAAATGGTCATTGTTATTCAACCATTGGAATTGAAGTAAGAGCCATTTCTTGCTAAACAGCCTTCTACAGGACAGTAAACAAGTCATTGTAAATAAATTTACCAAACACCTATCAAAGATAAACAACTTGAAGATAAAATGGTAGATTGAGAAGCTAGAAAGAAAATTATATTTTACCTTGTAACAAATATTTCCAAGTCAATCCATTGGCATGTGGATGATTGACTTGCAAATGGACTAAAGGAACAAAAACTCTGCTATAATTGATTGCTTCAAATAGTAAGACCATACAATCTGACCTTAAGTCCCTCACAAAGGTCAAATGCGGGCACCATTGATATGGCCCTCTAACCAATTTTAGGAAATTTTCTCTTGTCTTGATAATGTTGTCATGAGTAACTTTTACAACTTTTTCATTCCAATGCACTCTAGACTCAAATTGTTGTTTTGTGGAGCCTAAGCAAACTCAGAGGTAAATTTTCCCCCCTTTATTTTGCATAGTTTTCCCCCAGATTAATACTATGATGGTTTGGGGGTAGCGCCCCCAAGATGGGGTCAAGGGGCAATGCCCCAAGGGTTTTTTGGGGTAGTGTCCTTGAAGGAAAAAAATGAATTTACTATTGTAAAAGGCGTCGGTTGTTATTTTCTATTGGATTACTTATTCTAGCCCTAATTTTGTACGCTAAAAAAAACTTGTATAAATGGCTTAGGGCTAGGGATTTCATAATAAATGATGATATTGTAGCTTCTTGTGGCGGTATTGAGTTGTAAGGGATTATTATTAGCTACTGATTGCAATCACTAGCTAATAATAATATTGGACTTTTTATTGTTGCACATAGCCCAAGGATTGGGTGAACCGCATTAAATCTTTGTATCTTGTGTTCTCTTTTGTGTGATTTATTATTTTATGATATTGGTTATATTTGCATGTAATTGTTATTTCTATCTATGGTTGATCCTAACATAAATTCACTTCAAATCAGCCAAATTCAGTTCAAATGAACCATTGAACACCTTTTAACATCTCTTCACTCATTTTGGAGTCAAAGTCAATGTTTGACCACCTTTGACCTATCTAGAAAACTTGTACAATTACAAACTTGCATTGACAACTCATTGAGCAACCCTATGCCAATGACCTATTAAACTTCTAAACAACCAAGACACACACCCTTAGGACTATGACCCATCGCCTATTCACTTGTGGTCTTACTAGGACCATTACAGGCCAAAATTTCATTAGAGTTTGACCAAGTCTCTAGGCGCTTTTGCACCAATTTTCTTCACGGATAAAATATTCTTACCCAACCACCACTAATCACTATAGAAGAAAGTTGTGTTGATGAAACCAAGTTTTTGATAGTTATTGGAGAGCCTTTTACTCCTATGATTGATGAAGAAGCAATCAGACGTTAAACCTTGCAAATATTGGATGCTTGTACGTTCAAATATATTGATGATTTTTTAATAAATGATACAATTGACACAGGAGTAAAACACCATCTCCAAGAGAAAGAAGGTGAAACATCAAGAAGTATTTTATATGATTACATGCAAATAGAAAATGAATCTTTTAAAATGAATTAGTCAAACAAGATGATGCAAATATCAATGATCATTTAATAATTGTTATAGTTGCCATGAAAGCAAAATATTAGCTTCAATCTAAAGAAGATGCAACATCTAATTTTCAGTCTTCTTTATGTATGCAACTTGAATATGAAGTGTTTAAGTTCATTGGTGGATGATACAATGAAGAAGGATTGAGAAAGAAGATAATTTGGTGATAACCACTCTTAAGGTCAATTTTAAAGAAGTGTCTAGTGTAGACACCTAAAAATCCTTTAGAAAATAATATTTTTATTTTCTGAAAAAAATCCCTGATGACATCATCATTAATTAATTAATTAATTTTTATGCCATTAAATCCCTTTATCTTAATTAAAAATATTTAATTAAGGAATCCCTCCCTAAAATGTTTAAATCTTATTTAAACATTATTTCCTTATTTATTAATTATTTAATTAATAAATTGACCAAAAATCCTAAAATAAATAAAAAATTTATTTTTTGCCCAAAACTTGGCCAATTTCCTTATGACCAATAACCTCTTCCAAAATCCTCTAATCCTTCTTTAATTTCGATTAAAGGCTAATCTCATCATTTCCTACCCCTAACCCCAACTCAAAATATTTAATTAAAATTAAATATTAATCCTCATGTTTATTAAAAAAGTTTTAATAAATATCTCCTCAACCCAAACCCTTGAAATAAATAAAACTTTATTTATTTCCTAAAAATCTAATTTATCCTCCCCCTAAGAAGTTCTAGACTCTTCTAGAAAGTCTTCATCCTCATCCTAGGAAATTCTAGACTATTCTAGAAAGTCTTTATCCTCATCCAAAATCTAGACTCTTCTAGAAGATGTCTTTAAACCTAATCCTAATCCCCTCCTAACCTTGTCACATTCCCTAAACATGGGTTAAAACTTACTAACCCAAGCCAAAGTTAACAAATATCTCTTCCTTCACCCACCCTCATTAAATGCCATCCACTTGCCTATCCTTAAGCTAATCCTAAACCATCCTAATCCATCCTCTAATCATTTGCACAAGCCTAAGCAAGCTTAGAACCTTCCTAATCAAGCCCAAGTAGAAATTTCTCTCATCACCCTCAAAATATCTCAACCATAAAACTTTATGAAGTCCACTAGGTCATAAATGACTCTTACAAGCCCTTTTATTGCTCTTACAAGTCATTATGAGGGTCTTTATGAAGATTTTATCTCTTGAGCCTCCTTTGTTGACTCATCCTTGCCCTTTCCTCCATCCTCTCACCATGTGACATGTGTCACTCCTTGATTGGCTATAAGGAAGCACAATCCATGTGCTCTCCTCTCATGCAATCTGAGCCCTCCATAAGCTTTTTCCCATCCTTGCATCTTAGCCCTCAAACCCTCAAGCCTCTTGCCTATAAATTGGATCCTTCCCCTTTGCAAAATAACACAATCCATGAAGTAAAGTTATAATGCTATTTTGAGAGCCAAATCCATACTAAAGCCATCTATCCACACCAAAAATCTACAATCATCCATTGAAGCCCTTTTTGAAGCATAAAGCTTGAGCATACATCCTATCTATTTAGACAAAGCTACTCAACAAGAGAGCTTCTTATTGAGAGAGCCTATTAATGGCTCATATTCTCAATTAAGAGCTCATCTTAGTCTATCTTGAAGTTTATGAATTTTGTTTAGTTTGTAGAAGCTTTATTTAAATTTGGTTTCTATTAGCATACTAACATTTTCTCATATACATCTAGTACCCCCAAGACAATCTATTTTAAGTCCTCTATTCTAGGAATAGGATATATATAATAGTAATCATATTTATTTCCCTATAATCAATACACATTCTCAACTTACCTCATTTCTTTGGTGCCAAATAACTAGGACTACACATGGGCTAATACTCTTCTTGATTAGACCTTGATCAAATGGTTCTTAAATATGTCTTGTTGTCTCTTTGTTTTGATTAAGTGTCATTTTGTATGCAACTTTATTAGGCAATGATGCCCCTAGTATGAAGTCTATCTAATGGATAATCACTCTTTGAGGTGGTAATATAGTTGGTGTCCCATCACATGTGATGTCCTTGAACCATTGTAGTAGTTGCTTCACTTTTAATGGGTATACATGACTGTTTGGAGTATCTTTGTCCTTAGGTTTCACCATAATAATAAGCACAATTACTTCATCATGATTGATGTCATTGAGGAACTCTTTCCCGCTCATTAAAAACACATTAGGATCCACTATTTTGTCTAATTCATCATCAACTATAGACTGAATCTTGTATGTGACTCCATTCTTCTTGAAAGTGTATAAGTTTTTCTTACCTTGATGGACTGCATCTCTGTCATATATTTCCATGGTCTTCCCAAAAACAAGCGCCAAGCATCCATAGGCACTACATCACATAGTATATTATCTTAACACTCTCCTATAGGAAACTCAACCCATACCTATTCATTCACAAGCACATTTTTCCCTTTATTCAACCAAGTAACTTTATATAGATGAGTATGAGGTATCTTGACAAGCATTAACTTTTGTATTGCTTCCTCCAAGATGATGTTATTAGTGGATGTTGAATCTATGATCACCTTAGACACTTTTCCAAGCATTTTACATTTGATTCTAAATAATTCTCTTCTCTTCTTGAGCTTGTCCTTGCTTGGTTCTCTTATCAAAACCCTCCTAAATATGAAGTTTTCTCCACTCTCTAAATCAAGACTCACCTCAAGAGACTTCCATTGCTCACTTCTTCTTGCACATAAGAATTTTTTTTATCCCCTTGTGATGGTGAGGCCTTATCAAGACAACAATAAGAAGGATGACCCAAGTGCCCACAATTATAACATTTCATGTTTGCAAAGTGTGAGCTTCTCCCAAAGTTTCCAAATCTACCTCTTCCACCACTATTGAAACCTCTTCCTTTGTTGTAGTTACCTCTTCCACTTGTATCACTGCTATGTTCAGTGAGCTTGGAGTCTCCTTGATTCTTTTTTTCATTACTCTTCATATCCACCCCTATGAGTCCCTCTTGAATATCTCCCTCTTTATATGCCTCTTGAGTTTGTATCATGCTTCTTCTTACTCTTCTCTTCCACCTTAAGGTCCAACTGAAAACATTTGTAGATAGTAGTAGGGATCCATAAACGAGTCTTGTCTTAGAAGCTCCATCTTAGTCCTCCTAGGTATCTTGCCACCTTAATACTCTCCTCTTCTTGAACTTTAGATCTCAAACATAGTTATTGAAACTCTTCAGTATAGGAGGCAACATCCATATCTTTTTTGTTTCAAACTTTTTCTTTTCCTTATGAAATTGAATCTCATAATCTTTAGGAAGATAATCCTCTTTGAATTTAGCCACCATATCTTTCCAATTAGATATAAGATTATTTTATCCTCTTCTTCTCTCTTCTTGGAGGAATTTCCACCAAGTTAGGGTTGGTCTCCTCAATCTTGATTTAGCAACTTTCACTTTTTGAGCCCATGTGATTCCCTCATACTCAAAATGGTTTTCCATCCCCTTTATCCATTCCATTACCAATTGTGTATCCATCTTGCCAATAAATAGGGGTATCCCCTCCAGAGATTTGCCACCCAAGAATCTGATGGCCTTAAGGAAGGGTTCTTCTTGTAATGGAGAATCATGTTTAGGAATTATATCATCTTCATCCACTTCCTTCCCCTTGTCTTCACCATATTCCAATTTCTCTTCACCTTGTCAATTGCCTCTACAACTTCATCAAGTTTAGTCTTCATAGCCTCTTGGGCTTCCTCTAGGAGTATATTCTTATCCCTTGGCTCTCTCACTTCTCTAAATAGCTCTACATTTTTCATCATGGTGGATTCTCCTACTGACTCACTACTAAAGTCCTACATATACAATGTCTTATCCCAAATCTTTTACTTCTCTGATACCAATTTGATGGGGTAAGATCCTTCACATACTAGTCCCTCTCTATTCTAGGACATCACAAGGCCCTATCTAAGCCTTCTTAGGGTTCACTCCATGACCTTCTACTAGGAGAATTTTTATCTCAACTCTCCTTCCATTCAAAAGATCTCCCTACCAACTTACTCCTTGTAAACTAACTCCACAACTTGAGATTGTAGCTTCTCATTCTACTCACCAAATACTTTCTCATGACCATGTCAAGGTGTAATCCTTTTTCGTTGGTCAATATTATTAACTTAGGCATGTCCTTGATTAATGTTTTCATTGTTCTTCTACCAATCCATCATACCCTCTCTATAAGGCTAGTAGTCTTTGTGCCCAATCAACTTTCCTAATGGGATTTTTCTACAATAAATTCCAAAAATACTTAATGAGGCCCCAAAAAAACTATGGTTCTAGATACAATTTTGGAAGATCCTTGAGATTTTCTAGGTTTCAAGTCTTCAATTCATCTGTAAACATGATTTCCCAAAATACCCTTATTTTTAAAGGTTTTAAGGGTTTGTGAATAGTTTGTATTTGTATGTAATCAATGATATTCAAATGGTCTCAAATTCCAATCAAATATGAATTAATAACCTTAGTTAAATTTTCTATATGTTTCCACTCCTGATTTCCACAAACCAACCCATTCATCTCTTCATTTAACCTCTGCAACTCCTTCAAGCACCTATCTGGGTACAACAAACTCGCCTAAGAATTTTATCTTAAAAATAGAATTCCAACTCAAAATGACCCCAAAATACATATTTTTAATGTATGTCTAGTGCTCTACTTGATTCCAAGTGGCCATGTTGATTCAACCATTGGAATTCAAGTAAGAGCCATTTCTTGCTAAACTACCTTGTATAGGACACTAAACAGGTCACGGTGAAGAAATTTACCAAACACCTATCAAAGCTAAACAACTTGAAGGTAAAATTGAAGATTGAGAAACTAGAAAAAAATTATATCTAGTCATGCAACAAAGATTTCCAATTCAATCCATTGGCATGTGGGTTCTTGGCTTGCAAACAGGCTGAGAACAAAAACTCTACTATATCTGATTACTTCAAACAATAAGCCCGTACAATCTGACCTCCAACACCTCACAAAGTATGAAATGAGATTATATAGATCTAGTGCATGTTTGGCAACCGTTGATATGAACCTCCAACCAATTTTAGGAATGTTTCTCTTGTCTTGACAATGTTGTAACGACAACTTTGCAAAGTTGCAAAGTTGTCATGAGCAACTTTTACAACTTTTGCATTCCAATGCACTCTAGACTTGAATTCACTTCCAATGAGCCAAATTTGGTTCAAATAAACCATTGAACATGTTTTTGACACATTTTCACTCATTTTGGAGTCAAATTCAATGTTTTACCACCTTTGACCTATCTAGAAAACTTGTGCAACTACAAACTTACATTGACAACTCAATGAGCAACCCTATGCCAATGACCTATTGAACTTCTAAACAACCAAAAAACACACCCTTAGGACTATGAACCATCCCTTATTCACTTGTGGTCTTTCCAAGACCACTAAAAGGCAAAATTTCACTAGAGTTTGACCAAGTCTCTAGGTTCTCGTGCACCAATTTTCTTCATGGATAAGATATTCTTACCCAACCACCACTAATCAAGGTAGAGGAAAGTTTTGTTAAAGGAACCAAGTCTATGATACTTATTACAGATTCTTGTACTCCTATGAATGATGAAGAAGCAATCATAATGTAAAACCTTCTAGATATTGGATGTCTTTATGTTCAAAATATTGATGAATTTTCAATGAATGATACAATTGACATAGGAGTAAAACACCATCTCCATGAGAAACAAGGTGAAAAAGAAATATTTTCCATTATTACATGAAAATAGAAAATGAATTAATGAACCAAGACAATGTTAATATTAATGAACATTTAATAATTATTATAGTTGTCATGAAAGCTAAATATCAGCTTCAATCTAAAGAAGATAAAATGTCTAGTTTTCACTCTTCTTCATGTATGCAACATGAATATGAAGTGTTTAAGTTCATTTGTGGTAAAATTAAGAAGAGTTGAGAAAGAAGATAATTTTGTGCTAACCATTCTTAAGGTCAATTTTACAAAAGTGTCTAGCACCCCCAAGACAATCCATTAAGTCCTTTATTCTAGGAATAGTAAATCTATATTTAATAGCAATCCATTAAGTGCTCTAAGTGTCTTTTCGACTCATTAACAACATATTAGGCTCAACTTTTTTGTTAGATAACTATGGACTGGATCTTGTTAATCTCATTTTTGTTTTGACAAGGCAGTGACAAAATGCTCAAGTCATTACTTAACTAAAATCTATATGTACCAAGTAAGTAATGCATGTTGAGAAAAATATATAGTGTGTGTCAAGCAGATAGTTAGTGTCGAGTCACTCTAGCGAAGAGAAAGCTAATACATGTCAAGTGATTTAGATTCCGAGTGAATAGTGGATGTCCAGTTAACATTGAAGATGTAATGGATATCGAGCATCAGAGCTTTCAAGAGTCGAGTAAAAAGTTTTGGACATAGTTGTTTGTAATGGCATAAACATATATATAAACCATTTTGGGCCAACTTAAGGATTTTTTAACCATTCTAGAAGATATATATATGAAGGTATACAGAGAATCCCTCTGAAGTGCATGCAACCAATCAGACTAAGGAATGTTCTAAGTGGCAAAATGAATGAATCACAATCATTGATTCCTACCTAACCCTAGATCACCTAAGTCTTCTTAAGGAGAGAAAACACTTAAGAGTTTGTGTGCAGATGAGAAGGGAAGGGCAAATGCTAAGAGCAGAGAGAGAATTCATGGTGGCTATAGAGGTTATGATCATGCTATAATTGCAGAATTAGTTAGAGAGAACAAAACAAAGCAGTTAAAGGACATAAGAGATACATCTAATCAAGAGGATCAAGTACACATTAGGAAAGAGAAGATATGCTATCTAGCAAAAGAGGTGCTAACTAAAGGATCAATGCTGAAACATTCTAACAAGTGAATCAGTGAAAATCTCTTGATAGAGTAGCCTTGATAGGTTTCAAATCCTAACAGACTTTTGTGTAAATCTCTTAACCGAGTGCTTGTTTTATTGCAAGTTTAAGTTCTCTAACAAGGCACACTTCTAGTAGCGTGTTTAAATAATTTTAACAAGGTGAGACTTAATAGTCTTTTTAAGCCTTTAACAAGGCTAATCTTTCATGAGGTAGGTTTATGGTCAAACTTATTGTAACCTTCATTAGATACACTGTAAAGATTTGTGGGTGTCATTCCCACTCTAGTTTTGCCTTCTCATTGGAGGGTTTATGGGTAACAAACTTATTGTGTCATGTGTTATTTATTTCATGTTATGGATGACCATGTGTAGCTAGCTTTTTCAATTTGCATGATAAATTATGAGATGGATGTGTGGTGAATTTTTTTATAGTTAAAGTTTTTAAGTGTTGATTCACACCACCCGCCGCCCCCCCCCCCCCCCGCCCCCCCCCCCAACCCCCCCCAGGCCAAAGTTTACTTTCCCATTGTTAATTCCAACAATTGGTATCAGAGCTTTGATCTATGAGAAGGAAATCTTTGCAAATTTGAGGAAAGATCTTGGAGATGGAAGTCTACAAGTTGGGAAAGGTTATTGAGAACTAGAAGATTGAAATCTAGGTTGCCTTGCACAAACTCAATGAAGCAATAGATGAGTTGAAGTGCTCATTGAAGAGAAGGAAAGAGATATATATTGAGGAAAATGACACACATTATCAAGAGGAATACACCATTGAATTGTTTGCTAAAGGAAACTCAAGTCAGTTCGATACAAAAGTTGCAAATCTGATGGAAAAGAATGGTGCCCTAATTGAGGAGGTCAGAAATCTTAAGATAGAACAAGAAGCTCAATCAATCTAGCTATGTGAGGTAACTAACTAGAAAAAGAAAGTTGGGGAAGACAAAGTCATGATTGAAGATGAAAAAATAACATTAACTAGAAGAGAAGACATCAGAGGTACAAAGGATTTCTAACATGAAACTGGAAATAATGAATCAAGTGATGATTGCCAATCATGAATTGAATGGAAAGGACATTGAAATCACAAGCTTGAAGTTATAGAATGAACAATTGAGGAATGAACTAAGAAAATAAAAGTAATTTGCTGAAAGTTTCAACAAACCTAGTAAAGCCATTAAATACTTTTGGAAACTGATGAGATCTCCTAGATCTAGCAATGATACTATTGGTTTGGGATACACTAGGAATGAAGAAGGAGAATCATCTAAAATTGGTGAACAAAGAAACAACAAAGGTAAGCACTACAAACCCACTTTTCATAATCGTGGAAAGTTAGATCATACAACCAATGTTTACAGTAGCAACAATGCAAATTAGAACCCTAAGCAAAAAATTCATGGGTTACTGTCATAAGTGCAACAAGTAAGGGCATCAAGCACATGAATGCAAGACCAAGACCTTAAGCACACAAAGATTTGAAGGATATTGCCACAATTTTTAGAAGTATGGACATAAAGCATATAAATGCAGATCTAATGCCAAGTGGACATCAAACAAGCAGACAAAGGTACAACACAACGAAAAATCCAACAATTGGGATTACAATACAAGGTACAATTATCACTATTGTCAAGAGTATGGAAATGTTGCTAAGAATTGCATTAGAACACATTTCAAAAGTGACTATCGTATATGGTTGAGTCAAGCTACATGCTTTAGTTGTTTGAAGACTGGTCATATTAGAAGAAACTATCCAACAAGGTCAAAAGCACCAAGCAATGAATTCAATAAAGGCAAACACGATGTTGATGTTGAGAAAATCAAATGCAGATGAACAAAACATGAAATAAGAAGGAGGATTGCAACACATCAATTTCAGATGAGGTCACTTCATCCAATGGATCAGGTGATCACATCACCCTGACTAGGTAATCAAATGGTATGTGGGACTGATTTCATAATGATATATTTTACATGAGTTCCAAGAATATAAGTACTAAAAATATTATATATGCATGAATTAAGATGCAATGGAATAATTAGAACTTGAAAGAAATATATAGATTTGTTAGTTTTCATGTTGTTGCCAAGCATGAAAGATTTCATAGTTATTGCTGAGCGTGAATGGAATTTTAGTTGATGTCGAGCTATGAAGGTATGGTAGTATTGGTCGAGCATGCTATGTGAACTGAGCAAAGATGAAGTCATGAGTAAGCCAAGTGAGTTGGAAACCCTATATTGACTGAGCTTACAATTGTGTAAGAATTAAGCATTTATTGCAAAATTTTAAGGGTTATATAGTCATTTCTTGACTCATTTGCATTCCTTTGAGATTGAAGAGAGCACGAAGGCAAATTGTAACAGGATATTTTTGCATTTGCAAACCGAATTCAACTACAACTTGACACATTTATTAGATTGGAAAGGTATTTTACTAGTGTTGAGTTTTGTTGTTTGAGTTTTTGTAAACCCTAGGTATCAAATATGGTAGTAAGATCTTTTGTAAATGTTAGAAAAGAGGGAAAGGAAGTGTTGAATGTGTAATTGATTAGTAATGAGATTAGGCAACCACCTTTCTAGGAAAAACCTAAAATTGCATACAAAGGAGATCCCTTTAGTGCATTATTGATGATACCACTAAAACTCTTAATGATTTAGGATGTCAGGTGTTGCTTCACATGCAAATTTGGAAGAATAGGTGACATGGAGTTAAGGGAAGTGTACAATCAACTTTTTGATAATGGATTTTTAAGGGAAGAGAATAAAGTCATAGAAAAGAAAGGGTTGACCCATGCCCTAGATTTCCCTGATGTATTTAAGATTGAACAGATCAAGATTGTGCTTAGTAGAATACATGACAACTTCATTTGCCTAGAAGATGGACACATTAAGATCACTAAAAGGATCTTTAGTTGAGTGTCAAGGTATCTTACCCTAGGCTGACCCAAGAGCATGTGAAGTGACTCAGAGATGATTGAGAAGAACACAAGTACAATATGGAATAATAGGGGAATGTCTATTGATTCTATCTCAGACACCCTAATTGCTTTTGTTGTGAGAGTGATAGCTCACAAGTTATTTTAATCTAGAAGATTGAATAGTGTGTCTTACAAGGCAATATACTTGGGATACCAAATAGTAAAGAGAGACCACACCTGTGACCTTGTCGAGTTGCAACTTCAACAACTATCTGAAAACTTGCAGGCCATAAGGAAAACCAAGAGTGCACCCAACAAATTTGGTTCTTTGTTACTTTGTATATTCTTTTATGTGCATAACACATTTCCTCCATTTGGTGAAGTTGCCTAGAAGACCAACAGGTCTATTGCAGTTCAAATTGGAGAATTCATAGAGCAACTTGGAGATAACTTTGAGTCAGTAATGACAAGTTATTTTGAAAACTTTAAGAAGTATATGAAGCAAAGATTAAGGATACCAATGTCACTAGTTGAGAAACATTATGATGATGTTTTCTTTCTACTTGATGTTGATTATACGTATGTGCAGGTAGTCCTACCTAGGGTTAGATGGCTTAAGCCCTTGCCATATGAGATAAATATTGATGAGGCATCAATAGCTATAACAACTATATTAGAAGAGGAAATAGTTAAAAGTGTCACCTTATTTAGGAATTATGAGGAAGCCAATTCTAGAATTACAATTGACTTGAAGACAACTTATGTGGTAAGAAAGAAGAATAAACACGTGAAAATGCTAAAAGAAAGATTTGGCGAAGGGGAAGATGAAGAAGAGGAATGATGTGAAAATCAATATTTCTCTCAAACCCCAAGATATTTAGGGTCTTTGTAGGCCATTCACCTGACCAAATAGGTTTTCTAAACACCCTGTGCCTCTGAGGATTCTATCCAATAGATCCTACTCATTCAACTAGTGCACATTGACTAGGTAGGACAAGTTTACTCATCAACTCCCATTAACACACATATAGCCCCAATGCTCATTGGATATTACCATATGATGAAATGGACACCTAGGTATACCTTAGGTCTCTTTCCAAGATTCCAAACCCAAAAAAAATGTCAAAATCCTAATCGAGTTGCAATCCACAAGTGAAATTGCACTCAAATGCTTGGAAAAAGGCTACAAGGGTTAGCCCTCCAAATGCACTAAAATCAAGATATTTTGAAAAAACTCCTTAACGCTACTAGGTACCCTTTTCAGAGTTCTTGAAGATTTTGGAAATCCTAGGTCATTGTATGGGCACAATTTTAGCCTTATATTAAGGGTTTCAATGGTTTTCTTGTTGTCTAATGCAAAAGCCTAATTTTCATAATTTAGATTTCTTACCAAAGCTTCTCCTTAGGATTGGGGTTAGCTCACAACACCTTCTTACTCTCTATGTTCTTGGATTGAAGTATCAACCCTTTCAATCCTCTCCATAGCTCCTTTTTTGCTCTATGATCCCTAACCAAGTTGGAATGACTTGCCTAGGGCATCACCTTAAAAACCATAATTGTGCTTTCCTTGGGACCTCCATTATTGTACATGGAGTAGATGGAGTATAGTTCCAAATTCCAATAAACTGTACAATTCCTATTGTGGGAAGTGGCCCTTGAACTTCATTTGTGCAAACAACCTATCTGAGGACATCAGATTGTTGAAATACAAAATAATTAATCTAAACACACAAAACTTTGCTAAATAAAAAATAAAATAAGTACAAAATATTTGAATGATATCTACTAACACTTCCAACACTAACATAACTATAAATAATCTATATGCATGCTAAAAGCTC
Source organism: Cupressus sempervirens (assembly GCA_028749045.1). Taxonomy (NCBI): domain Eukaryota; kingdom Viridiplantae; phylum Streptophyta; class Pinopsida; order Cupressales; family Cupressaceae; genus Cupressus; species Cupressus sempervirens. Next base: position 116,727,449 of record CM053788.1, read on the forward strand.
AGAAAACCATAAAATTGTTGTTCATAACTTGCTTTCCAGACCGTACAGTGCAAAATGTACTTTCTCCAACCCCTTGAACAGGTGGAGAATGGCCTTGTATAGGATTAACATGAACATTTAAAAGTGATTTAGTTAGTTGAATATCTCTAACTAATAAGTTTCTCTTTTTGCAAGAAATGTCAAAAAGTTGTCAATGACAACTTTTGTAGGATTTGACAATTTTTGCAATTTTTAACATCTACTTCCCAAACTTGCTACAATTGACACAATAGTGAAAAAAACATTGAATGGTTAATAAACACCTAATAGGGACCTTAAAACACTTACTTTCCCTATTTAGCCTTCCAAACCCAAAAATGCTCTATTCAGCCAAATGAGTAATTTTTGAGCAACTAGGAGCAACATTACCATTTTGGGCTCTTCCAACCTATCTATTCACACCTTATGAAAAAGTTCATCCTCTTATTGATATAGCGATGTGTCTAGCATCACTACAAGCCAAAAAAATCTAGAAGCCCTAGGTCTACCACTAGCCTGCCTAGGTGCTCCTGCAACATACTAGCCCCCATCAAACAAAACTAAGTTGTACTTGATGGCTACATATCTAGGGGAATTCCAACCTTCTTGAACTCTAATTCAGAAACCCAAGTAGCCTTTGAAGTTGGCTTTCCCTTCCATTGGATGAGGTGCTCCATTTATACCTAATGCCTTGTAGACTTCTTCACTCTAGAATCTAACACATTCTTTGCCTCCAACTTGCTACTAGGTGTTGCAATAGGTTCGATGTCATCTTGAACATCTAGAACAATCTAAGGTAATGTACTTTTGAATACCACCAAGTCATGTACATTGAAAACAAGGGATATGCCTAAATCTGATGGTAAATCTACCTTATAGGAATTTGCTCCATACTTTGCCAAGATTTTGCAAAGCCCTACCCTCTTCATTTGTAGCTTGGTGGGAACACCTTTTTTAAGCCTTTCTTTATTCAAATGGACCATAACATAGTCACCAACAAAAAACTAAACATCTTGTCTCTTTGCATCCACCTTGGCTTTGCTTTTTTGAGTGTTATCTTAGATGGTCTTCTTGACTTGCTCCTAAATCTCCTTCATGGTTTGAAAAAAATCTTCAACTCAACCACTTCTATGATTCATGTCTCCAAGATACCTTAGTTCACATACACCCCTTGGATGCATTCCATAAACTATCTCAAAAGGACTCTTTCAAGTAGTCTTATTCCTACTATCATTGTAGGCATATTCTACTTGTGAGATGATAACATCCTAAGTCTGACCATATTTCTTAGTTAGGCACCATAGAAGGCTACCTAAGGTCCTATTTACCACTTTAGTTTGACCATCATTTTGGGGATGGTAAGCTGAACCAAAAGACATGTTTGTGTCAAGCTTTCTCCACAAAGTTTTCCAAAAATGGCTCATAAATTTAACATCCCTATCTGACACTATACTTAATGGAAGTCCATGAATCCCCATAACTTCTTTCAAAAATAGATGGGAATTATGACTTGCATCATTAGTGGTCCTACATGGGATGAAATGCCCCATTTTGTTGAATCTATCAACAACAACATAAATGGTATCATACCTTTGCTTGGTTTTGGGTAAACCTACAACAAAATCCATACTTACACAATCCCATGGCCTATTTGAAATTGGTAAAGGCTGATAAAGACCTACATTGCTCATTCCTCCTTTAGCTTTCATGTATACCATACACTACTCCACATACTTAGTTACATCCTTTGCTAGCTTTGGCCAATAATAAAACCTTTGCACCAATTCTAAGGTTTCATTGACACCAAAATGTCCACTTAGGTTTCCATTGTGTTTGTCATGTATTAGGTTTTCTCTCATTGAACCACTTGGCACATACAACTGGTTACCCTTGAATAGCAACCCATTTTACAAAGTATATTCTAAAAATTTTCTATGAAAATGATTCTCAAAATCATTGCATACCTTGTTGGGTTCAAAAAAGTTTTCATCTCCATTGTAGAGGTTCTTAAAACTCTCTATCCCAATGCTTTGGAGCTGAATCTCTTGAATTGTCATGATCCTTCTACTTAGTGCATCTATCACTTTGTTCAATTTCTCTTTCTTGTGCTTGATTGTGAAGGTGAAGGCTTGCAAGTACTCCATCCACTTCAAATGTTTGCTGCTCAATTTCTCTTGAGTGTTGATGTAGCTAAGAGCTTGATTATCTGTAAACATAATAAAGTCTTTGGGAAACAAATAGTGTCTCCACTTCCTAAGACACTGAACTAAGGCATAGAGCTCTAATTCATAGGATGAATACCTCTTCTTAGCCTCATTAATCTTCTCACTGTAGAAGGCTACTAGCGTACCTTCTTGACTCAAAACCCCACCTACTGCTAAGCCACTTGCACCACATTCTAGGGTGAACAATTTTTTGAAGCTAGGCAATTATGGGATAGGTTGAGTAGCTACTTGTTTCTTAAACATATCAAATGACTTCTTATCTTCTAGAATCCATTTAAACTTAGACTTGACTCCACCCTTTATAGTATCAAGAAAAAGTGCACAAATACCATTGAAATTCGTAATGAAATTCCTATATAATTGGGATAATCCATGAAAACTTTTTCCCTTAGTAGATGTGGTAGGTGTTGGCCAGTCTAGTATAGTAGCAACCTTCTTCTTGTCCATTTTTAATGTTCCTTGGGACATTGCAAAGCTTAGGTACACAAGTTCTTGTTTGACAAAATCACACTTCTCAAGATTGATGCCTAGCTTCTCTTCATGAAGTCTTTTTCAAAACTGTCTCAACATGCTTGATACGGTCCTCATTTGTCTTGATATATAAATGAGTATATCATCTAAGTACACAACCACAAATCTGCATGTGTAAGTCCTTGAGCACTTCATTCACGAGCCTCGTGAATGTGCTAGGAAAATTGGAAAGATCGAATGACATTACAAGTCATTCATAAAGACCATCAATAATCTTAAATGTTGTTTTCCATTCATCTCCCTCCTTTATCTTGATTTGGTGATAGCCACTCTTCAAATCCAACTTAGTAAAATATTTAGCTCCTCCAAGATAATCCATAAGGTCCTCAATCCTAGGTATGGGAAAACTATACCTGATTGTGATCCTATTTATGGCTCTTGAGTTTGTACATAATCTCTATTTTCCCCCTTTTTTGGATGCCAACACAACAAGGACTGCACATGGGCTTATGCTCTTTTGTATCAAACCTTGATCCATCAATTCTTGGACTTTTCATACCACTTCTAAGTTTTGATTTGGAGTGAGCTTGTATGTTTCTTTATTTGACAAGGATGTACTTGGAACAAAGTCATTTTGATTAGTTATAACCCTCCTAGGAGGTAGGGTAGCTAGAGTACCATCACTCACTATGCCCTTGTACTTTTCAAGAAAAGTTTGGACTTCGACTAGTAAGGGTTCCTTGACTACATTTTCTTTTTCTTTAGACTTCAACACTACTACATGAATTTTACATTCCTCGTCTTTGAGATCTTTAACAAATTATTTTCCACTACAAAACAATACACTAGATACCTTAGACTTTGATTCCTCCCCTTCCAACAAAGATTTTTAAAGGTCTTATCTCCCTTTTAAAAGGTTATGGCATTAGCTTTTCCATCATACACAACCTCCCTATCAAATTTCCAAGGCCTACCTAGCAAAAGATGGCAAGCATCCATGGGCAAAACATCACACAATAATTTGTCCTTATCCTACTCTGGAAAAATCCAACCAAACTTGCTCATTAACTAAGATTCTCTGCCCTTTATTAGGCCAAGTAACTTTGTAGGGGTTGTCATGAGGAATCTTCTACAATTTCAATTTAGTAACAACCTCCTCTAATATCACATTATTAGTGGACCCTGAATCCACCATCACTTTGTACACTTTTCCTAGGATTTTTCTTTTTATCCTAAACAAGGCCCTTCTATGTCTAGGTTCATTAGGAGCTAGTTGTTTGATCAACGCTTTCCTAAACATGAGATTCTCACCTTTTTCAGATTCAATGTGGTCCATGTTATATTCCTTGCTTCAATAATCCTCTCGCACATATGTCATCATTTTATCTTGGTTGGAAGCAGAGGGTTTTTCAGGACACCTATAGGAATGGTGACCTAGTTGACCACAATTATGGTATTTCATACTTGCAAAGTATGAGTTGGATCTACCTGATCCTCTTCCCTTATTGGATCCCCCTTGATTACCTCTTCCTCTATTATAACCACCTCTTGAGGAGTTGTCACTAGTTTTCTCTGTGAGTTTTCTCTCACCTTGATTCTTCTGCTCACTGCCTCTACCTTGGTAGCCTCCTCTTTGTCCTCTTAGATTTTTTTCCCTTGCCTCTATATTTGAAGTTGAAATCTCCTTTCCTTTTTTTCTTTTCTTCCACCTTTAGAGCTAGCTTATGGAACCTTTAGACAGTGGTAGGTGCCCACAAACTAAGCTCCTCTTGTATATTCCACTTCAAACCACTTAAATATCTAGCCACCTTGATTGTCTCTTCTTCTTGATTTTTGGATCTTAGACATAGCCTTTGAAATTCCTCAGTATAGGAGGTTACATCTAGGTCTTTTTGCTTCAATCCTTGTCTTATTTTATGGAGTTGGATCTCAAAGTCTTTAGGTAGAAATTTCTCCTTCACTTTAGTGACCATAACATCCCAATTAGCTACAGGTGTCTTACCCATGCTAACTCTCTCATGTTGTACATATGTCCACCATGTTAGAGCTGAATCTTTGAGCCTTGAATTAGCCACTTTAACCTTTTGTTCCTTTGATACTCCCTCACACTCAAAATGGTTCTCCATGCCATCTATCTAGTGCATGATTGCATATATGTTCATCTTTCCACTGAAAAGTGGTACACCTCCCAAAGCTTTTCCTCCTAGAGCTTTGATATATAGCCTTCAAGAAGGGATCTTCAGTCAAGATAGGGTGAGGTTTAGGTACAATATCCTCATCTGCTACCTCCTTACCCTTTTCATTATCTTCTTCTTCCTTTCTCTTTGTTGCGTCAACAACTTCCTCCAATTTTGTTTTCACCTCTTCTAAGGCTACTTCAAGGAGCCTATTCTTCTCCCCCTACTCATCAACTTCCTTGGCTATTTTTGCATTAGTCACCATGTTGGTTTTACCTACTCACTCTCTAGTAGCTATAGACATACACCACTTTTTTTTCCAAATCTTTAACCTACTCTGATACCACTCTGATGTGACAACCAATCTTGCTCTTAAAACCCAAGCTCTTTAGGGTCTTCTTAGGTCATTGACTGGACCAACTAGGGTTTCTAAACACCATATGCCTCTACGGATTCTATCCAATAGATCCTACTCATTCAACTGTTACACATCAACTAGGCAGTACAAGCTTACTCATTAACTCCCACCAACACACAGATAGCCCCAATGCTCATTGGATCTTCCCATATGATGAAATGGACACCTAGGTATACCTTAGGTCTTTTTCCAAGATTCCAAACCCAAAAAAATGTCAAAATCCCAATTGAGTTGCAATCCATGAGTGAAATTGCACTCAAATGCTTGGAAAAAGGCTACAAGGATTAGCCCTTCAAATGCACTAAAATCAAGATATTTTGAAAAAATCCTTAACATTGGCTAAAAAAAAAAATCATTCTAGGTACCCTTTTTAGAGTTCTTGGAGATTTTGGAAATCATGGGTCCTCAACTTGTTTGTATTGTACAGGTACAATTTTAGCCTTATATTAAGGGTTTCAAGGGTTTGCTTGATGTCTAATGCAAAAGCTTGATTTTCACACCTTAAGGTTCTTATGAAAGCTTATTTTAAGGATTGGGGCTATCTCATAACACCTTCTTACTCTCCATGTGCTTGGATTGAAGTATCAACCCTTTCAATCCTCTCCATAGCTTTTTTCTGCTCTGTGATCCCTAACCAAGTTGGAATGACTTGCCTAGGGCATCACCTTAAAAAACACAAATGTGATTTCCATGGGCCCTTTATTATTTTACATGGAGTACATGGATTCTATTTCCAAATCCAAAGAAACCATACAATTCCTATGGTGGGAAGTGGCCATAGAACCCCATTTGTGCAAACAACCTGTCTCAAGACAACAGACTACTGAAATACAAAATAACTAATCTAAACACAAAAAACCTTGCTAAATAAAAAATGAACTAACTAAAGAATCTCTAAATGACATCTACTAATACTTCCAACACTAATATAATTGAAACTAATCTATACGCATCCCAAAAACTCATAAAACCATAAAATTGTTGTTCATAACTTGCTTTTCAGATCGTACAATGTAAAGTGTACTTTCTCCAAACCCTTGAACAGGTGGAGAATGGCCTTGAAGAGGATTAACATGAAAATTTTAAAGTTATTTAGGTAGTTGAAGAGCTCTAACTAATAAGTTTCTCTTTTTGCAAGAAATTGTCAAAAAGTTATCAATGACAACTTTTGCAAGATTTGGCATTTTTTGCAATTTTTAACATTTGCTTCCCAAACTAGCTCCAATTGACACCAAATTATGAAAAATGAATTAAATGGTTACTAAAAACCTAATAAGGACATTTAAAACATATAATTTCCCCATTTATCCTTCGAAACCCAAAAATGCTCTACTAAGCCAAATGAGCAATTTTTGAGCAACTAGGAGCAACATTACCATTTTGGGCTCTTCCAACCTATCTATTTACACCTTATGACCAAGTTAGTCCTCTTATTTATCTAGTGATGTGTATAGAATCACTACAAGCTAAACACATCTAAGAATCCTAGGTCTACCACTAGCCTACCTAGGTGCTCCTCCACCAAGGAAGAACAAGTCCAAGCCCCTTTGGAAATTACTCATGGACAAGAAGAAGATGAGGGGGCTCATGAAGAAGGTGTCAAGGAAGAAGAAGCCAAGGAAACACCCAAGCCTATTGAAAAGAAAAGAAAGGCTAAGGATCCTATAGTGGAGAAATCCAAGAAGAAGGTTGTGAAACTTTCACAACAGAAGCCAATAGTTCCTGTTATGAGGGCTAGCACAAGGGCAACCACTAAACAAGTCAAGGTTGATGAGAAACCTAAAGGTAAAAGTACTATTGCTTCTGAGGATATGAGTCAACTAGTGAAGAAGACATATGAAAGGAGGAAATAAGTAGCTCTAACTGAGTCAGAAGAGGAGAAGATAGCTTCAGATGACATGAGTCAATTCAAGGTGGTAAGCCACAATCCCTCTTATGATTTAGATAATTTGTGTGCCAATATAAAATCAAATTCTGATTTATCTGGTTTGTTTGGTTTTGCACATGTAGATTTTGATAAGTTAGGAAAAGTTGAACAAAATACTATTTAAGAAGCCATATATATGATGATGGCTACATTTAAATCAACTCCTATAGAGATTGTCAACTCATTACCTAAGAGTCTTTATGATTGAGTTGAGTAGAAATGAAAATATAGTCTACAAACAAAAAGAAATATCAAGGAAATCACTTTAGCCCAAGTTACGCTTGAATTGTCAAAGATAATGATAGATGAGGCTATGGAGTTATGCAAAGGTAAAGTTACTCCAAAATACAGAGTATTCAATATATTAAAGAAGAATATAGAGGATGTGGTAACTAAGAGTAAAGAAATATGAAGATCTATTTACAAGTTGCCCATTCCTACTATAATAGAGAAAGCTGAGCAAGCATTGCAAGAACCTAAGAAAATTGAGAAGGAGACTCCAAAAGACAAGTTAGTCAAGGATAGTCATGTGGAAGGCACCGAGGAAACAACAAGAGAAGAGGCTACAATTGAAGAAGAGCAACAATATGATCAAAGTGTACCTAAGGTACAAGTGTCAAGCGACAATCCACCACATGTAGACCAGGTAAGTCAACAGGACTTTGTGAAAATCAATGATGTTTCTAACAATTTTGCTCAAAATATCAATCCTTTGACTAAGGATGATTTAAAGAAGATATTGAAGAGTTCCACCATGGTAGCACAGTTATACACAAATATTGTATTGGTGAGAACTGATGAAATTGCAAAGTTATTTATGGCAACAAAAGAAGAGAAGCAAATTGACACATCGAGTGTTGCCCTAGAGGTAAAAACTATAGAAAGACAGAGTGTAAGCACTAAACAACAACGTGTTGTTACAACACTATTTGCATTACCTCTTGTGTCATTCATTTCTCACAAGCAAGCCTTAATAATGGTTGAGGAAGATGTAATACAAATCATATTAGGTTAGGAAGCAAGTCTTGCACATACACCATATACACAAGGTGAAGAGAAGAAAGAGGATAGTTAGATTGACAAGCCTGCAGAATTGAAGGTGACTACTACTATAGAGGAACAAATTTCTATCTAGACTCTGGTTAGCTTACTAGTTTCTATGACTCCTACCAGTAGTCAGGTTCTTTAGAGACCAAGCACTCAAGCCACATCATTTTAGATATCCAGGCTGAGTGTAGAGACATCAAGCATATCAAAAGACATATCTTATGGAGATGTAAGTCTTGATGAGGTGATTGAACTACCCAAGTTTGATCTATCTACAATCACTATTGAGCAAATGAGCATTCTATAGGAAGCTCTACATAGGAAGAAACACCAAGAGTTGTTAAGAAGGAAGCATAAGCAGAAGCAAGTACTTCATGACATCAAAGACATATTCCTTGATGTCTCCTATTTCCCAACCCCTAATGAAGAGAAACCTACTCTTTAGAAATTGGTAAATATTGTTGACAAGATCAATGATGATGACCTAGTCTCAAATGCTAAACTATTAGAGTGGTTAGAAAATAAGTTTCAGATAAAAGTACTTGAACATATATCTAGTGCTATTGCACTAAGACAGGTTGAGTTAGCAACCAAGATGGAAGATGTGAAAAAGGTGTTGGAGAATATCTTTTATCTATACACAAAGCTTTGTGATGTAAATTTATTCACACAAGAAGTACAAAGGGCTATTGCCTGACTATAGGGAGATCCAAAGACTACAAGTAATATCTTTTAAATAATCTCCAAATCAAATCTAGACTCATTTTTAGAGATTACTCTCTACTCAAGGTCAATTATCAGCATTATAAGCACAAGATTCTAACATTCATGCTACCTTGATCAACATCCAAGCCATGTTGACCCCACACATGGAATTTTTGCACAAGGAACTAACCTTTGTAGAAACATTGATGAAAAAATATTCTCATCTTTCCACTCATGAAGGCCTAAATAACCTAGCTGCCAAGCTAGACATCCAATATCAATCTCTAGAGGTAACTTGTAACAATTGGGATCTAGCATTAAAGATAATCATGGAGGTCCACAAAATTTTTTTGGACAAACACACTATTAGTGTATCACCCAAATGACATAAGTGTCAAAAAAGGGGGAATGAGAAAGAAAAGGGGAAATGAAGATGATAAGGGGAACACAATTTTTAGACAGAAAATAAGGGACAACAATATTACAACACATTCACTCATCAAGAGTTATCAAAATTCAAATACAGAAAGGGACACTCAACTCAGGGGGAGTTATGGAATTATGAAGAGGTGTGATTGTTCAAGTCATCAGTTGTGCAAATTTTGGAGATTTAGAGATTTTGTATGAAATACAAATTATTTGAGTGATGCAAATAAGTTAGGTTGTATATACATGACAAAGTGTTTTTGCCACTCATGTCAAAGAGAGAAATTGTTAATCTCATTTTGGTCTTGACAAGGTAGTGACAAAACACTTAAGTCATTACTTAACAAAACTATGTATGTACCAAGTAAGTAATGCATGCTGAGACAAATATACAGTATGTGTCGAGTACACAGTTAGTGCCAAGTCACTCTAGTAACGAGCAAGCTAATACATGCCAAGTGATTTAAATTATGAGTGAACAGTGGATGTGAGCCATTCGTGTATCAAGTTACAACATTGAAGATGTAATGGATGTCTAGCATCAAAGCTTTCAAGAGCCAAGTAAACAATTTTGGACATAGTTGTTTGTAGTGGCACAAAATCCTACATAAACCATTTTGGGTTGGCTTAAGGATTGTTTTACAATTCTAGAAGATATATATGAAGGTATATTGGGAATCCCTATTCAGTGCATGTAACCAATTAGATTGAGGGATGTTCTAAGCGAAAAAATGGGTGAATCATAATTGTTGATTCCTACCTAAACCTAGGTCACCTAAGTCTTCTTAAGGAGGGCAAACCCTAAAGAGTTTGTGTGTGCGGATGAGAAGAGAAGGGTGAATGCTAAGTGTAGAGAGAGAATTCATGGTAGCTATGGAGGTTATGATCATGCTATAATTGCAGAATTAGTTAGAGAGGACAAAATATAGCAATTAAAGAACAAAAGAGATACATCTAATCAGGAGGATTAAGTACACATCAGGTAAGAGAAGATTTGATATCTAGCGAAAATGTGCTAACCAAGGATCAATGTTAAAACATTCTAACATGTGAATCAGTGAAAATCTCTTGATAGAGTAGCCTTGAGAGGTTTCAAGTCCTAACATGCTTTTGTGTAAATATCTTAACCAAGTGCTTGCTTTATTGCAAGTTTAAGTCCTCTAACAAGGCATACTTCTAGCAGGGTATTTAAATCCTTTAATAGGGTGAGCCTTAACAGTCTTTGTAAGCCTTTAACAGGGCAAACCTTTCATAGGGTAGATCATAGTTTATGGTCAAATTTATTGTAACCTTCATTAGCTACACTTTATAGTTGCTACAGTAAAGAACTGTAGGTGTCATCCCCACTCCAATTTTACCTTCTCATTGGAGGGTTTCAGGGTAACAAACTTATTGTGTCATGTGTTATTTATTTCATGCTATGGATGACCATGTGTAGGTAGCTATTTCAATTTACATGATAATTGTGAGATGGATGTGTGAATGTTTTTATGGTTAAAGTTTTGAAGTGTTGATTCTCACCTCCCCCCCCCCCCCAAAAAAAGAGAGTTTACTTTCCCATTGTTAATTCCAACAGATCTTGTATGTGACTGCATTCTTCTTGATAGTGTATAAGTTCTTCTTACCTTGGTGAACTGCATCTATTTCATATTCCCATGGTCTACCCAATAATAAGTGGAAAGCATCCATAGACACTACATCAAAAAGTATCTTATCTTAATACTCTCCTATAGCAAAATCAACCCATACATGTTCATTCACAAGAACATTATGGCCTTTGTTCAACCAAGTAACTCTATATGGATAAGTATGAGGTATCTTGACAAGTTTTAACTTTTGTATTGCTCATTCTTAGATGTTGTTATCAATGGATCCTTAATTTGTGATCACTTTACACACTTTTCCAAGTATTTTACATTTGATTCTAAATAATGCTCCTCTACTTAGATTCCTCCTTACTTCTTAGATCAACACCCTCCTAAACATGAGGTTCTCTCCACTCTCTAAATCAAGACTCACCTCAGGAGACTTGCTACTACTCACTCCTTGTCGCACATAAGCATTTTTTTTTATCCTCTTGTGATGATGAGGCCTTATCAGGGCATTTATAAGCAGGATTACCCAAGTGCCCACAGTGATAACATTACATGTTTGCAAAGTGTGAGCTTCTTCTAAAGCTTCCAAATATATCTCTTCCACCACTATTGAAACTTCTTTCTCTTAGTTACCTCTTCCACTTGTATCACTACTTTATTTAGTGAGTTTGGAGTCTCCTTGATTCTTTGCGTCATTACTCTTGCCTCCATATCCACCCCTATGAGTGCCTCTTGAATCTCTCCCTCTACCTCTAACTCTTGAGTTTGTATCCTTCATGTTCTTACTCCTCTCTTCCACCTTAAGGACCAACTAAAAACATTTTTGGATAGTAGTAGGGGTCCATAAATTGTTCTCCTCTTGGATGCTCCATCATTGGCCTCCCAGGTATATTTCCACTGTAATACTCTCCTCTTATTGAACTTTAGATCTCAAACATAGTTTTTGAACCTCTTCAGCATAGGAGACAACATCCATATCTTCTTGTTTCAAACTTTGTCTTTCCTTGTGCAGTTGAATCTCATAATCTTCATGCAAATAATTCTCTTTGAATTTAGCTACCATAGCTTTCTAATTAGCTACAAGCACCTATCCTTCTCTTACCCTCTCTTATTGGAGGAATTTCCACCATGTTAGAGTCGGTACCCTCAACTTTCACTTTTTGAGAGTCTATACTTCCCTCACACTTGAAATGGTTTTCCATTCCCTCTATCCATTCTATTAAGAACTTGATATCTATCTTGCCAGTAAACAAGGGTATTCCCTTGAGATATTTTCCAACCATGGATTTGATGGCCTTAAGGAAGGGTTCTTCTTGCAATCGAGGATCAGGTCCATAAATTATATCCTCTTCATCCACTTTCTTGCCCTTGTCTTCACCATCTTCCAATTTCTCTTTCACCTTGTCAGTTGGCTCTACAACTTCATCAAGTTTAGTCTTCATAGCCTCTAGGGCTTCCTTTGGGATTCTATTCTTCACCCCCAACTTTTTCACTTCTCTAGATAGCTTTGAATTTGTTAGCATGATGATTTCTCCCATTGAATCACTACCAAAGTTTGTTATATATAATATCTTATCCGAAATCTTTCATTGCTCTGATACCAATTTGATGGGGAAAGATCCTTCACACACTAGTCCCTCTCTCTTCTAGGAATTTACAAGGTCCTACCTAAGCCTTCTTAGGGTTCACTCTATGAACCCCTACTAGGAGAATGCTTATCTTAATTCCCCCTCCTTTCTAAGGATCTCCCTACCAACTTACTCCTTGGAAACTAACTCCACAACTTGAGACTGTACATCTTAAGACTCTAACTTCTCATTCCACTCACCAAAGACTTTCTCATGGCCATGTTAGGGTGTAAGGCTTATTACTTGGTCAATTTAATCAATTTAGTTGTGTTCTTGATTAAGGTTTTCATTGTTCTTCTACCAATCCCATCATACCCTCTCTACAGGGCTAGTAGCATTTATGCCCAATTAGGTCTCCTAATTGGCTTTTTTTGTAACAAATGGATTTTCATAAAAAAAATAAAGAAGAATTAATATCTAGTTTCACATAGAAATGAAAGAGATTTTTTCAATCAACTTTCGAAACAAAACATTCTTAAATCCTTTTCATGAGACATTAATTGATTTAACTACTCATGATTAACTGAAGTAATTGAAATAATGATAACTGAGGTAACTGAAATAATGATTAATCGAAGTAACTAAAATAACAATTAACTGAAATAACTAAAGTAATGATTAACTAAGGTAACTGAAATAATGATTAACTGAAGTAACTGAAATAATGATTAATGGAAGTAACTAAAATAACGATTTCCTATCTTCAATTGCATATAGTAAAGAAAAATGCATGATTAGTTACAAGAGGAATATAAATGCATATCAAGAAAGGAAGGAAGAAACATACAAGAAGTAACTGGTGAGTCTCTAACTAGTTGTGCAAGCCTTGACTTTCAGTAAGAGGAGAAGTATTTACTTAGGCTTAACCTCCCAACCTTGGACCATATCCATCCCCACACAATCTTTTGAAAAGAATGGCCCTCCCTACCCCAGGATCAGGCTTGGGGTACTACTAGTATAATCACTTGAGCATTTCCAGTGTTTAGAATGTCTGCACAGTTATGGATAGACATGTCTGAATAATTGGCACTATTGACATCAAGTGATCTTATGAAGGCAAACATGCTCTTTAATGACCTTGGCCAAGGGTTTTGGATGGGCTCTATTACTCGATCACCACCACTTGACTTGACAACAAGAGAACAATAAGTATTAACATGCATGAGCTATTAAATGATTTCCCTTTTTAAAATAATATGTTATTGTTATATCATTTCTAATTTTGTTTTCCATGTTATTATACATTCCTTTATCACCTCTTCACCTCTTCCTTGGCCATTCAACCGAGTGAGTCCCAGGTGTTTAGATCTTAGAGTAAACCAAATCAATTTGTTGATCCTCAACTATTGTATGATTGATTACATATTCAGTATATCTCAGCTTTAGTGGCTTGAGGAAACAATCCTAAGACTTACAAAACTAAATTTGGTTCGAACTTACAACAATAAAAGAAAGATGTTTGAATTCAACATGACAATTTATCTTTACTCAATATGGGAAGATTAGTCTCTTTGATATTGCAGTGCAGACTTCTCATCGATGTACTTCCTTCTGCTAAAATTTATAATGTAGAAATTAAAATATTGAAGATATATCACTTAGAAAAGATATGACCACTTAACCTGGTCTAACGTAATATAGAAACACAAGCCTTGACTTGATGTTTAATAGCTGGCTTCCTCACAAAAGCAATCTATATGCAATATCAGAATGTGTCTAATTTCTGCCTTCACTAAGGGTGTAGAAACAAGGAGTAAAACTATGGAAAGAAAATGCAAGAGTAAAATCATGTGGAGGCAAAATACATATCTGACTTATCTTAGCTTCCAAATATATGTAAAGGCATTCAATTTCTCAAGGCTTCCAAGAAGCCATAACTTTAAAGAAATGTTTTGGCTTTTTGGATGCCAATATAATATGCCAAGTGTACATTTTGATTTCAAGTAAAGAATTGAATAAATAAGGAAAATAATTTGAAGGATATGAATCAAGGATAAATTATAATATATTTATCTACTTGCACATAGATGTATTTATAGGATTGGCATTATATTATATGTTTTTATCCAAGGTTGTATATTTTATTAAATATATCTAAATGCATGCTTTATTTGGAAGATTATTGTATCTTCTTGTACATGTATTCAAATGTATGCATTAGATAGAATCTTGTATAAAAACTATATTATGGTGTCACCTTTGTTTCTATATCTATGTGCACATACATAAATATGTGTTACAATGAAATGATGGAAATGTCAACCATAAGCCATTAAAGGTATGTACTTTAATTAATTTAAAATCATTAATATTTTTAAAGGTTTATCTAATAGCTCATGCATTTCCAAATGATTATACCCTGATATACAAGTTGCTAGGTCCTTACCAAGATAGTTAGAGGTCATACCTGTCGACCAGATAAGTGGACTAAGATAGTACCTCATTCTGTTGATCCCATTTAGAAATGCTTCTCCCCTTCATCTTCTCTTGCAATCACTTGTACAACATTTTCCATGATAATAATAAGTTCCATAATAATATTTAACGTAGATATTAGCAAGGAATTTAATTATTAACCATAACTCTAAAACCAAGCAACTGCTAACTACACTCATCATCATATGACAAATAATGGATAACGACCATCATCATTAAACAATTAAACAAATAATGAATACAATGGATATATCTAACTACCCTTTTCACGTGATTATGAAAGAAAATCCATTCAATTCAATGACTATAATAAATTTAAATTAGGTCAAAATTTGGGATGTAACATACTTTCTGCCTTAAGTTTTCATCATCCCTAATGAATGTCATAGCAAAAACTTAAAATTAATATCTACCTAGACCATTACATCAATGAAAAGAATTGAAAAGTAAAAGTTCAAGCTCTAGCCCTAGAGAAAAGGTGAGGGTATTTTTGGAAAATTTCATGATAATCTTCCCAAGTAGCATTATCCTCTGCATAATGATCCTGTTGGACCTTGCATTAAGTCACATCTCAATTTTGTAAGCGTAGTTTATGCACCTCGAGTATTTTGAGTGGTTCTATTTCCACCACCCCTAGATCTTGCACCTGTAATAGCTTCCAATGAATTACATGATCATGATGAGTGATTTACTTCTTAAGATGTGACACATGAAAGACATCATGCATCCTAGTCAAAGCTGCTGGTAGGCCAATTATGTAGGCTACCAGGTTCATTATTTCCAATATTTCAAAGGGTCCTATACACCTTGGGGCCAACTTTGTATTCTTGCCAAACTTGATGGTACTCTTTTGAGGTTTTACTTTTAATGACACCTTTTCTCCCACTAAGAATTCTTTAGGAATCATTTTTGCATCTGCATAACTGTTTTGTCTATCGTTGGCTTCTTTCAATCTTTGATGAATTTGGATTACTTGTTCTTCCATTTCCTTAAGCATTTCATGTCCAACAATAATTTTGTCCTCTAATTGATTCCAACTCATAGGAGTTCTACATTTGTGGACATAGAGAGCCTCAAAGGGGGATATTTTAATGGTAGATTGATAGGAATTGTTATAAGAAAATTCTACCAACCTGGGTAGATACATTTCCCACTGGTACCGCTGATCTATATAGTAAACTCTTAAAAGATCCTCCAAAACCTTGTTTACTTTTTTTGTTTGACCATTAGTCTTGGGATGATAAGTTGAGATCATGTTTAGCTTAATCCCTAATGCTGAAAATAATGTTTGCCAAAATATGGAGGTTATCCTAGCATCCCTATCTGAGATAATTTTCTTTGGAACTCCATGTAGTCTAAAAATCTCCTTTATGAATTTATGAATGATTTCTGGTGCTCCATCGGTTAGATTTCTTGGCATAAAATGAGCATCCTTAGTCAATCTATCCACTACTACTAGAATGGTGTTGTGTCTATTCCCTATCACATGTAACCCTTATACAAAATCCATGTAAATTATCTGCCATTTCTTTTCTAGTATCTTATTTGGGTACAAAAGGCCAACTAGATAACGATGTTCTGCCTTTACTCTTTGGCATTCTAGGCATCCTACCAAAAAATCTGTTATTTCCCTTTTCATTCCTTTCCAAAAATATAAAGGTTCTATATCTGATAACATTTTAGTCACTCCAAGGTGTCCTGAATATGGAGCTGAATAGATTCCTCGAGAATCATTCTTCGAAGTTTAGTTTTGTTGTGTATATAAATCTTGTCATGATATATTAATTATCCATCCTCTTCTATCATAAATTATAAATACTTGGGATCATGTGGGTCTCTGACTAGAGCTTGGTTGATCTCTGCATAAAATTCATCATGCTCTAGATGTTGTAGTATTTGATCTTTTAATCTGAAATTTATAACAGCCATCACGAAAATGTGTCTCCTTCTACTTAGGGCATCTACCACCTTGTTTTCCTTGCCATTGATGTGATTAATATCAAATTCATAATCTACTAGAAATTCTAGCCACCTCCTCTATCTAGCATTAAGGTTGGGTTGAGTGAAAATGTATTTTAGGCCATGGTGGTTGGATCGAAGATTGAAATGTTTACCTATCAAGTAGTGTCTCCATATTTGAAGGGCATGTACTATAGCTACCGAATCTAGATCATGGGGGGTGGAATTCTGCTCATAATTCTTCAATTTCCTTGACTCATATGTAATTACCTGCTCATCTTGCATTAGCACTCCTCCAACTCCTTCCCCTAATGCATCCATATGACTACAAATTTATTTTGTGGGTCGGGTACTCTTAATATGGGTGCAATAATTAACTTTTTTTTAAGATACTCAAAAGATGGTTGACATTTTTTAGTCCATACAAATTTCTTTCCCTTTTTTTGTAGTGATGTGATATGGTAAGCTATCTTGAGAAAAATCCTAACAATTTTGCTATAGAGTCCTGCCAATCCCATGAAACTCCTAACTTCTATCACATTCTTAAGTATAGGCCATTGCTTAATTGCTTTGATTGAAGGATCTACAACTATTCCTTATGCTAATATAATATGTCCTAAATACTGGATTTATTTTTGATAAAATGCACTTTTAGATAATTTTTCGTATAATTAATGTTCTTTTAGCCTTTGCAAGACTTTTTCTTGATGCTCTTGATGTTCTTTCTCATTCGTCAAATAGATTAGGATGTCATCTATAAAGACAAGTACAAACTTATCTAGACAATCTTGGAATATGCTATTCATTAAATTCTTGAAAGCTACCAGAGCATTGGTTAACTCGAAGGGTAATACTGTGAACTCATAATGCCCATACCTAGTTCTAAATGTAGTTTTGTGAATGTCTACATCCTTGATACAGAGCTGGTGATATCTCAACCTTAAGTCAATCTTTGAAAATACTATAGTGCCTTACATTTGATCAAAGAGGTCATCTATTCTAGGAAGTGGGTATCAATTTTTAATGGGGACCTTATTGAGCTTTGCATTATCTAATCATAATCTCATAGTTTTGTCCTTCTTCCTGACAAAGAATACTAGGGCTCCCCATGGTGAAACACTGGGCTAGATAAGTTTCTTATTTAACATATCCTACAATTGCATTTGCAACTCCATTAATTCTATGGTGGTCATTCGATAAGGTGCTCGAGAGATGGGTTCTACTCCTGGTATCAAATCTATGGTAAAATCAAAGACTCGGGATGGAGGTAAAACAAGGAGTTCTTCAAGAAACACATTCCTAATGCTTCTTTAGATATGGATACTTTTCTTCGAAAGATTCCTTTAATTTTTCTTTGATTTCCCCATCTTCAAAAATGTAATCATGTCCATAAGTGGTGTTTATAGGATCTCTCATATCTTCAACTCTTACTACAAAAATCTCATAGCCTTTTCTTCCACATTTCTTGAGTTGCATGGCAGATATCTTTTTTGATTTAATTTCATGTATAGTCCCTTTAATGCATATAGGTTTGCCTTGGTCATATAAACAATCTACAATTTTAGCAAGACAATCAACCTTGGCCTTATGCTCACTGATCCAGGTGGATCTAGAAAGACAAAAAAAATTATAGTCTCAAAATCTCTCAAATTCAACATCATTCCAAAGATCTCAAAAAATTAGACCTGACATAACTTGGACGGGGTCAAAAGGATCTCACATGCAGAAGTTATGCTCAGTCAAAGGTTTTGTGAAATTGGAAAATCAGAGGGCTCAGAAAAAGGTTTTAAAAATTCATGAAAAAGGGTCAATATTGGTATCATTGCAAAGAGTTTTTTAAGAGCTTTCCAATGGTGTTTATTTCATCAAAATTTGGGATAAAACATGGAAGATATTGCAGAATTACTTTTGCCTCAAAAATAAGAGCTCCTTATTTTCAAGCACCCCTATTTTTGTGGGTTTATACTTTCTAACAAAATGGCCACAAAATTATTAAAAAACAAAAATCAAAACATATGTTGTTTACTAAAGGCTTATGAATAAACCCCTATCAAATAGCAAGATCTCTCAAAATATATCTTCCCTATAATTAAGGATGCAAATGCTAATACTATTCATAAGGAGAGCCAAATAATATTAAAATTATACATCATTCATTTTTGGGAACTATATTATATTGTAAGATTTTATTGTAATGGAGGCATTATTGTGTAAAAATGGGAGATTTGTCAAATACTATGGTTTTAACCATAATAGGCAAATAAGATTGTATAAAAGGGGGTTATTTCTCTATTGTAAGGACAGTGAGTATTATTGAATTTGTGTAAATTCCTGGGGAGAAATTTTGTAATTCTTGAGAGGGAAATTAGTCCTTGAGAAAAAAAAAAAAAAAAAAGTCTTGGAGAATTTTTGCAGAGAGAGTTTTTGTAAAGGAAGGAATAGTTTTTCCTTGTGAGAGAAATTGTAAGCACGAAGGCGTTGTCTAGTGCCTTCAAGTGCATAGAAGAGACTGTGAATGTTTGAAGCTTGGATTCTATAACAAAGTGTTTTGCTTGGCAAAATTAATAGAGCGGTCCCCCGATTGAGAAGCAGCCCCGGAGACGTAGTCTTACCCAGATGAACTCCGTATCAAATTGCTTGTGTCTCTTTATTCTCTTTCTTATTCTCTCAGTTCTTTAAGTTTTTATTGTTATTAAACACATAGTTGATTAATTGTGTTTAAAGCATACATTTTCTTGAATTTCAATGGTTTAAAATACATACCACACAATTACTGCCTGGATCAAGGATTAAATCTGTATTTGGATTAAATTTATAAAACTTATAAATCCTAGTTTACAGATCAAGTTTGGCATCAGAGCCTAGTTTTTGTAGAGAAATTGCAAGTGGTGAATGTTAACCAGGTTGAAGTTGAAACAAGGAGAAGGTAAACTTGCAGAGTTCAATCCAGAGATTGGGAAAAGATGAACTTTTTCATGAGTCATGATGTCTAAACAAAATCTTTCCAAGTTTGATGTGGAAGCCTTCCAGAGAGCTTTTGTGGAGTTGAAAGCTTTGGTGGACATTCTCCTTCAAGAAAGGCATGAACAACAATTGAGAAAGGTAGACAAGGCTAAGAAGAAGGAAGATGCTAAATCCTCATCAAAAGATGAAAAAGGCAAAGGAGTAGGAGGTGGTAGTGGCCCTCTTGAAACTCCATCCCCATCTTCTTCATCTTCTTCATTTTCTTCTTCTTCTTTATCTACTTCTTCTAAAAAGAAACATTTTGTGAAGACACCCTTGCTAAAGCTTGATGTAAAGTTTGATTTGCCTGTATATAATGGTGAATTGGATGTTGAAAAACTAGATAATTGGCTTAAGCAAATTGAAGTGTACTACAGGGTTCAAAATATTTTGGATGATTCTTCCAAAATCAAGCTAGCTACTCTTAGAATGGGAGGCACTGCATTAGTTTGGTGAGTAAGATCTAAGATGATCTTGCTGCATATGGTAAAATCATTTCATCTTGGTATGAATTTACATTTTGTTTAAAGAAACAATTTTATCCTTTGGGTAATATTCAACAAGCCATTATGGATTGGCAAAATCTTAGGCAAGGTAAAGGGCAGTCTGTACAAGAGTATACAAAATTGTTTAGGAAGAAGGCATTAACTCTTGGAATTCCTCTTTATACACAAGATACATTGTTAAAGTATATAGGTAGGATGCATTCATATTTGAAACATACGATATTGATGTTTAGTACTTCTAACTTTGATGAAGTATGTGTTCAAGCAACCCATATTGAAGCAGGTGGAGGAAACACAAGTTCTAGTTCAAAGAAGGAATTTGTTCCTCTTGAAAGCAACAAGAAGGGAAAGAAAGCTGCCATAGTGAAGAAAGAGGAAGGTGAAAAGCCTACTTGTTCACATTGTCAAAAGAAAGGACATGCAGATATGAAGTGTTGGAAACTGCATCCTAAATTGAAACCAAAGTGGTTTAAGAATAATAACAAAGGAAAGCAAAAGATTACGACTGTTGTTCAAGATCTTGGATCAGATTCTAATGATGAAATAAAGATAATAGTTGTAGGTTTAAAAGGTAAAGCTTTTGTTGATTCTTCAACTAATGTTTCATGTTCTACTTCCAAAAGTCATGATATTCCTAAAGATAGTAAAAGAAGTGAATTATTTGATATAAGGGTGATTTCTAAGAACACTAAAATTGACAAATTGATAGATAGTGGTGTTGGAAATAATCAAGACTAGCTAGGTTACTGAGAGGGGAGGGGTGAATCAGTAACCTCAAAACTTTTAACATTTTCAACACTTAATAACATAATCCAATTATCATTAATAGATATAATCTACTACATGCATGAGAAACTGAAAGCATATAACACTTTGAACACAATATTTGGTGACCCAGAAACCTTCCAAATAGAAAGTAAAATTGGGGTGGGGATGATAACCACAAAACTTCAATACTTGATGGGGACACAACCCAATAACAGAATGGACACAACAGAAAAGGGAAATTGTATTAACTGAAAAATAAGCTAGTACATCTAGTACAGAGAAAATAAACTTCAAAACATTTCCTAAGGGCTTACAATAGCATAAATGTGGAGATAATTTCTCCCTTCAGTACCTCCTCTCAAACTCCACTCCGAACTGCCTTTTACAATGCCAAAAATCTCCTTAAATAGACCCCAGAGGGTTAAGGACTAGGAGTACATTCTAGAAAGTGCTAGTAGGCATCCACCGACCAAATAGAAGGTTCCAGAAGTTGCGTTAGAAGTTAGTGCAAATCTAGAAGAGTCCAGAAATGGTCACCGATCTTTCGAGAGGCATAACTTTTGAACCGTAGCTCCGATTGACAAACCGTTTACATTTTCGAAAAGCTGTCGAAGCGCTCTATAGCCCTATGGACCAGCTTTGCTCGTCCCCCATTTTTTAGCCCTTTTCAAGGTCATTTAATGCCCCTAACCTGACTTTGAAGCATTCTTAAGAGGTCTCCACAACCCGAAAAATTGCAATAACTCTCAAACCGTGGGGTCTTTTGACCTGATTCTTTTTCTGGAATGCTCTAAATTACAATTACATTCATCTAGCCAATTTACACCTCCTAGTTCACCAAAATGATGGCTCAATTACATACTCCTATTTTTTCAAGATTTACACGAACACTGATAGTGGAACTGTGTGACTTGAAACCTTTATTTGACCCAAATGGGTATCCAAAAATGAAAACACATGAAACCGAAACTAAGTCTAAGTATTTTTTTTTTGGGTGACACAGGATTGCCCTTATACCTCTGGATGCTCCTGCATCAATACTGCAGTATAAAGTTGGCCTGTTAAGGCTTACAATGATCAATTTTGATGATCTACCCTGTTAGGAGCAATTAGGACTGCTAGGTCCACCTTGTTAGAGGTTTTACAAACATACAATGAAGTATGCACTTGATAAAGAGATTTTAAGAAAAGACTATTAAGTCTACCTTGTTAAAGGATTTGAAGCTAATTCACCTGTTAGGATAAAATGGTAAATCTGACTTACAACTAAATTGTTGATTAAGATCCTTGAAGTACTAATCACCTCTACGTGATAGATGTAACTCTGCTGCTCCTAATATGACCTTCCAATACACTTTGTTCTGTTGCTAATTTACATTCGCATGCTTTTCATTACATTCACAATCTCTCTTATCAAAAACATTACACTTTGGTATGATACAATACATTACATATATAGAAACCCAATTCACATAATTACAAGGTCGGCCAATACACAAGTTAACAGCAATATTACAAAGTCAGCCCAAATGTAGAAACTCGAGTTCTAAAAACTGACTTGGTGAATTTCTGATACATGACATCCACTGTCATTACTCAGCATTGTCATGTACTTGGTAGAAGTAGAGGCTCAATCCATACTAATCACTTCAACATAGTTTTGAACTCGGTATACATTGGTGACTCGATAGATATAGTATCACTCGGTAGAAACTGAATTCCATGTTTACCATGCTTGCATTCAGTAAACACTAATCATCTCATCACTTGGTTAACACTAACTTCTCTTCATAAGAATTGATGACTCAGTAGACACTACAAAGCTTGGTAACCATTGAACTACTCGGGTAAGAACTACTAGACTTCACACTGCCTGAATTCACTTGGTAACCACTGGAATGCTCGATAGGAACTATGAAGCTTGGTAACCACTAAATTACATGGAAAACACTGGAGACTGATCAAAGAGCTCAATAACCATACAAAATCTAAATAAGTGTTGTCACTAATAACAAACTTGACTTGATGCCAACAATCTCCCCCTTTGGCATTAGTGACAAAAATACTTATCAGCTAAAACTTATGTACAACATAGTGTGATACTGACTTGGTATGGCATGTTGATTTTTTTGAGATTTTTCAAAATTTGTGTTTTTAAATCTGTTATATATACATTTTACATATATCTCCCCCATACAATATACATATTGTGTCATACTAAGTGTATCTCCTATTATGGTATCTTTCTCTCATGATATATACAAATATCTTTCCTCCTTAAATATATACATGTCTCTCCCCCTTTTTGATAGTAATGCCAAAGATTTATACACAATATACTTATATAGAGAGACACAAAAATGTGAGAGAAATTCATAATGTACCTTAAGAATAAGAGTTAAGGTCCTGCCCTAGTTTTCTTGCAAAATTTTGCAAGTTTGAAGAGCAACTTGTACTTTTTGAAAAAAGCTCAATCATATGATCTGCAATTGAGAAATTATTGTCATGCATCAAAGTTTTGGAATAAGCAATATGCTTCTGCATTGTATCCATGATAGGAAGGATCATGTTTTGAATATTTATGAGTGTAGACCAAATCCTTGCTTTCTCTCTCAATAATTTTGCCTGCATATTTGATAAGAATATGATCTTCATATGGTGTGCAGAGCTTGAACTAGGGTCAAGCTGCAACTTCTTTGCACTAGCCATTAGATCTTCATCAATCTTATTCAATTTTCTCTTTATTTCTTTAGTATGCTCAATAACATCACATAAATTTGCAAAAAGAAATATCACATTTGTGTAAGAAGTTTCAAGATTTGTCAAAATTGAAGAAAGCTCTACCTATTGAATAGTTATTTGTTGAGCAATGTGCTCAAGCACTTTGTTATCAAACTTCTTCTCTACTTTCTCCATCAACTTATCTTGGCCACTGGAATCTTCATTGAATTTTCTAACTGCCTCTTCTAATTGCAACAAAATGTGTTGAGAAGAATCAACATCAACACCTATAGCTTCTATCAAAATATTTTTAGCACTTTCACTGATCTTGAATTCCTTGTCTCTCTCTTCTCTTAATTGCTTCTATTTGGCTTTCTTTTGGAGGAGCTGACTAACTAATCTCATCTGATCTACAGTGGCATTGTCAAAATCTAATTTGGGAATTTCAATATCCTCATCCAGATCTATATCTTCCTCTATTTCCTTTTCGCTAATCAAAAGTCTTGGTTGAGTGTTTGGTTCAACTTCTGAGATTAATGCTTTAGATTTTGGAATGGAAACAATAGTGGAAATAGTAGGGCTAGCAGTGAAAACTTGTACAGTGCCTACTAGTGGAATACTTAAGGAATCCAAAACTAATGTATTTGCCAAACTTCCCAAAATTGAGGTATTTACAAGTGAAGTACTTACAAAAGTATGTACAACTAAAGTAGCCAAAACTAAAGAATCCATAACTGTACTAATTGCTAAAGAACTCAAAATTGTGGAACACTTTGTATCCATTACTGAGACTAGCTCAGTAACTAAAGGATTTTGTAGCTCGGTGGATGAAGTGGTGGACACTTCTATCTCTGATGTGCTTAGCTGAGAGGTAGCAAGGAGTGGTTGGACATTTTATGTATTAATGGTTGTCACAATCAAAGTTGTTGAAGCTATCTCCACGCTTGATGATATTGCAATTTTTGCTAGAGAGTTAGGAAGGGAGGCTATGAGAGCTACAACTATCTTAACTGGATCACTCTCTTCTTCTTCTTCTTTCCTGGCTTCCTCTTTAGCTTCTTCCTCTTTTTCTTCTTCATCACCCTTCATCAACTCTTGATATTCTTCAGCATTAATAGTGACAAAAGGAGTATTGTCTTCTTCATTTTCTTCATCCTTGTCACTGTCATCATCATCATCTTTGATCTCAATAAGATTTTCACTTGGTTTATGTAGGTGATAAATATTCTTCCATGTAGATGTCACATCCTTGACTACATGATCTATGTCTTTTACCAAAATTAAACAACTATGAAATCTAATAGTCATCTTGTCTTCATTTTTCTTCATAGCTTCTTTTACCTTAGCATTGGTAATGCTCGGCAACAACTATCTCAGAGTTTGTTCATATATGTCTTTTGTTGTCTGCATGGCTGAGTCCCATCTTGGCTTCAATCTTTCTAATAGCTCATTAGAAATTTGAGGTGCAATTTGATTAGGGGAATATTTCCATTTTCCCATCTTGGTTAGTACCAACTCCTCAATATGCTTCTTCTCAGCCTCTAACCTAGTTTTATACTTTAATGCTTTGAAATTGGCTATACCAACACCTTCTTCCATTTGTTTCAGTCTTTCCTAGAAGATGAGAGGAGGCTTACTAAACACAACTTCGCTACCACCTTTTCCTGCTTTCTTCTTGGATCTTCTTGTGAATACTGCAGTGGAAGGCTTGGGTGGCTTGGTGATAATCACCTTGCCTTTCTT
Organism: Cupressus sempervirens; assembly: GCA_028749045.1. Classification (NCBI taxonomy): domain Eukaryota; kingdom Viridiplantae; phylum Streptophyta; class Pinopsida; order Cupressales; family Cupressaceae; genus Cupressus; species Cupressus sempervirens. The sequence goes on from CM053788.1 coordinate 116,753,222, forward strand.
CCTTGCTGGTTCTTCTTCCTTTTTTGATTCCTCTTCATTTTTAGATTCCTCCATATCTTCACCTTTTCCCTCGGTAATCATAAGAGGGGCACTTTTTGTTTCCAACTTTGATATCCTCCTCTTTCCTTTGTTCAGTGCCCGTGGAAGCTTGATCTCAAGTTCAATTCTTGCTTTAGCTTCATCATAGGTTCCAAAGAGAGGTGCCTTTGGATCTACAAGCTCATTTACTGAGGCTTCAATTATTTCTTTTGCCTCATCAATATTAACCTAATATGGAAGAGGTTTTACCCACACAATTCTAGGCCTTACTGCCTAAATGTATACCCTGTCACTATCAACCATAAAACAAACATCATCCTTATAATCTTCAACCAACTTCTTTGGTATCCTGAACCTGTTATTCATCTTTTCTTTAAAAATTTAAAAATAATTATCCATGATACTATCAAATATTTCACCCATTTTAGCTATAAACTCATTGATCTAATATAAGACTAGTGTGTCTTTTCTCCATACAATTGTGCCTTTAGAGGGGAAAAACTTTTGAACATAGAAAAACAAGAATGTCAATAATGAACCAAATTTGTATGGGTTATTCTTTGAGGTTCTAATGCTTTCCATATTTTTGTTTAGCTACTTCAATATTAAATCTACTAGGTCATATGACAAATTCTTCTTAACAACCTTATAAGCTAAGTCAACTACTTCACATGACACATTATTGAGTTGACTTGAGTTGTAAATCTTATGTGCTATCACATGAATGCCAAATTTAATTTATGTATCAGATACACTACTAATTTTCATTCCTTTGCCATCCCACTCAGCTAGGGTTTTCTCCTATAGCTCATCCCAACCTAGGGTTTTAGTGACTTTGCTAAGCATAGGGAGACCAGTAATGCAATGAATCATTTTCTTTGTAATTAAAACCAGTTTCTCTAACCACAGTTGACCATTATGAACTCAAATTAAGATATACCTAATCCATTTGATTTGAAAGTTTCGTGGCAGGTGAGGAATATGGGTTAAACCTTTTTCTTCCAAGTGTTTATGCTCAAGTTTGAGAATTCCATCCACACAGAGTTCACTTAGGGCATTATCCATTTCAAGGGTTCCTATCTCTTGAACTATACATTTAAAATGAGTTTGAATGTCATTTATGAGAAGTACCTTAGGTGGTATTTGCGACTAAGCTCCATCCAAGTCGAGGGTTTCGGCAATCGCTGGCACCAATTTGAAGTTAGGAGCTTTCCACTCAACACCTCGCACTAACATTTTAGATCCTTTCTTCACCTTGCTGCTACTACTACTAGATGCCATGATAACTTGGTAAACTAAGAAAATTCTTCAAAAAACTTTTTCTGCAAATTCTGCTCAAGATCGCTAGGATGTACTGCAAATCGCTCTATTCTCAATACACTGAATTCACAGTGAAAATAAAGTTGATTTCTTGCCCTTTTTGATAAATACTTCCCATTAATGCTCACTATGATGAGAGCCATAATGACATAGTGTGTGACATCCTATCATCCACTATCTATACAGATCACTTAGTGAAAGCTTGTAACTTGGCAACCAAACATAACCTTGTTACTCTCGACTTCACTTGGTAGAGTCCATGACCCAACCTTGCTGATGATTCTTCTATATCTTGAATACCAATATGAATCTTTACTTCCTTTCAATTGGAACTATTTAAGATGTGACCTTGAAAATACAATTCTAGTTCTTCCTTAAGAACTTAATTAGAAATGGAGTCACCCACTTCTTGAGTGACATGACTATCATCACTTGAACTAGCTTGCTCGGTAGATTTAGGAATCCACTGCTGTCTCATCTGCTTCCTAATGTGATTAGCTTTTGCTTTCTTTTCATCTTCAACTCTACCTGTATTCATGCAATTCTTAGCTATATGACCAAATTCAGTGCATGTGTAACATCTTATGGTAGTATCCTTTCTTCTCATGTGATATCTAACACAATTTATGCCAATGTGTCCATATTCTCCACAATAATGACATCTACACCAAGTATTGTAGTCCCAACCAAATATTGCCTATACAAATTTTTCAGCTAGATTGAATGGTTTAGATCTGCATTCAGATGCCTTGTGACCTTGTTTCTTGCATTTGTGACACTTTCCCTCAAACTTTGGTTTTTCTTTGTATTCATTAGCTCTATGACCATGCTGACTACAATTGTATCATTTTCCATTGAATTTTTCCTTTCCATTACTCCAACATTTGTTCGATGTATGACCTATCTTTCCATAGTAATTGCAAGTAGGTTTTTTATTCCTTTGAGCACCTTGTTTGGAGGATTCACCTTCTTCTTTGTATCCAAGTCCTGCTTTACCCTTTTGCCTATAAAGATTCTGCTCGTTTTGCTGATTTAATTGATCCATGTTTGCTTGGGATTTCATTATTCTTTCATTAAGTTGCTTCTCAAAATTTAGATCAACTTTCATCGTTTCATTGATTTTCCTTTTAGTGTTTAAGTCATTCCTTAAGCTTTCATTTTCAGATCTCAGACTCATGATTTCTTCATTTGCATTGGAGAGCTAATTGATAAGACTTTCTTGCTGAAGGGATTGATTTTGAATTTCATTGTTCCTTACCTCCAAGTCTTCTTTTGCCTTATTTCTCTATTTTGAGATTTTACACAACCTTATTGACTAAATTTCTTGTTCTCTTTTCAATTTTCTTACTTCTTCTTGCAAGGAGACATTTTTTTCTAGAAGTTCTTTGATTGCATCATTTGCTTCATCTGAACTGCTTGAGGGGAAAAAATATTTGATCTTCTCTTCAACATATTGGTGGTCATTCATTTATTTTGCAAGTTCATTCCTTCTTTTTAGGGATTAAGAAAGATGTTCTTTTGCTTTCTTGAGTTGAGCTATGGCCATCTCTAGATCTAACTTTTTATTGTCAATAGCTTTGTCAAGTCTGAATATCTCCATTGTCCTTGATCTTTTCTCAAGCTATCAAACTTTATCCTGAGAACTAAAAAGCTCTGATACCAATTGTTGGAAATAATCAATCCTAGATAGGTTACTGAGAGGGGAGGGTGAATCAGTAACCTCAAAACTTTTAACATTTTCAGCACTTAATAACATAATACAATTATCATTAATAGATCTAATCTACTACATGCATGAGAAACTAAAAGCATATAACACTTTGAACACAATATTTGGTGACCCAGAAACCTTCCAAATAGAAAGTAAAACTGGGGTGGGGATGATACCCACAAAACTTCAATACTGCAATATAAAGTTGGCCTATTAAGGCTTACAATGATCAATTCTGATGATCTACCCTATTAGGAGCAATTAGGACTACTAGGTCCACCTTGTTAGAGGTTTTACAAACATATAATGAAGTATGCACTCGGTAAAGAGATTTAAAGAAAAGACTGTTAAGTCTACCCTGTTAAAGGATTTGAAGTTGATTCATCTGTTAGGATGAAACAATAAATCTAACTTACAACTGAATTGTTGATTAAAATCCTTGAAGTACTGATCACCTCTATGTGATAGATGTAACTTTGTTGCTCCTAATATGACCTTCCAATACACTTTGTTCTGCTACTGATTTACATTCGCATGCTTTTCATTATATTCGCAATCTCTCTTATCAAAAACATTACACTTGGGTATGATACAATACATTACATATATACCAACCCAATTCACATAATTACAAGGTCGGCCAATACACAAGTTAACAACAATATTATAAAGTCAGCCCAAATGTAGAAAATCAGGTTTTGAAAATTGACTTGGTGAATTTTTGATACATAATGTCCACTGTCATTACTTGCCATCATCATGCACTCGGTAGAAGTAGAGGCTTGGTCTATACTAATTACTTCAATGTAGTTTCAAACTCGGTATACACCGATGACTCGGTAGATACATTGTCACTTGGTAGAAACTAAATTCCATGTTTATTATGCCTACATTCGATAAACAATAATCATCTCATCACTCGGTTAACACTAACTTTGCTTCACAAGAACTGATGACTCGGTAGACACTACGAAGCTTGGTAACCATTGAACTACTCGATAAGAACTGTTGGACTTCACACTACCTGAATTCACTTGGTAACCATTGAATTACATGGCAAACAATGGAGACTGATCAAAGAGCTTGGTAACCATACATAATCTGAATAAGTGTTCTCACTAATAAAAAACTTGACTTAATGCCAACAAGTGGGTCCCAAGTTAATTTGATTTCAAAAGAAGTTGTTAAACAGTTGGGATTGGAAACCAAGCCACATAAGAGACCTTATCCATTAGGTTGGGTGTGCAATGATAACAAATTGTGAGTCACTAAGAAATGTAAATTAAGATTTGCAATAACATCTATGTTCATAGATGAGGTTGAATTTGATGTGGTTCCACTTGACATCTGTAGGATTGTGTTGGGTAGTCCATACTTATATGATAGAAAATCTATCTTCTGTAGGGAGCATAATAAGTATCATTTGTTTAGGGATGGAATTGAATACATTGTAAAGACTCATCACATAAAGAATGAAGGATCAATTATCAATCCAGGGCATTTGAAAATGATTGTAAATGCAAGCAATAGAGTGACTCTCATGTCTTCCATAACAAATGAGGATCAGATGTAAGTAGAATGAAGTCTTCAACTAGTGATGGTAAAAGAGGGTTTGGATGGTTCAATTTCTAATGATGTTCCTATGCAAGGGATCTAGAGAGTTGATACTTTTCATTTTTCATCAGTTTATTCAGTGTTGTTGCTTCTTTCTCTACTAGTTGGTAATGTGTGGGTGACGGATGCAACAATGAATCTTGGTGGATGTATGGTTAATTGTGTCAAAAATGCTATCTCATTTTTGTGTGTGTTTCTGATGAGTCAAATATTCAAAATTCCAACATGCTATACAAGTGATACTGGACAAGTGAGGTGAACATGCTCTCACTTTCATTCTATGTAAAAATAGACATTTGGAGGTCGAAAATCTTCTTAGTGGGGAGGAATGATCCAGGTGGATCTAAAAAGACTAAAATTTTCACAGTCTCAAAATCTCTAAAATTCAACATCATTCCAAAGATCTCAAAAAATTAGACCCGACATAACTTGGATGGGGTCAAAAGGATCTCACATGCAGAAGTTATGCTCAGTCAAAGGTTGCATGAAATCAAAAAATCAGAGGGCTTACAAAAAGGTTTTAAAAAAATAAAGTCATGAAAAAGGTTCAATATTGGTATCATTGCAAAGAGTTTTTTAAGAGCTTTCCAACGATGTTTGTTTCATCAAAATATGAGATAAAACATGGAAGATATCGCATAATTACTTTTACCTTAGAAAAAGGAGCTCCCTATTTTCAAGGGCCCCTATTTTTGTGTGTTTATATTTTCTAACATAATGGCCACAAAATTATTTAAAAACAAAAATCAAAACATATGTCGTTTACTAAAGGCTTATAAGTAAACCCCTATAAAATAGCAAGATCTCTCAAAATATATCTTCCCTATAATTAAGGATGCAAATGCTAATGCTATTTATAAGGAGAGCTAAATAATATTAAAATTATACATCATTCATTTTTGGGAACTACATTATATTGTAAGATTTTATTATAATAGAGGAATTGTTGTGTAAAAATGGGAGATTTGTCAAATATTCTGGTTTTAACCATAGTAGGCAAATAAGCTTGTATAAAAGGGGGTTATTTCTCTCTTATAAGGACAATGAGTATTAGAGAATTTGTGCAAATTCTTGGGGAGAAATTTTGTAATTCTTGAGAAGGAAATTAGTTCTTGAGAAAAAAATAGTCTTGGAGAATTTTTGCAGAGAGAGTTTTTGTAAAGGAAGGAATAGTTTTTCTTGTGAGAGAATTTGTAAGCACGAAGGCGTTGTCTAGTGCCTTCAAGTGCATAGAAGAGACTGTGAATGTTCGAAGCTTGGATTCTATAACAAAGTGTTTTTCTTGGTAGAATTAATAGAGTGGTCCCTTGATTGAGAAGCAGACCCAAAGACGTAGTCCTACCTAGACGAACTCCGTATCAAATTGCTTGTGTCTCTTTATTCTCTTTCTTGTTCTCTCAATTCTTTAAGTTTTTATTGTTATTAAACACATAGTTGATTAATTGTGTTTAAAGCATAAATTTTCTTATATTTCAACGGTTTAAAATACATACCACACATTTACTGCCTGTATTAGGGATTAAATTTGTATTTGGATTAAAGTTATAAAACTTGTAAATCCTAGTTTACATATCACTAATTGAGTCAATTAATGCCTATAATAATATTGTAAGACCCAAGAGGTGCTACATACAAATTCAATTTAGTGGAGAAATTTGGAAAATCAACTTGAGCCTCAAATAGACATTGTTCTACCTTAGCTCTTAACTAGTTTGCATACTCGACTATCCATGGTTTTGCCATAAAACTAGATTTCTTTGGAAATCTACTTAATAGTTTAGGTGATATAAAGCATTTAGAAGCTCCAATATCAATCAAAATAGAAATAGAGTTCCCATAGATCTTACTTTCGGGCCTATCTGTTGTTATGCTTGTCAATTGTCAAGTGTTGCATGAATCCTTTATTGATAAACACATTGTTTAGGTGGAAGGGGTGGCCGGGGTAAATGATTTGTATTAGTCTTAATAGGACATTTATTAGCATAATGATCTTCTCCACAAGTGAAGCATCCTGAATGTGGCCCCTTCTTTTCATTGCCCTTATTATTCTTATTTGTATTGAAATTACTTTTAAAATCCTTGATTCCATTCCCTTTTGTTTCTGACTTGCTATATTTATAATCCTTAAACTATTTCTTCTAAGATCCAATATCTATACTTTTTGTATTCCAATTTGTTTTTCTTTTATTATCTCGAATGAAATCATCTCTCTTGATTTTATATTCTTGTCAGACAACCTTTTCTAGAGCCTCTTCCATGGTTTACAGAGTGAGAACATCAACTGCCCCTCCTATTCTATTATTCAGTGGCATGATGAATTTCCTCACCTTCAAGTTTCTGTCTTGTTGGTATGGTGGTACATACTTTAGTAGTCAGGTGAATTTCTCCCAATACTTATGTATGGTCATATCTCCTTGCTTGAGATTATGAAAATCTAGCAACTTTTGATCATAGAAGGTTTGCAGTAACCAACAGATAATAAAAATGGTTACAAACTTTTTCTAGGTAATCTTAGTGGTTTTGATGTTTAGCTCAATCTTGGTATTTCCCCACCATGTAGTAGCTTCTCTAGTAAAATGGTATATTCCTCAAACTACTTTTGAGGTTTCTAAAAGGTTTCTAATTTCAAGTATTGTTCCATTTCAGTTAACCAAGCATCTACATCCTCTCTGGATTCAGAACCAAAAAACTTGGGTGGTTTGATCTTCTTGATATTTGTGGATAGGTCACTTACTATTTCAAGTATCTTCTATTTTTTGTTTTGGGAAGGTGAAGTTTGAGGGGTTTCCTTGTTGTGTTTAGAGACTTCTATTTTTGTTCTAGGAGGGGGTGAGGATTGCATTTCCTCTTGGTCATGCCCTATCTGGCTTGTCACTTCATTCATTCATTTTTCCATATTATCTAACTTCGGTCGTGTTTCTTGCAAAATTTGAAGTAGTAAATTAGTTGAAGATTGTGTGTTATTTTCATGGACTGTGTCTTGGCTTGCAACATTCTCTTTGCTACTCATATTTCTTGTTTACTAGTTTGACGTGGAAATTATGAAGATTCTTATGTCAATTTGTTGTGTTATAACAAATTTTTAACTTAATTTCTACAAGATAAAGGGATTGCGAGTAGATAAAACACAAGAATAAACCAATTTATTTAATCAATCTTAATACTTCTATTTTGTATTTACAACAACCTTATTTACAAAAATGTCCTCCTTAGAAGATGTTTACATTATAGATTTAGTCATTTTGAATTTTCTTAATTTTTAGCATTTAGTTCAGTTTCAAATTTGTACATATCTTGCACCATCCAAGATTTATGGAAGTGCATAAGAGAATTGGCCTGACGGGTATTCCAAATTTGAATCAGTTTGTTTCTATAGACTGCTTTATTGGTAGGACTCCTCCTGACTCTTTCTTTCCTCATTTGTTGCAAAGCCTACTTTAGGGTTTTACTGTCCTGAGGCATGGAACAACAAGTGTAGTTGTAGTTCAATATGTTCCTAATTAGGTATAAAAAGATGGGATGCCATGTCTTCTTGCAAGGTGTTTTACATACTTGTTGACAAGCCTCTAAAAGGATATTATTTTGAGAACCTTTTGTCTTATTTTTAGACAATTATCTTGCAGAAACATTTTATGACTCTATGGTTTAAGCAAAGGAAATTATGTTTGATGAGTATATTATCTATATGTTAAGACATGAAGACTGAAATATAGATAGTTTGTATATGTTGTGTTTTCTTGAATCTATGGACTTCTATAGTTTAATGAAGGAATAGTACATGTTGATAAATGTTTCTTCATCCATGCTATGTTTGGGTAGATTCCTTCCTGTAGTCATAGGATTTGCAAAGAGTGATAGTTTGAACATTATACCTCTTCTAACATTGATGATGAAATGAATATATGTGGAAGTTGTTGCGTTTAATGTTTTGTAGGTACTTGCCACACATATTCAAAGTTAGCATCTCAACATTAAGTCAAAGTTGACCAAATTCATGAATCATTCCAACAAGCAGATTATTGTGTGATTTCTATTATGATAGGACACAAATATAACTTCCTCAACCTACTATATTCTTGGAGGAGTTAAATCATAGTTAATGATATTTTTGTTGTAAACTTTATGATCTGTAATTGATCCTCGACGATGGAGCAATCATAGAAGTAGGAAGTTGTTAGAGCTTTCCTTTGAATAATGCCTGTTGTAGCTTTGAAAGAAGTTTTTTTTACGAGGGGGAGGATAGAATAGATTGTTTTTCCATATCAGCAGTGTGTAATCTTGTTTTTAATTAGATGTAATTTCTTACTATGAATGAATAGAATACAAAGTTCAAGTTTCCACCTTCTGTCTTGATTATCTTTTCTGTTCACTCATCCAAGGGGGCCCACTTGGTGAGTGAACTTCTTTATTAGAATAGATTTCATTTTCTTGTCTATTTCTTTGCAAAGTAGACTTCTATTTTCCATGTAACTATTGATAATAGAATCATTGAATTATTCCTACAACATAGGTGCATAGATAGATTTATTATTGCAACATTACTCTAAGCTTAAGATAAGATGTTGTTTCAGTTCCTAGCTTAGTTTCCTTCAACATTCCTTTTTTGCTTTAGTTGTAATGACTTAAAGAGGAATCAGACCATATACTTTGTAGTCACCCTCTCAAGATTACGCTCCTGGGTTGACAAAATAAAATGAAGTCAGTGTGATATTCTTAGGAAAAAACATGATTCTGTCTAATCATAGAGTCAATGTGAAAGGATGTCCAATCCTTTGTTACTGAGGTATTTAGCTGACCAACCATTTTTGGCATCATTGTTGGGGAAGGTGCCAATCTAATTCAAACCTGAAGTCATTATGTTAGTCTAGATTTTGCATTATTTGGCATGCATAGAAGAAGAGACCCCTTTGGGAAATTTCTTCCTTGTAATATTCAGGAAGGCATTTTTAATATTGAACCTGAAGAACCTCATAGTGAAAATGAAGAAGAACCTTTTGAAAATCCATTCGCTATTGCTCAAGAATGAATACACTCATCCTCTGATGAATCCTTGCATTTGAGTGATCTCTTTGCTAAACCTGAATGCCAAGATAATCCAATTGCCCTTGTCATCTATCAAGCCCCACTGCTAGTACCCCCTCTAGGAATGTCTTAGCCTTAGGCTCAACCAACATTTCCTTTTCCTATCCATCCTTAGCAAGGTAACCAAAATTTGAAGAACATACCTGTTGCTGCACTTCCCAAGTTTTATGGCTTGATCATGAAGGACCCCGAAACCTTTATCTTTGAGTTTGACATACTATGTAGAAGTTATGACTATACAATTGATGCCCACAAATTGAAGTTGCTTTGAGATAGTTTGTGTGGTTGGGTGCCAATGTTGTAGCAGATTGGCCTACAATGAGCAATTTTTTTCTCACAGAGTATAAGGAATACTGTAGGGGTCAAGATTTAAAAGGGGATGACATTTTTAAAATGTCCCAAAAGGATGATAAAACCTCAAAAGATTATGTTTCCTAGTTCATGTTCAACCTGTAGTGTAACACACAACATCAATTGAATGAGGAATCAAAGAAACATCTTTTTCTGAGAGGTGTAAATGATGGAAGCATTAAAGCTCTAGACCTTATGTCAGGAGGGGATATCACTCAATAGACTTGGACTAATATACAGAGTATATGCATGAACTATTGTAGAGCTACTATGAAGAAAGGTAGGGGACTTAGAGACCTACCACATAAGTCCAATGGCAATTCAGGAGTATCCATGATGGAATTATCTAATTTTCTATCAAATTTCAAGCAAGACATCATTAACAATGTAGCCACTCAAGTAGACACCATGCAAGCTAGAAGAAAGAAAGATGAAGTAGATGCCATGTTGACTGAATATTGTCCACATTGTAGAGAAAAGAAAAATAAATGTAAATGCAAGTCCATTGCAAGTGTGAAGACACAACTAATGCCAACCGAGTTCAAAGCCATTGGTGAAAATGGAGAAGTACTTTATATCGCTCAAAGAAGACCATGGGCTCAAAGACAAAGTATGCCACAAGATCCTCTTCAAAGTTATAATAATAATAATCAATGGAAAAAAATTCAAAATATTGGTTTTAGTGGAAATAATAGTGGGCAACAACCTCAACAACATTGGCAACAACCTCAACAAGGTTGGCAGCAACCTCATAATTGGAATACCCAATCTAGTCAGCAAACCCTATTGTCACCACCTCAGCAACAAGATTTAATTCCTCCTCTTGTATCCACTAATAGTCCTCCCAAGCAGACCCAACTACCAGTTCAACCTAATCCTAATCTGAACAATACTAAACAACAGCCTCAACAACAAAGCTATGCCATCTCATTGAATGATATTCACTTAAGGTCAAGCACTACTCTTCCTACACCCCAAAATCTTATAATAACTGAAGTTGAAGATCCTTCGACTGAGCATATAGATGAGTCAAATCAACAGACCTCTCTTGTAGCCAAAGAACCTCTATTTCCCTATAGGTTGATAGAAAAAATCCAACCCATGGAGAACCATGTAGTCATTGATTTGCTTAATCAGCTAAAGCAGATAACAGTAAAAATACCATTGTTGGATGCTATTACGGAAGTTCCCGCTTATACTAAAGCTATTAAGGAAGTTCTTGCCTATACTAAAGCTATTAAGGAACCATGCATTAAGTAGCTAGGCAAGAAGAAGGACCCAAAAACCATTCATGCCCTAGGACAGTTGTTTGACTTAATGCTAGAGAAATTAAATGTACCTAAATACTCTGACCCTGGGAGTCCTATAGTTATAGTCACTATTCATGGGGCCCAAGTTCAAAATGATTTGGTTAATTTAGGAGAATCTATTAATGCCATGACAAAGGAGGTATTGTCTCACCTGCATATCATTGGCCTCAGAGAGACACCCACCATACTTCAACTTGCTAATAGCTCTACCATTAAACCAAATGGGATGATAGAAGATGTTATAGTCACCTTAAATTCGTGGGAGTATCCAGTTGATTTTGTTGTTCTCTCCCAAAAGGCTAATATGGGGGATATCCTTTAATTTTAGGAAGACCATGGCTGGCCACTATAGATGCTTATATAGCTTTCTAATCTGGGAAGATGACAATATCTAATGGTATTCATACCAAGAACTTGACTTTATACTCCCTTGCTCAACCATTGTTACTAGATGACCAAGTAATCTAGCTAGACTTGGGTGATGATGATCTGGAAGTCAATTCCATCCATCAGTTGATGATGATAGGTGGAGAATAATTTATAGCCTCTTAAGAAGAAGATGAAATAATCTCATCCATTATTCTGAATGAATATGGAACAGGATCTCCAATATGTCCTCAAGTTGAATGTATCTTAGAAACCATTTTACCATCCTTGAATTCACCACATCATTCATAAGCTACACAGTTTCTCCATTCATTATTACCTCATGAGATGAATTCTCCTCTTGATGCCCAATTATTCGTGGCAGATAAGGTTATTAAGATGGAAATTGGTCTAGGTAAAGAACTGAATATAAATAATGCCTTATCACCCTCTCAACAGAAAGCTATGTTGCAATTACTGTAGGAGAATCAAAGTGCATTTGCTTGGGATTACATGACATGAAAGGATTAGACTCTATGCTCTGCACTCACAATATTTACATCAGCCCTGACTTCAAACCTGTTTGATAGACTCAGAGGAGGGTTAACCCTATCTTAACAGATATAGTTAAGAATGAATTACAGAAACTATTAAGTATTGGTTTTATATACCCCATCTCTAATAGCCAAATGGGTCTCACACTTGGTCATAGTACCCAAGAAGGGAGGAAAATGGCGAGTATGTGTAGATTATAGAGAGCTCAATTCAGCCACTAAGAAGGACCATTTTCCATTTCCATTTATAGACAAAGTCCTTGACAAACTAGATGATAGTGGTTACAATCAGATTCAAATAGCCCCAGAAGATTAAGAAAAAAACAAATTTTACCTATCCATGGGGAAAATTTGCCTACTCATTCTTTCCTTTTGGCTTATGCAATGCCCTAGCCACCTTTTAACGAGCTATCATTAGTATCTTTTCAAATATTTTTGCTAACCGTATGGAGATCTACATGGATGTTTTTGCTATTTATGGTGCTACTTTTGAAGAAGAAAAAGAAAATTTAGAAATGGTACTCAAAAGATGTTAGGACTATAACCTTTTCCTAAATAGTGAGAAATGTTTTATGATGATGGAGGAAGGGGTAGTGCTAGGTCATTTCATTTCATCTAAGGGCATCCAAGTAGATCCAACAAAATTGAAGTCATTAGTACCTTGCCTACACCAGAGAAGCAAAAGGCTGTATGCAAATTTTTAGGACATGTTGGATATTATAGAAGATTTATTAAAAACTTCAGTCAACTTGCAATACCTCTCTACAACTTGCTCAAAAAGAATTTTGAATTTACTTGGGACTCTGATTATGCAACATCCTTCCAGCAGCTTAAGGAAGTTCTTACCAAAATGCCTATTTTGAGAGGACCCAATTGGGGCATGCCTTTTCACATTCATACAATTGCCTTGGACTATGTCATTGGTGTTGTGTTAGGATAGAATGTAGACTCTATTGAACATGTCATTTATTTCATCACTAAGAATTTGCAAGGTGTAAAATTTAATTACATAGTCACTGAAAAGGAATTACTTGCAGTCATCTATGCCCTCAATAAGTTCAGGCACTACATTACCAGATATGAAATATTTGTTCACACTGACCATTCTGCTATGAAATATTTGGTGAACAAACTTGAAATTTCAAGAAGATTAGCTCAATGGTTATTGCTCATGCAAGAATTTGAAATCACCATAGTTGATAAACTTGGTAAGGCCAATGTGGTAGCCAATTTTCTCTCTAAGTTAAATTGTCCCTGATGATCCTACAACCATTGATGATAGTTTTTTGGATGAGCACCTTTTTCTGTTGTCCACATAAAACCCATGGAATACAGATATTGTTAACTACCTCACCACAAGTAAAATTCTAGTTCACTTCTCTACCCAAGCAAGAAAGTTACTAGCATAAAAGAGCTTTAATTATTCACGGATTGTTGTATTTATGTTTTATACTGGACCTGATCAAGTCATGCATAGGTGTCTAAGAGAGGATGAAACATATGATGTCTTGAAAGCATGTCATGATGAGCCCTATGAAGGTCACTTTACAGCCAAAAGAACCTTCAAAATCTTAACAACAAGGTATTATTGGCCAAGCTTGCACAAGGATGCAGCTAGATATACGAAGAAATGTGACAAATGTCAATGAATTGGAAGACCCACTAAATGAAATGCCCCTGTAGCCTCAACTAGTTCACACCCTTGGACAAATAGGGGATTGACTTTGTAGGACCCATTGAATCTACTTCACAAGGTAAACCCTACATTTTGGTGTGCACTGACTACGTAACCAAATGGGCAAAGGCTAAACCCATGAAACACCTAAGGGATATCTATGTGGTAAAGTTTTTGTATGAATCCATCTTCACATAGTTTGGTGTTCCTAGGCAGTTGACATCTGATCAAGGACTTCAGTTTACATCAAATTTGATAACTACTTTATGAAGGAGTATACTATCAGACATGTAAATCATCACCTTATCATCCTTAGGCTAATGATCAAGTAGAAGTTACTAATAGGGAGCTAGAATCCATTCTCACCAAGACTATAGTGCTCCATAGGAAGTATTGGGACACACACCTTCATGAAGCTCTCTGGGCTTATAAAACCACCTGAAAGTCCACAACTGGTTTTACTCCCTTCAAGCTTGTTTATGGTAAGTCATCAATAATGCTTATAGAATTTGAATATAAAACATTGAAGATTGTCTTGAAGCTCAAGATAGAACTCAACACTGCCCAACAAGACCGAATCTTGAGTTTAAGTGATCTTGATGAATGGAGAAAGTTTGTATTGATCAATATTGAGCTCATTCAACGCCAGAGAAAACAGTGGCATGAAAATTTTATCAAACAAAAAATGTTTACTATAGGAGATTGGGCACACCTTTATGACTCAAATTACCAGCATAACCTAGGGAAGTTCCAAATATGTTGGTTAGGACTGTATGAGATTGTTGTTGTATTTCCAAATGGTACAATTTAGCTATCTACCATTGATCCTGTTCACTTCAAACTACTTGTCAATGGGCATCATCTCAAGCTTTACAATAAACTAGTTAGCCATGAAGAGTTCCTGCAACAATTCTAGCACAATGAGGACATTTTTTTATTTTTGTAGCCAAAGAATTTGGGTCTCCTACCCCGACTCCTAATATTTCTTGACTCCGTTCAAGGAATTCATAATAAACACTTTCTTTTTTAAAGTACTTTCTTCACATCCATTCCACTTCACCTTCTCTCTCTTCCATCTTACCATTCCATCCCATCACTCTGTCAATTTTGATGCTCTTTTCTAGAACATCTTTCCTACAATAGTTTTCAAGTACCTACCACATAACTTTGCATGCATTTTATTTTATTTTATTCATACTTTGTTAGGATTTGGTATTGTTTATAATTATTCACTCTTGCATATCCTAGCCTGGTGGGACCCATGCCTTTATATAGTTGGGGGGAGGGAAATGTAAAATGTTTGTGTTCAAATCAATTTCAAATCACATGTAATTTCAAAAGTTCATTGAGATGATTGGAAATAATTGAATAGTTAATATCACATGTTGGTGACTTGTCCTTCTGCGATTGCGTCATTATGAAGTTAAGGACATTCAAAGTAGTTACTCATTTTTTTAATAATGATTTACAACATGTTCAGGTGACAGACTCGTACACAAGCAGAAATTATGAAATTTGATGCAAGAAGGATATTATGAGATATTGTGCATTAAACTCTCCAAGTACACGTCATTTTTCTGAAATAACTAGGGCCAGTGCCATAATATTATAAAATTTGATTCACCAAGCTCTGAAACATCATGGTTTTTCCACAATTTAGCTAGAATTAACCATGGTGGAGGTCTGCAGAGGAACAAGCCTATTGATCATCGAGTTCTTTTGGGAGATGCAGTCAGTAGTGAAATGTTTAGAAGAAGGGGATGGTTGGATTATTGTCTTAGGTTAAAAGAATTTGATGAAGAGGTTGCTCTTCAATTCATGAGCATCTTAAAGGATGACATTACAGTGGTTAAAGGTATGAGAATTGAGTTCTCAGATGAGGTGGTAGCCGAGGTCATTAGGTTGCCCTAGGAAGGCAAAAATTGGGAGAAAGAGTTTGACCTAAAGACAACTAGGGCACAATTCAATATACATCAGGTTCCCCCACCAGACATTGATAAGAAACAAGGTACTTCTAGATTATTCTTGCCAATGGAGTTTATTTAACCAATCATGTTTATCATCCAATAATTCATGTGCAAGGGATGTTACACATACTTGCATGCCCTACATTTCAAAATGTTGGCTCACCTATGACATGATTATAGACAACTAAACCTTCCAAATTTCTTGTTCAACGTTGTTAAGAAGCAATCTTCTCTAGTATAGTTAGGAAAAGATCAATTTGTCTCTCACCATTGCTTAGTAAAATTAATCATAGAAAGGGAATTGAATAAGCAAGCAATTGGGTCATGGGAGCAGTTCTTACAATTAAAAGAGGTAGAGCCTAGGTTGGTCGGCCCTAGAGGCCAGGGTGTTGGATGAAGGGAAAGAACATCTACTGGTTTCTGTAAAGTTGTTCCCAGAGTTGAAAATGCTCCTGAAGCCTCTCCCTCTAGTCCCAGACCAACCAAGAAGAGGATTTACAAAGATGAACCCTCCATTTTTAACAAAAAGAGAAGCAAAAATGTAGAAATTACTAGTGCTCTTAAGGCCCCATCGCCTGCTAAGAATAGGTCTCCCACTAAGAAAGACAAAGGTAAAAATTTGGAACCTAAAGCAAAAGGGTTAGAAAAATAACTAGATGAGGACAGTAACCTTAATGAACCCCTGCACTCTCAAGAGGAGGAAAATCTAAAAAAACCTCTTGAAGCTCCTATGGTGGAAATACCTGTAAACAAGAGGAAATGAAAGATTCCTCCATGCTTGTCAACACCACCCATGAGGCAAAGTGCGAGACTCTATGAGAGTAGGGTTCCTAAAGCCTCTATTCCCATAGTTACCCCTGAAATTTTTTAATGTAAAAAGGAGTCCTCTCTGGAGGAAAAATTGCAGCAAACTCAAGCTGGTGAAAATGAGAGCAAAACCCAGAATCTACAACTAGAACCTGATTGTAGTGTTGATTATGTGCTTATTGATAGTGATAAGGAGTTTGGTGAGTTTAAAATATTTGAGGAGTTTGAAGAAAACCCTGATATGTAAAATATTAGTGGAAATTTTGAAAAACTCCCTTTGGAGAATTACCCAAAATTTAAACTTGAAATTGTTAAAGTACTAGAAAAACTAGATCAAGAAGGGTTAGACACATTAGCTGCAGCAACCACTGAATCTAGTAGGAAAGAAAATTTGGAGACAATAGTTGTCATAAGAAAAGGAGAGTTCTCCACATCATAGAGTGTTAAACAAACTCCCCATTTGGCACCTAAATGGATAGACCTCTTTAATCAGGAGCCATTGCCACCACCCGATCTGTCTACACCTTTGTCTGCAAGAATTAATTTGTTTCAATAGCTATTATGGGAGAGAGCTCAAGGGAAATTGGATAAAGAAAAATTAAAGCATGTTATTAATGAGCAGAGTTACTAGTTGAAACAAAGTGCAGATCAAAATGAAGTCCTGAAAAGAAAAATTGAGTAGATCACATAATTGATTCATGAGTTAATGGAATATAGGTCGCCATCGCTAATATATGCTTTATTTCTTAAAGAACAATTTGCAAATTATAAATTTACTAAAACTTTGGAAGTCTTGATCCCTCTATCTCCACCCCACATGAGTTTTATGATGCATTTCAATATGTTCCCATGGCTTTGAAAAAATTATTGTGTGAGTTGTATCTTCATAACCTAGTCGTGCCTAATGACACTGAGTGGAGCCTGGTCTTGTATGTAGGAGATGTGTAGTTAAGAGAAATAATGTCATGGATACATAATGAAATAAGCATAGACCATCAAGCTACACCCTATAGGGAGAATGAAATGACAACACCCTTGTTCATGAGACCGAAAGTTCAACATTCTAGACACGTATATCTGGATTAGATTTCTATTTTGGGCAATCCTGCAAAACTTGGAAATGTGAGTACAGTCAAAGAACAAACCTTTATAGACTAGGAACAACAATTATCTCATAATGTTCAGACAATAATTGTTGCCTCAAGGCAACGACGGGTTAGAATGCCACATGATCTGAAAATAAGAGAACCCTATTCTCCACTAAACTTGACTCTTGCTATAATTAGGATTCCTTGGTATTTTGAATTGGGGAGAAATCAGTGCAAACATTGGTTACCATTAAGATATCAGCCCTCAGTTCTCCTGTAACCACTACTAGCAGCAAATGACAATGCAAAAGATGATGACATGACTGCTGAAGTTCAGCATTGGAAGAGGCTCAAGACAAATTATGGTTACTTCGATTATGTGGAGAATGAGCCAAGCGAAAAGACACCTAGTGATTAGAGAGTGTGGGCTCGGATCAAGAACTTCAAATTTATTGGGGACCAACAATAGATCAGTTGGGGGGAATGATGAGCCTCTAAAAGGCCATTATTTTGAGAACCTTTTATCTTGTTTTTAGACAATTATCTTGCAGAAACATTTTATGACTATGGTTTAAGCAAAGGAACTTATGTTTTATGAATATATTATCTATATGTTAAGACATGAAGATTGAAGTATAGATAGTTTGTATATGTTGTGCTTGCTTGAATCTATGGACTTCTATGGTTTGATGAGGGAATATTACATGTTGATAAATGTTTCCTCATCCATGCTATGTTTGGGTAGATTCCCTCTCGTAGCCATAGGATTTGCAAAGAGTGACAGTTTGAACATTATACCTTATCTACATTGATGATGAAATGAATATATATGTATGTGGAAGTTGTTGCGTTCAATGTTTTGTAGGTACTTGTTGTGCATATTCAAAGTCATCATTTCAATGCTAAGTCAAAGCCGACCAAATTGATGAATCACTGCAACAAGCAGATTATTGTGTGATTTCTACTATGGCAGCACATGAATATAACTTCCTCGACCTGCTATTTCTTGGAGGAGTTAAATTGCAGTTAATGATATTTCTATTGTAGATTTTATGATTTGTAATTGATCCTCGTTGATGAAGTGGTCATAGTAGGAAGTTGTTATAGCTTTCCTTCTATCTTGATTAGATTTCATTTCCTTGTTTGTTTCTTTGCAAAGTAGAATTCTATTATTCTTGCAACCATTGATTACAGAATCATTGAACTTTTCCTACAACATAGGTGCATAGATAGATTTATTGTTGCAGCATTACTCTAAGTTTAAGATAAGATGTTTCAGTTCCTAGCTTAGTTTCCTTCAACATTCCTTTTTTGTTTTAGTTGTAATGACTTAAAGAGGAATCAAAGCACATACTTTGCAATCACCCTCTCAAAAGCTTATGCTCCCAAGTTGACAAAATAAAATCAAGTCAATGTGATATTCTTAGGAAAACACATGATTCTATCTAATTATGGAGTCAATGTGAAAGTATGTCCAATCCTTTGTTACTGAGGTATTTAGCTGACCAACCACTTGCATCCTATACATTTAATCTAAGAATTTTTAGGTTTACTAGTCTTTATTTGAGTAGTGTGCCCTAGGTTTAGTGTCGAATCCAACGTTCTAATACCATACATAACAAATGAATTTTCATAACAAAATAAAGAACTAATATCTGGTTTCACATAGAAATGGAAGAGTTTTCTTCAACCAAATTTTAAAACAAAACATTCATAAATCCTTTTCATTGGACATTAACTGAT
Organism: Cupressus sempervirens; assembly: GCA_028749045.1. NCBI lineage: Eukaryota > Viridiplantae > Streptophyta > Pinopsida > Cupressales > Cupressaceae > Cupressus > Cupressus sempervirens. The sequence goes on from CM053788.1 coordinate 116,772,849, forward strand.
TTAACTACTAGCAATTAACTAAAGTAACTAAAATAACTAAAATAATGATTAACTGAGGTAGCTAAAATAACAATTAATCAAAGCAACTGAAATAACAATTAACTAAAGTAACTGAAATAATGATTTCCTATCTTCAATTGCATATTGTAAATAAAAATACATGATCATTTACAAGAGGAATATAAATGCATATCAAGTAAGGAAGGAAGAAACATACAAGAAGTAACTAGCAAGTCTTTAACTGGTTGTGCAAGCCTCGACTTTCAGTAAGAGGAGAAGCCTTGACTTAGGCTTAACCTCCCAACCTCGAATCATATTTTATCCCCACACAATCTTTTGAAAAGAAAGGGCCTCCCTACCCTAGGATCGAGCTTGGTGTACTACTAGTCCAACCACCTAAGCATTTTTGGTGTTTAGAATGTCCGTAGAGTTATGAACAAACATGTCTGAATAACTAGCACTACCAACATCAAGTGATCTTATGAAGGAAAACATGCCCTTTAACAACCTTGGCCAAGGTTTTTGGATGGGTTCTATTACCCGATCACCACCACTCAACTTGACAATAGGAGAACAATAAGTATGAACACGCATGAGTTATTAAATGATTTCCCTTTTTAAAAATAATATGTTATTGTTATATCATTTCTGATTTTGTTTTCCATGTTATTGTAGATTCCTTTATCACCTCTTCACCTCTTCCTTGGCCATTCAACTAGGTGAATCCCAAGTGTTTGAATCTCAGAGTAAACCAACTCAATCTACTAATCCTCAACTATTGTATGATTAATTACATATTCAATGTATCTTAGCTTCAATGGCTTGAGGAAATAATCCTAAGACTTGCAAAAGTACAATTCAGTTCTAACTTACAACAACAAAAGAAAGATTTTTGAGCTCAACATGAAAATTTGTCTTTACTCAATATGGGAAGATTAGTCTCTTTGATATTACAGTGTAAACTTCTCATGGACGTACTTCCTTCTACTAAAATTTATAATGCAAAAATTAAGGCCCCGTTTGGTTTCAAGAATTGACAAATGCAACATTCATCTATGCTAGAATAAGCTCTCTTCTGGTATTCATGCATTCTTAAAATAAGTTCTGGAATATCACTTGGACCTATTTAGTTGACCTGGAAGAGAAGTCGAAATATGCATATTCTATGTTTGGTTGCAACAATTGAAATAGGATTTGGAATAAGTTTTATTTTAAAGTTTTAATAATTATTTTTTTAGTTTGGTAATATTTGAAATAAACAAGATTTTTAATTTACAAAAACTCATTTTTAATTATTTAAAAAAAAACCTAATTATTTTAATTAGCCTTTATTTTATTTTTAAAATTGTTTTTTAAGTGAATGATATACCACAACCTTTGAAATTCAAATGACATATTATATTGTATATTATAAATTTAATTCTAAATTAAATCAAATTATTTTAATGAGTATAAGATCAAAACTAAAATCATTTTGTTTTTAAATATATGAAAGAAAATAAAAAATACAAAATAAGTCAAGATCATTTTTTTGATATTTAAAAGATCGGTCACCATAGTTTTAATTATAAGACTAAACACAAGATTTATTTGTAAAGATAATTTTATGAAAGTTTAGAAAAGATATCAAATCTGATATTAGTATTTTTTGTCATTTAAAAAAAAACCCATATTAAACGTTAAATGTTGACCTAGTTTATATCTTATGATGAATGAACAAAATAGTCCAAAAATGCATTTGAGTGGAAAAATACAATCAAATGACAAAGTCACGAGCCCAATAACCCATCAAATTGGGTTTATTAAAAACTGGAATAAGAATAAGTTATTCTTATTCCATCTTTTTAAAGGAATTTCGCTATGCTCATTTTGGGGTCAAATTAGGATAAGAAAATTCTAATTCCAATTTTGTGTTTTGCAAACAAACATCAAATTGACGAATGCGGATATTTAGATTTTCCTGTTTTCGTCTAATTCTCACAACCAAATAGGGCCTAAAAGGATGAAGATATATCACTTAGAAAAGATGTGACCACTTAACTTGGTCTAACATAATAATAAAATGTGAGCCTTGGCTTGATATTTAATAGTCGGCTTCCTGAAAAAAACAATCCATATGCAATATCACAATGGGTCCGATTTTCACCTTCACTGAGGGTGTAATGTGGAAAGAAAATGCAGGAGTAAAATTGTGTGGAGGCAAAATACATATCCGACTTCTCTTGGCTTCCAAATATATGTAAAGGCATTTGATTTCTCAAGGCTTCCAAGAAGACTTAACTCTTAAAGAAATGTTTTGACTTCTTGGATGCTGATATAATATGCCAAGTGTGCATTTCAGTTTCAAGTAAAGAATTGAATAAATAAGGAAAATAATTTGAAGGATATGAATCAAGGATAAATTATAATATATTTATCTACTTGCATGTAGATGTATTTATAGGATTGGCATCATATTATATGTTTTTATCCAAGGTTGTATCTTTTATTAAGCATATCTAAATACATGCTTTATTTAGAAGATTATTTTATCTTCTTGTACATGTATTTAAATGTACATATTAGATAGAATCTTGTATAAAAATTATATTATGGTGTCACCTTTATTTCTATATCTATGTGCACGTACATAAATATGTGTTACAATGAAATGATGGAAATGTCAACCATAAGCTGTTAAAGGTATGTACTTTAATTAAGTTAAAATCATTAATTTTTTTAATGTTTATCTAATAGCTCATGCGTATCCAAATGATTGTACCCTGGTCTACAAGTTGCTAGGTCCTTACTAAGATAGTTAGAGTTAGAGATCATACCTATCAACTAGATAAGTGGACTAAGATAGTACCCCATTTTGTTGATCCCATTTAGCAATGCTTCTCCCCTTTATCTTCTCTTGCAATCACCCATGTAACATTTAATGATAATAAAAAGTTCCATGATAAATCCATATTAATATTTAACATAGATATTAGCAAAGAATTTAATTATTAACCATAATTCCAAAACCAAGCAACTGCTAACTACTATCATCATCATATGACAAATAATGAATAACGACCATCATCATTAAATAGTTAAGAAAATAATGAATACAATGGATATATTTAGCTACCCTTTTCACATGATTATGAAAGAAAATCCATTCAATTCAACAGCTATAATAAATTGAAATTAGGTCAAATTTTGGGATGTAACATTTTTCTACAATAATCTCCAAAAATCCTTAATGAGGCCCAATTAAAACTATGGTTCTAGATACCCTTTTTCGAGATCCTTGATATTTTAATGAGGCCCAAATAAAACTATGGTTCTAGTCTTCAATTCATCTGTACACCTCATTTCCCCATATACCCCTATTTTCAAGGGTTTCAAGGGTTTGTAAACAATTTTCCTTTGCAAGTGATCAAATGACATTCAAATGGTCTTGACTTCCAATGAAATCCTGAATCGAGGACAATAATTCAATGATATACATATTCCCACTCTTTATTGGCATAAAGCAATTTATTCATTCTTTTATCTAACCTCTCAACTGGTTCAAGCACCTAGCTAGGTACAACAAACTCGCCTAGGGATTTATCTTAAAAAAACCAACTCAAAATGAACCTAAAAGACATATTTCTAATGTATGTATAGTTCTATACTTGATTCCAAGTGCCCATGGTGATTCAACCATTAGAATTCAAGTAAAGGCCATTTCTTGCTAAACTACCTTGTATAGGACATTGAGCAAGTCACTATGAAGAAATTTGCCAAACACCTATCAAAGATAAAAATTAAAAAAATCTTTAAAATCAAATGGTAGATTGAGAAAGTAGAAAGAAATTTCTATCTAACCATGCAAAAATTATTTCCAAGTCAATCCATTGGCATGTGGATACTTGGCTTGCAAACAGATTGAGAATAAAAACTCTACTATAATTGATTGCTTCAAACAGTACTTGACCATACAATCCACCTCCAACCCCTCACAAAGGCCTAACATGAGATTAAATAGCTTTGGTGCATATGTGGAAACCATTGATATGACCCTCCAACCAACTTTTGGAAAGTTTCTCTTGTCTTGACAACTTTGCAAAGTTGTCATGAGCAACTTTTACAAATTCTGCATTCCAATTCACTCTAGACTCAAATTCACTTCCAATGATCCAAATTTGGTTAAAATAAACCATTGAATGTATTTTCACTCATTTTGGATTCAAATTCATTATTTTACCACCTTTGACCTATCTAGACAACTTGTGCAATTATAAACTTACATTGACAACTCATTGAGGAACCCTATGCCAATGACCTATTGAAATACTAAACAACCGAAAAACACACCCTTAAGACTGTGAACCATCCCTTATTCACTTGCAATCTGGCCAAGATGACTACAAGCCAAAATTACACTAGAGTTTGACCAAGTCTCTAGGTACTCCTATGCCAATTTTCTTTATGCATAAGATACTCTTACCCAACCACCACTAATCATTTTAGAAGAAATTATTGTTGATGGAACCAAGTATTTGACAGTTATTGGAGAGCCTTGTACTCCTATGATTGATGAAGAAGAAATCATAAGTAAAATCGTGTTGATATTGGATGTCTTTATGCTCAATTATATTGATGAATTGTCAATGAATGATAGAATTGACATTGGAGTAAAATACCATATCCAAGAGAAAGGAGGTGAAACATTAAGAAATATTTTCTATGATTACATGCAAATATAAAATGAAGCTTTTCAAATGAATTAGTGAACCAAGATGATGTAAATATCAATGAACATTTCATAATTACTATAGTTTTCATGAAAGCAAAATATCAACTTCAATCTAAAGAAGATAAAATATCCAATTTTCACTCTTCTTCGTGTATGCAACCTAAATAGGAAGTGTTTAAGTTCATTGGTGGATGATACAATGTAGAAGGATTGAGAAAGAAGATAGTTTCCTGCCCAATTTTTGGATATTTCCATTTTGAACATATATTTAACATCTTTATAAAGTTGATTACCAATGTTAAGACTTGATAAAGGAGACATATAAATTAAATTCCTATGATAAGTGTGAACATGTTTTTACAAGTGATACCAAAGAAGGTGAAATTCAAAAGCCAAATTTGACATAAGCACTATTATAATCATTTTCATGTTTCTAAACATATCAAGTTTGTCTAATTCATGTATTGATTCCTTCCAAACCAAACAATGAATTGTGGAAGATATTGGTGTACTTAAAAGGGCTTGAAACCAATAGTGTTGAAGGTGATAAAAATAGCCACTAGGTTCACTGATCAATGATTCATTTCATTTCATGTATGTTAGATTGATCAAATTACTAATCTCACAAGCATTACAAAGGTGTACAACTCCTTTTCAACAGATAAACTATTTCTCTAAATTAGTGAATGGATTCATCTGATTTTCTTGAAGCCCTCTGAGGTAGGGGTACTTGCTCTATATATATTATAGTTAGACGTTTTTGTTGAGGATTCCATTTTTTGTCTATGTTCGGTCTCTCTAGTAAGTCTCTTTTTGTGTCTCCTTTTCAACTCTAATGCCTTGTAGATAAAGCACTAATTTTTTTGTAGAGTTTTGGGTCCACCTTTTCCTCCCCCACATTCCTTGTTCCTAGTTAGAGGCATGCGTTGGCCTCACTTTCAAACTACCATTTTTTGGATTTTGGTCACCTCATCTCTTGTATTTTTTGGTCAAAATATTAACTTTAGAGACACTCCCTGTCACAAGTTGTGATAAAATATCCCAGAGATCAAAATTTGAGTCAAAATAAATTCACTTCTTAAAATATAAATGTTGTGCAATTCAAGATCACAACTCACAACTAGTTGTAATTTTGAAAAGTCAAATATTACAAGGTGTGTAGCAAAATTGAAAATCATAACTCATAAAGAGCTTATGAGTTATGAAAAGTGAATAGATCGTGTCATGAAAGGAGACATGTGAATGTATAAAGTCATTTTGGAAATGGTAAAAGAAAACCTTTGTGAAATTGAAAATCATAACTCATAACCAAATTATGACTTATGAAAAGCGAATGTTGAATAGTTTGAAAAGTGAAGGGTGTAGGTGGAAGGCGAGTTATGAATGGTAAAAATTAATTGTGGACCATATCAGTAATGCATGGTAGAAATTAATATAGGTGAAAAACCTATGCATGAATGATAAACCTATGGGCAAAAGAAATAATTTTAAAAAGATAACTACTTCAACTAAGTTAATTGATAAAAATGGTAATTTTAAAAAAATTTAGCATCGCTTCATCATTTCTTAGCATGGAACACAATGCTAGAAATATGATAGAAAGAATTTCAATGGTTGAAACATGTGTAAACTCTTCAAAATATGGCAACCCTAGAGAAAAATGTCATCTACAAGCTTAAGAAGGAGTTAACAAAAGACTCAAAACTATTTCAACTCGATATTTTGGACTATGATGAAATGGTTGTTGCAATCAATGACTATGAGAGAGTCTTCCATCTAGCATTTCCCTATAAATTTGAGAAATCAAAGACCCCTAGGCATAACTATTGGATTCAACAATTACAGAGTATTTTGAACACTCTTGAAGCATACCAAATAACCAATGTAAAATGTGTTATTTTAACATCCTCAATTTCTTCACTATTTCTATATTCTACCTAGCCTCCCAACCCTATAATTGATGAAAAATATGTCCAACCCCACAAAATGAACATGGTGGTTTTTCATCTTTCCACTTGCTTGAGACCATTGACAATGCACCTACATTCTTTAAAAAATGCCTCAAGCTCCCTATGTTTTATGGAATGTAATGACTGAGATCTACAAAATAGGTGTGTTAAAATAAATTCAAAAATATTCCAAGAAAACACAATACATAGAGGAATGGGCCAGTTTCCTTAATATCAAGGAGATAAAGATAAATATGCCTGAAGTATGTTCATTCATCAAATTATTTAAAACGTCTGGATTGTTTGACAACATGATTCTATCTGTAGATGCAAGGCCAAATTTATAGATATAATCAAAATCTCTATTAGAGTTGTAGCCTTGTAATAGGGTATGGACATTATTCAAGGTATCAAGGAAAAGTAAGATTTATTTGATATTTTGACAAGAATCATTCTAGGGAAATATAGGATGCATGTATAATGTGGAACCGTGACAAACAATATGTTGTCATAGAAATTCTTGAAGGAGAGATCATCACAAGGGTTAAATTGGGATTGTTTGAATTTAAATATGCTTAGTGTTAAAATTGAAAGGAATCTCTCATGAACTTTAGAAGGAATAAATCATTCCCTAGGACATGTAATCAAATAGTATGGAAACTCAAACAAAGCATGTGCACTTAACATGTTGAAAGTTGAAGTGCACAAAGCATCACACATGAAATTATTTGACATAATGCCTCAACAAACAATCATTTCATGGAGTGAAATGAAATGATTTCTAGAGTAGAAAAATGGAAATGTTGAAAAGGCTTTGGGATTTCATAAGGAAATGTAAAACTGAGAGTGGGAGATTCATAATATTATATGAAATAGGTTGTTGACATCCATCAAAAACATATTGGTAAGGATATTCTTTTGTTAGATTTTATGGTTTCAAATACTTGTTGTATTTGACATAAGAAATATACTATGTATTCATGACTATCTTTGAAAGTTGAATTCAAATTACATGATTGACTAAATTATTTTCGTGTTATAGGAGCCCTTTTTTTTAGAGAGTTCTCCATATTGCAATTTTTCGATTAGATTCATGTTAAACAAGGGGGTTATTTTCTTATTCGTAGGTTACATTATTCTAACACATATTCTTGGGTTATATTATTTGGACACATTTCAAAATTGTAATACATGATATGGTTATTTTAAAAAATAATTATATTTTTTATTTACTTTATAAACACAATACATCCATTACAAATAATAAAGACAATTATATGAGAATTATTGACAAAATAATTGTCTTTTTGATAGGTAACCGGGTGAAGCCAAGATTATTTATTATTCATTTATTATTATTATTAAGATTAATTATTATTATGTTTTAATCTTGAGTAGATTTGAACCCAAGACCTCCCCGATGAGCAGCTAGTAATTTACCGATGCATTATAGGCTCTTAACTGTTGAAAAATTAAATATTAAGGTAAAACCAAATTATAAAAAAATGTAGTCCACTTCAATGTATTGGTTTCAATAGAAAAATATATATCTAATTTTTAAAAACAATAATATATTTTTAAAACATATATGCTTGACTTCTAATTAATACAAATTTAAAAATAAATAGAATTAGATTTTCAATTAATAGACAAGCTACCTATTATAGTAATTGTCACCTATTATCTAATATATATATATATATTTTTTTTTAATGTAATTTTTAGTGAAAAAATAAAAAGGAATAGTGCAATGAGCTCTGCTAGGGTTTGTACGGTCTGCATCTGAGCTCTTTCTGCATTACTGTCTGTCATTCTACATTTAGTGCAGGATTTTATTTTAGCTTATAATGGCCTTAGCCCTCTCTGGCCCAGTAGTTACTACTGGTGTTGGAGTTGTTGTTGCATGTGATAATGGCCCCACCAAGCAAACACTCGCACAAATTTGTGCCCAAGGTATTTCACGAGGTAATTCCTCTCTTGACTTGGTTCTAAATATTTCTACTTTTGAATTTGCTTGCCAATGGCTAGAAACCCAAACCCTTATTAGGTATTTTGTGGGTTGCACTCCATTTGAAAGCACACTACGTGAATAGGTATCCAAAGCCTGGTCCCCCCAAAGGATTCACCTTGAAGGGATTCAAAACCTTACCAAGGGTTTTTTCTTGTTTTGTTTTGGTAACCCCTCCCAGGCTAAGAGCATTTTCAGCCATGGGTCATAGATAGTTCACTTGTCTCCGCTCATTTTCCAAAGATGGTCTCGAGACTTCTGTGTCTCAGATGACCGCAAACTTAGGGTTCCAGTTTGGGTAGAGTTCCCTGGGTTGCCCATCCCTTGTTGGTCTTTTCTCACTAAAATTCCCCAAATTGTGGGCAACATCATTTGCGTGGAACTGAACAAATTGTTTAATGCCCATTCTTAGCAGAGGGTCTGTGTTGAGGTCAACCTTTCTAGGGACCTTAAAGAGATTGTGGAAATTTAGATTGGTGCTACCACCTTTTCTCAAAAGGTTCTTTACTTTAATCTCTTGAATACTTGTTTTTACTATCAATCTACAAGTCACAAGATCAAGGATTGCCCTCTTCTTGAGCATAATCGCTCTCCGATGCAGGAACCCAAGTCGGCTCTAGCTATTAAAAAAGATGAGTGGACAATGATTGTCAAGAAAAGGCAAGGGTACTGCTAAGCCAAACCCTGTTTCTCAAGAACCTAGTTGTCCCAGTTTTAATGTGGCTCCTCTTGTGTGCTCGACACCAGAGGATCCTCTGGTTATGACGTTGTTGCCCATTTCAAACCCTGCATCGCAGGGGACAACTAAGTCAGAGGTATGAGCTACCTAGGTTTGGGCACCTCATGTAGCTTCTATGATTTCTTCTTCATCTCCCCATCACTCTCACAGGGTTGAAGGCAATAAGCAAAGAGCCATCACTTTGGGTGACTCTTTGTTTGAACCCTCCCCTTTCTTGCATAACAATTTTTCCTTACTTGAGGACGAGGAGAATATGCAAGATGGTTTATGATGAATTTTCTCTCATGGAATGTGTGGGGGCCAATAGACCTCCCTAGAAAGTATTTAGTTCATGATACCAAGTGTAGGCTTCGCAATATTGATGTTTTGTATTTGCAAGAAGTTAAAGTCTTTGGGTTCCTTCTCAATTCAGCTTGTCGTGTGATATGGTTGGATGGTGTTAGTTTTGTTTCTCAGCATGAAGTTGGTTGAAGTGGTGTAGTCACTCTCCTCTCCCCTCGGCTTTCTCCTTTTTTTATTTTCCATGGTTCTAACCCCATGCAGAGAGTAGGTTTTGTTGTCTTTTCAAAATCATTCTTTTCGCATTGTCAATATCTATGCACCTAATGATGCAATTGAGTGCTCACACTTGTGGAGGTGGCTAGTTAATTCTTTGCCACCTGCCACTTGGTTATTTTGCAAGGATTTTAATATGGTTGAGTTGGCTATTGATAAAGTGGGCCTTCTACCTTTTTGATGGTCACCTAGTGAGCAAGAAGCCTAGTTCTCCATGCAAAACAAGTTGGGTCTTTTTTATCCCAATGTTCATCACTGCCAGACTAATGGCATCTAGTACACATGGTCCAACTTTCAAGAGGGAGCTGACAAAGTCCTTAAAAGGTTGGACCATGATATGATTTTTTCTCAATCTTTTTTTTCTTTTTCTCACACAAGTCTGCTACCTGTCACTCCACTCCCTAACGTGACTCTTTTGGACCATTTTCCCATCCACTTCTCTATTACCTAGCATTCTGCCCCTCGTAATTGTAAAACTCAATTTTACGTTAATATTTTCTATGTTATCCCATCTGCTCATTACCACCCACATTTTACAAACTTGGAACCTTGAACCTAGGCCCACTCATCCTCTGGGTGGATCCAGTGGTGGAATGACGCCATCACCCGTATTGCAAGGTTTCTTCGCATTTATGGGAGGCAATTGGCCATGTGCCACAAGAGATCCTATGAGGCCACTATCAAAGATCTATATACGACCATTAAAGCTCTTTCCATGAATTTTTTTGATATGGATCTCCAAGTTTGACTTGCCAACCTTCACCATCAGAAACAAGTTGTAGACAATTATGTTCCCTAGGGAGCTCAACTCAAAGCCTGCCTTCACTGGCTAGAGGTTGGTGATCAAGCTTCCAAGGAATTCTTTAATGCATTGAGGGCACACCACTTTGTGTTGGGGATCAAGCACATTCGGGAGGGTTAGCATACCCTCTGTGAGCTTCCTGATATTCTTCAAGCCTTTGTTCCCCACTATGAAATTTTTTTCACAGCTCAGGGTCCCTCGGTGACCAAGGACCAAGCCTTGCAGGCTTGTTTGGCTATCATGCCTAAAAAACTTGCTCCAGAACAATATGCATTCTATGAGTAGAAGCTCATTCTGGAGGACCTTAAGGAAGTTGTCTTCTCTATGGCAGATGATAAGGCCCCTTATTGTGACAGCTTCCCTTGTGAATTTTATAAAGCATTTTGGGATGAGATTGGTCTAGACTTGCATAAGGTTTATATTGAGGCATACAATTCCTATTCTTTGGGTAATCTTATTAACAAAGGGAATATTAAGTTCATACCTAAGGTGGGTGACCCTAAAGACATCTACAATTAGAGGCCTATCACATTGTTGAATGTTTCCTATAAGATCATTACCAAGGCTCTCTTGCTCAAAATCTTTCATCTTCTTCCTTAGATCATTTGCCCTGAGAAAATGAGTTTTATCAAGTCCCGTTATATCTTGGAAAATATGATTTTTGTGTGGGAAGGGATGGAATGGGCTCATCATTCAGGCAACAGGCTATCTTCCTTAAAATTGATTTTGCCAAAGCTTATGACAGGATTGAGTGGCCTTTCATTCTGGCCATGCTTCAAGCTCTTGGGTTTGGCCCTACCATTTTGTAGTAAATCCAAATGCTCTTTGGATATGCCTCTACTTGCATCTCTATTAATGGCTTTCAATCTCAAGCATTTGGGATTTATCATTCAATTTGCCAAGGCTGCCTGCTAGTACCCTCATTATATGTTTTGGCAATAGAAGGCTTTGGGTATTTTCTCGTAAATGTCATCTCCCAAAGAAGGGTCCAAGGTATTTCCCTTCTAGATTCCCTTGATTAGCTTGTGAATGGTCATTTTGTAGATGACTCTTTCCTCACTCTCATTGAGGATGAAGAGAATATTGCCTCTGCTTTGCAATGTCTTGACACATTCTATCTTACTTCAAGGTCTACCATTTAGTGGCACAAAACCCTTTGTTATAGATAGTCTTACCTTCTTTGTGTTTCTTGGCTTGAGAAATACCAATGCAAATAGGTTCAACATGGGTTTCATTTTTTGGGTATCCCCTTCACCCTCCAAGCCTCAGTTGTTGAGCTCTAGAATGTGGTTCTTGCCAAAATAGAGAAGAAGTTGGAGTATTGGATCACCAAACCTCTTTCACTAGCACGCAAATTCTAAATTTGTTCCAAAGTGTTGGCCACCACCCATGTTTATTATTCTTCCTATTGGGCTCTGTCAAAGGCCTTGTACCTCAAACTTGAACACCTTTTACGTGACTTCCTTTGGGTGTCAGACACTTCTCACCAGGGCATTCATAGAGTTGCCTAGGATTTCTGTTGTCTTCTGAAGGAGTCTAGTGGCCTTGACTTGTTGTCCACCTAGAAGTAAGGTATTGCTTTATGTGCCAAATGAGTGATTCGAGCTCTTTCTGGCAATCAAGTGTGGAAGATTCTGTTAAGGCATTGCATTTCTTTAGGCTTTTTGGTTCACCGGTAAGCCTGGAAGGGGATTGGGTTTCAAACCCTTCTAATTACTGCTAAACCTATTCGAATTCAGGGTACTTTTGTTGCCAAGAGTATTTGGAAAGCCTGGGAAGCAGTTAAGCCCTAGCTTCATTGGGTTGGCAATGGATTTAGAGATGGGATTTCCTTGAACCAATATAATCTTTGGTGGTCACGTTTATTTGCTATTGAAGGTGTTCCCTAGGCTAAGGTGTACAACACTAGTGCTCTGCATTTTTTTAATGCAACATAAGGATCCCTAAAGATCTTTTCTCTAGAGTTACTATGAGCTTTCTATCATGGGAAGACATGAGAGTACAATTTCAACTCACTTGTTCAGATTGACAGACTTTTGATCTTCTAGTTTTTATGGTGCCTTCACATTTGTTACACAAAGTGAGCATTCAATCTTCTCGCCCTTGGTGGAAAGATTGGAAGTGGTATCTAAACACTTTGGTAACTAGCTATAAACCTAGGTTGGGTTACTGATGGCTGGTTCCTCACCTTCCCATGGTTGATGTACTCAACCAACATTGGCATTTGCATTCCTTGCATCACACTTGGAGTCATAGGCTCTCCACTATGTGGCATGCCACTACTGAACCCAAAATTGCACATTTTGCCTGGTGTATTCTTTTCCAAGGCTTTCCTTTGGGCTCCCGGCTATGGCATCTAGGAGTTCCTAACCCACATTGCCCTTTTTGTGGTCAATCAGAGTCCTTTTTGCAAATTTTTGGTTCTATAGATGGGCTCAGTGTTAGTAGCGATGGATCCATGATCTCTTTCGCCCCTTCTACCCAAAACCTTTTTCTTGGCATATGGTTCTTCTGGGTGATAATACCTTGATTCCCTTCAAATATTCCTAGATATGGCATGCTTTCATATTGGAGATCTTATTTACCATTTGGAAAGATCACAATGCAGTCATTTATGCTCACAACACACTTGGCATTATTGTGGCTATGTACTCAAAATCGTGTATTTATAAAAATGTCATGTTGCAGATTCAAGTACAAATGGATAAAGTGGCTTTGGAGGTGGCACACTTATAGGATCTTTTGGCTCATTGGGGAAATGCCCCATGTATGGTTGCTCGTGTTCCATCAAATTTGGCCTCCGACAACCGTACCCCTCCTTGTGGTCATTGTCGAGGATGTAGCAGTTCCGCTCGCCACTCACACACACCTCGCTCTTAATAGCACCACTCTCCCAACGGTGGTGCTTTGGTTAGTGCAGCATTTTTGGAGGTTCTGGTGATCGGCACCACTCGGCCCCATCTCCCTGGAGGTCTAGTTTGGGGTGGTCCCTAATGGCTCCCCCTACTGCTCTTGCTACTGGTTGGTCCTCTACTCACTCGGACCCCAAGTGGGTGTTTCCCCAATTGGACTTAGCCATTTCTCCTCCCAGACCTAAGGGAGAGAAAGATATAGATAATGTTGTTGCTGCTAATGATGGTTGGGCTCCCCTTGAGCCATCTACTCACCCCACTTTTGGGTGTGGCTTTGATGATAAGGATCCTCCTTCCTCGGCTGGTATTGCACTGGCAGAATGAGGATTTCTTTGTTTTCTAAAGTTTTTTGATGAATAGTTGATTTTCAGCCAGTGGCTGTATGGACTCACGGGGTGATCCTGTATCCCTCAGTCCCTTTTTTTGTGAATATTTAACTTTATTGTATTTTTTTAATATAAGGAAGGGACTACTCATAAAAAATAAAAATAAAAGATTGCAAATATTTTTTTATTTTTTATTTTTTTTCCAAAGGTAATGATTTGTATCACTAGTTACATTATTTTAAAACTCACAAAAATTTATTTGATGTAATGGATAAAATGTAATAAAGACTAACAACTTATTCTTATGATATAATTATTTATTAGAATAATATTTAAATAAAATTAAAATATATTTATTAATTTTTTTATAAAAAATTGTAACTTATATTTAGTAAGTTCAATACAAATATAATTAACTATAATGACAAGTATGCACCACTATATGACACTTGTTAACAAATTATGAATCACAAGGCTCAACACACAAACTATTTGATAAAATTGCCTTGGAAAGATGACGTTTTGGGAATTTAATTGAAATGGTTCCAAATGTGTGAAACATACCCCATAAAAAATGTGCATAAAAGATATTACATTTAATGATTTGTTGAAAATGTTTTAAAATATGTAAAGTAATTATAATGGACAATTATAAAGCCAAATTTGACAACCTTCTCTTCCATCCTATTGCCAAACAAAAACAATATGTGTTGCAAATGGTGATAACATCCATTAAAGCATAAAGAAGGTTGTATTTTTCTCATATTTCATAGTTCCAAAATCTCAAGAAGACATGCGTGCAAAATGTTAAAGCATAGGTAAGGTATATGAGTTGTTGGAAAAAGCCCATGAACTTAGACACTCAAAGTGGGAAATCATAGACTACACCATTGCATTACTTAACTTGTAAACTTGAAGAGATGTCATCGTAGGGAAATAAAGGGGTGGTTCTATAATGTTTCCAAAATATTTTCACGAGGAAGCTCTTAATATCTATAAATACCACCCTTTTACAATAGCATGCCACATAATCAAATCACACCAATTACAAAAAGTTGAGTCAAGTCAAAAGTTGACAAACACATAGTCAAATAAAAAAATATAGTTTGAATCCCTTGATTATGAAAATTACACATGATTTTTGACCTACATGTCGAATCAAATAAGATACCATAAAAATTACATCCAAAAGTGCAAGAGTTAACCAAACTATCAAATAAAGAATGTCATCATGCATTTGCAATAAAAATGAGTAAATACATCAAAAAAGTTGACCTACACGTCGAGCCTGAGTACATCATCAAATTATATTCTACATATAACACATGTTCCTTACACCAAAGGACATCATGAAAGGATGTCGACTTGCATGTCATTCATCAAATAATGAGTGCATCAGATAAAGAGAAGATCATACAAAAAAAATACATAAATAAATATGTCATTGAACCTCTTATTTATAGGCATGCTTTCATGTCTCCTTAGCCATTAGATAATGTCCATATTCTATCACAAGAGGGAAGTTTGGGCTGTGCACTTTTACCACCTAACCACAAAGTTGTTAGTTCCCTTAGTGTTCTTCCCAACACAAAGAACTCCCGACCTTGCCCAAGAAAATTAGCAACCTAGAATTGGTGTATCAAGTGCAATCATGTAACATATCTACATGTATATAATAACATGATCACATCACATTGCAATAACACGACTACATCACATTAAAAGAGCTTCCTCAAAAAGAATTTAATAGCACAATCTCATTACATTATACAAAAAACACCAAATAAAATCCTTCTAATGCATATAAAAGTAACATAATCTGATGCAGGAGCATCTTGCTTTGGAAAATTATTGGAAAAAAAATTGGGAAAAAAAAAAAAAAATCTGGAGGAGAGAGAAAGTGACAAAAATTAGAGGAGAAATAATGAAAAAAATAAAAAAGGGGAAAAAAGGAGAATAGAAAGGAAAAGGGGATTTCTATTTTCGAGGTGCATAGGTGGCATAATAGAAAAAATAAAAAATAAATGGTTGTCATTCCATTTATCGAGGTGTGTGGGTAGAATTCTAGAAAGTTATGAATATTGTAGAAAGTTGTGGATATTGCAGAAGGTTATGGAAGTTGTAGAAGGTTGTAGAGGAATTATAGAAGGTTGTGGATAAGTCATGTATTGGGTGGTAAGTGCCTATTTAAGCAAGGCATATGAGCATTTCTAATCAAGGTTGAGAAGTGGAAGCTTGAGAAGTGGAAGCTTGAGAAGTGGAAGCTCGAGAAGGAGAAGCTCGGGAAGTAGAAGCTTTGGAAGGAAAGCTTGGAAAGGTAAAAGTTGTGGAAGGTGAAGCTTGGAAAGCTTGGAAGGCTTCAAGGTGTGAAAGAGAAGGAGGAAGTGAAGAGTGATTTTTCATAAGTCTATGGATAGAGCGCCGAATGTGAGGCAGTTTATAGTAGGATTATGGTGGAGTTGTGAGTGTAGACAGAGCGTCGAATGTGAGGCAGTTTACACTTGGATCTTGGATAAGGTTGGATAAGAGCTAGTGGCTATGGTTTAGAAACAAGGAGGTTGCTTGGTGGCTTGCGAGCACAAGTTGAGATCTTGGAGGTTTCTACCAGAGTGTGGATCTGGACTAGCTTGGGTTTGGATTAGATCTTGAGAGATCTTGCAAAAATGTTATTGTAATTGCTATTGGATTTTCAAGTATAATAAAAGAGTTCTTTGGGAAGCATTTTATTTTCTTGGTCTTCATATTGTTGCATTCTTGGTTGTGAGTTGGTAAGGGTGGTGTGGCCCTTCATCAGTGGTATTAGAGTGTACCTTCATCAAGTGGTATCAGAGTAGGAGTTCCTGAGTGTACAAGCAGATTGTCGAAGTGTGAGGCAGTTTGTACTAGGACCTTGGTTGGGTGAAGTTTATTAGAGTGGGAGTGCCTGAGCGTGTAAACAGATCGCCAAAGCTGAGGCAGTTTGCACTAGGACCTTGGGAGGACATGCAGATTGATCGATTGATGCGGAGATGGAAGACTGAACTTGTTGAGGCATGATTGCGGAGAGTTGGTGGATTGCAAATCTATTGTCCTAGACTTGTGATGTGGTTCCTGATTGTTCGTGCGAGGTGGCAGGTTGTGATC
Organism: Cupressus sempervirens; assembly: GCA_028749045.1. Classification (NCBI taxonomy): domain Eukaryota; kingdom Viridiplantae; phylum Streptophyta; class Pinopsida; order Cupressales; family Cupressaceae; genus Cupressus; species Cupressus sempervirens. The sequence goes on from CM053788.1 coordinate 116,789,974, forward strand.
TGACTTGCAAACAATTTGGTTGTCACAAGAAGTGTGGGAAGGATTTGTTGTAGAGGGTTGACAAAGATCTTGGGAGATGGCTCCAAGAGGATTGGACCCTAAGATGATTGCAAAAATCCATGATATAGTGGAGAGGAATTTTTCTAAGATGTTTTCTCGGTTGGATGCTAGATTGGCTAATCAAGCTAAGAAGGTCAAGGTGGAAGAGGTTGGTTTTGCTGATCAATTTGTGGAGCCTGATGAAAAACCTGTAGAGCAAATAGAGGTTGTTGCTGAGGATATTCCTAACCTTGCTGATGTTGGGATGGAGATTAGTTTTCATGATCAGTTGGTTGAGTCTGACATGGAGATTGTAGAGCATTTGGTCATGGATGATCTAGTTGATGTTGGTGGTGACTTGTATGTTGCAGAGCACTTGGTCGTGGATGATCCAGTTGTTGTTGGAGGTGAGTTATGTATTGCAGAGCATCTTGTTGTGAGCAATATTGCTAGTTTGGCATGTATTGATGGAGATCTACATGTTGGTGCTGATATGGAGTTTGTTGTTGCTGATGCGGGGTTTTTTGCTACTGGTGTGGATTCACTAGTTGCTAATGTGAATGAGGGTTTGTTGATGAAGAATTATGTTTAGTTTGTTCCTGGGAGTGAGCATGCTAATTGGATGGTTGAGATTCTGGTGTTTGATAGAGTAATGCAGATGTGGAAGATTTGTATGGTGGTTTTGTTGTCCCTATTGAGGTGGAAACCTTTGGTGAAGATGAAGATGGTGGTAGATCTTTCTTTCTTTTTGGCATCAAAGTGTGGGACACACTTTTCTATCTACCAGGGGAGTCTAATGCAGGAGCATCTTGCATGGGAAAATTATTGAAAAAAAAAATCTGGAGGAGAGAGAAAGTGACAAAAATTAGAGGAGAAATAATAATAAAAATAAAAAGGGGAAAAAAGGAGAAAAGAAAGGAAAAGGGGATTTCTATTTTCGAGGTGCATAGGTGGCATAATAGAAAAAAATAAAAAATAAATGGTTGTCATTCCATTTATCGAGGTGTGTGGGTAGAATTCTAGAAAGTTATGAATATTGTAAAAAGTTGTGGATATTGTAGAAGTTTATGGTGTTAGTGTAGTTTTTTATTTTTCCTATTTTGCTAGGTTTTTCATACACTTTTTAATAATCTCGCTTAGGTTAATAAAGCATGTCTTATTAGGTGAATGGTTGTGAGGTGTCACCTTCCTACATGTGAGCATCCATTAGCTATCTTGAGAAGATACTTTGCTATCTTTAGTCCGATAGATGGTTGCTCCTCATTGGTTGGTGTTGACACCTCCTCCCTCTTCCTAGCCTATATAAGCATACTACCTGGCTTGTATTTGGATCTCTTATTTTTGCATCCTCTTAATGCTATTTTGCTTCCAGCATTTGCATTACTCTCTTGGAGACTAACTCTATGATGCTATTTTGATTTTGTATCATTTGCATTCATAGTTTAGATATTTACTCTTTGCACTAGTTTTCTGGGTTATTAATCTTTTCAGATTCTAACATGGTATCAGAGCTTTTCTATGTGCAAGAGTAGATTTTAGTTTCCTTATTTGAGAGATTCGGGGGGGGGGCAAATAAACTTTATTGTAGTTTTTTGAAAAATGAAGTATGCTCTTCTCTTGCATCTTTGGATGATCCTGAGAATCAGAAATTTTTTGACAAAAATAGTTTTTCTCTAGGGTTTCAATCTCAAATCTGACAACCAACTTGCATATTTGGAGTCTTCAATCAGTTTTGCAGGTTCCAGCATGCCATTGATGGAATTAAGAAGCTGATCCAGCATTTGCATGTTATATTTTGGTTGCTGGGGTCATTTTCTGAATTTTGGAGCCTTTTTTTTTTTTTTTCTGTGTAAGGCGTCTGATTTACACTACAGCAACATCTTCTGTTCATCAGCAAGAAAAATGCTTTTTGGATTTTGTTCGCAGCCCCGAAAAACTATCTGGGTATCTTTTAGATTTTGCATGCAAGCTGTATATTTTTCAGAATCGAGCATGCAAAGCTACAGCCATACCCCTCTCCGTTGACAGCCGCAGATTTGAATGCAGTTTTCAAATGTCTCATTTTTGCTCATACAGACTCCGATTTTGATGATTCTTGTTATGAACTTGGCTATTTTTTTGTGCTCTATCCACTAGTGGAGTTAATTTTTGATTTTCATGCATGAATTCTTCAGAAATTGCAGATTCTCAGTCGTGATTGTGCACAGTTCTCATTTTGGAAACTTCGGAGGATCATAACTTTCTCATACGACCTCGTATCGAGGCAATTCTTTTTTTGAAAGTGCATGATTTTTCAAGTAGATCACAGTGGTGTTGTTTGTTTCCTTGATTATTGTGCCCAAGTTTCACTTTTAGCATATGCTCTTCATGAGGGTTTGCAATGCATTGAAATCAAGACCACTAAGTATCTCTTTCTAGTTGTAGTTGTAAATGCACTAAAATAAAGTGCCAAATCATATTTCTTTGGGGGGGGGGGGGGGTTCTTTGATTGAGTAAAAAGGGGGGGGCATTGTCGTGGCTGGGTTCTCTTCTTTTTAGCATTTCTTTGCATTTCTTCATCATGGATCAAACAAATATGCCCATCCTAACTCCATACAATTACTTTGAGTGGAAATCACGCATGATAATTCACTTAAGGAAAGCTGGATTAAATAGGATAACTATGGGACTTGAAACTGAACCTGCTAAAGATGAAGACGAGCCTAAGTGGTTTAACAAATGTGATGAGGCATATGGAACATTGTGTTTGTTTGTTTCTCTTGACTTGCTATTTCACATTGAGTCTTTGGATACACCAAATGAAGTATGGACAAAGCTAGAAACATTATTTGGCACACAAGATTCAATGAGGGGTCATATGTTGGAAAATGAATTAATTAGTTTGAGTCCAGGCAATTTCAACACAATCCAAGATTTCTTCACCAAATTGAAATCACTAAGGCTGCAGTTAAAACAATGTGGAATTGAAAAGAAAGATGAACAACTGATTCTCAGTATTCTCTCTAAGCTAAGTTCAAAATATTCTGTGTTTGTCTCTACCTTCTATGCTACTAAGGGTGCACTTGGTACTCAATTCACCATGCCATCTCTAGATGATTTTGCTGTCAATCTCACTCGAGAACAGGACAAGCTAATCTAGATGGGCACTCTTAAGTCCTCTAAGTCACATGCCTTAGCAACCAACCAAGGCACAAAAGAATAAAAAGGACAAAGTAGTAACAACAATAGTAAGGATGAGAAACAAAATAATAGTGAGGAAAAGAAGGATCAAATACCAATTGCTTCAAAAGCAACTATTGATACCTCATCCTCTAAGGGCGATAAGCCTAAGAAAGAAAAGGTTAAATGTGCCTATTGTAAAAGACCTGGTCATGATGAACATAAATGTTTGAAGAAACAAATTGATCACTTGACATACATTCTTGAGAAGAATAATATTAGTGTTCCTGAGTCTATCAAACAAAGTTCTAATAAAGAGTCTAACAAGGCAAAAGAAAACAACAAGGGGAAAGGAAAGGGAAAAGCTCTTGTTGCAGTTGCTTCCTCACCATCCACTTGGGTTCTTGATTCGGGTGCTTCACACCACATGGCTTCATCTAAGGAAGAACTTGAATCCTTGGAGCCATGTACTATGCCTTCTATTTTGATGGGTGATGACACTCCTATTGAGGTGTGTGGGAGAGGGTCTGTTGATGTGGAGGATGGCACATTCCATGATGTTCTTTGTGTTCCCTCATTATCAACTAATCTCCTATCAATATACCAAATCACTCACACAAGTTTAGGCAAGCGGGTTGAGTTCACTCCTGATTCAGTGGAGATACGTGAGTTGCATAGTGATTCTGTAGTTGCAGTTGGGAGAGCAGATCATCAGTCACGGCTCTATCTGTTTTCTCACTTTGTTCCTGATCCTCCTTCATTTTTTTTGCTCACTCACTCTAATGATGTGAGTAAATTATGGCATGAGCGGTTTGGCCATCTTAACTTCAGCTATTTGCATTAGCTCAACTAGCAGAGCATGGTCACAGGGTTGCCTTCGGTTCAATTCTCAGGAGGTGTTTGCCAAGGTTGCATTCTCGATAAGCATCCTAAGGAAAAGTTTGACAAAAGTAAGGCATGGAGAGCTTCACAAATACTAGAGTTAGTTCACAGTGATTTGGCTGGTCCATTTCAACATCCTTCTTTCAGCAGGGCCCAATATGTCCTCACATTCATTGATGATCTTTCTCGATATACATGGGTGTACTTTCTCAAACAGAAGTCAGAGGTATTTGATCATTTTCAAGACTTCAAAAATTTTGTAGAAAAGCAATCTGGGAAAGCCATCAAGGTTTTGCGCACAGACAATGGTGGTGAGTATGTCAACCATCGGTTTGAAAGATTTTGAACTTTAGAGGGGATTGATTTACAACACTCAGTTCCATACAATCCTCAGCAAAATGGTGTTGCAGAATGAAAGAATAGATCCTTGAAGGAAATGGAAAACTGTATGATTCACTCTAGATCTCTTGCACCACAGTATTGGGTAGAAGCCATTAACTGTGCTTATTATATCCAGAACCGTGTTCCTCACCGAGCCTTGAAGGGAGTTACTCCTTTTGAAGCTTGGAGCGGTCGAAAACCATCAGTTAAGCACTTTCAAGTTTTTGGCTCCCCTGCATGGGCCCACATTCCTACAAAGAAACGTAAGGCCTTGGATCCGCAAAGCAGACTTTGCATATTTGTAGGTTATCCTGATGGTGTGAAGGGTTATCGGTTGCTCCACCCTACTACACATGAGTTATTCATTGAGAGGAGTGTTCAGTTTGAGGAGGGATCTTCAAGCTCACTTTCTATCACTTCTCCAACTCCTTCTACCTTGACATTAGAGTCACTTGGAATACATGACAGATCTTCTGATGAGTCAGATTCACCTGAACAGTCTTCTACCTCTACTTCTGATGCAGAAAGTGATTCAGAGAACTCACCTCCTTCCTCTCCTAGTCATCATTCAGAGGTTAATGATTCCCCTCCAGATTCTCCATCTTCTTGCCCACTTTGGGCTAGACAGACCTTGCAGTCTGCAGGTGATTGGGTTGGGGATCCATCAGACACTAGGCGAACTCGTTCACAATTCCAGGATGCTCCACATGTCTTCATTGCTACTGCCTCAGATCCACAGTCCTTTCATGAGGCTTCTGGTATTTCTAAGTGGGATACAGCTATACAGGAAGAGTATAGTTCCTTGATGAGGAACCACACTTGGGATCTTGTCCCTCTTCCTAAAGGAAGAAAACTTGTTCGATGTAAGTGGATCTATCGGACAAAATTTGCAGCAGATGGGTCAGTTGACAAACACAAGGCTCGCTTGGTCGCCAAAGGATTCTCCCAGGTTCCTAGGATTGACTACTCTGAGACTTTTGCGCCAGTTGCCTGAATGAATTCCATTCGAATTGTTCTTGCCATTACTACAGCTAATCGTTGGGAAGTACATCAGATGGATGTGAAGAGTTCTTTTCTTCATGGTGACCTTCATGAGGAGATCTACACGGAGCAGCCACAGGGCTTCCTTCAGGATTCTTCACTTGTGTGTCGTCTTCGAAAGTCTCTCTATGGCCTCAAACAGGCTCCTCGGGCCTGGTATGCCAAGATGGACTCCTTCCTTCTATCAGTTGGGTTCACTCGGTGCCATTCTGATCCTAATGTGTACATTTTGCAACAGGGTGATTCACTTCTATTTTTGGTTTTGTATGTTGATGACTTGCTTATCACAGGAAGTTCTTCACCCACCATTAAGGCTGTCAAAGTGGCCCTTCAGGACAGTTTTTTGATGACTGACTTGGGCTTGTTGCATTACTTTCTCGAGATTGAGATCCTTCAGTCTCCTTCTGGGATCACCATCACACAATCCAAGTATGCTCTAGATTTACTCTCGAGGTTTCATATGGCTGACTGTAAGCCTGCTCCGACTCCCTTCCTTTCTGGAGTCAAACTTGAGGCTCAATGTTCTTCTCCACTTGTTGATGGCACTTTGTACTGCCAACTTGTTGGGAGTCTCATTTATCTGACTCATACGAGACCTGACATCTCCTATGCTGTAGGCATGGTCTCTCGATTCATGCGGGAGCCCCATGAGTTACACTGGAAAGCAGCCAAGCGGATCCTTCACTACATTCAGGGTTCTCATAGTTGTGGGATTCACTACGCAGCAGGTATTGAGCTTGATTTGGTGGGCTACACAGATTTAGATTGGGCAGGTGATTCTGAGGATCGCAAGTCTACTTCAGGGTATAGCTTCTCACTTGGGTCAGGTCCTGTTTGTTGGTCGAGCAAAAAGCAGTCTGCTATTGCTTTGTCCTCTACTGAGGCTGAGTACCGGGGGGCTGTAAATGCCGCCACTGAGGCCATTTGGATTCAACATCTTCTCACTGAGTTTGGTATCCAGATCAGACGACCATCAGTCATATTTTGTGACAACCAGAGTGCCATTCAGATCTCACGAAATCCAGCTCATCATCAACGAACCAAACACATAGAGGTCCACATGCACTACATCTGGGAGCTCATCCATGGTCATGTCATTGACCTTCGCTATTTTTCGACTTTCGAGCAAGTTGCTGATATCTTCACCAAACCCTTCACTGAGAGCAAGTTCCTTCATTTGCGAGCTTTGCTGGGGGTGCGGGATGCTTCATCTTTTGGGGGGGCCTCTTCCTCTCACTCGGAGTCCTGACTTTTTTGTGGGGGGGTCTCTTTTCTCTCTCTTTTGAGAAATCTTATGTACATGGGTACCTCATCAGGCTTGACTTGCTGGGACCAATTTCTACATCCACCTAAGCTTTGCTTATGGGGGGGTGTTAGTGTAGTTTTTTATTTTTCCTATTTTGCTAGGTTTTCCCTACACTTTTTAATAATCTCGCTTAGGTTAATAAAGCATGTCTTATTAGGTGAATGGTTGTGAGGTGTCACCTTCCTACATGTGAGCATCCATTAGCTATCTTGGGAAGATACTTTGCTATCTTTAGTCCGATAGATGGTTGCTCCTCATTGGTTGGTGTTGACACCTCCTCCCTCTTCCTAGCCTATATAAGCATGCTACCTGGCTTGTATTTGGATCTCTTATTTTTGCATCCTCTTAATGCTATTTTGCTTCCAGCATTTGCATTACTCTCTTGGAGACTAACTCTATGATGCTATTTTGATTTTGTATCATTTGCATTCATAGTTTAGATATTTACTCTTTGCACTAGTTTTCTGGGTTATTAATCTTTTCAGATTCTAACATATGGAAGTTGTAGAAGGTTGTGGAGGAATTATAGAAGGTTGTGGATAAGTCATGTATTGGGTGGTAAGTGCCTATTTAAGCAAGGCATATGAGCATTTCTAATCAAGCTTGAGAAGTGGAAGCTTGAGAAGGAAAAGCTTGAGAAGTGGAAGCTTGAGAAGTGGAAGCTCGAGAAGGAGAAGCTTGAGAAGGAGACGCTCGAGAAGTAGAAGCTTTGGAAGGAAAGCTTGGAAAGGTGAAAGTTGTGGAAGGTGAAGCTTGGAAAGCTTGGAAGGCTTCAAGGCGTGAAAGAGAAGGAGGAAGTGAAGAGTGAGTTTTCCTGAGTCTATGGACAGAGCGTCGAATGTGAGGTAGTTTATAGCAGGATTATGATGGAGTTGTGAGTGTAGACAGAGCGCCGAATGTGAGGCAGTTTACACTTGGATCTTGGATAAGGTTGGACAAGAGCTAGTGGCTGCGGTTTAGACACAAGGAGGTTGCTTGGTGGCTTGTGAGCACAAGTTGAGATCTTGGAGGTTTCTACCAGAGTGTGGATCTGGACTAGCTTGGGTTTGGATTAGATCTTGAGAGATCTTGCAAAAATGTTATTGTAATTGCTATTGGATTTTCAAGTATAATAAAAGAGTTCTTTGGGAAGCATTTTATTTTCTTGGTCTTCATATTTTTGCATTCTTGGTTGTGAGTTGTTAAGGGTGGTGTGGCCCTTCATCAGTGGTATCAGAGCGTACCTTCATCATAATCATTATTTAGCCCATATATATCCAATCAAAAAAATACTTCATAAATACAAGAAAATATTTACTAAAATAAATATCCAATTCACATATACAACATATTTGAATCAAAATACCATTTAAATGAAACAATCACTCTCTTAGTGAAAGTCAACTTGCAAACATAAAACACTTTAAACAAGTTATTTCATTAGCTCTCAATAACTCTTTAGAAAGCTCGACAATACATATCACGTGATACCACAATCACTTAAATACAATACTATTTAACTTAGTCAAACATAAATTATAAATTTCAACAAAAGACTCCAACCTTAAATCAAGCACTACAACTTGAAAATATGGAGCTCTATGGTCTAATGGTTAGAGACTATAATTTGTATCTACAACCTTTCATTGTGATATTTCTATCAGGATTAAACTGTGTATCTTTTTGAGTCAAACTCATTGACCCATGTTTCATGAGTAGTGGTTTACACAAACCCATCTCTCATGATAATGAATAGAACACTTTACACACATTGGATCTAGGTGACGCTCATAGAGATGAAGCACCAAGACTTCTCGAGAGGTCACCCATCCCAATACTACTCTAGTTCAAGCACACTTAACTATGAAGTTTCCTCCATGGTTAAACTCACTCTTGTTGCAACCCCATTTCCAAAACCTTCACTAATTGTTGTGACTTGTGAACCATTCATTTGAAAGCTCCTTAGGCCCATTAATTGACAAGTAGGATATATTTTCCACAAGTCAAATTTTGATATTTCTATTAGTATTCAATTGTGTAGATTTTTAAGTCAAACTCATTGACCCATGTTTCATGATTAGTGGTTTACAAAAACCCATCTTTCATGACAATGAATAGATCACTTAATATGAATTGGATATAGGTGATTCTCATAGAGGTGAAGCACCAAGACTTCCCAGGAGATCACCTATTCTAGTATTACTCCAATGCGAGTGCACTTAACTACATAGTTTCCTCTATGGTTAAACCCACTCTTATTGCAACCCTATTTCCAAAACTTTCACCAAGTATTTTTCCTTATGAAACATTCATTATAAATCCCCTTAAACTCATCAATTGATAAGTAGGAGATATATCCATGGCAAGTCAAATTATGACAATTATCATGATTCAACTTTGTATTTTTTTTAGTCAAACCCATTGACCCATGTTTCATGAGTAGTGTTTTACACAAACCAATATTTCATGATAATGAATGGAATACTTAACATGCATTGGATCTAGGTGGTGTTCATAGAGGTGAAGCATCAAGACTTCCTGGAAGGTCACTCATCCCAATACCAACCTAGCTTGAGTGCGCTTAACTATGGAGTTTCCTCCATGGTTATACCCACTCTGCTTGCAACCCTATTTGCAAAACCTTTATCAAGTGTTGTACCTTATAAACCATTCATTAGAAAGCTCCTTAAACTCATTAATTGAGAAGTAGGAGATATTTTCCATAGAAATTCAATTTGTGATATTTCTAACGAGATTCAACTGTGTAGTTTTTTTATTCAAACTCATTGACCCATGTTTGATGAGAACTAGTTTACACAAACTCATCTCTCATTACAATGAATGGAACACTCAACACACATTAGATCTAGGTGATGCTAGTAGAGGTGAAGCACTAGAACTTCCTGAGAGGTCACCCATCCTAGTACTACACCAATTGATTGCATTTAACAATGAAGAGTCTCCATGGTTAAACCATCTCTGCTTGCAACCTCATTTGCAAACCATCATCATACAATATGTAACATTCAAATAATACTCAATGTTTAAGGGAATGCACTTGACTGAAGTTCTAATATTACTTGTCTTTCTTGCAAAAGTAATAACATTCGTAGCTTTACATACCAAAAAGAACAAATTATAGAATAAAAGACTTAACATTTGTCCATGGTTAAATAATTTTCCAAAAGCTTTCAACACATAGAGTTATTCGAGATTTTAGAATACTTGGTAACTTAACCCACATGAAAGAACTCATGCAAGGACCAAAAAATCATTTTAAAATGTCTCACTAAGATGGAGATTCAATGCCAGGATACATCTGAATTTGAATTTCTCCCACCAAGTTTGTATGGATATATCTATCTAAATATAGTTGAATACATGTTAGAAAAAGAAATTTTTAATTACAAGATTTCTACAATATTACACCTAAAGTTGAATTTTTATTAATTTATAACAATATGATTGTTAATGAGCTTCTAGGCATGGTTTTGTAGGATTGGAAAAACATACAATGATCTATTCCAAGTTTGGAGACCCTTTCTCTCATTGACTTGATTATGCCAGAATTATAACATGGGTATTTCTTGGATTTCACAAGAACAAGAACTCTTCATGATCACATTAGATAAGAAAACAACACAATAACCAACTAAGCAACACTTTTAACAAGAAATATATATTATCACTCTTTTGTCAACTAAATTGAAAAAAGGACCATTTGAGCAAATGGTTTAAACATCACACATTAAGGCTTGATTCCTAGGCTAAAAGGGTTAAATATTCAAAGTTGACTAATTTTTCCAAGCTTATTTTCTTCCTTAGTGTGTAATATTGAAAGGTGGTCCAATTGAATAATATACTTCTCAAATCCCTAATTGATAAGAGTCATATCTTTGTTCTTATAGATGCATCTTCCTCTATGATAAAAATATAAATACAAAGCTCATAGCTCATGTGATCTCATACCCTTAATGAGATGTGACATGAATAAGTTCATCAGGTACTTTCATTGACTCAAAAGTTTACAGTTCCTTGTTCTTGAAAACAAAGTATTTGTGACATAAACAGAAAGTATAGGATATGACTACATCATTGTTATGGTTTAGATTATAGTTTGAAAAGGGAAATAAAAAGTGATTAAGACCATAATTATGTGGTTGAAACAGTAGAGACTTCCTAACTTAAGATACAAAAGCCTCAAAAAACTTTGCCTTATAGCTCACAATGGTGTAAATTAAATATAAAGAGCATTTATTTAAGCTAATATTGTAATCAACAATATATTTTAGTATATGTTGTGAACTTTAATACACAATAATTTGTATCAATCCTTGAGATTTAGTGAATTAAATTAATAGCAGAATTTAGAAAAGTGAAAGAAACCAATACATGCAGCTACCAAGGATTCTCAGAAGAAAATGGAACTCTAAAGCTTCCCTCCTCTCAAAGTTCCAAAAACCTTAATAAATGCTTACTCTTTTATTTTTATTTGTGAAAATCTAAATTTTATTTTGATCTATCAACCATACTCAAAATAAATCTCTCTTAGATCAAAAACCCCCATCTTCATAGATAGCTTTCCTATTTAAGGCAAAATCCACTGCTTATTCTTTCCTTCTTTTTTTCCAAGAATGAAATTGTGTTTTTCATGAGGGATTTGGTTTCCTTATTAAAATGAAATTTGATCCCATTACTAATTGTTCCATGCTCTCGTAGTATTAAAATAACATTCTGATCCAAGAATGCCTCCTCCATTTACTAACGACTATTATGTTTAGTTGCTTATTGGTGATAAAATATTGCTATATAATAATGATGTAGAGTTTACATGCATTACTCCTTTATTCCATTTTTTTCACTAAATATAACCTCCTCGACATTAGTCATACATACACTTTTTCTATCCTTTGACTAAACTGAATTTCATGTGCAAAGTAAATAGAATATATCTTAAAGAAAACTAATACAAGCATCAAAGGGCTTTAATTGCCATAGAAGGAAAAATAAGAAATTATCCTTTCTTTCAAGTTCACATTTTTAGTCAAATTATTTTATAATTTATAAGCAATTATATATTTTTTTGAAAAGGAAATTCTTTATTGTATAACTTTTATTATTAGTAATCAAATAATTTCATCTTACAAAAGTAAGGTTAAAAAGACACATGATGAAAACTTGAGTAAAAACATCCACATGATCATATCAAGGTTAGGGTTGTAGATAATACTTAGTAAAATATTAAGAGATGCAGGTCTAACCAATTAATGATGCCACTAGGTGGTGTGCATAAACTAAATCATCCATATACATCAGTATCGAGGAGGTAGCCTCCTCTATCTTATCCATGCTCTCGCCTTCAACCTACAAAACCTTGGACACTCCACAATATATCAATTAGTTAGAGCCCACAAAACCATAATCAATACTACTTTACCAAATTTACAATATATTCACATCATAATAAACAATGCATGCATGTGAAATCATGGGCATAAAATATGAATTTTTCATCATAATATAGCATCATCAAAATATTTTTCATTAACATAGGAGGTAAACATAGCTCATCAAAGTCAAAAATATCTTCTTGGTAATTTAATAATAGATTGTTGCATCATCATCACCATCATCATCACCATCATCATGTACCAAATCAAGCATGATAAGTACAATGAAATAAAACGAGATCATAGAGTGAAATTTATGACTGTATCCACAATGATAACAATGATACTAGTCTAAGTGAGGTACATGCTAACTAAAAGGTTTAAATCTCTAAAACTCGTGAAGACCAAGAACACATGGTCATATAGTTTAACAACATATCAACTTTCTAGTTTCAAATGGAGCTTTCACTAGGATTTGTATTTTCTCTTTCCTAATTATAATATGAGAATATTTACATCTAGTGGTATCGTTACATGTTCTTGTGCATTGTGACCTCTTGACAAATTATTTTTATAATGGAAGAAAAATATACAAATATGGATGCAATTGGAGAAGAGTGTACATATTTATCTCAAAAAATCTCATAAAGTCAAAAAGTTATAATTTTCTAATTATATATTTATTTAAGTGACCTATATCACTTACTATAACAAAAGGCTTGAAAACAAACCATATTTGTGTAAAAGAAAATAATAACCAAATAAGGTTTATTGTTTTCTCAACAAAGGTTGTTTATGGGTGTAGTGTTGAAATGTGAATCAAGGATACGAAACCTAAGTTCATCACATAACCCCACACACCCATGTAAACAAAAGGGAGAGATGTCAAGGAGATCGGTCCTGTCAATCCCAATACTGAGGAACTAGAGCTAGAAACATTAGTGCTAACCAAACAAGAAACTAGAACTAATGCAAACTAGGTCTAGGAAGAATGAGGGGAAAGATGTGTAAATCTTAAAAAACCCTAGATGATATGATAAGCTAGAGCTAGATATAAGTAAGTATCCTAAAAAGACAAAGAGGGTAGAGAGAACACCTTTAGAATATGTTTTATTCTTGATGCGTTTATCAAAATGGATGGAACTCGTCAAATATGGGGTGGCACATTAGACACTAATAGAATGAGTATGACGTTGATTATGATTTCATAATTTTGAAGAAAGCCAAACAAGGTACTCGTATATATATTTTTGTAATATGTTTTTCAATCTAATAAATGCAACCTGCAATAAGAAAAGGTTTTTGTTGTTGATCGGGGGTTTATGTTGGTCAAACCCTAGTTTAAGAATTAATGTTGAATTGAAATAACATGAATGTAAAGTAAATGTATGAATTCATCTTACAATAGTAGGATCTCTTGAATTGAATGCAATGTGCTTACTTCGCAATTTGATTTGAATCAAGAAGATGAAGATGAATGGATGTGGAAGATGAAACAAAGGATCTGTGATGAATTGAAAGAGGTCTTGAAGATGCCTCCTACCAATTCTTGAATGCTTAGATCCTTGATCTTAAATGGAGTGCTTGAAGAATGTTTGAAGACTTGAAGGCTTGAAAACTTTAATGTTTAGGTGTTAGTGTAGGAGTGCTTGATATTGTGAATACACGATATGATGAATTGTGGATGGATGAATGGAAGGGCTTATATAGAGCTCAATATTGAATCTCTCATAGAATAACCTACCTAAGAATTAACATCTCAAAGGTATCCAGATAGGGGACCGTAATATAGGACCCAACTATGGATGCATTATGTCCCTAATTAGCCCATTAGGAGCATGGTGTGTCCTTGACAACCATATCCTATAACTTATGGGATCCCTTGAAAATCCCAAAATAGGTCCTAGATCCCAAAATTCAAGTAGAAGGCCAGAGATATATCCATTTTAGTGTGGAGAGCAGATTCCAGGTGGTTAAATGAAGGGAAAGGAGAGCCTAGGAGGATAGATTCTACCTCAATCTTAATGCCATGGAAATAAGATCTTTAAAGAGGATCTATTAGGTTTTACCCCAATTCAACCTAGGAAAAAGGATAGGAAAGGGAAGGAAGAAGGAAAAGTGCAAGGATATTGATGATCTCACATTAATTAGGTGTTAAACCTTCATTAAATTAGGGTGCTTCCAATTCAAGATGATACATTTAGCCCCTACTTTAGTGAGACTATGGAATCTATCCAAATTCTTGGTAAAGTAGAGCATGAGGCATAAGATATTCTCATTATAATCAAGGAGACAAAGAATCCATCAAGCCCCCAAGGGACTAAGACTTTGCTAATTACCAGATCATAGTAAGAGATAATAAGAGAGTGATTATATTTCCCAGTAGAGTGTCCACCCTACTAGGAATCACTAAAAGAGCTATTGCAAAATATGGTATTGAATAGTTTAATGGGGTGGTAACCTACTAGTCAACCCATCAAAGGGCCCAACCATAGATCAATGTTCTTTGTATCACCATGGCATGGTCCAATAAGACTACATTACCCATTTATGGGACTTAGAAAATTATTTTGTGTTACTCATAGACGAGATTTAACATATGCATATGTAAAGGAAAGAGAGGCTCAATGTCAAGGATTTCCACTTCCTTTATTGAAGGTGTGCATGAAGAATATGCTCTTTCGGATTATGCATAATCCATAAAGGGATTCAAAATATGTGTGCAAAGAGAAGGGGATGAAGTAGCAATGAATATATTTGAGAATAACTTAGGAGGCATACTAAACATCGAGAGATAAAGTACCGCAAACTATGCTCAAAATCTATATTCATTACCCCATGACTAGAATGCAAAAATGAGTAGATGTATGCTCCCACGTTAAAGTCATTGCTAACACTTTAATAGGAGCAATGGATTTAATGTACAACCATTAAGAGACATTACTACTATGAGATGCCCCTAGGAGAAGAAAAATCAAGGGAAATGAACATAAAGAACACCATATCCCCTAATTGTCAACCTTATAATGTGACAGACTAAAATCATATGTTAAAAAATGAACACAAAGCACTTTTTTAAAGACAAAAGTTTTAAAAAATTGTAAATATTTTTTTTGGGGTTCGTAAAGTTTGATTTATTAATAGCAAAAAGAGATTACAAAGCAACAAGGTCCATATAAGCATACTTAAGGACCACCACAACTACAATTGATTCCAACATCTATCCTTCTATTTTACCCCAACTTATGAACTAGACACATTATAACAATCATCATAATAGAAAACCAAAATTAAACCTTCTAAATTTGTCACTTATCATGGTTGATGACAACACCTTATATAAAAACACAAACAATAATCAGACAATCCAAAAAATCACCAACAAATTTATAGCTAACATGTTGGGTTCCAAAATTGCCTTCCACCAATCTTCAAGTTGATCATCCCTTGCATGCATAACTACCCTTCATCAACAAAACTCGTGATTGCAAACCATGCACATCTGAAGCTTCCCAAATAGGGTCCACAAAAACACCAATTCACTTTGATGCCATCTTTTGCAATTGGATAACAAGCAAAATGTTTCTATTTCACAGCTCACCATTCACCATCCTCGGGCATCATTTGCACCAAGGCTTCCTTTGACACCATTAAACCTTAAGCTTCACCCTTCAGAAAACCATTCTCTCCATCTCCATCTTCCTCCTTTTTGTCATTGTTTCGAAACAAAAAATCAAAATTTGCACCACTCCTACTCATATCTCACTCCACTCGTGGGAAATAAACCTGCACAACCATTCTCCTTTGCCTTTGCCTTTCTCTTCTCCTATTATTTTCCTAGAAAAGATGGATTTTGAATATCAACATTAACCATTCCCCTATAATTTGTTCCTTATAATCTTCTATATCCATTCCCTGGGGCTACCATATAAAGGAAAATTGTCCTATTGCTTCCTCTTATGTCTCATCTTCATAGAACTCACTATAGTCAAAACCAAAACTTGGGACAACCTATTCTAGTATGGAATCCATCGCAACTATCAAATCCCTAGAGAAGTAAGCCTCCATCACCCATTTTACCTCTCTTTCTATTGCTCCCAACTGCAATCCCCATGCCATTATCATTGCAGCTATGTCCACATTTATCTTCCAATGATGTATTTTATTTTGAAACAAAGGACCTAGCATCCCTTTAATGACACTAATCACAACAACAGTTGGGAATCGCAGTAACAACTTCAAATGATGATCTTGCATGGGCCTAAAAATTGCCTTCTGTTACTTCTTCATATTAAAGGTAAAGGTGGCCTCCATTTTTTATGCTTTAGAATATAATTGTTCTACTCCACCAAATATTTTTTTACTAAAACCCAACACATCCAATCATTAAAACAATCACATAAGAAAGTTTACTACAATGCACGCTATAAAACCAAAACCATCTCATTTGATGAAACCTTTTGTATGTAAGCCTATAGCTCAAAAATTGAGAGTCATCTATCACATCCATCCTAAATGATTTTTTTGTTTTTAAAGAGAGCTAAAAGAGGTACCCCACCACCAAAAAGATCTAAAGTTACTTTAAACTCCTCGATGCATACATCTTGCACCTAACTCCATATTAAAACTTATGCACTAAAGGGCCTTATCAACAGTCAAATCAAGTTCATTTAAAACTCCCCCCCCCCAATGGATACACATTTCAAACTAATAAGCCCCAACTTCTTCAAAAAAATTCACCCACTTTGAAAGCATATATGCCTCCCCTCCCCTCCCCTAAAAATATGTCCAACTTTAAAATCTTGTAGACTTGCTAATTCTTTCCTAATTTCCATCACATAATTCTCTAAAAACCAAGCCAATATCTTGTTTCCTTATCGCCTCTATCAAAATTAAAGAATCTCCCTCTACATGGAGCATATTTACTCCTAATAATTTAGCACTTTTGACATCCATTAAGGCTACTTGGAACTCTACACAATTATTTGATCCATCCATTAGTCTAGTGCCTACAAATGCAAATGTCTCTCCTTTATTATTTCCAACTATAAATCCCACACCAAATTGACAAGGGTTCCCTTTCGAGGCTCTATCAATATTTTCCTTTAACCATCCTTCTTATGGGGCATTCCACTACACCTTTCTTCTATCTAGTTCATTACTTTTGTCCATCCTTCTATAACCAACCTTCCTAATTTTTATTCCCAACCATTACTTTTGTATAAACCCATCAGCTTTAGAGAACCCACATTTATTTTGGTCACAGTTAAAGACTGCAAGACTCATCACTTCCTCTATTGATTGATAAATTTTCCATAACAACATTTCCAAGGGCTCCTGCTTGTCCTAAAATATTCTCCTATTTTTCTCCTTCCAAATATCCCAAATAATAATTGAAGGGGAAATTTTCGACACATTTACTAACGTCTCTCCAAATCTAACCCAAGGCCAAGAAACAAAAATCTCTTTTAATGAGGCTATCCAAGGGCCTTTCCATCCAAGCTTTTCTTGAACATGAAGCCAACATGCCCTTGCCATCTCATAATTAAGTAATAAATGGTCCACAGATTATTCCTCTATATTACACATTTAAAACCTAGAGAATCCTTGAAAACCTATCATTTTCCTTTGTTCCCCTATCAAGATTCTTCCTTGAACCGCAAGCCATGCAAAGGAACCAACTTTCGGGAGGCAATATTTATGCCAACATAGGTACCCTACTTCAAAGGGAGCCAACCTTCTTCAAGCCAGTAAGTCATAACCCAATTTAACTGAATACTCTCCTGAAGAAGAAGCACACTGACTGATGTTATCCTCCTTATCAATTAAACAAACTCTCTTTTTTGAAAGCAATTCCTTCAAATAGACTTATTGTTATTCAGATAACTAGTCTTTCCATCTTTGTTCTTTACTTATAGGACCTTGAACCTCATCCAAATAATTCCTAACATTCACCCCTCATATTTGACTAAGAATTATAATTAATTCCACATCCTGACATTCATCCCTAATCACCAGATAGCCATTCCATGAATCATCCCAAAAGAGAGCCTTCTTACCATCACCAATCTTCCATGAGACATGATCAGAGATCACATTTCTACAAGACACAATAAAGTTCCAAATGCTAGACCCTTATAAAGGATTTCCAATTATCATAATTATTTCTCCTTTATTGGAGTCCAAATACTTAGCTCCCAAAATTTTAATCCATAGTTGTTATGGATTTCTATAGACCTGCTAAACTAGCTTTGCTCCCAAAGCTAAACTCATCATATTCTAGTCTCTTAGCCCATCACCTCCATATTTCTTTGGCTGACAAATACTCTCCCAACTACTCAAAGGGATCTTATCCCCTTCATTTTCCCCATTTCAAAATAAATTCCTCATTCTATGCTCCATCATTTTACAAACTTTCTTTGAGATGTTAAAGCACATCATAGAGAATATTGGAACAACAAAAACCACATACTTTAGCATCAAAATATTCCCATCAAAGGTTAACCATTTCCCTTTTCATCCCTCCATCCTTTTCACACACCTATCCACCAGCCCTTTCCATAAATACATCCTATTTTTACCTTGAAACAAAGGGATCCAAAGATAATGGCTTGGAAAAGTCCTACTCCTTATATTTAAATCTTGCAAATAGCCCTTTCTCTGCACAAAGAGGTATTAAAGAAGAAAACTTCATACTTAAGCCAATTGACTTTCTACCATGATGTTTTTCCATATAAATCCAAAGTCTGTTTCATTACTCTAGCCTCCCTTTCAAAAGCTTCACCAGCAAGAAAGGTGTCATCTACAAACTGTAAGCAAGAGACAACCTCAACCCCTTCAACAACCTTCACACCTTTCCAATGTCCAACCCTTCTTTGTTTACCAATCAACCTTCCTAGAACTTCAGCCAAAATAACAAAAAGTAAGGGGGAAATGGGATCCCCTTGTCTTAAACCTTTCCCTATGTTTAAAAAACCCTAAGGGCTACCATTAACTAAGACTAAAAACCACACTGTTGAGATACAACTCTTCACCCATTTTATCCATCTAGGATCAAACCCAAACCTCTCCAACACCTTCACCAAGACATCTCTATCCACCTCATTGTAAGTTCATTTAATATCCAATTTTAACATCATTTTATCCATCTTATTTGACCTTATGGAGTGAATCATTTCATGAGCTATACTTGTTCCCTCATAAATGGATCTACTTGGAGAAAATCCACTTTGCTCAATAGAAATCACTTCCCTCAAGACCTTTTTTAGCTGATTTGCAATTACTTTTGTAGTTATTTAATACAATGTATTGCACAATGCAATAGGTTAGAAGTCTTCAAAAATCTTGACAACATCCTTCTTTGGCACTAAAGCAATAAAGGTGTTATTCATATCCTTTAGCATAATCTTTCTTCTTCTACGCTCTTCCACCACTTCCCATACATATTTTTCTAACAAATCCTAGAAGGCTCTAAAGTCCCTAGTAGGGAAACCATCAAGACCCAGGATTTTTTCCTTTCCTAGCTCTTTAATTTCTTGGAGCACCTCTTCCTTAAAAACCTCTCTATATAACATTTTATTATGATCTAAGGAAATATTTGTTGGGATACAAGCAAGTACCCCATCAATATCAATTAGATCACTTTGTTCTTTAGCTCCTTTCCTTTTGAAAAAGGACATTACTTCCTTATTGATCAACTTCTCATCTCTTAAAACAACCCCCTCCATATTTTCAATGGAGAAAATCTTATTGCGAGCACACCTCACCTTGATAGAGTTGTGAAAAAAAATTGTGTTTCCATCTCCTTCCTAAGCCACGTCTCCCTCGATTTTTTTTTCCAAAAAAATTCCTCCCTATCAAACACCTCCTCATATTATTGAAGTTGATGAAAGATCAACCCCATAGCTCCCGAGAATCACTTGCACGCAAACATCTGTCACCAAAAGAGAGAAACAAAAGCTATGGAGGCTGAAATTCCCAAATCCAAAAAGGATGAGACATTCTTAATGTGCCAAAAAAAAAAAAAATCAAATTGTATTGAATGAATGGATATTATAAAGAGAGATCATCCTTATAAAGGATATCAAAACCCTAAAAGGTCTAACCTAGGTTGCAAGATAGTAATTAATAAAATAATTAATTATTATATGTGTAAAGTTCATCTTAAGTAAAATATAGTTAATTGGAAAATATCTAATTACTCTAACACCCCCCACCCTCAAGATAAACTTAGGAAGTAGCCAAAACCCTAGAAATACTATTGAAAGTAGATTTGGGTCCTAGAAACAGATCCTGATGAGGTACCCAAGCACAACCAAATCTCTAAAAAGAGGAGAAATAGAGAAAACCACATGGGAAAAACCCTACCCCAAGAAGAGATGGAAAGAATGCTAAAAGAACTAGTAAAGGAATGAAGAAGCCTCCAAACTAAAGAATGTCCCAAAAGATAGGAACAAAAGAGATGATTACGTAGAACACCACTGAAGTATAAGAAGATGCAAAGCTTTGTCAAAAGTAACTATTGATCTAAAGAAACTCCATTAAAATAGAACTTGACCAAGTAGAGAAGACTATAAACTGCATGAGTGCTCTTAGAAGACATTGCTTGAATTAGGAGGCACATAAAGGAACAATTGAACTCAAATATATAGATGGCATTAAAATCTAAAGCCTGAAGAGTTGATCAATCAAACATGGAATCCTACAACAAAAATAAGAACAAAAAGAAGAGTGTCTATAGGTAAATGATTTATCCCACTGAAATGCATAGGTACGCAGCCAATGCATCTTCCTAGTACATAGGAACACATACTAGATATATAGCTCACTCCATCAAACCAAGGAAGCATAAGAATCAATAGAAGAACCCCCCCCCCCCCCCCCCCCCCCCACCAATGCAAACAAGGGCAAGGTGACAGGTAGTTGAAAAAGAGGGTGAAAAGATGTGCATGTGAAAGAAACATGATCAAGATGCACAAAACAATACATATAAGTGTACCAAGGTTATAAATCTCAGACACATCTTGAGGCTAATGTCACCGACTCACTAGACAAAGGAAGATGGCAAACAAAGGTAAAACATCAACCCCCCATGGCACTTTAATTAGAGTAGTGCATATATATGAAGGCACAAGATATGGTGAATCCCAAGAATATAGTAATATGCTCCTCATATGACACTAATCAAATCAAAAGGCAAAACAACTTAACTCAAAAATGAAGATGGAATATGGAACTTTATCTCAGTGCATTACGAAGAATGTATACAAATGATGTCTACAAAGACCAAAAGAGACATAAGGATGATATAATAGATAGTACAACCCATGAAAAATCATCAAAATCAAAAAAATTGATCCCTAGACCTAAAACAAACTAAAGATCCACCAAAATGCACAAAATTAAATAGAACATGCTTGGAGAAAAATATGAAAAAATAACTAACATTACTAGAAAGAGATCTAAAAGACCTTTTCAATGATATAATAATTCCCAAATCAGAGATCAAATGCTCAAGATATGTCTCCCAAAGTGCAAAATAGAACCCCTAGTTTTGACAACAATAAAAAAAAATATCAAAACTGAAAAATACTTATACCACTATGACGAGCTCAAAACTAGCTTTTCGACGATATCATGTTTGTAGAAAATAGAGTCAATATACTTGAGATATTAGCAAAAAACTAAAGGTAGGTCCAAATAGAGCTAGAAGGGGTAGCAAGAGTGTTGACATTAGCAAGTGACAAGCCCAAATTTGACAGACAAATGGTTGTTGAGGTAAAGAAGAAGCCCGAGGCCATAAAATAGAGAAGCGACGATTTTGTTTTCAAAAAACAAATTTAAAGGAAAAATTTATTATCTTTATTGATCGCTTGCTTTGATGGAGGACTTTGTTAAAATCCATGCAATTTGGAGAAGGGACAAATGCTTATTTATATGAACATTAAAGAGGGACTTTTTATAGTATGTGAGCCCTCTGATCAAATGCAGATTTCTCTACTTGGGTCATATAGTCAATGCAAAGCTCAAAACCCTAAAAATAGAATACGGGCACAAAGATCTAAAGCTCTAATACCATGTTAAATTTGATGAAAGATCAACCCCACAACTCCCAAGAATCACCTGCATGCAAACACTTGTCATAGAAAGAGAGAAGCAAAAGCTATGGAGGATGGAATTCCTAGATCCATAGAGGATGAGACATTCTTAATTTGCAAAAAAGAATTACAAATTGTATTGAATGAATGAATATCATAAAGAGAGATCATCCTTGTAAAGGTGATCAATACCTTAAAAGGTCTAACCTAGGTAGCATGATAATAATTAATATTATGTGTATGAAGTTTGGCTTATGTAAAATAGAGTTAATTAGAAAATATCTAATTAATCTAACATATTCTTTACTCAATATCTTTTCTTCGTGAAATTCTACCTCCCCCATACTGTATTCAAGAACTCTCTCATGAAACTTCTTTAGAGATTCTTCAAGATGCAATTTCTTGTTAAAAATATTCTGAAAGGATTCTCTATTTCAAACTTTTAACTTTTTGTTTAAGAACTATAGCTTTTTGAAGAAGAAAAAAGGCCTTACTTCCAGTAAAGGAGGGTGCAAAAGTCCACCAATATTCCACCAGGTCTTTAAAGTCGTCCACCCTAAGCCACATTTCCTCAAACTTGAAAGGAAATCTTTCCTAAGAGGAATCTTCTTGAACATAGAGGCCAATTAGAAAGTGATCAGAGCCATGAATTGGTATAATTTCAACCACCACAATCCAATTCACTTGGGCCTAGTCACCACCCAACAAAAAACTATCCAACTCTTAACAATATTTACAAAACGTAGTCTCCTATTTGTCCAGGTGAATTCCTCTTTTTGAAAGGGATTCCAACTAAACCATTCCCTAAAAAAAAAATTGTGAAGTCCTCCTCACTAAAAATTCTCTAGCCCTTTCCACTTCTTTTCTCTTCTAGATAAAGGATTGCATTAAAATCCCCTCTAATGACCACCATTTCCTCCTCCACAACCTCCAAAACACCAGCCAAGGGTTTCCATAAAAGTTTCTTAGCTTTGCTTTGAGTTGGACCATTTACATTAATAAGATTGAAATCAGCTACTAGTTATTTATAATTAACCTTCAACTAGTGTCAATATTGTGACTATTGCATCACTAACACTGACACAGAGTCACCCTTCCATAAAACTCCCAACCCTCAAGAAGTATCAACAGCCTCATTCCAAATACTTTTCCACCTAAAAAACCTTTTCTTCATCCCATCGATATCTTCCTTTTTAATCTTTATTTCTTGAAACATAACCAAATCTGGCCTCAGTTGATCGAGACCCCTCTTGATCAAGTGAATCTGCTAAGAGGCATTGCAACCACTAACATTTCACAAAAGGAGTTTCATTTATTTGGGGAAGAGGCTTTTCCTATTCCCCATTTCAACTTACTCTATCCTTTTGTACTATGAGCTATTAGAATCAGAGCATTAATAGTCATTCTCCCTCTCTTTTGTTTATCCCTCACCTTTATCTTATGATTCTTCCTTTCTACTTGAGACATTGTTCTCTTATCATTAAGAAAAAGATTATCTGAGAGCCCCATGAAGTCCTCCTCACTCCAAGCCACCCCTTCCTCTTCAAATTCATCCACATCAGATTCATCCTTAGAACTTCCCTCCATATTGAAAGAACACTCCATGTTTATAATAGGAGAAATCTCAATATCCTTCATGATAGCTTATATTTTCACTATGCTAAAATTTTAAAAATATATTGTGAAAATGTCATGAAGAGTCTTGTGTAATTAGGGTTTCTCATATATTGTTGTTAAGTTTTCCATAATCACCCTAACCTAGTAGGTTTATGCCCTAGTCCATTTCAAAAAATCCCTAACCCAGGATCTTCCAAATGTTCTAAGACTTGTGTCATGTGCTTATCATTGAAAAGTTTCTTATTCCATGATCGGATTGGCTTTAACCCTAGGTTTTGTGTCTAGTGGGATATTACATTTGATTTTCAAATTTTCCTTGTCTCTTTATGATATCATGATCAAATTCATTAGTATGGAGTCATAATTCTTAGGTTTTCACTCTCCTGATCTTATGAAATAAGGTTTAGCACAAGATCGTAAGTGGTAATTCACGGGTCTCCTTATGTCACGACATCTAATGTAAGCGTAAAGGCATAAAATAACTTTATGTGGGTTTTAATCCTATGCTAATTTCATAAGCATAGCATCATAAGTGTTTTTATGAAGGTTAATAGGTGTTATGATCTTACGATCAAAGGAGTAGTGCAGAATCGTAAATGATTTTCTATAGAGTCCTGACCATACTGATGCAAGGGAATATGAGTTTCCTAATGGTTCAAGAATTTTGATAGGAGTGGTGCTTAGTTACCAGTGGCTATGTTGTGGCTGAGGTGCTCAGTCATTGTTGGGTTCTCAGAACCTGTCATGCTTAGCAGGTGTTGGTTGCTCGACTTGTATGGGTTGTTTGGCATGCACTGGGAGCTTGGCAGTGCTTGGTAGTTTGCTAATGCTTGGCTTGGTCTTTCTGACACTCAGTCTGGTCTTCGTTCTTGTAGGTGCTAAGTTGTCTATGAGCCAACTTTGGGTATTTAATTCATGTTGTAGCCAACTTTGGGTATTTAACTTGTGCTTTAGCCGACTTGTGGCTCAAAATATATTTAATGTATGGGATTTAATTTAATTTGTATTGTATTGAGCTGACTTGTAGCTTAGTTGGGTATAAGTAAGGGGTTTTGTGGAGTCTTTAGGCATTATTGTCATCCCACTTGGAAAAGAGGATGTGAACTTTAAAGGGCTAGTAGTTGCAACTTGAGAACCAAAGAATAGGTTGGTGGACCTGAGGGTACAAGTGTAGATTCTTCTTGGTGTTCTTATCTAGTTGTGGATCTAGAATAGCTAGGATTGGTGTGTCGATTTGGATCTTGAGGGATCTTGAAAAAATATTATTGTAATTGCTATTGTATTTGGACCTAACCCAAAAGGCCTTACAATCAGGAACATTACATGTAATCAATTATCTATGAATAAAGAGTTGTGGTTTGGTATCAGATCTTGCATTGTGGTTGCATCGTTGTTGTGTTTTTGCTATGTAGTTATTTGTAAGGATCCAAATTACCTCCAATAGGGGTACCCTTAGATTACCATTGCATCAGGTGGTATCAGAGTGAAGGTGTTCTTGAGTGTGTAGATAGATTGCCGAAGTTGAGGCAGTTTACACCAAGACTTGGGTTGAGAAAGGTTGATCTGAGAAGATCTTGATCTGGTGGTGGATTGTTCTTTTTGGATTCCTAGATCTCTTGGTTGTGAGGTGAAAGATTGTGGTTTTGACTTGCCATTGTAGAAGACTTGCAAATGGATCGATGGATGTGAAGATGGAAGGTTGATCTTGTTGAGGCGTGATTGTAGGGATTTTGTGGATTGCAGATCCGTGTTCCTAGACTGGTGATTTGGTTCCTAATTATTCGTACAAGATGGCAAGTTGTGATCTAACTTGCAAAAAAATTGGGTTTATCACAATGAGCATGGGAAGGATTTGTTGTAGAGGGTTTGTGAAGATCTTGGGAGATGGCTCTGAGAGGATTAGACCCTAGGATGACTGTGAATCTCCGAGATGTGGTGGAGATGAGGTTTTTTGAGATGTTTGCTCAGTTTGAAGCTAGCTTGGTTGATCGAATTAAGGACAAGATGAGGAAGGCATTCCGTAGACATTTATGGAGTTGAAGTTTATCGATCTAGAAGAGAGTTGTTTGGCCGGTTAAGAGACTTGTTCATCAAAGAAGATGGCATAGAAAAGTTGAGGTTGGTTTTTTTGATCAGTTGGTGGAATATGATACAGATTCCATAGAGAAACTTGAAGATTTTGCTGAGGATATTCCTAACCTTGTTGACGTTGCGATGGAGATTGGTTTTCGTGATAGGTCAGTTGGGTTTGACATGAAGATTGTAGAGCACTTGGTTGTGGATGATCCGGTTGTTGATGGTGGTGAGTTGTGTGCTGTAGAGCATCTTGTTGTGAGCAATGAGACTACTAATGTGGAGTTTGTTGCTGTTGGTGTGGATTCACTAGTTGCTATTATGGATGTAGATTTTTTGGTGAAGCATTATGTTTAATTTGTTCTTGGGAGTGAGCATGCTGATTAGATGATTGAGATTCTAGGGTTTGACAGAATGATGCAGATGCGGATGATTTGCATGTTGGTTTTCTTATCCATATTGGAGTGGAAGCCTTTGGTGAAGATGAGGATGGTTGTAGATTCTTCATTGGGCATAAAAGTGTGGGACACACTTTTCTTTGCACCACAAGAGTTTGATTCAGGGTTATCTAAGGTTCTCAATGGTTTAAGCATTTTGATAGAAGGAGTGGTGCTCGATCACTACTGGCTGTGTTATGGTCGAGGTGCTCGGTCGTCATTGGTTACTTGACACTTGTTATGCTTGGTAGGTGTTGGTTGCTTGGCTTGTATGGGTTACTCGACATGTACTGGGAGCTCAACATCCACTGGGAGCTCAACAATGCATGGGAGTTTATTGATGCCCAGCTTGGTCTTTTTGACACTAGGCTTGGTCTTTCTAACACTCAGCTTGGTCTTTCTAATGCTCGATCTGGTCTTGGTTCATGTAGGTGTTGAGTTGTTTGTGAACTGACTTTGGGTATTTAATTTGTGTTGTAGCCAACTTGTGGCTCAACATATATTCAATGTATGGGGTTTAATTTAATTTATATTGTACTAGGATGACTTGTGGCTTAGTTGGGTATAAGTAAAGGATTTTGTGGAGTCTTTAGGCATTATTTTCATTCACTTAGAGAAGAGGATGCAAACTTTGAAGGGCTAGTAGCTACAACTTGAGAGCTAGAGAATAGCTTGGTGGACCTGATGGTACAAGTGTAGATTCTTCTTGGTGTTCTTATCCAGTTATAGATTTGGACTAGCTAGGATTGGTGTGCAGAGTTGGATCTTAAAGGATCTTGCAAAACTATTATTATACTTGATGTTGTATTTGGCCCTAAGCCGAAAGGCCTTACAACCGAGAATATTGCATGTAATTAGTTATTAATGAATAAAGAGTTGTGGTTTAGTATCATATCTTACATTGTGGTTGCTTTGTTGTTGTGTGGTTATTTGTAGGGATCCAGATTACCTCCAATAGGGGTACCCTCTAATTCTTGTTGCATCACATGCACATAGACCAAAAGCAGGAGATTATAAGGTGTAAAGTTTTAAAGTTATATGGTGTTACGATCTTATGATGTGGGGCCTAGCACATAAGCATAGAAAAATTGAGTACATGTCAATAAAGTTTTCTAAGGATACAAAAAGTGGAAGATCATAAGATTGTAAAGGTAGAATACGAAGACTTCCGCAACTATGAGATAAGATGAAGCATAAAATTAGAGGATGAAATAAGAAGGAGCTCGATGTTATGATGAAGAGTCAAGTGTAGGGTTGTAAGACTAAAGTAAAGCTAATGTTAGAGCCTCCAAGCTTACGGTAAGTAGTAAAGGTAACAATTAGTGTATGGTCAAACAGTTAACACAAAAATTAGAGGAAAATCCTCTAGAGTTATGATTGAGGCCGGTGTAGTTGTTAGTGTGAGATCATAAGGTAACAAGAAAAAAGTCTCAATACTATGGATACCATTGAGGCATAAGATTGTAAAGGTTTGAATACACAATGCCAATGCTATGCAAATGGTTGAAGACTGCTAGGTGTAAGTTCACGGTTTGAAAATAATATTGCAGATAATGTTCCCAATCTTATGATAAACTAGTGAGCATAAATCCATAAGGTAAGATATAAGGGCTCTCCATTGATACAAAAAAAAGGATGGAGTGTAAGATCACAAGGGTAACTTTTCTTATCTATAGGGTTATGAAGGGTTTGAATTTCAAATAGAAGGTGTGAAATTGAAAGCCCTAAATATGACATAAAAATTGATTTTGCTTTCTCTAAGATGGAAAATGATTGAAAGGTTTTTGACCAATAAGGTTTTAAAAGTACAAAAAAGTGCTAATCTAGATAATTATGCTGATGCTCCATGAGGTAATAGAAAAATTGAGAATTAAAGCTTGTGCATGTAGGAAATCAATGTAGCAAAGAAGTTGATGAAGTACACAAGACATAAAAGATACTTTCCAAACTGAAACAAGATACCATTTACAAAGCATGAGGACTTTGAGAAGTTGTAGAGCTTTCAAGTTTCAATTGCAGAGCTTTCAAATTTTATTTACAAAAAAGATGTTAGAGAAAGAGGTGAAAGAGATCCAAGCTAAGGACATGGAAGTTGTAGAAACATCAACTTCAAAAGGAGGGAAAACTCAACAAAGAAAGCCATATCAATATGCAGATAAATGGATGGAGGTATTCCTAGACTCATCGAATGTCATTTCTGCAAATGATCATGATTTCAGAGACCCATACGTGTTCTGTAGAGATGCAATTTGCCCTGGTCTAAATGGATATTAGTTGTTTAGATACTTTTACAATAACAGGTTTTAGTGTTGACATGAAGGTCAATTTATCAATTAGTGACTTAACACTTAGTTAGTTCCTACCGAGCTAAATAGTCAGATTGCAGTTCATGCCAACCTTCATAGTATCTATCAAGCTTCTAAAATAGTTTACAATATTGCCTAAGCATCGTAGAGTCTACCAAGGTTTCCAGTACAAGTGATGAAGATCTCAGTGTTAATCAAGCTTTGTAGTGTTAACCAAGTGAATTAAGTGTTGACCGAGCATTGTAGTGTCAACCAAGCATTTTAGTATCTACCAAGTTTCTCAGTGTTCACCGAGTCATATAGTGCTGACCAAGTTCCTACTATTTGAAGTGATCAATATGGACTAAGCTTCAATGTTAACTGAGTGCCAAAGTCTACCAAGTGTTGACAGTGTTTGTCAAGTGTCAGAACATCACAGAGTTGTCTTCAGAATCTAGATTACAAGAATGGGTCAACTTTGGGAATTATGATGAATTTGGTTTTGTAGCCAACTCTAAAAGGTAATTAAGTGGATTGATATAAATGTAATACATTATATCATATCCAAAAAGCAGAATGTATGTGAACAAGTAAGAAGCATATGAGTGCAAATTAAAGAAGGCTACAAGCAATATAAGACATATTAGAGACTTATCTATCATATTCAGGTGATCATTGTAGTTCAAGAAATCTCAATCAGCAAATCAAAGTTGTAGATTAGAGATCAATCACTGGTTCATCCTAAAAGGTGCATTACTTAAATCTTGTAACAAGGTGGACTTAACAGTCTTATTCCAAATTTCCTAATAGAGTGCATACTTCATTGTATATTGTTTGTAAATCCTTTAACAAGGTGAACCTAATAGTCCTTATTGCTCCTAACAGGGTAG
Organism: Cupressus sempervirens; assembly: GCA_028749045.1. Classification (NCBI taxonomy): domain Eukaryota; kingdom Viridiplantae; phylum Streptophyta; class Pinopsida; order Cupressales; family Cupressaceae; genus Cupressus; species Cupressus sempervirens. The sequence continues at coordinate 116,819,550 of CM053788.1, forward strand.
ATCACCAGAAGTGGTCAATTGTAAACCTTAACATGCCAACTTTATACTACAACCATAAATCTTGTGGGTACCATCCCCACCCCAGTTTTACTTTCTATTTTGGAAGGTTTCTAGGTCACCATCTTGTGTCAAAGTGTTACAAATATTTTAATGCTTTCATTCTTTCATGCATGCAACTAGATTAGATTATGTGGTGATGGTTTAGTTGGCGAATTAAGTTTAAAATTTTATTGGTTTTCAATTCAACCCTCCCCTCTCAATCACCTAATCTATATTACATTTCCAACAATTGGTATCAGAGCTTTTGGTTCTCACATTAGAAGTTTAGCAACTTAAGAATGTACACTATAAATGTGCCACACTCTACACCCTTCTATCCAAGTGATTCCATGAGATTAGAATGCTTGGATTTCGGCTTAGAGCTTCCCATCCATAGAGTGCAAGAAGTGTATTCTAAGCATGTAATGGGCTCTCAGCTGAGCCTTAGGAACACATTCCTTGCTAGTAAACCATGAAATGGGAGGTACTTTGAGATAGAGAAAGAATGCAAGTGTCCACAAGAGAACTCTCAAATATGCAATGCAAGCATGAAATAAGATAATATGAAATACAAACTGCAACTATATTAAACAAGATGAGATTATTACAAATCCAACTAAGTAAGCTTTGTGATCTAGATTATTACAAGAAATAGAAGCTATGCTATATGAATCTAAACTAAAATACCATGGATGATAGAATGAGACAAGGAATATAAATTCTCCATGAAGCTCTTCAAGAATTCAAATGATAGACCTATAGCATAACAATACTCAAGAGTGTGTATCATTTGAGAAGGAGATAGCTCTTTATTTTAAAGATATATAGACAATGGAGATCAAGATCAATTGGTGAAGGATCAAGGGTGTAAGTTGACTTTGGCATGATCCATGTGCAAGAGAAAATCAACCAATAAGAAAAGAGTTGACTTTGCATTCGAGACAAAAAAACTTTTCTTTTAATTTTAAAAAGGAATAATGCTTTATATGTGCACATTGAGTGGGTTAGAAGAATGGGGTCTTTTATTTAATTAAAAAGGGTCATGTTCTTTTAAATAAATAATGAACTTAGGATAGTATAGCCAAACTATAGGTTATAATCAAATTTAATTATTTTTAGCAATTTGACCTAGGCAAATAATTAATTAATTTAGCCAAAATGCTAAGAAGGGAGCTAATAGTCTAGGTGACTATTTTTAGGTGATTACATTTGCCCCTCTTTGACAAATGTGTGATGATCTGGGAACACATTATGTCAAAGAAAATACATTTCAAAAAATGAAATGCAGAAAGAGATAGCAAATCCTAAATGTGCAGCCTGATAGCAGCAGTACTGAAAATTAGGAAAGAGACAATGTTAGAACTCAAGAAGAATGCTAACACCAAGAAGAGAAGATAGATTGAGAGCAAATGAAAAGATCAAACATATACTCCTAACAAATAGATAGCTGTAGCAAGTGATGTAGAGTATTTCTGCCCTATAGGATCGAAATCAAAATGAGGTAAAGGGGATGCATAAATGAGCTAGATATGAGATTATTGAGATATATAAAAGTCCAATATGAGACATATATGATTAGAACCAAAGAGTGATCATAAAAAAGTGATAGAATGCTCCAATTTGACCAGAGTTAACCACGAAGGATAAAGTATGACAATTAGGTCAAATTAGGTAGAAAGAATATGTAGACATGAAAATGCAAAGTGAAGTAGATAGGAAGTGTAGAAATGGTGAAGACATGGATAAATGAAGATGCCTCAGTAAAGATTCAAAGATCAGACCTCAAAAGGTCAGCTAGCTGCATAGAAGAAGGTACATTTTTGAAATGCGATTTTAACTATCAAGATGAACTCGAATTTCGATTTCAATTTGGATCTTGAAAATGAATCAAGGACATCAAAATTAAGTAAAAACAGTCAAAAGGTTATATAGATGTGATAATAGGATAACAAAGAGATGAAGGGAAAGATCAAGAAGGTGAAAAGACATAATCAAGAAGAAAAGAAAAAGAAGATATGAAAGCAATTAATTGACAATGTTCAAGAAAAGATGAAGAGAGAGCTCTCCCCATGTGCAGGAATGCAAGACTAAGCTAGAAAATGAGAATATGATGAAAACTAATATGAAAATTGGTTTACCAGCAAGAAACACATAACATTTAGGCTCTAATTTTTTCATTGAGTATTATTAGGGACATCATAAGATCATACAACCATCACTAGTACAACTATGAGGATATGAATATGATCAATATCAGATAGGAATGTGGAGATCCAATCTAAGCATCAAAGGCATGTAAGTCAAGATGGTTACACGATCAGATTCAATAAGTTTAATATAGCAAGATTACACCTATTATCAAGATATAAGTACCTGGATAACCCCCGAGTGTGATCTTGCAAAAAAAAGTCAAGGATGATGCATTTGTAGGTCCAAAGTGTTACGTAGGACAAACATGAATGTTCTTAAAAAGTATACCCACAAGCAAAAACTAAGTAAAATATGGCCCCCAGTCTTCTAGTCCATGACATCCTCAAAAGACTATTAGGGAGGGAACACATAGCAAAGAAATCATCATAGACAACACACAAAGAAGATAAAGTTAATTATAGCTCAATAGTTTAAATGTTTAAGTATGTGTGTGTAAGTCGCTTGGCCATTTCTTCAAGACTTGATTTTGATAATGAGAAATATCACAACATCCGAGACTGTAGGTAGACTATCTAAAAAGTGTTGAGAAACACTTGATGTCAAATTGGGGGTAGTGTTGAGAAACACTATTTTTGTGAGTTTTGCCGAAAGAAGCCCTAATGCACAAGGAGACCCCAATAAGCTAAGAAATTGTGCCCCTGAGATGAGGACAAGGGACAATTCCAAGCTAGGAAATGTGTTGTAGAGTGAATGGATGACACTAATAGAAATACGTGCGAGGGTCTCAAGTAGAACCCGTTTCCAGGTTTTCACACTTGGCAAATTGTTTTAGGACTTTTTTTCAAATTTTTAAATATTTTTTGATTTTTTTTGTAATACATCAAAGCACCTATTGCTAGGTTTTCACTAAGATGATCATTTTTTTAGGACATTTTCGACTTTTTAGGATTTTTTAAGGATCAATAGATATTTACAAATAGCTGAGTTGTGAGCCTTTAAGCATAAATTTTTTTTTAGATGTAGGACATTGATAGGCTCCATGAGTTGTTCCTCTTTTGGAGTAGAAAGTTGATAAGTGCTAGACCAAAATGTTGCTATGATAATATAAGGGCCCAACTAGTTAGGTTCAAATTTCCCTTTCTGCTTTTAACTAATTTTGGGGATTTTCTCTTAGCACAAGATCATTCACAGGGGTGAACTTTCTTGTTTTATGTAGTAGACATGTGCTTTTGATAAGCCCTCATATGGTTGAAAGAAGCCTTGTGGTGTTCATCAAGGGTTTCTAGCTCTTGTACTCACATAACCCTATGGTCTTCATCAATTATCAACCCATGTAAGGAGACTCACAATGAGGGGAACTCAACTTCTAAGGGGAGGATAGCCTCAGAGCCATAGACTAAAGAAAAAGGTGTGGCCCCTATAGGGGTATGTATGGTGGTTCTATAGGCCCATAGTGCCAGATTGATCTATAAGTGCCAGTCTTTCCCTAATTTATGGATTGTTCTATGCAAGATCTTGAGCAATGTCTTGTTAGAGGCCTCAGCTTGGTCATTCCCTTGGAGACAGTAGATTGAGTACCAATGTTTTATTTTGAATTTCTTACATATTTGTTTTAGGTACTTGTTTTTGAATTGTCCTCCATTATCTATAACGATGGAGGAAGGAATGTCGTAGCGAAAAATGATGTGGTTGAGTATAAACAGGTTAACATGTTTTCTTGTAGCAGAAGATAATAGTATAGCCTTAACCATTTGGTGAAATATTCAGTCACTGTGATAATGAACTTGTGGCCACTGGACGAACTTGGATGAATTTTCTCTACCAAGTCAAAGGGCCATTGTTGAAATGGCCAGTATGTAACAAATGGTATAAGCTCATGCTTAGGAGAATGAATTAAATTACCATCAAGTTGACATTTATTATAGGACTTAGCATAACAAATAGTGTTAGCTTGCATGGTTGGCCAATAATAACCTGCCCTAAGAAATTTTTGAGCAAGTGCAAGGCTATTGGAGTGTACCCCACAAATGTCATCGTGGACTTTGACTAGTGCCTTTTCAAACTCTTCTAGCTCTAGACACCTAAGAAACGTTCCTTCTAGACCCTTCCTATATAAGTCACCAAAGACCGAAGTGTAATGTGAAGCATTGCGTAGGAGTTGGCATTTTTGGTTGTGCTTGAGGTTTTCAGGAATAATCTCATCATGCAAGTAAGAAAAAATGGTAGAATAACAGGATGAGTCATGACCCACAACGGTGCAGATCATATGGTTATCTGCAAAATCATAGGTAGGGTGATGTAGCTCTTCCACCAGGAACTCAAATTGTGATTCATGTTCTTGTAATTGGAGGATAGATGCTAGAGTAGCCATAACATTGACAACCTTGTTTTCTACTCTAGAAATTTGTTGGAATGTCATGAATGTGAAACAATTCCTTAGAGCATCAATCAACTTCTTGTAAGGTACCAACTTGTCATCTTTGGTTTGATATTCATTGTTGACTTGATTTATGCCAAGTCGGGAATCTCCATAGATGTGCAATTTGGTGATTCTCCATTTAAAAGCCATTTTAATCTCATTTTTTAAGGCCTCATATTCTACAATATTGTTAGTGTAAGGGAATAATAGATCTTTATGTTGAACTAACCAATCTATGAGATTGGGATGAATCAAGGAGAGTGATGTGGAAGCTTCAAGGTTGTTGATATGGAAGGATTCATCTCCTGTGACATGAGAAGTTGAGCCTATAAAGAAAGTTGTGAAGGAATCCAAATTAGGAATAGACCTAGAGGGACCTGTGTGGTCCATTAAAGCAGTTTGTGAACCAAACTCATATAACCCTACACTAAACTCTTCAACTAAATTTGGTTGGATTGCATAGGTGTGAATGACATCCACCCCTAATTCACAAGATGCATCTGAGAGACTTTCCCATTCATACTCACCAAAATCAGTACTCTAGTTCCTAGCAATTAAGCAAGTAATGTTTTGTCTAATCCTTCCTCTGTTTAAGTCTTCATGGTCAGATTTATCTTGTTCATGTTTTCTAGAATTGGAAGCTTCAACATCATTGTGAGTAATTATTGATTCTTCTCCCCAAAGGAGAGAAGTGAGAGGCATGAAATTCTTATCTTGCAAAGTAGTAGCAACAAAGGGTGGATCATCATCCTCTGATTCACTAAAGATGGGAGCTCTTCTATCAAATCTAGGTATTTTGTCTTCAAGGCCAAAGCCTAGGCTAGTAGTGTCTCAAGTGTTGCAACCCTCAGTATGACTTAAGGGTTTGATGAGAGCTTTTTTGTTACCAGTTAAGGAGCCATGGCCTTCATAGCCCATGTTTGTCAAAAGTTTATAACCTAAATGGGAGTAGTGACTATGACCTCCTCCTCATCTTCCTCTTCCCTATATATCCAATCCTTGTTTGCTTAATCTTCTTTTTATACTTCTAGGGGGAGTGAAGATTGAACAAAAGTGCCAAAAATGGTCATTGTGGAAGGTGAAGGCTTTGATTTAGTAGGTTTCCCATAAGATCTAGGGGAAATCGATAAAGCAACAATAGAATCTAGGGTGTATTTTCCCATGCCAAGGCTCTTCATTTTTATTTTATGTTCACACTCTGTAAAAGATGGTGTTAGCTTGTGAGAAGAGCAATTATAAAGAACCAATTTTTCTGCAACAGATATTGTGTTTATAGACATAGAGTTATCGTCAGGGACAACTATCTCAATACCATTGAAAGGCAACTTAATACACTAATGATATGTGGAAGGTATTGCTTGCATATCATTAATCCAAGGTTGTCCCAATAATAAATTATATGTGAGTGGTATGTCTAGGACATGGAAAATGACATATTTTTCAACTGGACCATCTCATATTGGAAGCATAATGAGACCTTTAGAACATCTTTCAACCTCATCGTAGGCTTTGATAGTGATCTTGCATCTAGGGTCAATGGAAAATTTAGACATGCCTAATTTTTGGATAACATCGAATGAGATCATGTTCAACCCTGCACCATTGTCTGTCAGGACTCAACAAATGCGAGTACAAAAGATTTGGACTTTAACATGGAGGACAAGATTGTGGGGATGAATGAGAGGTCTATCATCTTCTTTAGAAAAGGTGAGATAATAAGGTGAAGAAATGTGGTTCAACAAAGCTTGGAATCACTCTACATTAATATTTGTGGTGATCTTGGCAAAATGCAAGGCTTTCTTGAGAATGTCCTTATGCAAAGGAGATAACTCTAACAAGTCAAAGATGGATATTTGGGTTGGGGTTCTTGTAGTTGGATGACAAGGTCATAATTGGAGATTGATGAGGTAGTTTCTTGTTTGGATGATGAAGCATTTTTCAGATCATTAGAACCTTTGAGAAGAACGTTGGCTTCCCCCTAGTGACAATGTTAAGTGGCTCACTTTGTGAGAGAGAAGATTCTACCGCTCGAAGTACCACCTTAGGTTTAGTGTCCTTAAGGTGGTGTTGAGCATTTCTTGTTTTAAGGACAACCTTGGGTCTTTCATCCTCAACATTATAATTGGGTTAGTTGTCAGAATTAGAACTCATCATGCAAAGATATTTAACAGGCTCAATCATGTTTATCACATTTTTTGTGTTAGCATACGCATAGTTGATCTTAGCATCATGATTTTTCTTAGGAGCCTTGGAGGATTCACCTTTCTCATATTATGGAAAGGCTTGTTTAAAAGCTTTGTGGTCATAATTTTTGATGAGGCCATTTGTAACAACTTCATCAGCCTCTATGAGGTCTTGAATGACATCTTTGAGCTTAAAACAATGTTCAGTATTATGGCCTTTACTTTTGTGATAACTACAAATATGCTACTCTCTCCACCAAGGGGGTCTAATGGGTGGGTCATAGGAGTAGGAATTGTTTAGAAGCATAACCAGTTTGTTTTCAATTAAGGTCTTCAAGACCACTTCATAAGGCTCAACGATTGGCATATAAACACGTCTTTTTTTTAGCAAACTTGATGTTCTTGTCAAATGTTTGAAGTTTTGAATCCTCTTTTTTTTTTACAATGTAAATGGCATTAGAAAGGTTGAATGCAGGCTCCTCGGTCTTAGGAGTGTCCACTACTCCATCATTGACAACATGTTTATTTTTGTTCCATGGTTTGTTTTTGTCCTTACCATTTCTATTGCTATTTTTGTCTTTGTTCACAACAATGTCACCCTTCCTGAGAGCAACATCTTCAATATGATATGCACTCTCAATCATTATGTTGAAGGATGTGAATAGCTATTTTCTTAAATCAAAGTAAAGTTCTGGTACAAGTGTGTTGACAAAGATGTCAATTTTCTCGACCTCAAGAACTTGCTGAGGATACCTAGAGTATAGGGATCTCCATCTCTGAAGGTATGTTGCAAAAGGTTCTCTCTATTTTTGTTTGATACTGCACAAATCCAACATAGTGATAGGATGTTGAATGTTATAGGAGTATTGTTTAATGAAACATTGTACAAGTTTATTGAATGTTTTAAGAGGGGGAGTCAATTTTATGAACCACTCCATAGCTTGCCCTCTTAGACTCTTACGAAACAACCGCATAAGATATGTGTCTTCATGCATGAAATCCATGCTAATAGCATAGAAATGCCTCACATGACAAATGAAGCCTTAGGTTTCTCTTTGGAAGTTTGTAATTGTACAACTTGTTTCCTCAGTTCTTGCATCTCTTCTCTCAAGATTTCGACCTCAGTGGGCTCTCATTTTTTTATTATTCTTTGCACATCAAAGTCTTGAGGGAGTTTCCATCCCTTTGTTGTCATATATTGAAAGTACTGGCCCCTATTTTATTCTAAGGCTTCAAGCATTAACTATTGGGTGACCTCATCTTGTTCAAATCTTATGACATCTTCACTAGTCATTTCCTCATTACTCTTATGATGTGATTGTGATTGCCTAGGTGGGGATGGGCATGCTCCCGCATTGACTCTATGAGTCCTTGTGGGTGTGTTGTTACCATCATTACCACCGAGGGGAATGTTCCCAAATAGATTACTGTAATAGCCTCTCCTATTTTCCTCATTGTGTGTATGAGTATTAGGCTTAGCTTATTGATAAGTTATTTCTCTAGCACGTATAGCCTCTTTGAGTCTCTCATTTTCTCGTGCTTGTCCTTCTAAGTGACATTTGATCTCTTCAGGATGCATGTTGATCAAGATTTTGTCTTCACCCATATGCATGTCAAAGGGTGTACCAAATGGATTTTCAAAGTTGTAAAGTGGATTATGTCAAATGTTGGATATTTGCATTTGATTAGAGTTAGGATCTTCCACACAAGGTTGTGCACGAGGGCATCTACGTGGAGTTTCTAATTGTGCAAAAATAAAAAAGGGATGATGATCATTACTAACTTGGAACCTAGTTGTGACCGACATGTAAGGATATGTCTTTGCTTAGTAGGACAAGAAAAGTATTTCAGATTTGAAGCTCATATAATCAAGAATAATTGCTTGTCAAAGTAAAGTAGATGGCTTGTCAAGAGTGCTCAAGAATTCACAACCCTAATGACCCAAATTGAGAGATAGCAAGTAGCTAGCATAGAATGATAATCGAGTTTTAACAAGTGATCATTACTGACATTTTGAGACTTACATTCAGAAGACTAAACCCATCATTTCAACTTAGAATAGTACCTGACATGGAGGTTTTGTGACCAGACTCAGGAAGGAATGAAGTGACAAGACTCTAGATTAGTTAAAATGCACTGCAAACTCTATTTTGAAGGCAAAATAATCCAAGTGATACTTTTCCAGAAGTTAAGAAATAGTAGGACTACAATTTGTATTATACGATATAGTTCAAAGTATCTAGGCAACACTTTTCTTGTGGGTGATAGTTTCTCTTAAGAAGGATGACAAATTTACTATAACTAGGTGATAGAACTAAAAGTAACCAAGCGATACAATTTTGGAAAAAATAAATTATCATATGATATTTCTCTAGAGATGGTACGATAGTGTGCCAGTGAATTAAGAAAAAGGATAGTTTTGACTCAAAAATTTTGCATTTTGGTTTGACAATTGAGTAGTTTTCAAATTAGACAATTTATGACTTCAATTTGTGTCAAAGAACAATATGGTTTGCAAATAGTAGGGATTTTTATCATGTCTCAAACAATTGAACAAGGGTCAAAACAACCTTGCGAATATGCATTTGTGATATTAGAATTGTTCTCTAACAAAGCTACTAAGATGTTTGATTTGTGAGAATGTTTACACAGGTCAACACATTCAAAAACATTTTCCAAGCATATCTACTTTAAAGTCACGGTTCATTACTCAAAATCTTGGCCCACACTAAGTGCTCCTTCATCTCACACCAAGTGGTTGTCAACAAGAGATATTAGATTTTTCATGGAAATTCCATAAGCATGACTAAGGGATGACAAATGGTGAGTGTAAAATCTTGGGGTGATCTAGGTAGTCCACTAGGACTGGTCCTTGCACCAAGAAGTTGAACAGAAAAATAGGGTAGTTGTTAAAGAAAAAGAATAATTTAATTTCATTAATTAAATTAGCTTTTCTCCCTTCTTAAGATTTCACTTTATGCACCTTTTGCATTCTTATTTAATAATTAATTAGTAATTATTAGATAACATTTATCTTTTAGGTTACCCTTTTTGGGTTTTGATCTTCTTCTATAAGGATATATCATTTGTAAGTATCTTGTATCTTTTCATTTTTCTAAATATTTTCAGAGAAAACCCTTGCCTCCTCTTGTATTTTTCTTCTCTGTGATAGGTTTTTTACATGCAGGTATTTGAGGGTTTGTATTACGTATTGCTCAAATCCTTCATGGTATCAGACCTTTAGATCTTCATGCCCCCATTTTGTTCTTGAGAGATTTGGCATCATTTTTCAAATCTAAGCGTTTAGTGGATTTTGTATTGGATCTGGTGAGGACCTATTTTTTGGAGCACTTAAAGCCCAAACGGACATCACCCTTGAGCTTAGAGCACTTGAAAACCCCCATTTCCATAAAAATACGTCTAGTTTGGATGCAGTTGAAATCAAAGGCCAAAAAAATTGCACCCAGGTCATTTTGACCTAGGCACGCATATCAAGTTGCAAAGAATTTTGATTTTTTTTATCAAAATTATTTCCCAAATATTTTCGATTTTATTGGTGCTTGTTGTTCTTTATTTGAATATTTTTACAAAAAGGTTGATTTTGGTTGAATGGTGGAGAGGGAATTTATTTTATTTTATTTTTGGTTATGTCGTCATCATTGGTGGGCCCTCTGTACCTGTCAACATTTTTCAAGAAGTAGGCCCTTTACCTATGAGTTGTCTCTGACATCCCACCTTCGTCTCTGTGTTCCACTTAGGAGATTTTCTAAGGATGCTGCCTTTTTTTAAAGAAAAACTCCACCTATGACTCGTCTTTTTATTGTCATCGACCTCCACCTCATCCCTTCCTCTCTGTACTTGGGGCATTATTTTTGGGTGTGCATTCCCTTTGAAGACTCTGTGTTGGGTTTAAAATGACACATCAAGCCATCATATGCACTTCTTTATGTGGAGCTTTGTGTTAGCATTTTTTTTGGCAGTATTGGTAATAAGTGAATTGGGATTGATGCAATCTCCAATCCATTTTGCACCAGCATCAACTTTGGCATGTTGCCACTGCTGACTACTGTAGACCCCTTTGGCTCGTCTCTCTATGCCTTGAACCACGTGGTGTTTTGGAAATGAGCTATTAACTAGAAAAGTTAATGGAGTTTGTGTTGGAGTTTTTCTGCGTTGGAGTTTATCTACCAAAATCAATGCACTTTTAAACCACATAAAATGCAACGGATTTAGCAGTAATTTTTTTGGGGTAAATTTGGTTAGCTTGGAGGCTTACCCCACCATAGTACCTTTACTTTGTCATCATTTATTGTTGAAGCATGCATGTGAGCAGCACTTTTGTGTTAGCACATAACACCTCCAACCTTGCCTTGGTGACAATGCCTTTTTGGGATTCTTAGGTGTGGACGGCTTTTTGGTCATTGATGGTAGTTCTAATTTGTATGTTTATGTCAGCTTTTTGGAAAATAATAGCAATTTGGGCTCCTTTTAATTAGTGGCTTCTTGGTTTTGGAGACCCCCATCTATTCTTGGCATGTATTCTTCATTTTCCACATGTCACATTTTGTTTGGGGAGTCTTTCAATTGCTGATGTGACCTATGTGTCTAAACTAGTGCTACTACTTGGTTGTTGTTGTTCTCCTCTGTATCAAACTAGCTCACCTCATTCCTCAGTGGTGTTCTTTATGATCATCTTTTGTTCCTATCTTCTAAGGCATTCCCTAGTTTGGAGGCTTCTTCAGTTCCTCACTAGTCTTTTTAGTATGTTTTCCATCTCTTTTTAGAGTAGGGTTTTCTCCATGTGGTTTTCTCTATTTCTCCTCTTTTCAAAGATTTGGTTGTGCTTGGGTACCTCATCAGATGTTATTTGTCGAGACCCAAAATCTACTTTTAGTAGTATTTTCTAGGTTTTTAGCTACTCCCTAAGTTTAAGGGGGGGTGTTAGAGTAATTAAATATTTCCTAATTAACTCTAGTTGCTTAAGCTAAACTTTAGGCATCTAATATTAATTTTTTTATTAATTATTTTGATACAACCTAGGTTAGACCTTTTTAGGATTTTGATCTCCTTTGTAAGAATAATCTCTCATTGTAAACAAATTGAGATTAATTCATTATTGATATTAGCATTCTTGTTTTTGCTTGTTAAGAATGTCTCATCTATAGATCTGGAAATTCTTGCCTCCATAGCTATTTGCTTCTATTTCTGTGACAGGTATCTGTATGCAAGTGATTATCGGGAGCTATGGGGTTGATCTTTCATCAACTTCAGCATGGTATCCACATCAGCATTGCATCACCACTTCCTGTCACCTCCTCGACCTCTGTTTGGACCTGCATTCACATTTTTGCTTGTATCTTGGGCATATAGACTCTGTTTTCTACAAATGAGATATCACCAAAAATTTGGTTCCAAGCACGTCACAACGGTACAATTACTTTTTCAGTTTTGATGTTGTTTTGATGGCTTTTTCTATTGTCAAAGTTTGGAGTTTTTTAACACTCTGGGAGACATATCTTGAGCATCTAATCTCCATTTTTTGAAAATGTTATATTTTTGGAAAACTCATTTAGTTTCCTTTCTAAAAATGTTGGTTTGTCTTCCAAATTCTGCTCCAAGCTCTTTCTATTGTGGTTTTTGTTTTATTGTACTATGGTGGATATCTTGGGTGTTTCGGGTCTAGGGGTCATTTCGTGGCATGAGATTTCTACTTTTGGGTTGCACTATTTTTTTGTAACAACTATATACCCTTTTTAATTATTTTTGATATCATGTGTAAGCATGTTTATCCAAACACACTGAGATAAAGTGTCACTCCTTGCATTTCAGGATCTTGCTCATCATTGTGACTTATTGTACTCACACTACATTATCAAGTGCCATGGGGGGATAGTTTTTTTCCTTTTAGTCTCATCTACCTTTATCAAGTGAGTGTCCCTTCCATGACATTAGCCCCATGATGTATTGATGACATGTGACTTTATAGGTGTTTGTACCTCTTCCTCACTCTCGATGTTCTTGGCTCTTTCTTTTTGGCAAGAGTTATTGGCCCACTTTCTCAATTTCCTATCACCTCACCCTTGTCACCATCAGGGGGGTTCTTAAGTTGTTTCTCATGCTTCCTTGCTTTGATTGATCATCTCTTTAGGGCTTTGGTGTTTTATGTCATCTGTATCTTCAAGTTCAGTAATTTGCCTTTATGAGCCTCCTAATTCGATTCAGATTATAGCCTTCTCTACCTGGTCAAGTTCTCTTTTAGTGGAGGTTCTTTAGATTAGTAGTTACTTTTAACAGAGCTTTATTACTTCTTAATGCTTCAATGATGTTTCTTCACAAATTCTCTTTGTTCTTATTTTCTAGAACAATCCTCTAATTGGAGGCTTCTGCAGTCCTTCACTAGGTTTTCAACTATCTCTTTTTGGAGTAGATTTTTTCCCACTGGGTTTTCCTCTATTTCTCTATTTCATGGAGATTTGATTGTGATTGGGTACCTCGTCAGGCCTTGTTGCTGGGACCCAAGTTTTCTTTTTGCATTGCATTATAGTTTCCTTGCTCTTTCTGCATTGTTCGCAGCTGCATTGTTGCTCATCTTAAGGAGGGTGTTAGAGAAAAAGTTAATTTAATTTCATTAATTAAATTACCTTTTCTTCATTCTTAAGATTTCTCTTTATGCACCCTTTGCATTCTTGTTTAATAATTAATTAGTAATTATTAAATAGCATTTACCTTTTAGGTTACCCTTTTTGTGTTTTGATCTCCTTCTATAAGGATAGATCATTTGTAAGTATCTTGTATCTTTTTATTTTTATGAGAATACAATTTGCATATTTTTAGAGTAAACCCTTGCCTCCTCTGTTGAAAACAAATTGATATAAGTATGATAAATATGTTTCAATCATTTTTTTCTTATTGATGTCAAAGCTGCTACTTACTGGGAAGACAATTGCTTGTATGATTTAAGTACTATTATTTGTTTGAATGATGAAGAGGATTTGATCAAATGAGGTAACAATAGTACCTAGAGGAAAGGTTGAGTTATGATATCAAAAAGAATACAAGGATTAGTTAAGACAATGATATTAGTGTGCATTGATCATCCACTTAAGGTTGCAAAGGTTGATTACACTAAGTAAGTTTAGAAGAACAAGTTAAATGAAGTTTGTCTACCAAGCTTGATCGAGTGGATAGTAGGTGTTCAGAAAAGTTAGTGCAAGTTGACCAAAAAATTAGTTAGAGCTAAGCAAAGTCAATTTCAGAGTAAGCCAAGTGAAACAGTGTAAGTTGAGTAAAGTTTAGTTGATTTCAAGCACCAATAAACTTTAGTTCATGTTGAGTGTTTTGACAGTGGATGTCAAAAAATGCAGTATGTGCTGAGCATCAAAAGCCAGTTAATGTCGAGTGTCAACATTATGAGAAAGATCAAGAATTTGATGAATCTGAGCTAAAAAGTTTGATTTCTTAGATTGTGTGAACCATGTGGAAGATAAGATTGATGAGCTAGTGGCACAAAATTCAAGATAAACCATTTTGAGGTGAATTCAAAGAGGATTGAAGGAGAAGTTTCTAGAAGGGAATGAAATAAAATGAGGGGTAGATTCATTGAATCCTATCTAATCTAACCTGACCCTAAAATAGAAGATGGAGGATGAATGACAAAATATCTTAATTCTCTATTTATAGAGATGATTGGTCAGAAGTAAGAGTTGATGTGTGGGAACTTAAGGAAAATAAGGAATCTATGGTATTTGCTTCATTCAGCGACCTAAGAGAAGAGACTACATTGGAAAACAAAGCAAGAAGGCTTAAGGGTATGGATGCTTGAACGGTGAACAAGCTATTAGAGTTGAAGAGTGTGAAAACCAAGTAGAATGGAGGACTAAAAAAGAGATCTATAATCTGCAAATGAAGCTGTAAGTTGTTATTAGATCAAGTCTTACTATTACTCTCTAATCATTGTGTCAGTCTAGGGTAAATCCTTTGGATTAAGGTTGATCTAACAGTCATTTGTAAATCTGGGGTGACATTCTAAGTGAATGATTTAAAGTCCTCTAACAAGGCTCACTCCTAACAAGGTGATTGAAATCCTTTAATTGGGTCACATTTAACAGTGTGTATTGTAACCTTTAATAGGGTTGGCCTTTCACAGAGCATCACTTCAAAAGAGTGAGAATGAGTAGCATGTTACTGGTGATTTTTTTCAAATTGGGTTTCTACATTAAATCATTGTATCAAATGTATTATTGAATCTATTATGTTTCATGTTTACATTTCTACAAATTGATTTGATGGTAACCTACAAGTTTAAGTGATTTCATAATCTAATGGATGCATGCATGATGAAAATGTTCTATGGATATGTGTTCACGAAGCTATGAAATTTTTTAATTGTACATCTAGACCTTGGATAACTGATTTGTCCCCCCCAATTATTCTAGAGAATTCTAGCAAGTGGTATTAGAGTCATCTACTTAAGAGGAGTAGTTTGAAGGTACTAGAAGCACAAAGATCAAGATGTCAAAAAGAGAAGTACCCAAGCTTAATAGAGATAACCTTCCTACATGGAAAACACCTAGGAGATCTTAGAGATCATGCACAATCTACCATTGTTGTTGAGCATATTGGTCCTGATGGAGCCCTAACTACTGGAGATCTAAAAAAGAAGAAAGAACACAACCAAACAATGTTGGAGATTGCCTATGCCCTAAGCTATACCTAGTTTGATGACATCAAGGGTTATGACAATGGAAAGAAAATGTGGGATGCTCTACACACTATCTATGGAGGTGATAAAAATGGTCTAAGAGCCAAAGTTGAAAGTCTTAGAGGTAAGTTTGATGATATGAGAATGCAAGAAAGTGAGAATGTTGCTCAATATTGTTTGAGGATAAAAGATGTTGTTGATGCAATCAGAGGAGCTAATGGTAAAATAGATGATGATACTATATTAAGCAAAGTTTTGAGAACATTGTTGCCCATCTATGCTATTAGAGTTTCTACAATACAAGAATTAAGATGTATGCTAGGGAATGATCTTACTCTTAAAGATCTAGTAGGTAGGCTCACTACTTTTGAGCTATCTAATTTTGATAATTGAAAACCTAAAAATATTGAATCTTCTTTCAAAGCTAAGTTGTCATTGAGGGAAACCAATGAGAAGAAGAAGAAAAAGTTAAAATATGTTTCCAGTGACAATGATATAGATGAGGAAGATGTAGATCAACTTCAAGCACTACTGACAAGGAGATTTCATAGAGGTGAAGGCAAGTTTAAAGGTAAGTTACTTATCACATGTTTCAATTGTAACAAGGTTGGTCATATTGTTGCTAGATATCCAAAGAAGAAGAATTATAGAGGTGGTGACAAGTACAAAAGTAGAAGAGATGAAGACAACAAAGACTACAAAGAGAAATATAAGAAGTATTGCTACATTTCTAAAGAGGAAAAAAAAATGGATTTGAAGATCATGATGATGAAGTGGTGTATGTTGCAATGAAGGATAAATCTAATGAAGATGAGGCAACTGCACTAGTGTCTTGTGTGAACAAGAATGATAGATGGATCATTGACAGTGGGTATTCACATTACATGATTGGAGATAAAAGAAATTTTTTTACCTTGAATTATTATGATGGAAATAGTGTAAAGTTTGGTAATGATGCATCATGTCTAATAAAAGGAAAAGGCTCTATCAAGCTCATAGAAAATATTTTATGTGACAATGCTTACTATGTTGAAGGACTTAACTATAACTTGTTTAATGTGTCACAACTAAATAATTTGGGTTGTAAGGTTGAGTTTGAGAACAAATTTTCTAAGATATATGATATCGATGGAAAATTGATTGGAAAAGGTGATCAAACTAGAGGTAATCTATTCTACCTTGATATAGAGGATGCTACTTGTTCAGTTGTAGAATTTGATGATGTGTGGCTATGGCACAAGAGGTTATGTCATGTTAATTTTGGTAACTTGGTTAGTATCAGTAACATGAGAAGAGTCAAAAGTTTTCCTAAGTTGAAAAATCCTGACAATATAATTTGCAAAAAATGTCAGTTAGGCAAAATGACAAAGTCAAGTTTTAAGAGTAAGACTCATACCTCTAAAAGAATATTAGAGATTGTTCATACTGACTTGTATGGACCAACTGAAGTGCAAAGCTACAAATGAGATAAGTATATTATATTGCTTGTTGATGATTATTTTAGAATGATTACAGTTATGTTTCTAAAATAGAAATCTAATGCTTTCCAAATGTTTAAGTGGCACTTAGCAAGAGTTGAGAAAGAAATAGGTAAAAGTCTAAAATGTTTGAGATCTAATAGAGGAGGAGAATTTACATCAAATGAGTTTGAGATGTTTTGTGATGACAAAAGAATCAAAATACAGACATCTACTCCTAGAACTCCTCCACAAAATAGAATTGTTGAAAGGAGGAACAACCCTGTAATGGATTGTGCTAGGACACTCATGATGGAGAAAAATGTTGCTTTAAAATACTAGAGAGAAGTTGTAAGTAAAACTGTATATACCTTGAGTCGTGTACAAGTCAAGAAAGGTACTCATTCAAAACCTTTTGAATTATGGTATGGATTCTCACCAAATGCAGAATACTTTAAGGTATTTGGAAGCAAGTATTATATTCTCAAATATTTCAAGAATGGTAAACTAGATGCAACAGATGAAGAAGGTATATTTCTTGGTTACTTCACAAGAAGTAAAGCTTATAAGTGTTTAAATACTAACACTAACAAAGTTGTGGAAAGTGCAAATGTGAAATTTGATGAATATACAGAAGCATGTGAGGTTGAACCTATGAAGGAACTACAAGAATACAAATCATTTGTATACTTTTATGAAGGTGTGCATGCTAAATAAGATGTTGTAAATCATGTTCCAAACTAATAGCAAGTTTCAGTGACTATTGAATCACATACTATGAATGTCGAGTTATGTTCAGGAACTGAACTACATTCAGGTGTCGAGCTATAGAATGAAGTTGAGGCACATTCTAATTTTGAAATTAGCGTACATAAAAGAGATGATGAATTACCTGACAGGGAGGTACATAGTGATTCAAAAGCTGAGAGACCAAATGTAGAAGTCAAAGCTAAACCAAGATTGTCTAAGTATGTCAAGAGACATCATCCTACTACACAAATTATTGGTGATAAAGATGCTATACCAATGATAAGGAACAAGTTAAGAAATTATAGATTTTTGTTGAGCATGTAAGAACCTAAGTCAGTGAAAGATGCCTTATAAGATGTGGATTGGAGTAAAGTCATGGAAGAAGAGATTGATCAAATTGAAAAAAATAAGACATGGACTCTAGTTCCTAAACCAAAAGACAAAAATGTGATTGGTACCAAGTGAGTAAATAGAAAAAAGTTAGATGAAAATGGTGAAGTCACAAGGAAAAAAGAAAGATTAGTCTATAAAGGATATGCATAAGAAGAAGGGATAGACTATGGAGAAACATTTGCTCCTGTTGTAAGACTGGAAGGAGTAAGAACTCTACTTGCTTACTCTATGTACAAAGGTTTCAAAGTTTATCAAATGGATGTTAAGTTTGCATTTCTAGATGGTATATTAGAGGAATGGGTTTACATAAAACAACTAGAAGGATTTGTTGATGCTAACAACAAAAACATGGTATGTAGACTACACAAAGCTCTTTATGGTTTGAAGCAAGCACCAAGAGCATGGTATGGAGACTTCATAATTATCTAGTAAAAATTGGATTTGAGAGGATTGGTGATAACAACAATTTGTACTTGAAGACAGAGAAAGGCAAAGGTATTTTGTTATCATAATTTTTTGTTGATAATATCAGATGTGGAGGTCAAGGTACCTTATGTAATGCTTTTTCAAATGAAATGAAACAAGAATTTGAAATGTATATGTTTGGAGAGATCAATTTCTTTGTGGGTTTGCAAGTACATCAGATGAAATATGATATATACATCACTCAGTCAAAATATGTTAAGGAACTACTAAATTTTTTGGATTGGAAGATTCCAAGCCAATAAGCACACCTATGGTGACAAAGCATAAATTGTCAAAGAATGATGATTTACATGAGGTGAATCAAACATTATATAGGTCTATGATTGGTAAATTACAATATGTAGTACATAACGGACTTGATACTACATTATCTATAGGGATAGTTGCAAGATTCTTTGCTAATACCAGAGAGAATCACTTGATGGCAGTAAAGAGAATAATGAGATATCTGAAAGGAACTAAGAATTATGGTTTATACGACAAGAAAATTGATAAATTTGAACTGAGAACCTATATTGATGTTGATTGGGCTGGAAATATTGATGATAGAAAGAGCACTAGTGGAGGATCATTTTTCTTAGGCAAAAGGCTAGTTACATGGACTAACAAGAAATAAATTTGCATTTACCAATCTACTAATGAAGTTGAATATGTTGTTGTTGCAGTAAATTATACAAACAGGATCAAATAGCTACTCAAAGGTATGAAGGAGACAATCACTGAACCTGTGACACTTTATTGTGATGATACAAGTGCCATAAATATATCAAAGGATCCTGTGATGCATAAAAAGTCTAAGAACATTACAATCAAGTATCATTACTTGAGAGAATTAGTTTAAGATAAAGAGGTGAAGATGGAATATGTCAACACCAAAGAACAAATTGCTGATATCTTCACAAAAACATTACCTAAGGATTCTCATGAGTATATAAGAGGTAAACTTGGGGTGATACCCCATTCAAAGGCTATCTAAGAAGCACGAGGATTGCCTTGCATCAAATAAACTGATTGACATATGTTACATATTAATGTAGTAGATCTTACTTTAGGAGCTGCCTAAAGTAATCAAAAGAGTTGGAACTACAAACCAATCACAAGCAAGGTGACAAGGGGAGAAACTAAAAATATTCATATCTACATATTAAGATGATAAATCTTTGGCATTGTTGTCAAAGAGGGAGAAATTATACTAAGAAGTACTAAGAAACTATTGAGGGAGAAATTGTACCTACTAATTACATGTACCTAGTAAGAGGAAGATAATGTTGAGGGAGATATAAGTGATCAAGAGGGAGTCATAAGGATGCATTGTTTGTCTATTAATTGTAACAAAAAATTTGTAACCTATTCAGAAGATGAAAGTTGTTGCTAGATGGAGAGATTTCAATAAAAGGAATTATTTTCTTTTTGGTATTTTGATTGGTCATACTGATTAAGTTTGGCCTATTTGGTTTGCTATCAATTCCAAAGAGGGAGATTGTTGAAAACAGATTGATAGAAGTATGATAAATATGTTTCAATCATTATTTTGTCACTAATGTCAAGCCTGCTACTTACTGGTAAGACAATTGCTTATATGATTTAAGTACTATCATTTGTTTGATTAATGAAGAGAATTTGATCAAATGACCTAGAGGAAAGGTTGAGTTGTGATATGAAAAAGAGTACAAGGATCAGTTAAGATAGTGATATTATAGTGCATTAATAATCTACTAAAGGTTGCAAAGGTTGGTTAGATTGAGTAAGTTTAGAAGAACAAGTTAAACAAAGTTTGTCTTCCAAGCTTGACCGAGTGGACAGTAGGTGCCAAGCAAAGTTAGTGCAAGCCAAGTAGAAAATTAGTTGGAGTTGAGAAAAGTCAATATTAGTGTAAGCTGACTGAAATAGTGTAAGTCGAGTAAATTTTAATTGATGCTGAGCACCAGTAAACTTTAGTTCGTGTTGAGTGTTTTGATAGTGGATACTGAGCAACGCAATTTGTGCTAAGCATCAGAAGTTAGTTAATCCCAAGTGTCACCATTATAAGAAAGATCAAGAATTTGATTAATATAAGCCAAAAAGTTTGATTTCTTGGATTGTGTGAATTGTGTGGAAGATAAGATTGATGAGCTGGTGGCATAGAATTCAAGATAAACCATTTTGAGGTGAATTCAAAGAGGATTGAAGGAGACGTTTCTAGAAAGGAATAAAATGAAATGATGGGTAGATTCATTGAATTCTATATAATCTAACCTAACCCTAAAATAGATGATGGAGGATGAATGACAAAATATCTTAATTCTCTATTTATAGAGATGGTTGGTCAGAAACAAGAGTTGATGTGTGAGAACCTAAGGAAGATAAGGAGTCTAGGGTATTTTCTTCATTCAATGACCTAAGAGAAGAGGTTGTATTGGAAAACAAAGCAAGAAGGCTTAAGGGTATGGATGCTTGAAGGGTGAACAAGCTATCAGAGTTGAAGAGTGTGAAAGCCAAGCAGAATGGAAGACTAAAACAGAGATCTTTGATCTACAAATGAAGTTGTAAGTTGTTATCAGATCAAGCCTTAATGTTAATCTCTTATCATTGGATCAATCTAGGGTAAATCCTTTGGATTAAGGTTGACCTAACAGTCATTTGTAAATCAATCATTTAATCAAATGACATTCCAAGTGAATGATCTAAAGTCCTCTAACAAGGCTCACTCCTAATAAGGTGATTGAAATCCTTTAGCTAGGTCACATTTAATAGTGTGTATTGTAACCTTTAACAGGGTTGGCCTTTCAAGAGCATCACTTCAAAAGAGTGAGAATGAGCAGCATGTTACTAGTGGTTTTTCCCAAATTGGCTTTCCACATTAAATCATTATGTCAAATGTGTTATTGAATCTGTTATGTTTCATGTTTACATTTCTACAAATTGATTTGATAGTAAACTACAAGTTTAAGTGATTGCATAATCTAATGGATGCATGTATGATGAAAATGTTTTACGGATATGGGTCTATCAAGTTGTGAAAAGTTTTAATTGTACATATGGACCTTGGATAACTAATTCACCCCCCACCCCCACTCAGTTATTCTAAAGAATTCCAACATCCTCTTATCTTTTTCTTCTCCGTGACAAGTTTTTTTACATGCAGGTATTCAAGGGCTTTGTGGATTTGTATTGCATATTGTTCAACTACTTTAGTAGCTACTAACTTAGAGTGTTTAGAAAGGGTTTTCGTTTGTAATGTTCCTCCTGTACCCAATTACAGGATACCCCACCTTGTGGTGGGTAATAGCACTTGCGGCCACAAGAGTACCTTAAGCATTCTTGCCTAGCATTTTTCCCATGGTCCCAATCCCACAAGTACTCACACTAAGCAAAGATAAACACTACGTCTACCAAGATTTTGGGTCCTTGATAGCCTTGAGATTATAATGGGTTGGAGCAGTCGGGTTCAATTGTTCCCACTTGGGTCGTTCCTCTTGGTTGTGAAAGAGCAGGTCCTTTAAAGGATTCTAACTAAGACAAATTGGATCCACTTTCAAGAGTCAAGATTTTTGATTCACTATGAGGGTAAAGAACATACTCTCCTATCTTGATCATTTCCTACAAACACACTAAAAAGTTTCAATTAATCCCCTTTCTTTCAAAATCCAAAGGAGAGTCAAGATTTTTGAATCACAAAGGTGAAGAGTATACTCTCCTATCACCAAAGAATCCCAATAACAAGTTTAATGTGCCTATGAAATGAAAGAAACTAGTAGAGTGTTGTGCATGGAATAAAATAAATACAAGCAAGTGTTTGGATTTTATGCTTTGGGCAGCCCTGCAAAAAAGTGTTAGTAGCCCTTGTGCATTTGAAGCTTTGACATGCATTCTTTTCAAGGTAATTATGCAAGTGTTTCAAGGCAACAACCTACAAGAACAACCATTAGTCCACCACAAGTTAGTCTAAAACAACAACAAAATCTATAAATAAACCTTTGTTAGACTGTAATGCAGCTGTAAAACCAAACAAACAACAAGTAGCTACTAAAAAACTAAACAAATCACCTAAATAGCAAGCAGTTTCAAAATGAGCAACATTTTTTATTCTGGAAGGGTATTGTACGATACTTTTCAGTATACCTGTGTAATATTTTTCCTTTGTGCGATATTTTTCTCGAAGCCATGTGAGACTACTCACTATACCCAAGTGATAAAGTTCAGTAAGGGCGTGTGATACTTTTACCAAAATGTATCACCCGACAATACAAACAAATATCATATGATATAGGCAAAATATTGCCCAATACCTATGACTGGAAAAAAAAGAAAAGAAAAAAAAAAGTGCAAACAAAATGCAAAAATTATAGGAAATACAACAAGATAAGGAGCAAAACTAGAGTGTTCTGCCCCATGGTTGGCGCCAAAAATATACACTATAAATGTGTCACACTCTAAACCCTTCTATCCAAGTGATTCTATCAGATTGGAATGCTTTGATGTTGACATAGAGCTCTCTATCCATGGAGTCCAAGAAGAGTGTTTTAAACACGTAATGGGCTCTCAGCTAAGCCTTAGGAACACATTCCTTACTAGTAAACCATGCAATGGGAGGTTCTTTGAGACAAGAGAAAGAATTCAAGTGTCCACAAGAGAACTCTCAAATATGCAATGCAAGCATGAACTAAGCTAATATGAAATGCAAAATGCAGTTATATTAAACAAGATGAGATTGTTACAAACCCAACTATTTAAGCAATGTGATCTAGATTATTGCAAGAAATAGAAGCTATGCTATATGAATCTAAAATAAAATGTCATGGATGATAGAATTAGACAAGGAATAGAAATTATCCACTAAGCTCTTCAAGAATTCGAATGATAAACATGCAACATAACAATACTCAAGAGTGTGGATCCTTTGAAATGGGGAGAGCTCTTTCTTTTAAAGTCGTATAGACGGTGGAGATCAAGATCAATGGGTGAAGGATCAAGGGTGTAAGTTGACTTTGGCATGATCCATGTGCAAGAGGAAGTCAACCAATAAGAAAAGAGTTTACTTTACATGTAAGACAAAAAGCCTTTTCTTTTAATTTTGAAATAAGAATAATGCTTTATGTGTGCACATTGAGTGGGTTAGAAGAATGGGATATTTTATTAAATTGAAAGGGGACATGTTCTTTTAATCAAATAATAAACTTAGTATAGTATAGTCAAACTATAGGTTATAATCAAATTAATTGATTTTTAGCAATTTGGCCTAGGCAAATGATTAATTAATTTAGCCAAAATGTTGGGAAGGCGGCTAATAGTCTAGGTGACTATTTTTAGGTTATTACAGAGAAAATATCTTAGGTAATGGAATTTTATATACTAGAAAAAGCTATTGAGAATGAAAAGTTGGATCTACAATTAGCCATGGATCAACTCAAAAAATCAAAGGAGCAACTCTCTCAATCCCTAAAAAGAAGAAAAGATCTTGCAACACAAATGAATGACAATCTCTACACTGAAGAAAGAATTGAAGACATTTGCCAAGCAAGAAGTTTAGATGAAGTTGATGTAGCAATCATAGATCTACTTGACAATAATCTTACTCTTCAAGAAGAAGTCAGAAAGTTGAAAAGAGAACAAGAAATTCAATCAACCAAATTACATGAAGTCATGGAACAAAAGGACAAAGCCAATGAAGAAATATAAGAAAAGGACAATGAAATTAATCAACTATCTCTTCAGCAAATGGATCTGATTGATCAACTCAATGGTGCAAATCAAGAGCTTTCAACTTAAGGACACAAAATGAAAGATTGAAGAATGATCTCAGCATAGAGAAGCAGACCAATGAGAAGATGGTGAATTCACAAGAAAGCATGAATTAGCTAGATAAGAAAACTCAATTTAGACACAAAGGTAAAGTTGGATTAGGATATAAAGAAGAAGGCGAATCATCTCAAAAAGGAGCTCAAAAGAACAAAAGGCCTACATGTAGTCATTGTGGAAAAATAGGCCATCTATCAAACAAGTGTTGGAGCAATGGTAAATTAAATTTTAGTGGAAAGTGTTATAGTTGCAAAAAACCAAGACATAAAGCAAATGAATGCACAGAGAAACCTAAGTTTGAAGGAAAATGTCACAATTGCAACAAACAAGGACACAAATCTTCAGAATGTAGAACCAAGAAATGGAACCTACAAGAAAAAATTGTCAAAGCTATATTTGCTTGGATAACAATACATGGTGTAGATGTCACTATTATGGTGAGTTTGGACACATTGGAGCAAACTACATAAAACATCACACAAGGAAGAGAGATACCACAAAGAGAGATACATCACACAACTTGGACATCTCGCAAGAACTGCATGAATAGGGAAAGAATCGAAGATGAAAATAAAGCTAAGGCTGAAAATATTAGAAAACAAATGAGGTAGCAATGGGTGCATAAATATCTAGAGAATGTAAGCCAAATTCATGAAAGTGTTGACACCTAAGTCAATGAGTTGGGTGATTCAACCATTTCAACTTAGACATCCATGAAGATTACTATAACTAAGATTCAAAAGAAGACATCTCATACTAGTTCTAGTCAGCAAGCAAAAGATCCATATCAACATTCAAGATGCACAAGGATCACCAAGTGATGACAACAACTGAAGACCTTATCGAGCAAGGTTGGGTCACAAGACCTTACCGAGCAAGTTTGGGATGCACTAGACCTACCGAGTTTTGAATAATAGATGCCAAGTTGGTGACTCTACCGAGTATCAAGTTCAAATCGAGTGGTGGTAGTTCCTACCGAATCAAGAGACTTTACCCAGTTGAAGGTGTCTTACGAGAAATGAAGATCAAACTGAGTGGAGGACAGTCTGTCACCAAGCAAATATTTGTACGAAGCATTAATGGTGATGATAAAGACATAATTTTGTTAAAAGAAGAAAATTCATCGAATCATTTCACCACAAATTTCCAAAGCTAAGAGTGAAGAGCAATTTCGAGCCCCTAAGCAACTTGAAGCAATAATTGGTAAAGATTGGTTTTGTGTTAAAGAATTAACCGAGTGAATGACATCTTCAAGAAGAAAAGTGAATAAGGGTTCAGAGATGTTGATTCATGGAGTGGATTACAAGGCTTCTGCATTCAAATTGACCCTAGCTATAGCAGAAGCACTTCACCAGTCATAGTGCAATCACAAATCCCTCTAAAGGTACTTCTAATTCATACATTAGGTCATTCTATCATTATTTAATTCAAGAGCTTGGAACCCTAGAAATGAACTGAGAATTCAATGAATTATGTATGGATGGTTCTTTAAAACCCAAACATATACATTTAGAGACAAAGGGTTTGACACACATTATGCATATGTCATGTGATTTCCAAGGGAAATGGATCAAATATATCTTGAGCAGAGTTCACGAAATGCATTTGTGGTTCAATCACCCTGTCTAGATCACAAAGAAGATGATATACAAGATTACCAAGTTGTCAATGTTAAGCAAGGCAAAAACTATGAAAACCCTAGGTCAGGTTGAAATAGTGAAGAGAGCACTTGTCGAGTGGGATGGCAAAGGAATGAAGCTTAACGCTGTAATAGACATGGAAATCAAGTTAGGAATACATGTTATTGCACATAGTATATATAACTCGAGCATACTGAACAATGTTCCCTATGAAGTAGTTGACCTAGCACTGAAGGTGGTGAAAAACAATTTATCTTTTGACCTTGCTGAGCTATTTTTGAGTCAACTAGGCAAAAACATGGAGAGTATCCAAGTCTCCAAGAACAATCCATGTAAGTTTGGTTCTCTTTTAACTAGTTTATTTTTCTATGTACAAAAGTTTTTCCCTTCTAAAGGAACCATGGTATGGAAGAAAGATACACCTGTATTGTATCAAATTAATGAGTTCATAATAGAGATGGGAGAAATTTTTGAAAGCATAGTGGATGCATAATTTGAAACATTCAAAGAGAAAATGCATAGCAGATATAGGATTCCTAAGAAATTAGTAGACACTACAATATTTGGGGTCAAATTGTGACAACAATTTGCAATGGTAGTGTAATTTGTGTTGATTTTCATGTTTTTTTTACAATTATCCCCAATGCCATCACAATACTGATGTTGGAATCATTATTGTGACACCCTCATGAGCATAAACAAAAAAAGAAAACATGACAACCATTTTCCATTTGATTTTGATTATGGAGAGTTGTGCACAAAAGAGGTGGAGTGTTCTGAACATTGTTGTGGCCCTTGTGATCAATTCATTTGGTTGTTGTGCCCTTGTGATCCCTGTATTTCATTGTTGTGCCCTTGCTTTGTGATGTCATTATTGTGTCATGCCCTTGCTCTGTGATTTCATTTTTGTCTTGTGTCCTTGCTCTGTAATTTCATTGTCGTGTCATGCCCTTGCTCTGTGATTTCATTGTCGTGTTGTGCCCTTGTCACCTAGGTCTTCTTAAGGAGGACAAACCCTAAACTTCTTACACGTGTGGAAGGAGAAAATAGAGAATCTTGCATGTGCAAATAAGACTTTCATGGTGGCCAAGGAGTTATGAATTGAAATTACATTGCAGAATCAGTTAAAGGAGAATAGAGGAAGGAAATAGTAAACAATAGAGAGACATCTGATCAAGAATACATTAGTTTAGAGGTGATTTGTCATAAAGCAACAAAGTGTTAACCGTAGGATTAATGCTTAGACATTCTAACAGGTGAATCAATTAAATCTCTTAACAGAGTAGTCCTAACAGGTTGTATTGAAGTCCTCTAACAAGGTGCTTGCTTAATTGTGAGTTGAAGTCCTTTAACAAGGCACACTTTTAAAAGGGTCTTGAAATCCTATAATAGGGTAAGACCTAACAGTCTTTGTAAGCCTTTAACAGGCAGACCTTTCACAGGGTAGATCATGTCTCGTGATCAAACATTGTAACCTTCATTGGATACACTTTATTATTGTAGTAGTGAAGATTTGTGGGTGTCATCCCCACCCCAATTTTACCTTCTCATTGGAGGGTTTCTAGGAAATCATATTTGGTGTCATATATGTGTGAACGCTTACTTGTTTACATGATTTAGATGTACATGTTTTACATGGTATTTCAATTTACTTATTGAATGTATGAGATGGATGAGTGGTGAATGTTTTATGAGTCAAAGTTTAAAGTACTGATTCACCCCCCACCAGAAGTTTGTCTTTCCTATTGTAATTCCAATAATTAGTATCAGAGCCTTGTTCTTTAGAAGAGAAGATTTATAGCTTTGAGAAAAGATCTTCAAATGGAAGTGTACAAGTTGAGAAATATTATTGAGAATCAGGAGATTAAAATACATCTCATTCTACATCAGTTGAATGAAGCAAGAGAAGACTTAAAGAAACCTTTAAAGAGAAGGAAGGAAATTGCTATTGAGGAGAATGACACACAATAAGAGAGATAGATACTACTAAGCTATTTGCTAATGGAGACTCCAATTAATTTGATGTAATAGTTACAAATCTAATGGAAAAGAATAGAGCCCAAGTTGAAGAAATTAGAAATCTCAAGTTAGAGCAAGAATCACAAGCCATACTATTATGTGAGGTAAATGAATAGAAAAAGAAAGCTATGGAAGAAAAAGCCATTATTGAAGATGATAAAAGAGTTTTGACCAACAAACTAGAAGAGAAATCATTAGAGCTAACTAGGATTGCTAACATGCAATTGAAAACTTTGAGTCAAATGTTGAATGCCAACTATGAATTGAATGTCAAGGACATTGAGATAATAACATTGAAATTGCAAAATGAGCAATTGAAAAATGACCTAAAAAGGGAAAATAATTTTTTTGAAAGTTTTAATAAACCAAGTGAAGCCATCAAATACTTTGAGAAATTAATGAGATCCCCTAGATCCAACAATGATACATCTAAACTAGGAGACTCAAGTACCGAAGAAGGAGAGTCATCTAAAAGTGCTAAAGAAAGGAGTAACAAAGGTTATAATTCTAAACCTACCTATCATAATTATGGTAAGAAAAGACATAATACAAATGTATGCAGGAGCAAGACTATAAATCAAAATTTCAAGCAAAGGAGCACGGGTCACTGTCATAAGTGCAACAAACAAGGTCATCAAGCACATGAATATAGAACTAAGACCATGCACACTCAGATTTGAAGGATATTGTTATAACTATTAGAAGTATGGACATAGAGCTTTTGAGTGTAGATCCAAACCCATGTGGTCATCAAACAAGCAAACAAAGGTAAAGAACAATGACAACTCTTATAATTGGGATTATAATACAAGGTATAGTTTTCATTATTGTCAAGAATATGGACATATTCCTAAGAATTATATAATAACACACTTCAAAAGTGACTACAAAAGGTGGTTGAGTCAACCCATGTGTTTTAGCTATTTGAAGATTGGTCACATCAATCGATATTGTTCAACAAGGTCAAGGGCAATAAGTTGTGAGTTCAATAATAGAAAAAGCAAGGCAGATATTGAAAATTCTAGAAATGAAATGAACAAGACATGGAAGAAAAGGGAGGATTCCAGCACATCAAGTGGAGAAGGGATCACTTAACCCAATGGGTCAGGTGATCACACCTCATCAAACTAAGAAATCCAGAGGTATGTAGGACTGATATTCAAAAGTTTTATCATACATCAGTTCCAAAATGATTTAGTTCTAAAAAGATTAAATAAGTATGAATAAAGATGAAAGGTTTTATTAGGAATCAAAGAAAAATCTTTATATTTTTCATGTTACTGTCGAGCATGAAAAGTCTCCTATGATTGTCGAGTGAAATGCTAAGAGGGTGGCGAGCTAACAGATTGGTTAGTTTTTGTCAAGCTCATAATGGTTGTTGAACAAATGGAAATACTAGTGGATGCTGAGTGAGCCAAAAATTAGTTGATGCCAAGCTTACAACTATGTAAGCACTCAACATTAACTACAGTATTTCAAAGGAGTATTTGATCAATTTCTACTCATTTAACATCATTCAAAATTGAGAGAGAGCAAGAAGAGCTAGAGGTAATCAAGAAATTTCATCCAAAGTGCTTGCAGGAGATTTAAATAGCTATTCAACATCATATCATTAGATTTTGCAAGGTATTTATTATGTGCTGAGCTACGTTGTTTCTAATTTTGTAAACCCTAGTTTTGTAAAATGATGTCTAGTTCTTCAAAGGCAAAAAGTGTAGAGGTAAAAGAGGTTTTGAATGTTTAGTTGGTTAGCAATGAAGTAGAACAACCTATTTTCAAAGTCATACCAGACATTACATATAAACAAGATCCCTCTGGTGTGTTACCCATGATACCACTAAATTTTTTAATGATTCAGGATGTTAGAAAATGCTATAAATGTAAAATTGGGAGTATTGGTGACATAAAAATCAGAGAAGCATATGGAAAACTTTGTGAAAATAGCGTGTTAAGGGAAGAATTTAAGATTATAGAAAAGAAAGGGTTAACTCCTGTCCTAGATTTCCCTAATGTTTTCAAAACTAAATGGATTAGGATTGTCTTGAGTAGGATTCATGATAGTTCACTATGGTTAGATAATGGGCCAATAAAAATATCAAAGAGAATAATCTACAGGGTAACAAGGTATCCAACCGTAGATCAACCAAAGACTATGAGGAGTGAGTCTAAAGAAGTTATTGAGAAAAACACAAGGGTTGTGTGGAATAAGAGGGGAATGACCATAGACACCATCACCAATCCTCTAATTGACTTTGCAGTAAGGGTAATTGCACATAAGTTTTACCAATCAAGTAGATTGAATAGTGTACCCTGTATTGCAATGGATGTGGATTACAAGATTGTGAAAAAGGATCATACATATGATCTTGCTGAGCTACAGCTACAACAATTGATTGAAAACCTAAGAGAAATAAGGAAAACAAAAAGTGCTCAGTGTAAATTTGGATCTATTTTGATATGTATCTTCTTCTATGTTCAGAACACATTTCCTACATTTGGCACCATGGCATGGAAGACAAATAGGTCTATTGTAGTTCAAACAGGAGAGTTCCTTGAATAGTTAGGTGAAAATTTTGAGTCAGTAATGACCAGTTATTTTGAAGACTTCAAGCAATCCATGAAGAAGAGATTGAGGATTCTAGTATCATTAGTGGAAAACATTATGATGATGTTTGTTTCCTAGTTGATGCTAATTATATATTTGTTCAAGTAACAACTTCAAGAGTAAGATGGTTGAGGCCATTAGGCTATGAAATTAATGTAGATGAGGCCTCTATAGCAATAGCAACATTACTTGCAGAAGAAATAGACAAAGATTCCAAAGCATTTGGTAGTTATGAGATGGCCAAATCGAAGATTACTATGTGATTAAAGACTACCTCTATCATCAAGAAGGAGAAACTAGTAAAGAAATTAAAAGCAAAATTTGGTGAAGTTTTCAAGCAAGAAGAGGATGAAGAGGAAGAAGGCACTCAGATTCAATCACCACTTGCATTGACATAAGGAAAGGGTGAAGATCAACAAGAGGAAGAAACAAAAATTGTAGAAGGTGTCGAGGAAGCACCTATTCCTACTGATCAGAAGAAGAGAAAAGCTAAGGCACAAATAGTGACAAGACCCAAGGTTGCTAAACCAAGCTAGCCCAAACCAACAACACCTACCACAAGGGCTAGTGCATGTATCATTGCACAAAAGGCTAAATAGAAAGCCAAACCTACAGAGTAGGAAGGAGGAGCTCAGAAAAGACCAAGGAGAAAATACATTGCTCAGGCTAAATCTGGTGACAATAGCCAATTCCAAGTGGTGAGTCATAATCCATCTTTAGATCTAGACAACCTATGTGAGAATGTTAGAAATAATGTAGATTTGTCAGGATTTTCTCACATTGATTTTGAAAATATTGGAAAATTTGAAAAGAATCAAATGGAGGCACTATATGCCATGATGGCTACTTTCAAGAAAGCTCCTCTAAAGATTACAAACTCCATACCTAAAAGCCTATATGAAAGAGTTGAGCAAAAATGACACTATTATTTAGATACTGAAAGGCAAATTAGAGAAACTGTCCTCTCTCAAGTTATGCTTGAACTTAGCAAGGCACAAATTGCTAAAGAAATAAAGAAATATGTTGTTGGATTTGTTCCTAAATATAGAGCCTTTAGCATATTATGGAATAACATAGAAGATGTTGTAAAGAAGACTACATAGATGTGGAAAGTTGCCCATGAGTTAGCTACAGTTGAGGGTGGTACTGAAATGAACATAGATTATCAGGCTATAGCTGAGGAAGAGTAGCTACAAGAATAGAGTGTACAAGATACACAATTGCCAAATGTCAGCCCTCAACAAATAACAAGTGTGAATACTAAAATTGTCATAGTAAAGGATTTTTTTTATCTCACTACTTGGAACATCAATCTCCTAATAAAGGAAGACTTGAAAAAGATACTTGATCAATCTACACTGCAAGCTAAACTGTGTGACAACCCTGTATTGGTGAGCGTAGATGAAATTCAAAAATTAGTGACTGAGACTACAAAGGAAGAGGTGAAAACACAAAAACTAGCTACCATCACCCCTTAAGTCACTAGTGTACAACCTTTAGGTAAAGTACCAGAAGTTACAGTAGAAAAGGTTGATGCAATTGGAGAGGATAAAGTGGAAACTCAAGCCACTACTAAAACATAGAGTCAAATAGGTTGGATAGATTCATCTGCACCTCCAACACAAGTTCAAGGTGCAATCCAAGGTAATGTAGTATAAAAGGACAAGTTTGAAGAGACTAAGTTGACACCAAATCCAAAGGAGCTAGCAACAATTCAAGTACTGGTAACTTTACTAGAATCTAGCATTCCTTCCAGTCACACTCTTTAGAGGCCGAGCATAGATGCAACACCTTTGTAATTCTCAGTGCAAAGTCCAAGTTCATCAAAGGCAGAAGAGGTAATAAAATATGGAGATGTAAGCCTAGATGAAGAAATTGTTTTGCCAAAATATGATTATGCCACAGTGACAATAGAGTAGATAAGAAGCCCTAGCTAGAAAGAAACATCAAGAACTAGTCAAAAGGGAGCATAGGTAGAAGCAATCTTTGCTTGATATTAAAGACATCTTCTTTGATGCATTTAGTCTGCCTACTCCAAATGAAACAAAGCCACTTATTGAACAATTGACAAACACAATGGAAAAGGTAAGTGATGCAGATCTTGATGCTAATGCAAAATTATTAGAATGGTCTAAAAAGAAATTTTAAAGTAAAGTGAATGAGAAAATATCTAGTGATATAGCACTTACACAAGTTGCATTGACAACTAAGATAGAAAGTGTGAAGAAGGTACTTGAGAACATTTTCTCTCTGTACACCAAACTGTGTAATCCTACACTCTTCACACAAGAGACAAGGAGTCACATTCTGAGCTTGGAAAGTCAAATAAATTTATCAGGTGCAAAATTACATATGACTCTAGCTCAAAGTGAGAAGCATTTCATGACTTTACTACAAACTCAGAGTTAGTTAGCAACATTGTCTGTAGATGAAGCCAACATAAGGAGCAAACTGATAAGCATCCAAACTACGTTGACTCCTCACATGGATATTTTGTACAAGGAGTTAGGTTATGCAGAAACTCTTATGAAGAAAGACCCTACTCTTTCTACATTAGAGGGCCTAGTTCACCTTGTTGTCGAGCTAGCCATCCAAATTAAGTCTTTGGAGGTAGCTTGTGACAATTGGGATGCTGCTCTTAAGATTATTCTTGAGGTCCATAAATATTTATTGGAAAAATACACTATTAGTGTATAGCCCATTGACATTAGTGTCAAAAAGGGGGATAAAGTTAGCTTAAGCAAAAGGAGAGAAAGAGAGCTAAGCTAAGATAGAATAAGAGCATGGGGGAGTGAGCATAGACAACAAGCAAGTAAAAGAGTATCAGTTGATTCACATCTACTCAGCAGGAGTAAGATTTTGAATATAGATCCCGATCTAACAACTCAGGGGAAGTTATAAGATTTTGAGGTATAAGTTGTTACAAAATTTTGATATTTTGAAATTTTGTATAAAAGCTGAATAAGAGATATGTTATGCTCATAAGAATAAAAGTATTAATGCATAACCAAGTGTTTTTTACACTCATGCCAAAGGGGGAGATTGTTGATCTCAGATTGGTTTTGACTAGTGAGTGTCTATACACTTAAGTCATTTACTTAGTTCATGTCGAACAAGTAGTATATGTCAAGCACAACATGTATAAGATAGAGCATGCCGAGTCTACAGCGAGTGTCAAGTCACTCAAGTGCTGAGTAGATAGTGTATGCTGAGTGATTTAGGAGACGAGTAAGCAATACATACCGAGTCATTCAAATGCCGAGTCATAGCATAGAAATTAGTATATGCTGAGCATCAGAGACTTCAGATGTCGAGTAACACAATTTTATCATAGTTATTTGTATTGGCACAAACTACTATGTAAATTGTTTTTTACCTTACTTACAAATTGAATTATAATATTTTGGTGATAAAGATGAATCTTAAGTTGGAATCCCTATGAATTACATGCATCCAATCAGATAAAGGGAAGGTTTAAGTGGCAAAATTGATGAATCACAACCATTGATTCATACCTAACCCTAAGTCACCTAGGTCTTCTTAAGGAGCACAAACCCTAAACTTCTTATGTGTGTGGAAGGAGCAAAGAGAGAAGTTTGCATGCACAAATAGGACATTCATGGTGGCTAAGGAGTTATGAATTGAAATTACATTATAGAATTAGTGAAAGGAGAACAAAGGAAGGAAATAGTAAACAACAGAGAGATTTTTGATCAAGAAGGATCAAGAATACATTAGTTTAGAGGTGATCTATCATCAAGCAACAACTTACTAACTACAGGATCAATGCTGAGACATTCTAACAGGTGAATTAGTTAAAAATCTTAACAAAGTAGTCCTAACAAGCTATATTGAAATCCTCTAACAAGATGCTTACCTAATTGTGAGTTGAAGTCCTTTAACAAAGCACACTTTTAACAGGGTGTTGAAATCCTTTAATAGGGTAAGAACTAACAATCTTTGTAAGCCTTTAACAGGGTAGACTTTTCATAGGGTAGATCATGTCTTATGATCAAACATCGTAACCTTCATTGGATACACTTTATTACTGCAGTAGTGAAGATTTATGGGTGTCATCCCCACCCCAGTTTTACCTTCTCATTAGAGGGTTTCTAGGTAATCATATATGGTGTCATATATGTGTGAATGTTTACTTGTTTGCATGATTTAGAAGTACATGTTTTACATGGTATTTCAATTTACTTTTTGAATGTATGAGATGGATGAGTGGTGAATGTTTTATGGGTCAAAGTTTAAACTACTAATTCACCCCCCCACCCTTAGGAATTAACGTGTAAACTGGTCTTCTTAGTGTTTACCAAGTTCCTTTGCGCAAACTGAGCTGTGCAATGCTTACCGAGTTCACAGTTACAGTGATGTGAATCTAATGTTGACCAGGTCACTCAGTGTTAACCAAGTGATTCAATTTATACTAAGCTTGTTGTGATACCATTGACTGAGCTATGTAGTGTGAATCAAGTGATTCAATTTATATGTTGAGTTTCACAGTATTCACTGAGTCACCTTTGCAAACCAAGTTCAGACTACTTAGAAGCAATCAGGATGAATCAAGATTCCACGTCTATTGAGTG
Source organism: Cupressus sempervirens (assembly GCA_028749045.1). NCBI lineage: Eukaryota > Viridiplantae > Streptophyta > Pinopsida > Cupressales > Cupressaceae > Cupressus > Cupressus sempervirens. Next base: position 116,854,763 of record CM053788.1, read on the forward strand.
CATGACGATGTCGAGCATTGATAGTGGATGTCAAGTATCAGAACCTCACCGAGCTGGTCTTCAGAACTCGAGTTCCTATAGTTGGGCCAACTTTGTGTATTTTCTGTAAACTTGTAATGTGGCCAAATTTGTTGATTTGTAATTTGGATTGGTATATATGTAATGTATTGTATCACATCCAAAGATGAAGATATGACATACATAGAATGTGAATTTGAAGAGGAAAAGTGTGAAGTAAAAAGGCTACAACAATTTAAGGAGCAACAAAGATTTAGTTATCAAAGCAAAGTGATCATTACACTCAAAGGTATCTCATTCAACAAATCAAGTTGCAGATTAGAGATCAGCCACTATTTTGTCCTAAATAGGTGGATTAGTTAAATCCTTTCACAAGGTAGACTTGAGAATCTTTTATAAATCTCTTTACCAAGTGCATACTTTATTGTATGTTTGTAAATCCTTTTGCAAGGTGGATCTAGCTGTCCTTATTTCTCCTAATAGGGCAGATCATAAGAAGTGATCATTGTAAGCCTTAATAGGTAAAATTTATACTACAATACTAAAGCTTGTGGGTATCATCCCCACCCCGGTTTTACTTTCTATTTGGAAGATTTCTGGGTCACCAAAATTATGTGTTAAAAGTGTTATGAATATTTTGATACTTCCAATTTTTTTTATGCATGCAATTAGATCAAGATTCACATGAAGAATTAATTGGTAAACAAGGATTAAGTTTTCTTAGTTATTGATTCACCCCTCCCCTCTCAGTAACTTAGCCTATCATATATATTTCCAACAATTGGTATTAGAGCTTTGTGGTTCTCAGGAAAGAAGTTTAACAACTTGAGTAAAGATTAGAGGCCATGGAGGTATTCAGACTTGACAAACCTATTAATGATGAAAAGTTGGATTTGGAATTGGCTATTGGACAACTCAAGAAAGCAAAGGATCAACTCTCTCAATCCTTCAAAATAAGAAAAGATCTTGCAATACAGTTGAATGAAGAACTCTACATTGAAGAAAGAATTGAAGACATCCATTCAAAAAGAAATTTAGATGAAGCTAATAAGGCAATCAAAGAACTCTTAGAAAAGAATGGTACACTTCAAGAAGAAGTAAGAAAACTTAGAAGAGAGCAAGAAATTCAGTCAGTAAGATTGTGTGAAGTCATGGAAGAGAAAAATAAGATGAAACTAGAGATAGAAGTAAAGAACAGTGAAATTTAACACTTATCCCTTCAAAAGGCAGACTTCATTAATTAGCTCACCCATACAAATGAAGAAATCATGAACCTAAGATCAGAGAATTAAAGATTGTAGAATGATCTAAATGCTAAAAGACGAACCAATGAAAGGATGACGAAATCTCAAGCAGACATGAATAAACTAAATGAAAAAATCCAATACAAACATAAAGGAAAAGCAAGAATTAGATATATAGAAGAAGGTGAATCATCCAAGCAGGAAGCTCAAAAGAATCAAAGACCTACTTGCAATCACTATGGTAAGATAGGTCATACATTAAACAAATTTTGGAGCAACGGGAAGGCTAAATTCAATGGAAAATGCTATAATTGCAATCAACAAGGTCATAGTGCTAATGAATGCAAAGAGAAACCTAAGTTTGAAGGAAAATGTCGCAAATGTAAGAAACATGGGCACAAATCCTCATAATGAAAAACTAAGATATTGAACCTAGCATAATAGATTGTGAAAGTTATATTTGGTTGGGACTATAACACTTGGTGTAGATGTCATTACTGTGGAGAATTTGGACACGTTGGAATGAATTGTGTAAAACATCACATGAGGACAAGAGACACCACCAGAAGATGTTTTATTTGTACACAACTTGGTCATCTTGCCAAGAACTATATGAATAATGGAAGAATTGAAGATGAAAAGAAATCCAAGGCTGATAACATCATAAAGCAGATGAGACAGCAATGGATTCCAAAATCTTATGAGAATACAAGTTTGAGCAATGAAACAATTGTCACTCAAGAATTGGGTGACTCAAGAATTTCCACTTGATCTCCCACAAGAAGAATTGGAACTAGGACTCTAAAGAAGCCATCTCGCATCAGTTCTAGTAAGCTACAAGGAAAGATCCATATCAGCATTCAAGATCCAAAGGGATCATTGAGCATTGAAGAAGATGCCAAACCTTACCAAACGAGGTTGGGAGTAACTCATTATTGTGTGGAAACTAAGTTAAGGATGTTCCTGCTAAGCATTTAATGCAAGCTGAGTAGAAGATAGTCTATCATTTGAGAAAATGATCATACCATGCATTTATGGTGATCAAAAGGAAAATTTTGATAAAAAGGTGAAATCAAATTCATTTATCACAACGAATTTTTAAAGCTATTTGTGTAGAGTTATCTTAGTTCATCTGAGTGAATTACTGTTGAAGATTTTTGTGTCTTTGCAAACCCTACTGAGAAAATGGCATCCTCTAGTAGCAAGACTAAGAAAGGGCCAGAGATGTTAGTTCGAGGCATGGAATGGAAGGCACCGGACTTCAAGCTGAGTCTGGTGGTTACTGAAACCCTAGATCCAACTAGAGCACAATCTTAAATTCCATCAAAGGTTCTATTGATTAATGATATTCATTCACATTTTTTATGTGTTATTCAAGATATTGGAACCCTCAAAATGGATGAAACCTTGGAGAAGCTATGTGTGAATGGCATATTAAAACTAGAACATCAACACCTTGAAGCTAAGGGTTTGACTCGTATTCCTCACATGCCACAAGACTTTCAAATTAAATGGATAAGATTTATCCTCAGTTGTATGCATAATGGTCAGTCGTGGTTGGAGCAACCTATTGTGATAATCTCCCAATGCTAACCAAGGCAAAAATGACCAAAACCCTAAGTTAGGTTGAGCTAGAGAAGAAAACCCTTGTTGAGTGGGATAGAAGAGGAATGAAAATCAGCTGTGTCATGGATATGGAATTGAAATTTGGGATACATGTCATTGCACATAAGATATATAGCTCAAGCAGACTCAACAGTGTATCATGTGAAGCTGTGGATCTCGCATACAAAGTAGTCAAGAATAATATGTCATTTGACCTTTCTGAGTTGATGTTGAATCAGTTCAACAAAAACATGGAGAGCATCAGAACTTCAAAGAACAATCCTTGTAAGTTCAATTCACTCTTAACCTATCTATTTTTCTATGTGCAAAAGTTCTCCCATAAAAAGGTACAATCATATGGAGAAAAGATGTACCTGTTATTTACCAAATAAATCAATATATAGCTAAAATGGGAGAAAATTATGTTAGTATAATGGATAACTACTTTGATGCATTTAAGGACATGATAAATAATAGATTCAGGATACCTAAGAAAATTGTTGATGACTACAAAGATGATACTTGTTTCATGGTTGATTGTGATAAAGTGTATATACAAGCAGTTAGACCAAGAATTGTATGGGTCAAACCTTTAGGTTATGAGGTTAATATAGATAAAACCAAAGATATCATTGAAGTGCTGTTGAATGACCCCGCTGACCCAAAAGCTACATACTTTGGCACTTTTGATGAAGTAAAAGCATGAATTGAACTAGAGATAAAACTCCCTCAGGCGGTCAACAAAGGGAAGAAGAGGATTGCAAAATTGAAAACTAACTCCACTCTTCTATTGACTAAAGGTAAAGGTGATGACATTGAGGAAGATGAAGTAGAAGATGAAGAGAAGTCAGAGGAAGAAGAGCATGTAAAAAAGAAAGGTAAGGTTATTATAACCAAACCTACAAAACCATCTACTACAGTGTTCACAAGGAGGGCATCCAAGAAGAAATGAGGAGGAGATGTAATCTTCAAATGACCACCACCATCATTCTAAGAAAAATTGAAGGAAATTGACTCTGTATGAGACAAGAACTACAAAGGAGCATAAGCAAATTGAAGACATGGTTATGTCTAAGATGGGCAAATGGAAACACTCTCCAGACCACCTTGTTCAGTAGATTCTGAGTGAATTGATGGAAAAAGTCAAGCCAAGATGGGAACAAGACAAGAAAACTGCTAAAGACATATATGAGCAGACCCTGAGGCAACTCATGCCAAGCTTGAGTAATAAAGAAGTTAATGAGTCCATCAAGTAGAATGAAGAAAAACTTACCTTGAAGTTTAACACTTATCTGATATTAATCAATGACATTGAACATGTAGTGAAGAATGCTACCAACACATGGAAACATATTTATAACCTTCACAAGAAGAGTGGTTTTGTGGTTCATGTTAGTGATATGGATGATGATGATGATGAAGATGACAAGGAAGAAGAAGTAAATAATGATGATGAGGAACAAGAATAGGAAGCTACTGAGGAAGATCTACCTGAAGTTTAGAACATTAAGGAGACCGACCCAAAGAAGACTGCAACAGTGGTCATAGCCTCACTTCCTCATTCTCCAAGCGAAGCATTGAAAACATCAAGCTCAAAGAAAGCTACTACATAATTGATTGCAACAAAGATTGCAATTACAAGCACTCAATCAATTCTTGCACTTGTTCAACTTAGTATTTCATTGACATAATGACAATCACTTCATCTATCGAGCAATCAACACTTCCTTCTCCATCAATTTTGGTCACATGAGGTAATTCTTCAATAAGTGTAGTATCTACTTTTTTTGCTAGTCCTACTATTTCTACCATTGTTTCCATTTCAAGCATGTAATTAATAAGTACAAGGATAGTTAAGACCAAGCCTCAACTAAGTACAATTTTTTTTGAGTAAAGGCAAAGAGAAGGAAGAATAAATTGATCTTGATGAGGAGATAGTTATCCTGAATTGGGATATCTCCAATCTTAATCTTGATCAAATGCGCATCATTGGAGAGCTTCTTTAGAAGAAAGGTAAGTAGCAAAGGCTTAGAGAAGAAAGGAATAAAGAATTTCATGTGCTTGAAGATGTAAAGAATATTCTTGTAGAAGCACTTGGCATAGAGGTTGACACTTCTCAACCAATTTTAGCTCAGTTAGTAGAGGTAGTCCAGAAATTCAACAAAGATTTGAATGAACAATAGAAGTTGTTGTAGAGAGTAGAGAAGAAATTTGAGAATAAGGTTTTGGAGCTAATTGCACAAAATATTGCAATTCATCAAGTAGACTTGTCTACTATTCTAGGCTCATTAGAGACCTCTTGCAAAAATGTGATTTAATTATTCGGTAAACTCTATGATACTTCAAATTTCACCATAGAAATTAAAGATAAACTTTCTAAGATTGATGAGGATTTGAAGGCAAGTGCACATTAGTTGCAACTTGACCCAAGTTACAACTCTACCCACTATATAAAGATTAGATTCTTAATTGATATGCAAGCATAATTACTAAGAGAAGAAGCCAGGATAAGAGCTACACTGGTAGACATACATGGCATGATTCTCCTAAACATGGATGCATTGCAGAAATACATTACACATGCTAAAACACTCATCCATGATAACAACTTCTCTATTGCAGACCACGTGATAGAACTTTCAATAGAAATTCAAGTTGCATTGCACATGTAAGGTGTTGCAAAAAAATTGGGACAAGACAATGGCACTAATTCTAAAGGTACATTATGATTTCTTGTCACATTTTGGCATTACTATATAGTATATAAAATACACCTTTGGCATTAATGTCAAAAGGGGGGAGAAGATGTATATAGCATACTACAAAGGGGGAAAAATATGTATAATATATTGAATATATGTATGGGGAAGCAACATCATATTATATACATGTACAGATATTCAAAGAAACATCTCTTACAAAAATATTTTGTGAAAAATCTCAAAAATAGTATACTTTACTGAGTTAGAGACACAAGTTGAAGGATAAAGATTGTGTTTTGAAAATTTCAAGAATTTAGTTTTGATTAATAAGTGTTTTTGTCACTAATGCCAAAGGGGGAGATTGTTGACATTGTAGCCAAGTTTGTTATTAATGACACACACTTATTTAGATTGTAAGTATCTACTAAGCTTATTGTACAGTTAATAGTGTTAACCAAGCATTTTAGGCTTTATCAAATTCTACAATTGCTACCAAGTTCAAGGAACAATATTTAGTTTGCACCCAGCAATTTCTACCATAACGGTGATCAGCAATGTAAACGGAGCTTCTTAGTGTTTACTGAGTTCCTCAGTGCAAACTGAGTTGTACAATGCTTACTGAGTTTTCTGTTGCAGTGATGTGAATCTAGTGTTGACTAGGCCACTCAATGTTAACCAAGTGATTCGGTTTATATCGAGCTTGTTTGATAGCATTGACCAAGCTATGTAGTGTGAATCAAGTAATTCAATTTATATGTCAAGTTTCACAGAATTCATCGAGTCACCTGTGCAAACTGAGTTCAGACTACTTGGAAGTGATCAGTATGAACCGAGCTTCTACATCTTCCAAATGCATGACAATGCCAAGCATTGACAGTGGATGCTAAGTATTAGAACCTCATTGAGATGGTCTTTAGAACCCAAGTTCCTGCAGTTGGGCCAACTTTGTGTATTTTATGTAAACTTGTATTGTAGCCAACTTTGTTGATTTGTAATTTGGATTGGTATGTATGTAATGTATTGTATCACATCCAAAGATGAAGATATGACATACATAGAATGTGAATTTGAAGAGCAGAAGTGTGAAGTAAAAAGGCTATAACAGTTTAAGGAGCAGCAAAGATTTATCTATCATAGCAAGGTGATCATTACACTCAAAGGTATCTCATTCAACAAATCAAGTTGTAGATCAAAGATTAGCCACTATTTCATCCTAATAGGTGGATCAATTAAAACCTTTCACAAGGTAGACTTGACAGTCTTTTGTAAATCTCTTTACAAAGTGGATCTAGCAGTCCTTATTGCTCCTAACAGGGCAAATCATTAGAAGTGATCATTGTGAGCCTTAACAGATTAACTTTATACTGCAGTACTAAAGCTTGTGGGTATCATCCCCATGCTAGTTTTACTTTCTATTTGGAAGGTTTTTGGGTCACCAAAATTGTGTGTTAAAAGTGTTAGGAATGTTTTGATACTTTCAGTTTTTTTTTATGCATGCAATTAGATCAAGATTCACATGAAGAATTAATTGGTAAACAAGGATTAAGTTTTCTTAGTTATTGATTCACCCCTCCCCTCTTAGTAACTTAGCCTATCATATATATTTCCAACAGAATATCCACTAGGTCCATGAACAAAAATTCTATGAGTTATTTGTGCTTGTCTTGATACTGCTTGGATAGAAAACATGGTATGCCCAATTCAAGGGGATTACTTCCCAAACAAAAAATTTAAAAAGAAAAATGCTATTGACTAAAATAAATTTTGTATGATAAAAACAAGGTTATTGATTTTGTTGTGGACTAACAAAATACACAGAATGATATTACATTGTAAACAAGATTGTATTTAATATTATGTTTAATTCATAATTATGATTAGATAATGTATGACTCCCTATTTGAATTTTGTTCCCTCTATTTTTTGCTGAAATTTTATGTACCAAGATCTTGCTTTGTGCATACTTTGATCATTATAAGTATAAGATGATTAGCTGGTTTAGTATTTCATTAAATAACATTAGACGCACAAATTATTTATTTAATTGAACTCTTTTTTTAGTTCTTTATTCATATATTTGCAACCACTTTCCTTAGTGTTATCCTAAGATGATATGGGATTTTTTATGCATCATAAAAATATGGAGAAAGAAATTGAAAATCTATTATAGAACATATAAAAATAGAGAAACAATACGGCTAGGAGAAGCAAGGATTTAGGTTACTTGAAGATGGAGAAATATTTATTCAATTGAAAATAATTTAAACAATCAATTGTTCCCAGCTAGCAGGATCAAATACATTTTTTCAAGGTGATAAAATTTCATATGCAGATGCATCACTTGCATGTCAAGCATGAAGTAAATTCCTCAACTTATAACGAATGGTTGGATATAAAGGCTCCACATACTGGCCCAACAATGGAAGCCAAGGATGTAACCATGCATGTATTAGCATAGTCTCCCTACAAGGATCTCGAGTATCCATTGATGTTGTTAATTTGGGCATCGCTATATGATCCAAAATGTTAGGAAGTATTGAATATGGTAGTAACTTATCCCGTGTCTCTAGAAAATGTAGCATAGGTTCAGGGTCCCTTGGCTCCTAGGAATTTGTAGCAGCTATTCTTACTGCTGGAGGAACAACTTCAGTGAAGAGTTGAGTGAAAGGAGTTGAAGAAGAAAGTTCTACTTATATGTAAATTCCATAATCACAAGGCTCATTCCCTTGCAGATGCCCCTACCACAATGACATTACCTCTAAACCATGCAAAGGATGTTGAAGTGGTTGCCAAACTTGAAACACTCTTATAAGAAATGGCAAAGCAAATGTAGATGCAATACATGACAAATTCCAAGAGGATCATGACAAATCCTAATATCTTAATATCTTAAATGCAATAAATTGGAGGTTAGAATTTTGTTAGAAGTATGTTTTCTTTAATGATCCCATGCACACAAACTTTTAGAGGAGAAAGCAGATAAATAACGTACACAAAAACTAGCAAAATTTTTCAAATGAACAAATCTAAGAAACCAACATTTAAGATATTAGGATATGCTGGTTTAAGCAAATACATATGTTATTTCCAAGGTAATCATGGTAGAACAAGAAATAATGTAATTCCTGCTATAGTTTGGTCAAACAAAGATGAAGTTTTCACATAATAATGACTCATGTTTAACACCATTCACTTGCACATAGATAAACCAATTGATGGCTAAGTTGAAGGAAAAAAGAATTCAATTGAAATATGAACTAACAAGGAATCATGTGAACAACTCCCTGAATGTTCAAGAAAACAAGAAGGCCAAAACAAGAAGAAGAATGGAGGGAGTGACAAGGAGTTACAAACAAGAGGAATGAAGAGGAAGGGGATAGAGGAAAAGGGGCATAAGTGTTTGATCCTCGATAGGTTTCAACTTCATATTGCGTTGTAACTCTGGAATAGGTGTTTGATCCTCAATAGCTTTCATTTCAACATTCAAGTTTTCAAGATTGGTCAACACCCTCACTTGCGAACCTCTCATGTCAAGCACTTTCTATATTGTTTCAACACCATGTTCTTGCTTCTAAGCTAACATTTCTTCAAGTGTATTTTCTTGTAAAACATTAATTTTGTAAAACTTTCTGTATTGTTTCAATACCAAATGTTTCTTTCAAAACCATATGTGCATATATAAAAATTAAGTACATCATGTTCAATATTTTTGTAGATATACACATTAATTACACCAAATCTTTCTTTCAAAACCATATGTGCAGATATAAATATTAAGTACAACATATCCAATATTTTTACAAATGTACACATTAATTACACGAAATGTTTTATTCAAAACCATATGTGCACATATAAACATTAAGTACAACATGTCTAATATTTTTGCAGATATACACATTAATTACACCAAATGTTTATTTCAAAACCATATGTGTAGATATAACATTAAGTACAATATGTCTAATGTTTTTGCAAAGATACACATTAATTACACCAAATGTTTCTTTCATAACCATATGTGAGATATAAACATTAACTACAACATGTCCAATATTTCTGCAGATATACACATTAATTATACCAAATATTTCTTTCAAAACCATATGTGCAGATATAAACATTAACTACAACATGTCCAATATTTTTGCAAATATACACATTAATTACACCAAATTTTCCTTTCAAAACCATATGTGGAGATATAAATATTAAGTACAACATGTCCAATATTTTTGCAGATATATACATTAATTACACCAAATATTTCTTTCAAAACCATATGTGCAGATATAAGCATTAAGTACAACCAACTCAATAAGGGTACATGAATAAGTTATTCCTATGAAGAAGGATCATGGCAGACAATACAAGGGAGTTTGATCAAAATAGGGAGACAATCGCTAGATTGTTGTCTAACTTTCCAAGAGCAGGCGATGACAAATGTTATTGTCCTTGCAAGTGTTGTAACGACTTAAAGACAAGAAGAATCAAAATCGAAACAACTAAGAGACATTGTTGGGAGAACGGTCACACTGAAGGGGGGTTTGATTATCATCAATTGGTAAGTTGTTTGTTATATTTTTTTCATAATTAATATACTTATGAACCACAGAATGGGGTTTTGATTATCATCATTTTTATATAGGTCGATCTCCCTAGCGTAGTACATGATATGGACCAACATATCTCAGAGGAACATGGAGGTGTGAATATGGAGTAACATGGAGGTGTGAGTATTGAAGGAGAAGATCATGATCCCATGGTAGATGACGATCATGTGCTAGAAACCACATTTGAAGATGATGGTACAAATGCATTGATCCATGAAACATTTGGTACTGGTGTTATTGTTGTTGCCATTGATGATGATGAGGAGGATAACATTTATGTCATCCATGATATACTTCTACTTGAGAAGGCAAACACGACCCTTTACAAAGGATCCCAATAAACTCTTCTCTCTATTGTATTATTGTTGGTGAATTTGAAGGTTATGAATGGTTTATCCAACATAACAATATCACCTATGCTAAGGTCTGTGGTATACATCATAATAGTCTATAAAAGGTGAAATATGTACCATTAAGATTGTTTATACTAATGGCTTTTTTTTTTTTTTTTTTTTTCTGTAGATTGATAGGTGACTATTTGTTACCACCATCAAATGTTCTCCCTCACTTGTACTGGGAATTATGTGCCACTATGAAACATATTGGAATGGAGTATCAATCAATAGATGCTTGTCCTCAAGATCATGTAATTTATCATAATAAAAATGAAAATGCAATAGAATGCCCCGAATACCATACAAGAATATATCGATATGATCAAGTGATAAAAAAAGGTGCCTCACAAGGTTCTTTATTACATCCCCATTATTCAACATCTTAAATTTAGGTGCAGTAGCTTGGCACAATTTATGGATTACCATGCACGGAATAGAAGTCAAGATGACATTATTCGAATGCTTGTAGATGGTTAAGCATTTAAGGACATAGAGGAAAAGTGGCCACACTTTAAAGAAGAACCTCAAAATATCAAGCTTTCTCTGGCAACTGATGGTGTCAATGCATAGAGAGAGATGAGATCCATTTACTCGGTCTGGCTTGTTTTTGTTATGAACAATAACCTTCCTCCATGGATGTCAATAAAGAGGGAGCACATTATGTTGGCAATGATTGTTCTAGATATTTGATTATTTTATTGTTACCTACATGTAATTATAAGTCTTGGTGTGAAATGACCATAATAATTATCTGATGATGTTCATTCAACTAGGTAAGAACCAAGTGAAATATATGAACGTATATATTGTGCTTCTTATTGATGAGTTGTTGGTGTTATGGAATGGTTTAACTATGTATGATATATCTAGACCAATTGGGCAAAAACAATTTCAATTCCATGTAATGCTTGTGTTAACAATTCATGATTCCCTAGGGTTGACACATTTCTGTGGTATGTTATGTTGAAATCTAGTTGTATGCGATAATACTAATTCCAAAAATGAACATATTTAATCCAATTATATCATTATCTTGTCTTCAAATAAAGGAAAAATTTGCATGTCCAATGTGTGGTCCAAAGATGAAATCACATCATTCCAAAAGTTTAAGAAAGTGGGTGTTTGATGAGAATGGGCACTTCCTCCACAAAAAACATAAGTTTCAAAGTGTCGAAAAACATCATTTCAATGGGAAAGAAGAGACTACATCAAAGCCACGAAGAATGACACCTCACCTATGCTAATTGGAATATAATAGAATTTTAGTTTGTTGAGGCATCAATACTAACCACCTCCAAAGGGACTAAAATGTTATCCCAGAGAATTTAGTAAGCTGCTCTATTATGAGTAGCTACAGATTGTACATTTGTTTGATACCATGCATATTGGAAAGAATGTAACAAAGACACTATGGAAAATATTCAATGGAAGGTGTGACAAAGAAAAACTTGCCAAAAATTATAGTGACATTCATGATTCCAATCATGCAATGAAAAATATCATTGAATCAAATAGCAATGGAGACTGAATTAATGCAAATGCCCTTCCTTGGTTATTATCGGAGTAGCAAAGTAATGCCATAAAAGAAGTCATACAAAAAATGAGATTTCCTACATGATTTGTTGCGAATATAAGTAATCTCATATCAAAGAAAAGTGAATTTGGCCCAAGTTTAAAAATGCATGATTGGCATATCTTCATTAAGCTAAGTCATGATCTTTTGTATTTACAATATATTTGTGAAACTGCATTCAATTTTCATTGTATTGCATTAGAAAAGAATGAAATGATTAGTTGACAATTATTGCAAAATGTGCTACCCCTATCACTCCCAAACAACTTTGACAATAATATCAAACAAGTGATATATGATATTGGAAAATACATGAGGTAAGAAATGATATTTGTTTAATATATCAAACAAGTAATATATTGTAAAGTCTCATATTTATATGTTTTTGTGTCTTGAATCCCTTATAGGTGGTTTTCATCTAAATATATCCATAAAGAAGATATAAAATATTGGAAGAAAATAATTCCTCTATTAATGTGTGAAATGTAAAAGTGTTTATTTTCAAATTTTTTCAATGCACAAGAACACTACCTCATACACCAAGTTGAGAAGATTGAATTGTGTAGACCTATATAGCCTAGGCTAATGTGGATGGTTGAGAGACACTTTAAATTTTTGAAGGGTTTGGTTCAACAAAGAGCATGTCCTAAGGGTTATATGATTGAGGAATATATGGCATACCAAATGATGGTGTACATTACTCAATATCTTCCTAATCTTGCAACAAAGACCCATATAGATTGCATTTGGGATCTTGACTCCATTAAAAAATTCAAAGGGGAGTAATTGGTGGGGAAAGGTAGATTTAGGAAAGTGAGAGGTAATAAATTATGAGATGTTATTGTAGTTAATTAATTCTTAATCTTCAAAATAAATCCACTCTAAATCATCTATTTACTTTTGTACAACTGTTAAAGGGTGGGATGCAATACATTTGTTTATTGCAAATAATCAAGATTGGATGACGGTATGAATTGAATGATGTCAACATTCTGGTCATGGATCAAAATGGGAATTTGTGTCTTCATTGGTTAAACAAGTTCATTTTAATGGAGATCCTAATGTTACACAAAAGGAAATAGATTTAGCATATGGTTTAAGAGATCTCTAGGTACTTATAAGTTTGTTAATCAATCATATGTTTTTGAACTCGTGATGGAATAATTTATACATGTTTGACATTATTGTAGGTGAAACACCACAAGACTATGTTCTACAATGGTTATAAATTTTTGCATTTGGGATAAGTGCAGTCTTCCAGGTGACCAATATTTCATCTAGAAGTGACTTACATTCTCAACAATCTCAAAATAAATGCTATGGAATTTTAGTTGATATACTTGACTATGGCTTTGATTCCTTCAAATCAGTTATCTATGTTGTAAAATGGTACAAACTATGACTCAATCAAAATGATGCTGATAGAACTGTTATTGAGCATGAGAATAGATTTCCAATGATTAATAAGGTTGTTTGAGCTAGTTGGGGATGAGCCCTATATTCCTCCAAGACAATGTGAGCATGTATTTTACTTAGAGGTTCCACATAAACTAGGTTGGTCATTTGTTGTTAGATATGATCCAAGGGGAAGGCTGATAAAGTATAATGCGATGGAAGAAGAAGATACTGAGGAAGAGGAAGAAGTGAAGCATGATCAAGAGTTAGTCAATGATGCTCTTGAAGAAATGATGTTGTTATTGAACACAATGATGATGATGATGATGATGATGACAATGACAATGATAATGATGACCAAGATAGTGGTGGTGACAATGTTGATGATGACGATGATCCTGATGATGAGATGGATGAAGAATAATATCAATATATATACAAGTAAACATTTTTTATCCGATTTTTTATTTTTTAATTATTAATACAAGTAAACATTTTAAATTGATTTTGGTGTAGTAATACAAATTTAACTATAATATGTGTTGGGATTAAGAAAACATCTTGTAGTATAGTTGCAAGGGATGCAGATGATGAGCGTGTTGAGGTTGAAGCTGACGGGCAAGATGATGTGGTTGGACAAGGTAAAGAGCACTATAATGTTCTTTAAAGTCACATTTAAAAAAAAAAACCTTTTATTTGTTATTGCAGAGGACCAACCTTTGCAAAGGACATCGAGTGCATGTCCATGGGTGAGAAGAAATATTAATGACGACATGGATATGCCTTTGCAACAATAAAGGGAAGGACAAAAAAAGAAAAAAGGAATGATTTATGTGAAACTTATGTAACTTATTTGATAATGACTAATGTTTATGTATAGATGTTTTATTTATGTTCTATTGAATGTTCATGTGAATTTTCTAATTAATCTTATGTTTCAATGTCAATATGAATGTTCTAATGAAACTAATGTGTCAATGAATGTTATCATGTGATAATTCATGAATGTTACATTTTATTAATATAATGAATGAATTTTAGATATTATCGGGGAATGTAGATGTTAGCGGGGGGAAGGGGCAAATGAGCTTCCATCTTCACATGGTTGGCCCTAATTAGTAGAGAATATTAAACTATCCTTGAAACTAAGTGAAGCTCAACATTAACCTATGATTGCATGATAACTAAATGTGTGAATCTCTTGGTTTTAGGCAATGCAAAAGGACGTCATATTCAAACTTATTTATTTATGGAATTTAGTTGTAGTGTATGAAGTATTTGAAAGAATGATTTTCTACAGGATTGCCTCAAATTATTCCTCTCTAAGGCATTCTATTGTTTCTATTTATCTACAATCATGTTTGATTGCATTTGATAACTTTTGTTGTAATTTGGGAGACATAAAAAAGAATTTGAATAGTGGAAACAAATGATATTAGATCATTCTAAAGTATACAATGATTCATGAACTATTCTCATTATTTCTATTGAGTGTAGTGATATGTTGAATCATATTACATGGAGGAAGTAGAGAATCGTAAAGTCTATATGACACACAATGCTTAATGGAGAAAGCAGGTAACATTTATAATTTCACAATTTATGATCCTTGTTGCAAATTACAATATGAAAAAGTCAAACTTCATTGGCTACATCTCTAGCTAGGTTCATATACAATATGTACTAATTTGAATTTTAAATTTTACTTTTAAAATACTTTGGTTAAATTATGAACATTTCAGCTATTATTTCCAAATGCCAAGTTCACCTTTTCATTTTAACATTTTATGATATTTCATGTTTTTCTATTGGTCAATTTGCAGGCCATTCTCAAATGCAGATTAATATCATTGAAATTTATGCTATCCTTGCACAACAATCACAATCACAATCTTTCGTAGCAATGGTTGGTGCCATGTCTGATCTACCAAGGCATTTGTGCAAGAGCATGCATTGTACTTATGAGGCTTCCAATCTCAATGATGATATAAACAACTATAACAAGTCTTTTCAGGCTGCAATTGAAGAGTGTTTGGTGCAATTTGCAAAAAAATTGATAAATTTAATAGTTCTTTTCCTTTCTTGAATGCACATGTTGTTAGATGACACATATGATATTAGTATTAAATATCCACTAATATGTAGATTTGGTTAATATAATGCAAAATTCAACTTGTTTAGATACAATCCTAAAGAGGTGCCAAGAAATTGTCTGAAATGTTGCTTCTCCTATAGATGATGGATAATTTATTCTCCACAATCCCTCTTCCTCAAATTCCTATTATGATGACAACAAATTTTCCACCAAGCTTATTTCAAGTCTCATAAAACTTCCATAGAAACTTTTCACAATACTCTCTTCAAAATGCTTTGTAAAATTGTATATTCCTCTATATACTCATAAATCTATCCATGGCATTCATATTTTGCCAGCTACATATAGCAATTGGAGAAAGTTGCCCGTTAACTCACCATAGCCAAAATGCATGTAATTTGATCACAATGTATAAGAAAAGAAATGCATGAAAAAATAATAATATATGACTCAAACAAAGGACAAAAATGACATCAACAGAAAATTTAGAGCAGTATTTGCACCTCTCAAAATTGAGCATACCACTAAACCTTCAAAACTGCAAATGCATTGTGGGACCTAAGTTTTCTTCTTGATTGTTGAATCTTAAAACTTTCTTAATGGAATTGAACTTCTTATTGTCATAGCATATTTTGGTGTACTTATATATTTAGAATAATCATTCTGCTATATATCAAACTTCCATAATAGAGCTGAACACACACTAAAGACGGTTGATCATTAAAACATGACTATTCAACATAAAGATATAGCAAACTTGCCCAAATATGAAAAATGGA